>BSBN01000281.1:0-1200000 GCA_027924645.1 Cunninghamia lanceolata | reverse complement strand
GCACATGCCTTCAGGTGCATTGCCCAGAGCTCACTGCTCAAAAGAGAGGCTATCTGCCTACTGAATTTATTTAGAAAGAATTAACTGAGAAATAGTATCTATTTCATGCATGATTCAGTTTCAATGAATGCTCAAGAACTTTTGCTCTACCCCAAATTCTTCTTCACACTCTATACTATTCTCGCTCCTTTTCTTCTTTGCTTTGCTCCTGATCCTTTCTTCAGATTTTTCTATTTTTCACAAGGATGATTTCAATACCTCTTCAATGAGTATTTATATACTTCATCAACCTTGGAATGATCAACAAGGTCAGCTAACCTTGACGCAGATCATCACACTGTCAGCCAAACACAATTGAGACTTGAATCTTCTTCTACAACTATTCCATGCTTCATAAAAAAACTCTAAGGCATCCGCAACAAGCTAGGAACATCCGGTCGGCCAAGACTGGGAAGAACATCAACCTCAAAGAGAAAATCTTCAATCAACAAGCTCAAACTTCAATGCGGACCTCTAACATAGTAGCCATACGATCCAGAGAGCTCCACAAGCACATTGAATTCACCAATAACATCCATTCTAAACCAAATTATCAGAAGCATTTGAATCTTTCTCCAGAACCTCAAGAACACTCTCTGCCATGACTATCAAACTAGAAGGATAGCTTGCGGACCTCCAAACCTCGAACCACTGGTGTTGATGATACACATTGACTTCCCAGACATGCCTTCAGATCTGCAAATCACAATTTTATATTACCAGAGCAATCCGAACCTCTTTCCTATCACTCTGTCTTTCGTGAGTATTGCAGGAACCGATTCTACTTAGATGGCCATAACTCCTTCAAATCTTCATGCGGATTTCTCAATTCTTAATTGGAGCAATCTTTGACAATCGTCTACACATCCACATGATCTGCATGCATTGATTGTCATTAATTTTCTCAATATCATCAATAGTCTGGTCTTCTATGTAGACAACAAAATAGGATACAGTTGACACCAATGGCAACAAGGATATGTTGACATCAATGACAACCCACTTAGGCACATATTTGCAACAAAAGTCAACATGAATGTCATTTTTTTGCATTAAATTAGAAGAAATTCATAATGGCATTTACATTACCAACTCATAATTTTATAAAAGACATAGTAGATGATATTTTTGTAGCAATACCCATGTCTAGTGATCCCTAAATATGGAGAGCAGTCTCTAAATAAGTCATCAACTAAAAAGAAAACCAAGGTTATCTTACCAAAATAATGAAACCTACACATATATGAGTAAATCTTGTCCTCCTCCATTGAGGCTATGGCTTATGTGGTGACTATGTTGGCTACAAAGTTCATTAAGATGCATAAAGAGTCTATTGTTGCACTACAAAATACTAAAATGGTTACATTCTAAATTCAACAAAGTTAGTCTTACTACTTTCCTGCTATCCAGAAAAGTTGATGGTGGGATGCTTATCCTAACAGAATTGGAGAATCTCAATTTCAAGAAGTAGAATGTCTTGGATGAAAACAACAAACTGAAAGTAGAAATAACCATATAGGATGATAAGATTTCCATTCTGGAAAAGGATATTCAAGAAGTCAAGAATAATTTAAGAAGGGTGGTTGATGTTAGTAGCACCACTATAAAAAATAGTGCCAACATCATTAAAATGCTATAGGAAAATAAACCCTTCTTGAATCAAGGGAGTGCTAGTCCCAACTCTAGGACTAGAAGCTAGAGGGCTAGAGAACATGAGACTATGGACTAGGAGAATGCAGAGTTTATGGAAAAATGCCTTGGTTTTCTCTGGGAGGAAAAGAAAGTGGTTGTATCTCTCAACCAACTCTAATATTTGTGGGGTTCTTGTGTTGTTTGAGGTTGTTGAGATTTTTGGTGTTGATTTTTTGTTAACCTTCTGGATATTGGTGGGGTTGTCTCTCTGCTACTTGATGTTTCTATTTTTCTACAATATGGCTATTACTAGGTTGTTGTCTTCTTTCTACTTTTGGTTTATCTTGTAAAAGGGTGGAGGCCCTTTCAAAATCCTCCTTTTTTACCTTTAATCAAAAAATACTAAAACTTATGTGAGTGAAATATGAGATAAGACTAATGCCACCAACATGTGTCGATGTCAAAGGTCCAATGTCCACAAGTTCAACATTAAATTATTGTTTTAAGATTAACATTGCTATATGAAAAATAATTTGGTACATAATATATTTACTAATTTATTACATATATACGAAAGGAGTTGTCAAGGCAATAAAAGTACATGAGATGAAGAAGCTCCATGGATGTAGGATGAATTGTTTGACCCTAAAATTTTATAATAAAATACATAAATATTTTTGTTAATTTTCATTCAATTGGATTTTCAAATAGTTAATTCTAAAATTCAATAGGAAATATACTAAATTGCATAACTTTACTTAAAATTACTTTTGGGTTAATACCAAACGTTGCCTCCAATAAAGTATTTATCATCACCATACTCTCCAACATAGAATGATGATGTGACTCACACTACGTGGTATACTCCTTAGTGTACAAAGCATCTTTCTCAGTCTATAGAGCATTCTCCTCAAACTTAGTAGCAACCTCATCAATATACACACCCTATGCTCTGTGACTCATCACAGAGTCCTCTAGCTCATCAATGCATGAAACCCCACAAGCATGACATATGTCTGGTGATACCTCATGCCTACAAGGCGTGAACCCTCATCACCCTACAATAGATGTATGTAATTCTCTACTAGGGACTATGCAAGTGAACTAATTGATTATAATGTCTAAACCTATACACTCCCCTTCACAACTGAAGGGACTATGACATCCTAAACAACCAAGGGGTCTCAACAATAGGTCATGTGCATGATGTGTCCCCTCTCTTTCCTATATAGAGACTTTGCTTCTACCCTAGAAATCAAAAATATCAAAATCATTTAGGATCACATTGAGGTAAAACTCAGAATAGATTTTCTCAAGAAATATTGAGGCACTTCATGGTTATTACACAACGATTGGTCAAAAGCCATCCACCACCTATCTTAAAAGTTATTCTTTATTTTCTTGTTGTTGTACCAGTGGATTGGAAATATTTTAAAAATTGTTTCTAATGATGCATTAATTTCTAGATCAGTGAATAATGTGCATAATTTATCTTTGGTAATCTTTGTCCTTTACCCTCTCATAAGAAAATTTTGTGGCATAAAACCCATGACACTTTTCTCTATAGGCTTGCCCATATGTTTATTTGCCCTATGACAAAATCAATGTGAGACGTCAAGGATTTCCATGATTCTAGACAAGATCTTGGAAGTATGCTCTTATTGTATTATGGTTTTTAATGTTTCTATCAACACTTTAAGATCCATTTTATTGTTTTAAATTTTCCCTAACACAATTTGTTATGTTTCAAGAGGATGTATAGGAATTGTAAGAGGAGTTTGAGGGGGTTTTGTAGGTCATGTTCTTCTACCTCATTTTGTTCATGCATTCCATTAGGTCAAGGAGGGTTTGGATTGGTTGAAAAGAAAAATTGACAAATCAAAACCAATTCAAGATAACACAATTTAGTCTTAACTATAATTATTGAAAAATGAATATACCTTACCTCTTGCACATCAAGGGATTATTTAGGGGGATGAGATGGCTTTGATTCAACCCAAGACATGATCATACCTTCTTATTCTCACATTGTTCTCTTAATTAAGAAAATAAGATGAAATGAGCTAGCTCTTAGTTTGTTTTATTTGCTTTTATGCTACTATTATGTGAGTGCATTATAACATGTGCACATTATAACATGAACACGTTTAGGTTCATATTTAATAAACCTAAATGCTCTCACATTTACAACATGACTAAGCCTGAACATGCTTATCTTAATGTTTATAACATGAGTGTGTTGTCGTTTATTTCGCCTCCTAAACATTTTTTGGCTAGCTTTTGGTCCCCATATTTTTACACACACCCCTATGTATAGTTTGTTCCCTAAAGATTTAAGGATTCTTCTTCATTCTTGTATAATTTCATTAGATTATCTTTATGTAGGCAAAATCATGGCTTAATGGAGGTGATTAGTTTCTATCTTATGGCTTGTGGATGTGGTCTTCTTTGTTAGAATTTTGCATAAATTAGAAATCTACATAGGACCTAATGCATATGAGCTAATCACAAATATAGATGAAGAATGATTCTATTCTATATTCAATATAATGGAGCAAAGTTGCAATAAATAATATACATAGATCAACCTCTTGGATACATGAATCAAGGAGATGACATGCTGAAGAGGTATGAGTTAACTCTCAATCACTCTCAATCAAGAGGTGAGTTAAATTATCATAACCAAGAAGTCAAAAGTTGAAATTTCAATCAATGGATCAATTCACTCAACCTCACTAAGACAAAGGTGGAATTGATTGAATAGATGTGGCACTTGTTAGGTATGAAAAAGGAGAATGATAACAACTATAATGCACACTAGATCAAACCCTTTTCCATATAACATTCAAGGACAAGACTGAGCCAAATCACTACCAAATGAAGCTGGACTAAACTATTGATCTTGTACTCAGGTATGTTATTGATGGATTAGATTTAATTTAGCCTTTTTATCAAACCCTAGGTTAACAATGCATGTGACCCTAGTTCTATAAAGATCAACTTATAACAAAATAAGTACAACAACAATCCAGAAACCAATTGCACAAGGATGATTAGGAAGACGATAACACTTATCTCCTAAAAGATGAGATGTCAAAGGACACCAACAGTACCACCCAATTCCTAAAAGGAAGAATCTGTTAGAGGTGTGAACTAGAAAGATGCCTCAGATGTTTCCCTGCTGCCAGATTTGAAGTAAAAAAGGGTAGAAAAACTAGGGTGCCACCGCCCAAGTTTTAGATAGAGGAATATTTTGTGACTGTTGTCATATCTTGAAACCCTGATCTTCACTCAGTCTTCCTATATCTTCACATTCTTTGGATCTCACTCCTATAACCTACACACAAGATGACAATAGATGGCTTGGGGGGTTATGGTTTTTAGGGACTTGCCTTAGTCGAATCCTAGGATAGCATTCAAGCTTCCCAACACCATTGACTGATAGAGAGTGTGTACCCTTGTGGGGGCAGAGGTTGAAATCAAATGATAATAATAATGATCCTAATGATGATAAACAACAATGATATCATCTATGTGATGAAACCCTCAAGAGGATGAAGGTTCTTCAACTCCTAAGGTGAATAGATGATAGCTTCATGCCTGCAACAAACACATAATAACAACATACAAATCTACTCTAGAATCACAATGAATGCTCTTTCTTTCTTTCCTTCAATATCTCAAGTTGGCTATCTCTATCTAGGTTCATAATGAATTCAAAAACACACTTATATATGATTTCCCGCTAACAATCATCAAATTAAACCAAAAGGGCTGACAAGGAGGAACCTCTAGAGATGTGTAAGGCCAACCAATACTTAATTTTGCCCCAACCAATCAAGAGGGAATTGGGTAGGACAACCCAAGTATTTTATCTCCTTTTGGGTCTGGATAAGATACATGAAGGGGCCCATATTCCCAATTTACCTTGGTGTTAGGCAAATTTGCATTGGGATGAACATTTAGAATGTATAATGTAATCACGGGGACGTAGGAGCTAAATAAGGAGGTAAAAAGACATGTGAACACTTTTTACTCCATAACATTTAGCCCCTACTTTAATGTGTGTATGATCTTATGATCAGTACATGCATTAAAGTACAGTTGAAAACACATGAAGCACATTAGATACTAGAGCAAAGACACACCCAAAGTTTGGAAGACCATCTCTAGCCCCCAAGCTTAGGCAAACATAAGAAAACACTTGATAAACATGAAAAACAAGAAGAAGATAGTAAAGAAGCATACAATACATAGAGAAGACATGAATGCAATCACGCAATACACAAGGTATACACAGAGAGAAGACACGATTAAACAATTATGCTATACTAACAAGCGATGGGGGGAGCTCATCACTACGCACCACCATCAAAGCACACAAAACACATAATGTGGGGGGAGATCATTGCTATGCACCTCCACAAAACACACAAGACACATGGCGTGGGGGGAGCTCATTACTATGTGCCTCCACAAAACATGCAAAATGTACATAATACACACAGGATACATGAGCACCATAGACTGTCGTTGACCTACTATAGTCTTACACAAAGCAAACATGGGCAATAGGGAGGAGCTCATCACTATGCTTCGCCATCTAAAACACGCCAAACACACCTGATGGTTGAGCTATGCTACCATGATCGGCAAAGACATGCTTAAGGATGAGTAACTCAAGACCCAACCCTGCCTCCCGTAGAGGAATTTTTTGAAAGGATGTGCAACCAACTAAAGGGAAGAAATAATCCCACCTTCGGCAGAAGGGATTTCAAAAGCATACAACCCCACCTACATCGTGGAGATGCCTTATGGTGAAAAGGAAGCATGCACACAAAGTATACAACCCCACCTGTGTCACAGAGGTGCCTTACGGTGTAAAGGAAGTATATGCAAACAAACAAACAAAGTATACAACCCCACCTACACCACGAAGATGCCTTATGGTGAAAAGGAAGTATATGCAAACAATTTATTACAATGTCTAAGATTTCCAAGTATTTACCACAATATATGCATCCACCTTAAAGTGGTTGCTCCCACTTGCTGGTAGCAATCACATTTAAGGTAAGGTTGAAAACGTGCAAGGGAACAAGAACTTTCACAAAGCCCATGCCCCAAAGTGACATGTGCTTAAAATCATTGAATTGTTCCCAACAATCACGAAAGAAACACATTAATATCATTTTCTAACAATCATTGATTAATAATAAGCTTTGGCTAGAAAATCTAAGCTAAAATATAACCAAATCATTTCATGAAACTAGTACAAAAATAAGGCAACATGCCGCTTAAACAAACCAAGGCTATGCTTATAGGTTCAGAATCGAGTATAGCCATAAGGTTATACTTTAGATATCTTAGAACCGAGTGTAGCTACAAGGTGAGACAAAAACAATTCAAAGTGCATAGAAGCAGATTTAGAGTATTGCAAAGGCTTGTTACAACAATGTCATAATATGATGCATGATCACATCACAACATAAAGTGATTCTACTAGTCAAATGTCAGTAAAAAATTACTCCTATCTTCATATATGGACTAGGTCCATTTTTGTTTTCTTGTTTAGGGACAAAGGGTCCTTATTAGAAGTGTAAATTTGTTGTCATCATCTACCGACTAGTAGAGCCACAAATATAAAGGAAGATTGAAATCATGAAAAATGAGAGAGGAGACAAAAGTGATTAGGGCCACAATGTGGGAAGATGCCCCCAAGACATCCTCCACAACGTTATGTCCCCCAAGGCACCCTACACAACAATTGAAACAAGAGAAGTGTAGAAGAATAGAGAAACAAATAGAAGGAATGTTGGTGCAGGAGCACCTTGGTAAATTAATATTGCCCTGGACAAATCTTTGAGTTTGATTAAATTTGTATGCTTCCACATTGTAATGAGGTTTATTAAGTCATTTTTATGTGTTTAGGTCATTAGGAGTTTCAAAAATGCAAAATATTGCAAATCATGTAAAGGTTGTCAATGTAAAATTAGAAAAAAGATGCAAACTTAGAAGGTGAAGAGTCATTTGGCTCTTGGTTTGCTCCAAATCAGTTATGAACTGAAGAGACATGTTTTAGTGCCTTTAAAAGGCCTTGTAACCATGAAGAATTCGTGGGTGGTTGAAGATTTGAGCATGGAATGAGAAAAAACAATGTTTTCCTGTATTTTCCTTCATAAATTTGCTGTCTTTTGCTATTGTACAGCCCTATATGGAATTGAATAGATGTCTAATGGATTGAAAATGTTATATCCTTCAACCACCTTCCATTTTCTTCTTGTCCCATGCATTTTTATTTAGTTTTGTGAAAGATATAAGTGTTTTATGGACTGTAATTTTCTGATTTTTCCTGCAACAGTCCCATTGCAGCGTTTGGTACGGTTTTGTACGGACATATACAAGGGCAAGCCATATATGGTTGGAAATAGTATTGAGTCTACTTTCCATTTCTTTTTGTTGCATCAAATTTTATTAAGATTTGAATAAGTTATGGCATTTTTGGTGAGGGCAGGTCTGAATGCTGCCTAGGGTTTGTAGTTTTGGGAAAAGAGTCATAACTTTCTCTCCTACCATTGAATCTTCATGAAAATTGGAGAAAAAGTCTGTATTAATGTTCTCTTAAACCTGACCAAAGCAATTGGATTAGTTCTTTTATTTTTTAATGTTATTGAGGATAGTTTTGGTCCTCCTACCTCTGCATCAAATGTCACAATGGAGGTGGTCTCCTTGTATCCTTGACCTTACAAGAGTATCAAGGGTCATCCAAGGAGACATAAACAAGCATTTAACACTACACAGGGGAACACAACACAACACTTAAGAGGAGGCAACCCGTGAGAGCTACTCGAAGAGGTGCTACATCAAGGGTGGCTGAATGAGTGAAAAATAGTTACCTGCTAGTGGTTGTCCTTAATCAAATCATCTTCTTCCTAATCTTGATCTTCATATGAAATAGGTGGTACATGACATGATGTCATTTAGTCCTAATACTTTAGTTGAAAATGTATCAGTTTTATCAATTGGGTTGTGTCCAAGGCTGTCTACAATAGGAGGGAGATTTAGACATCTCAGCTTAGCAATGATTTTTCTGGTTTTTTAGGAAAGCTTTTACAATGTAAACCTAAACTACAAAGCATATAATCTTAAACTACAAAGTCTATAAACTTAAACTACAAAGCATATAAAATTTAAACTATGAATTGAAAGAAACATTCTAATATAAAAAACAAAGAAATACTTCAAATCTAAATTCACACTATCAACTTATATTCAACACCTAAACTAGGCAGAAGCTCTGGAATTTATCTTTATACAAAGTGACTCCAAAACTCCAAAAAATACAAGACAACACACAGAACTCCAAAAATTACAACTGAAGATTACACTTCGTTGAAAACAACTAAACATGATACCATGCAGGTTAACATTAACACCATTCTACCATAACATCAAAAAATAGAGGATTATAACAATTCAGAACATAACAACACAGAAACAAAACATAAATGATAACAAACACATTCACAGAACATCAAAGTACTTATCTGTTTCTATTTCCTTCAAGTGGCCAAATCTCTAGAAGTTTTCTATTGACTCAAATCACATTCACCATTAACAACATAAAATTCTAGTTCACATACACATCACTCAGTAAATCTATTTTGACACAGAGCAATTTCAATTCAATTCATTCATAGCATAATAGTTTGAAAAATAAAGATAGTCTATATCACTTCCAAAATCCTAGATACTAGGGGCGACTCATCAATGCCATCGAAAAAGTCTAAAAAATAAGATAACAAAAACTAACTAAACAAGTTGTCTTTTAAATGCAATACAACAAAGGCTCTGAGTGAAGCTTTAGATGTCTTAATTTGTTTTCTAAATAACAGAAAGATAAATAACTACTAAGTGATCAGATGGTAGTAAATGACTGAAGTCTTCAATCTCGAGTCCCCTAAAATTTTGGCGCCCTAGACTTCTGGTGTTGTTGACTCTAGTCCGCATTTATGTCCATTCTTCCCACTTCATTATATTCAAAAACTTGTAGAAGATGCACATATATTTTCACAAAATTATTTCAACATTAGTGATAACATCTAGTCAATTCAAGAACAAATATCTTTACAATACTCTTTCAAAATAGCCAATTGTTGCTCCTAAGACTAATAAATTGGCATAGACTTGGGTTAGCTAATGACACAAAAGGGGTAATTAGGCTGATACTAAGATGAGGTAATTTGTACCTCATCATTCCTCCCCCTCTTAAGAGCGAGTAGATCCTCCTGGTCTTTGTTGTGAGCGTTCTTTCTATTTTTCTACTTCCCTTTTCTTATTTAGCCCTTCAAATAGTCACTGAGGTCATATGTGTCACCTGATTCTAGATCCTGATGGTCAGGGTATTTGAGAAACCCTTTGTGCAAATTTACTCTTACCTTCCAAGTCTGAAAATCCCCTAGAGATTTCTTTGAAGTGACTAAAATTGTAGGTGCAGGTTGTGGGAGCAAATGAGGTCTGTATCTCATGCCAATCCATTTAGTTTTGAGTTGTTGTAGTATCTTTGCTAATGCTTCGACTTTCCTGTAAGACCATCTCATGTTAGTAGGGGAGATCATCTCTCTTCTCTCCCAGTACATCGGAAGAGGAGTATATCTATCCTCACATGCATTCAATGCCTTGCGCATTAATTCGAGTCCATTTACCTTGAAGTCCTCAAAATAGATCCTAAGGCTGTCATTATACTTTTCTTTCATGGCTTCATATTTATTTATCAATCTAAATTGTTTCTTGAATGCATATGGATTATGATCGGGATGCCTCATGAGAAGGCCAACTATTTTCTCTACCTGCAGATACTCTTTAGTTCTCTCCTATCAACTAATCTGATTTTGCAAGTTAGATAGAAAGACCCTAAGTTGAACTTCTCCCACAAACAGACTGATGAAAAATTCATTAGTTTTTCTAAAATAAAATTATGAATAAATAATTCACACAACAAATTTTTTTGAGCAAGTGGTGAATTTTAGAAGGTTTCCAAAAATTGCTTATCATCTGGATCATAAGGAAGATTGTAGGAAATTCTAAGTAGCTTCCATCTCAAAGCCTATTCATTTAAAAACACAGAATATAGTCTAGGGCTTTCTACAGGCTAATAACAATTCTCTTATCTTACATGCCTCTATTTTTTCCTCATACAGTCTATCAAAAGATTCTTTTAACAAGACTAATTCCTTCTTCAATCAAGAATTCTCCACTCTAGCTTGTCTTAAAAAGTAACATCTTTCAATCCATTTTCTCAACAAGGGAGGTATATGAACCTGAAAACATTCCATCTTTGTAGGCTATGTTTAGATTTCTTTGGATTCCATGGTTGGTTTGGTTTTTACCTCAGGTGTAGCTCTTGTTCTAATTCCATAGTTTGATTAAGGGCTGTCATTAATTCCTATTTATGTTTTTCCTGCTTTTCTAGAAAAGCATGGAGGAAGTCTGTGAAATTGTTAGTCAATCTTTTGATTTTCCCATCTTTATGAGACAGGGCTGCCAATTGTCCTCAGTTCTTTTCTTCAGACTATTCCAATTGGGTTTGTAAGCTTGAGATGAGTTCTTCATTTTGATGCAACTTAGTTTCCAAATTTCCTACTTTTTCTTCTAAAGATTTATTCAATTGCTATATTATTTCTCCTTTTTTTTATCAATGCTCTATTTTTGTACAAAAATTTGCTCATCACTTTGTAGTACCTTATTTCTTAATTGTATAATTTTCTCTTTCAAATTACTCAATTCAATTTCCATTTGACTGTGCTCTACATGATCTATATTTGTTGAAAAGGGTGGATCAAAAACTTCTGTGTTTTGATCAAATACATTTTCTTCATTAGCCTCTTCCTCAAGGGTTTGCTCTGTTTCACCTACATTTCCTACTGGAGGTGGCTGTTCACTCAGCAAGACTAACTCAAGATGATTTTGTTACCCTAACTCCTCTTGTTCTTTCCCAGCTAGACTAGTTTGTTTCACGGCTTCTTCCTTGTTATCTTTTCCTAGGGTCTCACTCACACTTGACTTCCTATCATGCCTCTTCCTTTTTTTAATAGGAGGGTGTTCAAATTTGGCAGCAAAACCTACATCTATAGCTAGCCTTTTACTTCTTCATGGAGGAGGGGGCCTCTGCAATCTCTACTTAGGGCATTAGTTTCTAGCCCTAGGCGAACTAATTTCTTGCTCCTCTCCAAAATCAATAACTTCTACATTCCTTTGTGTTTCTTAAGCCTTCGGAATATTGTGAGCCCTAGGGGAATTATCAATTTTCAATGGGTGTGGTACATGTTCCAGCGCTTCCTCCTCTGAAGTCCCTTGGGTTTGTTGGGGATCAAGCTTGAAGGTTCTCTAGGGTTTTCTGTGGCCATACAAGAAGATTCCCCTCTCTCAAATGATTTTGCAGGTGTTGGGGTTTCAAATTTCTAAAGAAATTGCTGCCATTTCTTATCTATTTTTCTTCTCTTCAAAAGTTGGTGCCTGTAAATCAGGGTAATTAGGCCATGGTATTTTAAGGGTCTAGAACCGACTTTATATCTTTCCATCATATTGACTAGAGAATTGAATAGGAGGGAAAGGATATTGATTCTGAGCTCGAGTTGCTTGGCACCATGGCACAAATGAATGAGCAAGTGAAAAGGAGGCCCTACAATGGTGGCACATTGGTCATCATAGGTGAAATATTTAATAATCTAGGCCACTATTGTTTTCCAGGGTTCTGCAATTGACATTCTTTAGATACCTATATTTTGACCCCTAGGACCTGTGACCAATTGAGGCCGAGGTTACCCTTCCGAATAAAGAGTTCTATCATTTTTTGATAAGGAATGTTTGTTTCTTTAGCTAGATTTATACCTTCATTTTCAATTCCAGAAATATCAGAAATAGTTTAGGCAATTACCTTGAATTTTCTCCCTCGTACTAAGGAATACCCTTTTGTGAAGTTCTCAATGAATTCTTTAACTAATTTCCTATTGTAACCCTCAAACTTCTTTATAAAATCTAGCCATCCTGCCACCTGGAATAGTTCTGTAATGTTCTGCAGAGCTAGGAGTTTGTTTGTAGAGGGTGGTTCTAATTTCCTCTTTGCCCCCATGTTAACTGTCTTGTGATTGTCCTCTAAGTTGCTTACTGAATTGTATGACTTAGCTAAAACAATGAAATATTGAGCTTGCTAAATTGCATTATCAGCTGAGATTAATGGAATAGTGAAGTTATAGCTAGTTATGAATTCGTTAGAATCAATGAAGTGAAAAGAAGGTGACATGATATCTTTTCAAATCAGCATGCCAACTTAGACTCCCTGCTCATTACTTTCTAAATATGTGGAATAAAAGTGCTATCATTTTCCTCATTTGAAGTGCAGTTAACACATATTTCTTATTTTGGGAAAAAGGGAAAAATATGCCAATTTATTAAGTCATATTAAACAATTTATTGCCTAATTAATAAAGAGTTTGTACTTACCTCATGTCCATAAATTGACTTGAATTCATTCCACTTTTGCTGACGAAAAGAACACATTTATGATTTTATGCATCATTAATGTGAAACTTTTGATGGCATGGTTAATAATGGTTTGGCAGATTTATTGATGAGGTCAATGATATGGGCTGGTGTGCTTATCATTATGACTTCCAAGTGGCCCTAATAATAATTTTTTTATTATGATAGAGGGTGGTAGCATAAGGAATTTGTTTATTGAATTCCATGGTACGGAGGTGTTGGATGGCGGAAAATGGTATGAGCAGGTGTGGCTAAAATTTTTAGAGTATTTGTGAAGGGCTAGAAATTTCCATAGCATCAGTAATGGATGCGATCAAAATGAACATAGCAGGAAAAAAACAACGAAGTTCTAGAGCATCATTGAAAGATGTAGAAGGAATGCAACAACAAGGTTTCAGAGCATCACTGAAGATGCAGCCAAAATGAAGGAACAAAGTTCTGGAGCATCACTGAAAGGTGCTACTGGAATGAAGGAACAAAGTTCTAGAGCATCGCTAAAAGATGCTGCTAGAATGCAGCAACAAAGTTCTAGAGCATCGTTGAAAGATGCAGTCGAAATGAAGGAACAAAGTTTTAGAGCATTGCTAAAAAGATGTCACTGGAACGCAGCAACAAAGTTCTAGAGCATCACTGAAAGATGCAACCAGAATGAAGGAATAAAGTTCTGGAGCATCCTTGAAAGATGTCACCGAAACGAATGAAAAAAGTTCCAGAGCATCGTTAAAAGATGTTGCCGGAATGTAGCAACAATGTTCTAGAGCATCCCTGAAAGATGCAGTCGGAATGAAGGAACAAAGTTCTGGAGCATCATTGAAAGATGCAGCTAGAATGAAGGAACAAATTTCTATCCAACATCACTAAAAGATGACACCAGAATGTAGCAACAAAGTTCTAGAGCATCTCTAAAAGATGCAACTGAAATGAAGGAACAAAGTTTTGGAGCATCACTGAAAGATACAGCTGGAATGAAGGAAAAAGTTTTGGAGCATCACTGAAAGATGCTGTTGGAATGCGGCAACAAAGTTCTGGAGCATTGCTGGAAGATGCAACTGAAACTTAACACGAACAGGAAGGAAGTTCTAGAGCATCGGTGAAGGATGCTACCAAAACTTAGAACGAACAAGAATGAAGTTCTGGAGCATCAGTGAAGGATTGTACTTGTACATGCTGCAGAGTATGACAGTTTTGAAGTTTTGACACAATTTTGCTACTTGTACATACACCTTTGCCATTGGTGTCAAAGGGGGAGAAGAAGATCTAGTGAAAAATGGCCAAAACATCTCAAGGAAAGAAGAAAAATAGAGTGTATAGAGTAAGGGGGAGCAACACAAGCATTTTTCACTAAGTGTTGCCATCAATGCCAAAGGGGGAGATTGTTGGCAACATAGTCAAGAGACACTACTAATATGATGTTGTCATTGATGGAAACAACTTGATATGTTTGGAGACAACTCCTGAGACAAAGGTGTGTACAATATTTTGGTCTGGAAAGATTAACTTAGCCAAAATTGACTAAGCATTAACAACACATTGTGACAGTGACAGTAATTCAGTTGGTACTCTTCCACAATTGAAGATCTTGTTATGTAGTTTTGGTCTCAGCTATCAAGTGATGTCATGATTCAGTGTTCAAATCCTGATTCTCTTTGGAAGTCATATGGTGAAATGTCTAAGTCTGGGTGAACAAAGTTAAGTTAGAAACAACACAGAGTACCTGAGTAATCTGGTCCGTATTCCTCCGCTGATGAATATTTTGATTTGTAATTTTGAGGCATTGAAGATACATGTCATGAGCATCTAAATCCATATTTGTGGAGCTTGAAGTTCACTGGTTCACATTTTACAAGTTCTCCAGTATCAGCTTTCAGTTTGACAGTATTTCTCTGTGACAAAACAATAGTTTCGAGATCCGCATTTCTCTATGAAAGAATATTATGTTCCTGTTGATGTGTAAAATTGCATAGGTTCCAACACCAACATGGGAAGTTTCAGGAATGTGGGACTTGCTACCTGAAACAACCTCCAGATTTTAAAGAAGCTGGCTCTTCTCTATCTTGTATGGGTTTTGGGAAAAAAGGTAGAAATTAACAGAATTAAAGATACAGTTAAAGCAAATCTATCTATGGTGATGCGCCTGAATAATAAGTATCTCTCTCAACTTAAGCACAATGAAGCTATTCTCAAGATTCAGTTACGTTAAAGAGCAAATGTTGCATGATTAACATAAATAGATATAATGAATAAACTCAAAGGCTCACGAACAAACAATTTACAATGACACAGAAAATATCAACCAAGGCACAGAACTTTGTCTTTCTCATTAATTTTCCAGCAACATAAGAGGCATAGATACATGCACAGTTACATTTACTTTTTGAATCAAGAATAACAAAAATAAAGGCAAAATGATATTCACTGGTCATAGCAAAAGTCTCAAACTTCTCTATTGAATCTTTGATACAAAATATCTCTAATGAAACTATCTATGAATGAATCTCCGTATATCCCGATCTATTACCAATGTTACATATTTATAGCACAGGATCAACTCTAGACCGTCTGCACGATCGAATCCTAATGGCCTAACCGAACTAGAGCTAACTGGAAGTCCCTGACACTTAAAATCTTTTGGATCCGCAAATAGTTATAATAACTGCAAGTCCATTGGTTGTGGCAAAAACATGTGTAGCATATCCCTTCTATAGGGAAAAGATACTTGGTAGCATCTGCACTCTTTAAACAATGAACTCTGAGACACATGGCAACGTCCGCGTACATATAACTTGAAACTTCTTCATCTCTCAGGAGAAATAGGGAACTGACACATGGCGTCTTCCACAGCAACTAGAAATAGATACGTGTCTTTATCCGCACCTTCTCGCTGAACTGTGTCTCTATATTCAGGTGGCCCCTTCTTGTGACAACTGTTACGATCTGCTACACTGAAGCTTAAAGACATTAGAAATGGGGTCCACAACTCTTTGCTTGCTAGCTTTCAAATAGGGATAGGTGGTAGCCTCCGCAGTATCAACTATCTGGTACGTGGCAGCTTCCGGAATCTCCTTGAAACATTAGAACCTTTTTGAGACTCAAGTGAAGGTTGACACATGTCAGGCTCCGTGAAACTGAAGAAACATTTATTATCGTTGGAAGAAAGGGGCAAAAGCATTTACTTGGGTGCCGCATCCACCACCTAGCACATTCCACATCACTGAACCTTTACACTAGGGCCTACCCCATTTATTACTTTGCATCTAAGGATATATAAATAGATACACGGAAGCTGACACTTGGCAAACTCCATGACTATCACAAAATACATATGGCTTCTTCCGTGGGCACACTGAAACTTTATAACTGTGTCTCCACATTCGACACATGGCATCTTCTGCAGGGTCACAACTTAGAATGTATTAGAGACATTTAATCCATGTGGCACGATCCACTGCAAAAGTTGTAACTTAGAAACAAAAGTGGCTTAAACCATAGCTCAACACTTGTTAGACTCTGTGGCACTGGAAAAAAGAAACCCGCAACAACAGTAAAATGAAACCCTTGTAAACCCTCGCGGCCATTCCCAGAAACATTTATATACACAAAAACTGAAACTCGCGGGCGCGCTGCTGAAAACAAAATGTAGAGTTTTATACTCTACAGTTCTTGGCGACCAGTAGGGATTTTGAGCCTGCTCAAAAAGAACCCAAAACTTAGCAAAATATATGTATGTAAAATACAAGACAGGGTCACAAATTCTGCAAAGCTGTCTGATAGATAGACCATTCGAAATCCGAGAGTCCCTGCTTGCTCTGTAAATCTTGGAAGGAAAAATCAAGACTTATAATGTCCTTGTGAGAAAACTTCTACAGAATCTGAACTGCAGTCTTCAGTTGAAACTCTAATTGGGCCATCAGAATCAAGATAGCTTCTACCTCTTGTACTGATGAGGAATCACTTAAACCTTGAAAAATAGATTGATCATTTTGTCTTATTAAAAGCAGGGTCTTAATCTCATCAATCATCAGTACAATGCTAGCATCTCGAAATGGTGAGGGAAGACCTAGCTACACCAAATCCTCTATGTGTCTCTTCATGTCCTTTACTCCTTTGACAATATCCAAGAGCTCCTGGCAGTTTGTAGCAGCTGAATTACAAATTAGAACTTCATTCACTCTCTTTGCAACTACCATCCTGTCACTGAACCTTGCTGCTGACAAAATTTCATCTGTTGTGTCATATAGTTTCTTCAGCAACAGTTGAGAGTCAGAAACTCTCAAAGAGATGGTAGACAGAGTGGCTTGAACTGAAGTTTCCACTTTCTCACATAACAGTTGTGCATTTAACAGGAAAGTTAATGAGGGTTTGAGCTAGATAATCTCCTCAGAGATTCTTTTCCACACTGACACATATAGCTCCTTAAGCAGATTCAGAACTCTAGCATTCTGAGGCCTGTTAGCTAAATCCAATGTTAGCTATTTTGTTGTTTGTTGCTCTGCTAAGAGTTGTGCCTGTATTGTAGCAGCAGCATTCTGTTCACTCAGTAGCTTCTGCTGAGATTGTATAGCTTGTTGCAACTTTTCTTGATACCTCCTCTCTAAGGTGGCTTTTTCTTGCCTCAAAACATTTACTGTAGCTTTTTCCTGAGCAAGCTCCATCTTTAGAGAAGCATTTTGAGCCACTGTCACTTGATGAATTTGACAGGAAACATCATTTTACAACTATTTATTTAGATTCTCTATCTCATCTATTCTAGATTTCAACTCTGTAGCAAGGTTGCTACTATTTGCCTTCTCCTGGGCTAAGTCAGTTTCAATCTTTTGCAACTTCCTAGACACTTTTAAGTAGTCAGTTGCAACAGCAGAAGTGGTTTCATTGAGTAGCTCAACCCTATCTTGTGGTCTGAATAGAGACATATCCATAGCTACTGCATTCATTGCAAATTCTTGAGGCTGCATCTGCTCGTTTGGCTTCACCACATTTGGGGACAAATGTGTGATAGTCAGCTACTGTTGTATAGGGTCAAAGAGAGACCTCATATGTGGCACAACCAGGCTCTTATTTTCTTTCTTTCTTTTCTTATCTAGCCTAGCTTTTCTAGCCTTCTTTTCTGTATCTTCCTGAGCTTGGAAAGTGGGGGGAGAAGCAATGTACCCCCTAGCAAAGGGATGACCCTGAGGTAAACCATAAGGAATAGCCAAATGTTGGCTAGAGGAGATTTGGGGAGGTGCTCTTCTTGGAACAAAGGGGGAAAAGAAAGGCAATGAGGTGGCCTGTGAAGACATGGCCTAAGGATTAGCAATTGGGGCAAGTGTAGATATAGGCACAATAGAGGTGGCAGGGGATACTAATGTGTGTCCAGTTGGGATTGTCACCCCTATGGTAGAAGAAAGAGACTAAGAGGAAAAAGGAGAAGAAACACTTACCTAAGGAGCAACAGATGTGGCTGATAGTTGCTATAGCAAAGGTTTTGCTTCTTCATCTAACTCTGGTGGTAGGTTTAGTTTTCTATGCTTCCTCAGCCTTTCTCCTGTTTCTCCTTCTAATTCCTTTTCCTCTACATTTACCACTACTAGAGGTGGCAAGGGTACAAAACTAGAAGCCCCAGTGGCTGAAACTGATGGAGTCCCTCTAGGTGGTGATGATACGACACCCTTCTATTTCTCTAGAGTACTAAGAGATTGGGGCTAGGGAGATATAGGGGCTGTAGATGAGGCTTGTCTTGTTACTTGCATTGTATGAGTTGACTCAGCCTCCTCTCTGGACTCCTCACCCTTGTGGATTCTGCTTGTATCAGGGCTAGAAACTGGAGAGGGATGCCACTCATTCCAGATAGACTCCCATCTTTCATCAGTGTCAACCTTCCCAAAAGAGTGTGTTAACTCAGAAATTTCCTACCTATACTTCCAATAGGCCTTAATTTTCTCCAGCTTCCACTCCTTGCCCTTCAAATCTTTCTTTAAACCAGTACCCATTCTGATCTTAGGGTCAAAGGCCTTATGTTTAACATAAAAGGTCTCCCATGGCTTGGGCCCCTCATAAGGCAAATCTGTTAGTTCCACATACAGGTCTGGGGTATCTTCTTTAGGGTTTCTCCTGTCTTCCCAAAAGGGATGACCCTCATCTACAATTTTAGGCCCAACTTTATTGGTTTTAACCCAGGAGGCTATAAAACTATTTGGGTCATACTTCCATTTGTCTTCAATAATGAAGAATCCCAAGACAGCTAACTTTCGTAGCAACAGATGTTCAGCATCTCTAACCTCCAGGGCCATGTTCTTTCTGATCCATGGGATATCATAAATTTTCTTCTTCTTCCTCTTGGTGCCATACTCATTATCAACCATAGACACTTGTCGGGTTACTTCTAGAAACGCTACCCTAGGGGTCAAAATTTTAGGGAGCAGCATAGGTTCCTCATTGAAGCCATGGACCCTAATGATAGTATTTTGGGCCCCAAAGAAATAAGCACATGAGATTGGGCAATTGGTCATGAAACCCCTAATGCTCTGTGTCAACCTATGTTCTATAGGTTCAAGGATCAAATGGCAAAATGTAGGGGCAACAAAGAGTTCCCAGAACTCATAAGGGTCTGATGCCTCAGATAGCACACGTGTCCATGCAGACACAGGAATAGTTCTATTTTGCCCAAAATTTGGGTCATACATGCTCAAATGCATATTTGGTGCAAATATATTGTGGTTCTGATATAACATCAAATGAAACAGATAAACAGAATACCTGAATACTCCCATGGTTTTGAAGTTGGCGAGTTGATCAACCATGGAATAAGCAATTTGTTCTAAAAAATCCAGACAGTATTCCTGCAACTTATCCACAGTTTTCAACCTGAAAATGATTGCAATTTACCAATCATAGACGGTGCTATCTTCCTTTATCCTGAAAATGAAAGACATCATGGACAATGCCTCTTGACTGGCCTGGCTGAATTGCGCCCTTCCTGTAGGTAACGTGGGCATCTGTGTGTTCTCCTCTTCTAGCTACAATTCTGAGTTAAGGAACCTAAGCTGGTTGTTGACATTTGACCATGTCTTTTGCATTTTAGCAATAGTGGGGAATGTGGCTGTTCGATCATGATATAGGGCCAGCATGTCTCTTATAGATTTGGGGGTAATCTGCACCATAAAGGGTCCCTGTTGAATGGTACTTGATGGTGCATGGAACAACTCTGTGCATATATCAATTAGGTCAGGGCAGAGGTGCACATTAGGGGCCAGGAACTGTGCCAACTGCGAGGTCCAAATCCTCATTCCAAAGGTCTTGGACTGTCCACTCTTCACTTTTTGAATACATCTTTGGTGTGCCCCTTCACGGAGAGCCTTGGTAGATTTTTAAGGGCTGGGTTGAAGATACCATCTGCGAAATCTTTTACTTTCACTAGGTCGACGGAGTAACCTACTTCAGGGACTCTCGTTCTAGGGTAGGGTCTCTTAGGTTGTGCAGGAGTCGAGGCGTAAGATTTGCCTTTTAAAAGCCTATCAATTGATTCATATATTCTGAGTCCCTCCTGAGAGGACTGTGCTTTGGCCATGACTGTATTCTGCAGGGAGAATGTGAGAAGCTTTGACACAAACAGAAACTGCGAAATAGAAATGACACTCAGCTATGAAGCGCTCACTAGGGATTAGAGGCAATAGTAATTCGCAACAAAGAGATAGAAACAAATGAAAGCCACAGTTAGGATTTTTGCTAATTTAATGAGGCTTTTAATTACACATTGAGTCTCATAAATGGCATTTACACCGAGAAAACCGTTAGTGTATCTTTTGAAATCTTCATGGAAAGGAGTGTCAGAAAAAATTATGAGAGTGGCTACGAAAGTGTACTTTTGAGGATTTTGGGGATTGGAGACAACCTTAATGAATGCGATCTTTCGAAAAGAGAAAGGGGCTTGCGCTGATGACATGTGTTCCAAGAACACTTATTGAAAAGAAAAGCGGGAAAGAGAGGGTGGGAAAACAGGAAAGCTACAAAAGGGAAACTAACTAACTATGGTACATAAGAGCCCCTGCTTAGTTAAAGTGTTTCAAATAGATCCCATTTACAAGAATCTCTTCAGGTTCACCATCCATGGTCTTGAGCTCAAAAGAATTTTGCTACTTACAGGAACAAATCTTGTAAGGGCCAGTCCATAGTGACTCAAACTTGCTATGTCAGCCTGGTTTGGCAGCTCTTTCATCCCACTTCAAAACCACTGACCCCACTTCGAAATTGGGATTTGAAGTTTTCTTGTCAAAACAATCCTTGATTATTTTCTGGTGTCTCATTAGTGACTCATGTGCTTTCTCTTTTTTCTCTTGTACTTCCAGCAGTTCAGCAAGTCTAACTTGCATTGGGCCATTTTCCTCAATCTCAATTTGTTTCAATAATTGCAGAGCAGGAATTTCTAAGCTTAGTGGCATTACAACTAGTTTACCATAGACCAATTCATATGGAGACATCTTTGTCACTTGCTTAGGTGTAATTCTATCAGCCCACAGTGCTGTATTTAGCAGCTTATGCCACTCTCTATGATAGTTGGTCCCTATCCTCTTAAATGAGTCTGATTAGGTTCTTGTTAGTAGACTCTACCAGACCATTACCTTAAGGGTAATAATTTGAAGAAGTTTTCAAATAAATTCCATACCTTAATGCAAACTCAGATATTTTTGTTCCCAAAAATGCCTTAGCATTATCTGATATGATGGTACGAGGAGGGCCAAAATGAGCAGTAATGCTTTCCAGAAAGTCCAATATTACTTTTTTTATTGCTTTCTTGAGTGGTACTGCTTCACTCCACCTGGTAATGTAATCTATGGCTGTAAGGATCCATTTGTGTCCCATACTTGACACTAGATTGATCATACCAATGAAATCAAGACCCCATTGGGCAAATGGCTCATCTATAATTATGGGGCTTAGGGGCATTACTGGATTTCTTCTTTTTCCTGTATAAAACTGATAGGCTTGGCACTCTTTGACCAATTGATAACAGTCTGTAAATAGAGTTGGCCAGAAGTATCCTTCTTGAGTCACCTTTATTGTTGTGGTCCTTGCTAAAAAGTCTCCACTTGAGGTTCCATGGTGCAACTCATGTAATATTCTTTGAGCCTCATCTTTTTCTATGCATCTCAAAAGTATGCCATCAACATTTCTCCTGAATAAGATCTGGTCAATTAGTACAAAGTAGGACCCTTGCTATCTATAATACCTTCTCTTATCATGGGAGAGATCATTTGGGAAAATCCCATGTTTCATAAATTGAATCCTATTTGTGACCCAGGAATTCTGATCAATCTCTTGGATCCTCAACACACTCTCACTTTTTGTTTCTGCAGTCACCATTCTCTCCATGTCTTGGGCCATCTATTGGTACAATCCTTTGCCTCTTACTAACTTAGTGGGTCTGACCTCCACATCATATTCAAGAATCTTTGTTATCCAGTTTGCTCTTTTCTCAGTGATCTCACCCTCCATAATGTATTCTCTTACACTAGGATGAGCCACTAATATCAGAATTTTATTTCCCGTTACCATGTGTCTGAATGTCTTAAGGGCTTTGACCATGGCATATGCCTATTTCTCCACAAAATTGTATCTGGCCTCATATTCCCTGAGTGTCCTAGAGAAAAAGGCTATTGGGTGCTCTCCTTCTTGCTGGTCATCTTTCTGAGTCAAAACAATAGCAACACTAAACTCACCTCCATACACATACATTATAAAAGACTTAGAAAAGTATGGGTTTCTAAGTACTGGGGCTATTGAAATGCCTTTCTTGATCTCCTCAAAAGCCTATCTCCCTTCTGCAGTCCATTTGAAAACCAGGTCCTTCATTAGCAATAGTGTCATTGGTTTAATTAGTCCTACAAAGTCAGATATGAATCGGCTGACAAAATTGATCTTCCCCAGAAAGGATTTGGTGGTGCCTACATAAGCAATCAGGTTTTAAGCATTTAAATATGTAGGCCCCTTCCCAAAAAATCTAAAAATTCTAACACTTTCAGTCTCTGCAGTGGTAAAATTGTGAAAAATCAGTTAAGTGCAGTTGTTTTTGTATATACAAAGGGGTTTGTATGTACATACAGGTCAGAATGTGCATTGGCTGGCTTGCAAAATCTCCATCACCCTTTGAAAAAATTAGTTAGATGCATTTCTGAGTGCATATTGGGCTTTAAATGTGCATATACAAAGGGGGAATCTTTCATAGATTCCTAGGAATATTCCTTCTTTGTATATCGGGTTGTATGTAATGGTGCATTGAAAAATATACAAAGGCTGGCACATATGCATATGCTATAGTAGCAAGAGATGTATTTGGTGGGACCCACAGGTATACAAAGAAGATTGTATATGTTTCCAACATACAATCGCAATATGCAAAGGATATGTGCATGCGGTGGGCCCCACAAGGTTGTATATGCATTCACTTGTAGGTTTGCATATACAAAGGGGATATGCAAAAGCAATATACAACCTGGACGCGATGGAGGAATGAAATGCAATGAATAAATATTTGAGCTCCAGCTTGTATATAAGGTGCTTGTATATGCTTTTGCATATACAAAGCGACAGGTGCAATGAAACATGTACATTCCAGACCTGAAGGAAAAGTCAAAGTTGGCAGATAAAGCACTGGCGTCTGCGGCATGTATATTGGATGCTTGTATACATGCCGATATACAATGCGAGATGCAAATGAAAGAGATACAAGCTGGACTTCAAAAGGAGGTACATTCTAATGCATAAAAGTTTCAGGTCTGCCTTGTATGTTGAGCAGTTGTGTGTATATGCATCCTGCATATACAAAGATTTAAAAAGGGATTTGTATATGCATTCGAACATGCATATACAAGGGACGAAAATGGCAAAATGAAGAAAGGAAAAGTCAACGATAGGAGCATGAAGTGCCTATGTGGCATGTTTTCATTGGTTGGCAACTTTTCAAGGTATTTTGGAGCCGTTTATCTCAGCGATGGAATCAAAATCGACAGCTATCTTTCAATTTCGCTACGGCGAAGGTTTTCTTTGTATGCGGCCACATTTTTTTTTAAGCGGGAAAACTTCAGATGTGTCCGCTGCTGCATTCCAGAAGAGGCTACGGGTAGCTGAAGCATTAATAGCAAAAATGCAGCGGTATGGGTCGATGATGGACAGGTCAACCACCTTTTTTAAGATGCAAGTCTTTAAGTGGCAACTCAGATCTCGAGCCCACCTGCTCTCTTCCTCTGCTTCCTGGCTGCATTCAATTTTGAGCACCATTTCTCACAATGCATTGTATCTGGCAATTTTTGAGTTGACCGTTGTAATTTTCCTGAGTACACTTCCTTGTTGTATAAGGAGGACTGTGTTACTCATATTTGGTTGTTGAAGACCTAGGCATTTTTGTGTAAATAATGAAGAACAGGGCATGATCTTGGGTTGTTTTATCTCATTTTAGAGTTTATGAGTTGCATCATGAATGTATTTTGAACGTATGTTCAGTTTCATGTTGATATAGATGAAAAATGCTCTTATGCATGTGTTTATCTATTTGTCTCCTTCGCTGAATGTATTTCCTTCTTTTGAATCTGGCTGCTAAGGGTTTCTCAGATTCTAGGGTATAAGTTTCTGTATCACATGCTTCATCTCTAACTTCCATTCAAGGAGTGGATTAAATTGTTTTAGGTTAAGCATGGAGAAGGTTGTTTGTCAGCAGGGATATCTGTAAGTAGAGGCAGCTAAATACCCATTCTTGGGTGATGTTTGTAAGGCAAGCATCAATCCAACCCCTTGAAACTTGAATGCTAGTTGTAAACCATCTGTTGCATACATCTAGTTGACTCCTTGCCCTGAGATAGGCACCGGTCTACTCTTGGGTTAGTAATTATGACCCAAAACCCCTTGACTTACATCCAAATCATAATATCCACCTTTTCATAACTTCCACCTATTAGTTGTAGTAGGATTAGGAACCCCTGCATACTCTCATCCTTAACCAGACACATATGTCCAAGAATGTTGCTAACCTTGTGATTTGTCACACAAATCTTGGTCCTAAAATGAGAGTATTCTGCCTGTTGCTGTCAAGCTAAATCTTCCTGTCATTGAGCTAGTCAATGTTACACCTTTAGTTATAGGGATACCCCCCTTGGTGCGGCAAAACCAGAAGTGAAGGGGAGGTAGCTCACACAACCTCCCGTATCTGTTGGCCGGATCAGCCTGTGCATAGGAACTGGCAAACCCTCTGTCGATTCAGAGAAAATAACCAACAGGATTGAACTGCTTTCTTATTGACTGGCAGAGATATGTTCATAATGGCAGTGACTCTCTCAGGATCAATAGAGACTCCTTCTTTTGACACTATATGCCCTAACAGTTTACCCTGAGGTACTGCAAAGATACACTTCTTGGGGTTCAGGGATATTCTAAACTCTTGACACTTCTTAAAAACTACCTTTAAATGATTAAAATGATCAATAGTATTTTTAGAGAAAATAGTGAGGTCATCTAGATAAATCAGGACAATTTTGTTTATGAGCTCTCCAAATGCTACATCCATTACTCTTTGAAAAGTGGCTCCAACATTTGAAAGGCCAAATGGCATCTTAGCATATGCAAATGTTCCCCATTTGGTAGTGAATGCAGTCTTATGTTGGTCTTCATCAGCCAACTAAATTTGATTGTATCCAAGAAGCCATCCAATAAGGAAAATCTTTCTGATCTAGCCACAGTTTATAAAATTTGTTCCATAGAGGGCAGGGGATAATGATCTTTCAAAGATGCTCTGTTCAGATCCCTAAAATCTACACAGAGCCTTATGTCACCATTCTTTTAGAGAAAATAGTGAGGTCATCTAGATAAATCAGGACGATTTTGTTTATGAGCTCTCCAAATGCTACATCCATTGCTCTTTGAAAAGTGGCTCCAACATTTGAAAGGCCAAATGGCATCTTAGCATATGCAAATGTTCCCCATTTGGTAGTGAATGTGGTCTTATGTTGGTCTTCATCAGCCAACCAAATCTAATTGTATCCAGAGAAGCCATCCAATAAGGAAAATCTTTCTGATCCAGCCACAGTTTATAAAATTTGTTCCATAGAGGGCAGGGGATAATGATCTTTCAAAGATGCTCTATCCAGATCCCTGAAATCTACACAGAGCCTTATGTCACCATTCTTTTTCTTGAATGGCACTAGGTTGGATACCTAGGTTGAGTGTTTGATTGTAAAAATAATCTTTGATTCTAAAAGATTTTGCAACTCATCCACCATTAGAGGTTCAATTATAGGATTCACTGGCCTTTGCTTCTATTTGACTAGTTTAGATCCTTCAATAGCTCTATGGTGTGCTGTATGATATCTCTATTATAGCCATGGAGGTCTTCATAGGTCTAGGCAATCACTCTATCATATCTTTCACATAGATCAATTAATCTTTCCTTTTCTTGCTGGGTTGTAGAATTGCCAATCTTCAATTTTCTTCCTTGACTAACTTGGATTTCAGAATAATCTGCTTTATCTGCTTGAAACCTCTTCTTCTCCAGGCTTACATCTTCTGGGTCAAATAAGTTTTCTAAGGTAATCAGTCCTTTAGGAAGCTTATTGGACTTTAATTGAATAATTTGGTCACCATATGCTTCTTCAATCTTAGGGTGTAACTGATCAGCAAATTCTCCTGATTGTTGTAAAAATGAGAGGACTTGGAAATCATTTTCAAAAACTTGCCAATTTTGGTCATTGTCTGGGATAGTTGGCCTCACTATAACTTTGACTGACTCATTGTTAACTAGTAGATTAGTTGCTGGATCAAACTAGGAACCAATCTGTGCCATTCTATCTGCCTCAGTATTCTGGGCTCTAGGAACTACTTCAATGTTGAAAGCTTCAAAATCATCTACTAGGTCCCAAATCCCGTGTCTATAGGATCTCATCCTTACATTTTTGGCTACTGCCTTTTCTCTGATTTGTTTCACCACTAGTTCTGAATCTCCTCTTACTATCAGATTCTTTACTCCTTTTTTCTTGGCTAACATGAGTCCATGCACTAAGGATTCATACTCAACATCATTATTGGTACAGGCAAACTAAAAATGGATGGCTCTTAAAATTTTCTCACCATTTGGGGCAGTAAGGCAAATCCTTGCACCAGTACTGTTTTTACTTCTAGCCCCATCAAAATTTAGAGTCCATATTTCTGAGTCATTTTCAGATTCTTGAGTCTGCGGTGTTTCTTTCCTTAAAACATTTGGGATTTCTTGGTCTTCTTCAAATATGACATAAGTGCCTAAACTAGTAGAGTCATAATTTCCATAGGGGTCACTTTGCATCATAGTCAACAACTGATTATTCTCTTCCTCCTATTGGTCATGTTCAGTCCAGTCACCTATCTCTTCAACAAAGATTCTTTCATCTTTATTCAGCATAGCATGGGCTGCCTCTAATTTTGGGGTTGGTTCATTTGTGATATGGTCTTTTGATAATGGCTCAGACAGTATCTTCATCTTTGTCCCATAGTTGGTTCTTAGAATGAGGTGTGACCAATCCAATGACATGTAACCTCCTATCTTGGCTATAAAATCTCTGGATAGACATAGACCAAATACAGGAGGAATATCTATGACTACCACATCCTGATTCACAATTATATTAGGGCAAGTGTACAATTGCAATGGGAGTTGTTTAATTTTCCCTATTGTTTGCACTGATTTCCCATCTAATTGCATAACTCCTCTAGTAAGTGACTCATACTTTATCTTCAAAGCATCTGCTATTTGTTTTGGTATTACTGTAGTACTGCCCCCAAAGTCTATCATTGCATTATGCAATAGTTTCTTCCCAACTATCAAAGTCAAATAAAAGGGTTCTGGTTTGGATTTAACTACCTCAGGTGCATTGTTCAAAAGGGCTGTTGTCTGCAGAGGTACAGTATCTTTGAGTTGTAGCTTTTCTTTATCAGCAGGTCCTCCTTTGCCACCAGTATGTTTAGGCACTTCTTGGCCCTACAGAGCTTCTTGCAACAGTGTCTTCTGCTCAGGAATAACTAGCATGTCCTAGATTGATACATGCGCTGGCATCCTTTTTAGCTGATCCACTATATTGACATGTCCTAATGCTTGGGCCTTTGAGTAATAAGGGTACCTTGCCTTTTCTTGAACTTGACCTAAGGCTACTTGATTCTGCACAGGCTAGGACATTTCTTGTCTAGCAGCTGTGTTCTGATGACCTTGAAAAGGGGGAGCTCCCATGATCTCATTATTAGTGACTTCAGGTTGTTCCATCATTCTCCTCTTTGCTCTGGTATAGTAATCTGATTGCACTAATGGCTTCTTGGAAATAGATGCTTCATTCAAAAACACTGACTCTTCATCTTCAATCCATAAAAATAAAGCATGCTCAGGGGCTATTTCATCTTCCTGTTGTAAGGATATTGCTTGCATTTGGGCAACCAGGACTACATTTTGTACACCCGAAGACTGATATTGTGAAGTGTTAGAAGTTAGAAATTGTCCTTCTAATCCTCTATGTTCTGCTATCTTTTGCTATAAATTTCCTCTAGGGCAGTCTTTGGGCATATGGGCATTGTTGCAAGGAAAACACCAAGCATTTGTGCTATCTGCAAAATTATTTTGCCCTGGGACAATTTCCCTATTGGGATTAGGGGGAACAACCTGTAAAGGTGTAGGGATTGTGACTAACTAGTTTGATGGCTGAGGGTTACCTTGCCTTTGAGGGCCTTGATATTGATTTGGTTGAAAGGGAGGTCTATTTCCTTAGTATCCTTGATATTGGGGTTTTGGATAAGGATTCTGTTGTCTCTTCAAATTAATTATCTCATTTGAAAATGTTCTTAAAATGTTCTTGACATCATCCATTTCAGATGATTGAACAGGGG
Source organism: Cunninghamia lanceolata (assembly GCA_027924645.1). NCBI lineage: Eukaryota > Viridiplantae > Streptophyta > Pinopsida > Cupressales > Cupressaceae > Cunninghamia > Cunninghamia lanceolata. The sequence goes on along the minus strand of BSBN01000281.1, from coordinate 1,170,927 downwards.
CAATTACTTTAGCAGGTTGCTGAGGAAAAGAATACATAGACATAGGTGGGGTTGTAGGATTAGGGACTTCTTGAGGCAAAGGTAAGGTAAATTCTAGAAACATGGGCATAGGAGGCCTTGGGGGCAACTTTCCAACATCTATTAAATTATTTTCTGCCTTAACTACAAACTCAAGCTTCTGGTAGTGTCTGACCTCCAAGGGACTGGATCATCACTGATATATCTGAATTCAAAGCTTTAAGGTAAAACATAATAGCCATACCAGGTAATGGTCTTGCTATGGCAGGGATCCTCTCCCAAGTCTTTTGAAATCTTGAATTGAAATCAATCATAGCTTCTTGTGGTGCCCTTTTGATGGTGATCAATTGTTGCAGCAAAGAAGATTTATCACCCTTCTCTTTAAATCTTTCAAAGAAGGCATCACCAAGTTGATCCCATGTAGAGATTGTGTTTGGGGTTAAAGATCTATAACAATCCAGAGCCTTCCCTTTGAATGAAGCTGCCAACAGTCTTATAGCTACATTCTGTTGAGTGATCACATGCACTGTACAAACATCAGATACATCTTGCAGATGCTCTTCAAGTGTCTTGAAATCTTCCCCACTGAATTTAGGTAGAGCCTTAAGAGTATTGGCTAGAATAGCATCCCAAGTAGCTGGTGGTATTGGAAGAATCAGAGGACTGCCAGTGTTCCAATTTGCATAATTCCTTGGGGCTATAGGTGCTCCCATATTTACTCTTGGTGCTGCTGCAAACTGATTCACTCTTCTCCTTGGATTAGCTACCAACGGTGGAAAAAGAATGCCTGGTCTAGCAACAGATTTAGCTCTTGTTACAGGTCCACAACTCTGACTTCTTGTGGCTTTCTGGCTCATGCAATCTTGATAGAAACTTCAAGAAATGGTCCCACCGGGCGTGCCAAAAACTGTTGATGTGTAAAATTGCGCAGGTTCCAACACCAACATGGGAAGTTTCAGGAATGTGGGACTTGCTACCTGAAACAACCTCAAGATTTTAAAGAAGTTGGCTCTTCTCTATCTTGTATGGGTTTTGGGAAAAAGAGTAGAAATTAATAGAATTAAAGATATAGTTAAAGCAAATCTATCAATGGCGATGCGCCTGAATAATAGGTATCTCTCTCAACTTAAGCACAATGAAGCTATTCTCAAGATTCAGTTACGTTAAAGAGCAAATGTTGCATGATTAACATAAACATATATAATGAATAAACTCAAAGGCTCACGAACAGACAATTTACAATGACACAGAAAATATCAACCAAGGCACAGAACTTTGTCTTTCTCATTAATTTTACAGCAACATAAGAGGCACAGATACATGCACAGTTACATTTACTTTCTGAATCCAGAATAACAAAAATAAAGGAAAAATGATATTCACTGGTCACAACAAAATTCTCAAACTTCTCTATTGAATCTCTAATAGAAAATATCTCTAGCGAAACTATCTATGAATGAATCTCCGTATATCCTGATCTATTACCAATGTTACATATTTATAGCACAAGATCGACTCTAGATCGTCTACACGATCGAATCCCAACGGCCTAACCGAACTGGAGCTAACTGGAAGTCCCTGACACTTAAAATCTTTTGGATCCACAAACAGTTACAATAACTGCAAGTCCATTGGCTGTGGCAAAAACATGTGTAGCACATCCCTTCTATAGGGAAAAGACACTTGGCAGCATCCGCACTCTTTAAACAATGAACTCTAAGACACATGGCAATGTCTGTGCACATATAACTTGAAACTTCTTCATCTCTCGGGAGAAACAGGAAACTGACACATGGCATCTTCCGCAGCAACTAGAAATAGATACGTGTCTTTATCCGCACCTTCTCGCTAAACTGTGTCTCTATATTCAGGTGGCCCCTACTTGTGACAACTGTCATGATCTGCTGCACTGAAGATTAAAGACATATTAGAAATGGAGTCCACAACTCTTCGCTTGCTAGCTTTCAAATAGGGATAGGTGGCAGCCGCAGTATCAACTATCTGGTACGTGGCAGCTTCCGCAGTCTCCTTGAAACATTAGAACCTTTTTGAGACTCAAGCGGAGGTTGACACATGTCAGGCTCCATGAAACTGAAGAAACATTTATTATCATTGGAAGAAAGGGGCAAAAGCTTTTACTTGGGCGCTGCATCCACCACGTGGCACATTCTGCATCACTGAACCTTTACACTGGGGCCTACCTCCATTTATTACTTTGCATCGAAGGATATATAAATAGATATGCGGAAGCTGACACTTGGCAAACTCCGTGAATGTCACAAAATACATATGGCTTCTTCTGTAGGCACACTGAAACTTTATAACTATGTCTCCGCATTCGACACATGGCGTCTTCCGCAGGGTCACAACTTAGAATGTATTAGAGACATTTAATCCACATGGCATGATCCATTGCAAAAGTTGTAACTTAGAAACAAAAGCGGCTTAAACCATAGCTCGACACTTGCAACAAGAAAACTGCAGCAACACTAAAATGAAACCCTTGTAAACCCTCGCGGCCATTCTCAGAAACATTTATATACACAAAAATTGAAACTCGCGGGCGCGTTGCTGAAAACAAAATGTAGTGTTTTATACTCTACAGTTCCACAGTTCCGAAGGTGTGTTATGAGGTCAATAATGAAGGTTATTTATGAATCTTAGAGTCTCATATGGTTCACATTGAAAGTTATGGTATGACAGTCAAGATAGTTGTGTGTGCACTTAAGGGCTAAGTTGATAGTCATGTTAGATCGATATGCGGTGAAGATATATGATTGGAATCATCAATATAAGTGGTTGCATAATAGGTCCTGACCTATATAAAGACTCTTTTATGTTTGTTTGGGTCTGCATTGCTATTTGTGCACAAGATCAAGCTGATAAGGTATAACATCTATATACATGTTTCATGTTTGGCATGTCGACCTAGTTTGAGAAAGTTCTTGATGCAGATATATATACTCAATTGATTTCAGCTTTGGAAGAATGGATGAATTTGGATATAGTGTGAATTCGATGTCTACATGATCTAAGGCAGTTTGCAGAGTAGAAAAGGACAAAAGTGCAGAAAATAGAGTATATGTAGCAGAGTAGAAAAGTAGGGTAGAAATAATGAAGACCTTTGAATCTGTGTATTGAAATTTCAATGGAATTGTAATCCAGCATGTGGTAGATACATTTGTAATAGTTCACCATTGGTAGTGAGCCAATTTCCTTCTCTCTTCTATCTTTCTTTCTCAATGGACAGTGAGTCCACCTGCAGTGACCATTTCTTTGGGTAGTGAGCCCCATGTCAGTGAGCCTTATGTAATCTGGTATTGCTATCATAATATATTGTAAGCTAACACTCATCGTGGTTTTTCCCTTTTTGGGGTTTCCACTTAAAAATCCTGGTGTCTATGTGTTATGTCTTTATGGTTTCTGTTCTCATGTTTATTCTACTTTCATGCTATTAATTTTGGAAATTAGATTAATGAACATGTTAAAAGGTGGTTTTGTGGAATACTGATTCACCCCCCCTCTCAATATTCCTTATATTCAACAGATACATCTCCCTTTCCCATCAAATCTAAGCTTCTTCGAGCTTCCTCATCAAGACCTTTGAGGAATAGTCTTGAGGATTTTTGGGCTCATTGTTTCTACACCACATCGTTTAACTAAAGAGATGAACCTATCCAGAAAGTCCTCTAGGCTCTCGTCTTCTTTTTGTCTTAGTTTAAACATTTCTTCCTTCTTATCACTGACCCTACAATAATTCTGATATTTATCCAAAAAGATAGTTTCCATATCGTACCAAGTGGTGATTGATCTTGAGACCAATCCCATGAACTATCTCATTGTAGAGTATCTCAAGGTAGAGGAAAATAGTTTCAATTTCTAATTATCCTTTTTGTAGTCATATGTCTGACACAACTTTAAATTCGAAAAGAAACTAGTCTGGGTCCTCAGAAGACAAACCTCTAAAGGTTGGTAGGATAGAAGGTGAAATGTTTTTCATTGGTGAATCTTCATTTGGATTGAGAGCAATAGGATAGGTAAATGTTCGGGCTGCTCTCCTACCATTTGCGTTATCATCATCTTGATTGTTTCCAGGTCTCCTTTCATTTTGGTGATTGAAAGGGTCATTATTGTTGTCAGCCATTATGTTGAAATGAATGTTTTCTTCCCTAAATGTTTGTTGCAGTGGCTGAGTATCTGATGTGTTTTGAGAAGTCTTAGGTTGATCCTTATCGATCAGTTCGTATTGGAAAAGTTCTTCAACTAGGACTTCTACCTCGTTTGATGGCTACTATTTGGGGGGGTTTTAATACAAATCTTTCGTGTGGACCTCACTTCTTGACCATGCATAAAAAGAAGTTTGACGACTATTTTTTTACTAAACAAGAGGTATCCAAATTTTCTCCTAATAACACTATGAAGGTTCCTCGGCAATGGTGCCAAAAAGTGATAGGATGTCATTTAGTCCTAACACTTTAGTTGAAAATGTATCAGTTTCATCAACTAGGTTGTGTCCAAGGCTATCTGCAATACGAGGGAGTTTCATACATCTCAGCTTAGCAATGATTTTTCTAGTTTTTTAGGAAAGCTTTTACAATATAAACCTAAACTACAAAGCATATAAACTTAAACTACAAATCATATAAACTTAAACTACAAAGCATATAAACTTTAAACTATGAATTGAAAGAAACATTCTAATCTAAGAAAGCAGGAGATACTTCAAATCTAAATTCACACTATCAACTTATATTGAACTCTTGAACTAGGCAGAAGCTCCAAAATTTCTCTTTATAGAAAGTGACTCCAAAACTCTAGAAATTACAAGACAACACACAAAACTCCAGAAATTACAACTGTAGATTACACTTCACTGAAAACAACTAAACATAATACCCTACAAGTTAACATTAACACTATTCTACCATAACATCACGAAACAAAGGATTATAACAATTCAAAACATGACAACACATAAACATAACATAAATGATAACGAACACATTCACAAAACATCAAAGTACTTATCTATTTCTATTTCCTTCGAGTGGCCAACTCTCTAAAAGCCTTCTATCAACTCAAATCACATTCACCATTAACAACTTAAAATTCCAATTCGCATACACATCACTCAGTAAAGCTATTTTGACACAGAGCAATTTCGATTCAATTCATTCATAGCATAATAGTTTGAAAAACAAAGATAGTCTATATCACTTCCAAAATCCTAGATACTAGGGCGGCTCATCAATGCCATCGAAAAAGTCTAAAAAACAAGATAACATAAACTAACTAAACAAGTTGTCTTTTAAATGCAATACAACAGAGGCTTCGAGTGGAGCTTTAAATTTCTTAATTTGTTTTCTAAATAACAGAAAGATAAATAATTGCTAAGTGGTCGGATGGTAGTAAATGATTAAAGTCTTCAATCTCGAGTCCCCTAAAATTTCGGTGCCCTAGACTTCCGGCACTATTAACTCTAGTCCATATTTATGTCCATTCTTCCCACTTCATTATATTCAAAAACCTATAGAAGACACATAGATCATTTCACAAAATTATGTCAACATTAGTGATAACATCTAGTCAATTCAAGAACGAAGATTTGTACAATACTCTTTCAAAATAGACAATTATTACTCCTAAGACTAATAAATTGGCATAGGCTTGGGTTAGCTAATGGCACAAAATGGGCAATTAGGCTAATACTAAGACGAGGTTATTTGTACCTCATCAGTACATAGGGCACTATAGCCCAACTTGAAACTTCTTCCTTTAGCTCTTCTTTTGATTCCATTTCTTTTGGTGGGATCTATTCTCTTCTTATGGTGACATTTTTCGAGCTAAGGCTTGTCATTTTCTTCTTCTTTCCTTGCATTTCTATTTCTTCTAGTCTTATTATTTATATTTCCCAAGGGAGTTTCTTTATCTACCATCAAGGGTTCATTATTTTTCTGTATTCTTCGGCACTATTAGGGGAAATTTACATAAAAAATGGGCCTCCTAAGAAACTCTAATTTTTTTTTTTTATCTCATATAATACAAATTATTTAAATATAAGTAAATATAAATTACTTATCTACATGAGTTAAGTGGGGACACATGTTTCTATTATAATTCCTTAGAAAACTCAAGTTCATTATTTTTTAAAGTGGTAACATATATTTCTATTATAATTTATTAAAAACTCAAGTTCAATTTTCATTTTAGATTATTTCTTTTTTCTTGATTATTTATTTTTATTTAAAAAGTCTTAAACTCAAGTTCATTATTTTTCTAAAGTGGTAACATATATTTCTTTTATTATTTATTAAAAAAATCAAGTTCACTTTTTATTTTAGGTTATTTCTTTTCTTGATTATTTATTTTTTATTTAAAAAGTCTTTTATTTAAAAGTTATATTTAAAAATCCACACTTCCTAATTTTAAAATAAACTCTTATAGTAGTTTAGTTTTAATTTTTCGAATGTGTTATTTTACAATAGCATTTTTTCTTTCGTCTCTAAAATATAAATAAAAATTGTTAGCTTTTTTTATTCAATAAATTTTTATCATGAATATTTTTTAGTTTTTTATTTTTGTGTTTTTATTTTTCTCTCTTCAATAATATTTTTATTGTGAATATTTGTTAGCTTTTTTTTTTTTTCCCATAATTTTTTTATTTTTAGTTATTTTGAAGAGAATTTTCTTAAATTTGTGAGAGAAGAATTTTATTTCTAAAGAATTTTTTTTTAGTATATAAAATTTAAATTAGCTAAAAAAAGTACTAAATAAAAAATTTGAATGTAACTTTAAAATAAGTGGCTCTCGTTGGCAGGAAGAATCATGATGATCAAAGCAGTTGTATTAGCAGCCCTATCTATGTTATGTCTTGTCTCAAAATGACAAATAAAGTGATCTTGGACCTCGAAATCAAGTTGAAGAAATTTTTGTGGTAAGGAGCTAAGGAAGACAAAAAAATCCCTCTATTGAAATGGGATACCGTGTGCCTCCCCAAGAAGGTGGGAGGGGCTAGAATTAGGAAAATTAGCCCACAAAACTTCACATTGGGAGCTAAACTGGTTTGGAAGTTATACATAGAGCCTAAAAATCTTTGGTGCAAGATACTTCAAAAGAAATATATAGATAGTGAAGAGCCAACTAGAATTCTCACGGCCTCCAACTCAGTAGGGGGATCAACGGTTTGGAAATATATTTGGGAAGCCAGGCCAGTCATCACATACAATCTCTCATGGAAGATAGGTGATGGTAGGCGTGCCAGATTCTGGGTAGATTCATGGAATGGAGAAGAACCCCTTAGCAAAAATTTTAAATCACCCAGCATGGATCAAGGAGGTTGAATGGGTTTGGGGTTCATCGGTAGCTGATTATTTGGAGAAGCGTGAAGGCAGACTAGGATTTAGCTTTGGATGGAAACAATTATCAGATCTCAGAATTCCATAAGAAGACAAAAACAAACTAGCATCCATTTTAAAAGCTAGAAGAATTTCTATTATTCCCTGGGCCAATGAGATTATTTGGAGTGGTTCCAAATCAGGGAACTACACAGTCAAACTAGGTTACCTCATCCAAACCATTCAACAGACGGATGGAAATTGGCTATAGAACTTATGTTGGAACAAATGTCTACTCCCTAAAGCTAGGGCTTTCCTTTGGACTGTGCTTCATAAGAGGATCCTCACAGGTGATAGACTTTGGTCAATAGGATTTGAGGGCCCTAGCAGATGCCCGATGTGTGAAGAAGATGAAGAATTTGTCGATCACCTTCTATTGAATTATCAGGAGGCTTCCAAGCACTGGGTTTGGCTTCTCTCCTCGATAGGCTGGAGTACAGCTAGACAGAAGGATCTCAAGGAGTTTCTGCTTAGTTGGCCAAACTTGGGTCATAAATCAACATGGGGTGAAATTTGGTTGACAACCTCATCTATGATGGTCTGGCACATATGGAAAGAATGGAATCAACAAATCTTTCTAGATCAGAAATTAAATGCGGAGGAAATTAATAAAAAGATTCGGGAAGGAATATGCAAGGTCATCAACTCCAAAGTCTGCAACAATTCGAACTACTCGTTCACTCAGTGGGATGAGAGAATGAGAAAGTGTTGGCCAGAATTGAAATGTCCATCTTCTATGGCCATGAAAAAGGATAATATTAGATCGACAGTCAAATGGTCATGTCCTCCTTCAGGACGTCTTGAACTAAATTTTGATGGCTCAGCCAAGGGCAATCCCAGAGTAGCAAAAGGTGGCAGTGTTATCAGGGATGAACACAAGAATTGTGTAGGGGCATTCTCTTGCCACCTTGGAATGGCCACTAACAATGAGGCAGAATTTGAATCTCTGCTATAGGGTCTAAAATTATGTGAAAAAAGACCAATCAAAAAAAAAATTATGTGAAAAAAAGAAACTTCAAGAATATAGACATTAAAGGGGACTCATTACTATGCATCAATGCGATCAAAAGAAACCGAATAAGTAAATGGAAACTGAATTACTGGTTGGAGAATATTCAACTCATGTTGGAAAAACTAGAAAGCTTCTCTGTTTCCCATGTGTACAGAGAGGGCAACCGAGTGGCAGATATGCTTGCCAATATCAGAGCCTTGCATATAGAATTGGAAGAAGAATATACCAAAGATAGACTTGATCTTGGAGTAACTGAACTGATCGCTATAGACAGAGTACAATGACAAACAAAGTAACCTGCTTCTATATTTAGACATCTAGTCTATAGACCATAATAGAGAATCTGCGTTGGATTTTGCTCAATTCCAATCGGTTGGTAAAAAAAGTCTCCCTTTATGATTTAGCAATCCTTCCCAGGAAGGCAGTAAATTGATGGAGGTGGTCTGCTATAGTCCTCAAAATATGCCAATCAGATTAGAAACAACAGTGTTAGATATGATCTGGCATGTCCATGCAAGTCTTGGGATCACAAAAATAGGGTAATGAACCCGTGCGAGCCTAATCAGACTCAGAGGTTAAATTTACCCCACTTTTATCAGTGTGGTTTCCCCCCAAATTCCTACGGGGTCAAGGGGCAGCACCCCTTGTGGGGGTTTGGGGGCAACGCCCCTGGCATGCTCCCTATCATGATAAAAGGCGGGGTCGAGGGGCAGTGCCCTCATGGGGGCTCAGGGGCAGCACCCCCGAAACCTCACACAATTTTTTATTATTTTATTAAGGCGTTGGGAGTTATTTTTTATTGGCTGAAATAAAAAAAACCCTATTTTGTAACCAACAAAAGTTGTGATAAAGATAGCTAAGGGTTAGGGTTTCCGTTGATATTATATTGTAGCATTTTGTAGCAGTATTGAGTTACAGGGATTGCCGCTTGTAATCAGTTTGATTTATTGGATAATAATATTCGACTCTCTGTTGTTAGATGTAGCCTGAGTTTGGGTGAACCATGTTAAAAACTTGTCTCTCGCTGTTATTATTTCTGTGTATTTTCATTCCTCTATTTAATCTTTATTTGTATTTATTTGATATCTTCTGCCAGCGAACCCTAACAAGTGGTATCAGAGTGGGTTGTGTTCAATTATCATCTATAGGAAGGTCTCATAGTTGAGTGGGAGCAATGGCGGATGAGGGTAAATTAAAGGTCAATAAATTTAATGGGCAGGACTATCAGTTATGGAAGATGCAGATGGAGGATTACCTCTATTAGAAGGATTTATGGAGGCCATTGGAAGGAATATCCAAGAAACTGGAAGGAATGATAGATGAGGATTGGGAACTTCTAGACAAAAAGGCACTGGGAACCATTTGGTTGTGCCTGGCACCATCTGTGGAATTTAATATAACAGAAGCGAAGACAACAAATGTCTTGATGAAAGCTTTGGCTAAATTGTATGAAAAACCCTCAGCTTCAAATAATGTATTTCTCATGAAGCATTTGTTTAATCTAAAAATGATTGAAGGTGGATCTGTGACAGATCATTTAAATGAGTTTAATATGATTGTCAGTTAGTTAACTTCTATAAAAGTGAAATTTGATGAAGAGGTGAGGGTTCTCTTGGTTTTATGTTATTTGCCAGAAAGTTGGAATAGCTTGGTAATGGCTATAAGTAACTCTGTCTCTGGTTTAAACACTTTAAAATTTGATGATGTTGTTGGTGTTATCCTTAGCGAGGAAATGTGACAGAAAAGCTCAGGAGGGTCCACATCAGGTAGTGTTTTGAATGCAGAAAGAAGGGGCAGATCAAAGGAGAGAGGAAAAGGTTCTGGAGGTCATGGGAAGTCACGAGGAAAATCAAAGGATAAGAGATCCCAATCTAGAGGACAGAAGGATTGTTGGTATTGTGGGAAACCAGGTCATTTGAAGAAAGATTGCTGGTCTCAGAAGAATAAAGAAGGAGACAAACAAGAAGGAAAAAAAGAGGCAAATGTGGTAAGTAATAAATCTGAAGATGATGCTTTGATTCTTTCCCTAGATAATGCTGATGATTCATGGGTTTTAGATTTAGGGGCCTCATTTCATGCTACGCCCCATAGAAGTTATTTTCTTGATTATGTCCAAGGGGATTTTGGGTTGGTTTATTTGGGAGATAACGAACCTTGTCAGATTGTTGGAAAGGGAAGAATCAAGATTAAGTTGTAGAATGGAAATCATTGGCTACTACAAGAGGTAAGGCACGTTCGAAAGCTGAGTAGGAATTTAATTTCAGCAGGGCAGCTAGCTGATGAAGGTTGCATTGTTACATTTACTGATAAAAAATGGAAGGTTACAAGAGGTGCCTTAGTAGTAGAAAAAGGTGTGAAAGTAGGCACCTTATATCTTTGTACAGGTCATATTGTTCCTTCTACTTTAGTTGTTGCAGAGAAAAATCAAACAGGTTCAAGAACAGTTGCTGCAGGTTCACAGGAAAAGATTGAAACAGTTGCTGTAGGTTCTGAGACAACGCTGTGGCATAACAGACTTGAACATATGAGTGAAAAAGGTATGAAGGTACTTCATTCTAAGAAAGTTTTACCAGGTCTGAAATATATTAATATGGATTTCTGTGAAAGTTCTATGTATGGCAAACAAAAGAGTCAGTTTTCTCAAGGATGGGAAGCAAAAGAAGATGAAAAGTTGGAGCTTGTGCATATAGATGCATGGGGACCAACTCAAGTATCTTCTCTCAGTGGCTCTCAGTATTATGTTACATTCATAGATTATGCAACTAGGAAGGTTTGGATTTATTTGCTTAGGCAGAAATCTAATATATTTGAAATATTTAAGAAATGGAGAAGCTTGGTTGAGAATGAGATGGGTAAAAGAATAAAATGTCTTAGATCTGATAATGGTGGTGAGTATTGCAACAAATAATTTGAGGATTATTGTTCCTTTAATGGAATGCATAGGCAAAAAATAGTTCCAGGGACTCCACAGGAGAATGGAGTGGCTGAACGCATGAATAGGACAATAATGGAGCATGCAAGGACCATGAGATTGCATGCCGGGCTACCCTTAAACATGTGGGTAGAGGCTGTCAATACTGCTGTATATTTAATTAACAGAGGCCCTTCATTTCCTTTGGATTGTGGTATTCTAGAGGAAGCATGGACATGTAAGAAGGTGAGTTATTCTTTTCTCAAAACATTCAGATGTGAACCATTTGCACATGTATATTCTAAAAATAGAACCAAGCTGGATGCAAAATCAAAAAAGTGTACCTTCGTTGGATATGACATTGATGAATTTGGTTATAGGTTTTGGGATTTTGAAAATCAGAAAATTGTGAGAAGCAGGGATGTATTCAATGAGAAGGTGTTGTACAAAAATTAATTGTAGCAACATGAGAAGAAAGAAAAGGATTATGTGGTGCTGGATGATACTCCAAATAGTGATGTTCCAGTGGTTCCTCATGCTCTGCAACAGCAACAAGAAATACCACAAACTCTAGTGAATGTTAGATGGTCAACAAGGCTAAGTAGACCTCCTGAAAGGTTTTCTCCCTCTTTGTATTCTATTTTGTTAACAGATGCTGGTGAACTAGAAGGGTATGATGAAGCTATGCAGGTGGATACAAAGGTTCAATGTGAGCTTGCAATAAAAGAAGAAATGGACTCCTTGCTGAAAATCAGACTTGGGAATTACGTAAGTTACCTGCAAGTAAAAAGGCTTTACCAAACAAATGAGTTTATAGGCTAAAAGAGGAAGATGGAGGTAAGAAAAGATTTAAGTCCAGGTTAGTTGTAAAAGGATTTGCACATAAAAAAGGCATTGATTTTGATGAGATATTTTCTCTGGTTGTCAAGATGACTTCTATTCGTACTATTTTTAATTATTGTGGCTGGTGAAGATTTGCATTTGAAACAGCTAGATGTAAAAATTGCCTTTCTCCATGGTGATTGGAGGAGGAGATATACATGGAACAACCCCAAGGATTTGAGGTCAAAGGTAAGGAGAAACTGGTGTGCAGATTGAAGAAGAGTTTGTATGGCCTGAAGCAAGCACCTCGACAATGGTACTTGAAATTTGATAGTTTTATAGCTGAGCAAGGCTACAATCAGTGTAATTCTAGCCATTGTGTTTATTTTAAGGTTGGTTAATGACAGCTACATTATTTTATGTTTATATGTTGATGACATGCTTGTAGTAGGGTCTAACATGGATCACATAAGAGAATTAAAATAGTAGTTAACACACTCATTTGCTATGAAGGATTTGGGGGCAGCAAAACAAATCCTTGGTATGAAAATTTACAGAGATAGGAAGAACATAAAATTGACTCTATCTCAGGCTGATTATGTTGAAAAGGTGTTGTAGAGATTCCATATGGAGGATGCAAAAGCTGTCAGCACACCTTTGCCTAGTCATTTGAAATTGACTAAGGAGATGTGTCCTAAGACACTAAAGGAGGAAGAAAAAATGTCCAAGGTACCATATACTTCAGTTGTAGGAAGTTTAATGTATGCCATGGTATACACGAGACCAGATATTGCACATGTTGTAGGAGTCGTAAGCAGGTATATGAGTCATCCCGGATTGGAGCATTATAATGCAGTAAAATGGATTCTCAGATATTTGAGAGGTACATCCAATAATCACTTATGTTTTAGGGGCTCTAATACTGATTTAGTAGGTTATGTAGACTCAGATTTGGTAGGCGATATTGATACTAGGAGGAGTACTATAGGTTATGTCTTTACTGTAGGTGGGACAACGGTGAGTTGGATCTCATGGTTGCAAAAGGTGGTTGCTTTATCCACCACAGAGGAGAGTATGTAGCTGCAACAGAAGCAAGCAAGGAGATGATATGGCTGCAATCTTTCATGGAAGAATTGGGCAAACAACAGGCTAACAGTTATTTGTTTACTGATAGTCAGAGTGTCATACATCTTGCAAAGAATTCTGCTTTGCATTCAAAGACCAAACACATATAGTTGAGGCATCACTTCATTCGGTCGGTGTTGGATGATGGAAAGTTAAGGCTGGAAAAGATACATACAGATGAAAATCCAGCGGATATGTTTACTAAGGTAGTGACAAGGGAGAAGCTAAGGTCCTCTTCAGCTTCGGTTGGTCTTCAAGACCGAAAACAAAAAAATCAGAACAACAAAGTCCAGGGTGCTTATTTTTAGTGGGAGCTACAGGGTCAGTGGTGTTATGATCAGTCTCCAAGTGGGAGATTGTTGTTAAATGGAGCCTAATCAGACTCAGATGTTAAATTTACCTCACTTTTATCTTCTCATCCTGAAGATGGATCACGGAGTGTGATCCGAAATGCTGATGCAAAATAAAGCAATACACAGTATTACCAGAAGCTCTACAACTAAGTAACTTAGATATTTTATTTTATATTTTATTTTTTATTTTTATAAATTTTATATATTAAATCAAGTTTCATATTATCATTTTATATATAGATTAATGATTTTATATATTTATAATTTTATATATTTAAATTTATGATTTTATAGATTTAGAGTTAATATTTTAAATAATTTATAGTAGGTTTTATGATTTTTAATGCTATTAAGGAATAAAAGTAATTTTTTAAAGAAAAAATTTGTTGAAATATTTTTGAAATTCTTTTTAGGTTTTCTTTTTCCTAAAGAATGAAAATATTTTTTAGAAAATATAATAATTTCTATAATAGAACTTAAGAATATAAATAAAAAAACTAAAAGAATCTTTATTATTTAGAAAGATGATTGAGGTAGAATAGGATATCTAGAGTTAAATTAACCATCATGAGTTAATTCATAGGATTTTAGAAAGTTTTATTTTATAAGATAAATAATTTATTTTTATTTTGGATGATGTCACCATAACAGTTGATGTCATCTTTTAGTTGATTTTTGATAACTCAAAAAGCTGATGATGTCATCCTTAGGAGGCCCATTTTTTATGTAAATTTCCCCTAATAAGTTTCTGAAGAGGAAGTTGTTATAAAAGTGATCTTATGATTTTGTGATGGATAGCTTCTCTCTTGAAGGGTTTCTCTTGATCTTTGTAAGGATGGCAGCGGAGAAACCTCGGCAAAAATTCCTTTTCCTTTTGGTCTAAGTGAATCTTTCAACTTGGGTTTCTTTTCACTCTCTATTTGATGGATAGGAAGAATTGTAGCCTCAGAGGACTGAGAGGATCTAGGAGTTTTCTTACTGGATATGATAATTCATATATTTTCTTTGCTTTATACTTTTGATATGCCAAGAAGAATTGATCTTGTCTTGGTTGATTTGCTTCCATAGGTTGTGGCCAAAAATAATCCAAGTTGAAATTTCTGCGAGTGACTAATGTTTTAAATCTACTATGATGGATAACATGCACTCGACCTCTATGAGGGAACTTTATGCCCTTGTGAATAGTAGAAGGAACCACTTTCATGGATTTTAGCCAAGGATCTCCTAACTTCACACAAAAGAGATCCAAAGAGGGAATACGATAACAAATGATGCTTCTAGGGATTTTTCAACCACCTTAATTAAAAGTGTTATCTTTCCATTTGCCAGAAGAAAATAACCATTATATGCTTTTATCATTATATCCATTAGATCATAAGTATCTTGTGCTAGATTGTTCATGTATAAAAATTCTTCTGTAATAACATTTGTCATGCAATTAGGATCAATAAGAACTCTTCTTGTAGGATTTCCACTTATTCTTGTTGTTATATAAATAGGGCCATCAATGTCTCTAATAGTGACCTCATGTAGTGTGAAGGATATGATGGGTTCATGATCCTTGAACCTTTTCTTATTAAATCGGGGAGGAGCCACACCACCCTTGTTATGATTGGATGCCATGTATGTGAGACTTTTGTACACCAAGGCACTAGTTTGAGGAAATCGGGTTTTTGAAGCTTTTTGCAAAGATAAAAAACACACTAGTGTCACTACAAACCAAGTGATCCCAATTTTAGAGTGTTGTCCAAAAAGGCAAATGTAGACAACTTTAAGATTTCTTTCAAAATGTGAAAGAGATGTTATCTTCTTATGTTGAAATACACAATGTGTAATTACAAAAGTATGAATTTTCAAATCTAGGATATGGAATGATTGAAGATTACTATGTAAAATTAGATTTGATGAAGATTTAATGCAAACAATATGATCATGCAAGAGAATTTTTGAAACCCTAATGCAAAATTTTACCAAAATACAAGCTTTTAAGGCCTAAATAATGCACTTTTTCAAAAATTATGTGATTTTCAAATGAATATTGATAAATATGCAATAAATCAATGCAATATCTAATTTGAACAATCGGCAAGATGCAAATGCTTGAAGCTACAGGTTCACCAAAATGTTAGGTATGAAAAAGGAGAATGGTAACAACTAGAATGTACACTAGATCAAAAACTTTTCCATATAACATTCAAGGACAAGACTGAGCCAAATCACTACCAAATGTAGGTGGACTCAACTGCTGATCTTGTACTTAGGTATGTTATTGATGGATCAGATTTAATTTAGCCTTTTTATCAAACCCTAGGTTAACAATGCATGAAACCCTAGTTCTATAAAGATTAGATTATAATAGAATAAGTACAACAACAATCCAGAAACCAATTGCACATGGATGATCAGGAAGATGATAAAACCTATCTCCTAAAAGCTGAGATGTCAGAGGACATTGACAATACCGCCCAAGCCCTAAGAGGAAGAATCTGCCAGATGTGTCAACTGTAAAGATGCCTCAAATGTTGCCCTGATGCCAGATCTGAAGTCAAAAAGGGCAGAAAGACTAGGGCACCATTGCCTAAGTCTTTGATAGAGGGATATTCTATGGCTGTTGTCAGATCTCGAAACCTTGATCTTCATTCAGTCTTCTTGTATCTTCACATTCTTTGGATCTCACTCCTATAACCTGCACACAAGACAGCAAGAGAGGGTTTGGGGGTTATGGTGTTTAGGGACTTGCCTCAGTCAAATCCTAGGTTAGCATTCAAGCTTCCCAACACCATTGATTGATAGGGAGTGCATGCCCTCATGGGGGCAGAGGTTGAAATCAAATGATAATAATAATGATCTAAATGATGATAAACAACAATGATATCACCTATGTGATAAAACCCTCAAGAGGATGAAGATCCTTCTACTCCTAAGGTGGATAGATGATAGCTTCATGCCTGCAACAAACACACAATAACAACACACAAATCTGCTCTAGAATCACAATGAATGCTCTTGCTTGCTTTCCTTCAATATCTCAAGTTGGTTATCTCTATCTAGGTTCATAATGAATTCAAAAACACACTTATATATGCTTTCCTATGAACAATCGTCAAATTAAACCAAATGAGCCAACAAAGAGAAACCTCTAAAGAGGTGTAAGGCTAACCAATACTTAATTTTGCCTTGGCCAATTAGGATGGAGTTGGGCGGGACCACCCAAGTCTTTTAGCTCCTTTTGGGTTTGGGATAAGATAAGTGAAGGGGACCATATTCCCAATTTACCTTGGTGTCAGCCAATTTTGCATCAGGATGAACATTTAGAATGTATAATGTAATCACAGGGACCTAGGAGCTAAACAAGGAGGTAAAAAGACAGGTGGACACTTTTTACTCCATAACAACACCTAACTACCATTAATCAAGAGTTAATGAGGTAGTGACCATGGCACTTGTCTACCTCAAGTAAAGGTGCACACATGTCATTCTTAGCTACTTAGGTAAGAATAATTAATATTCATATTATCCTAAGTAAACTTATTAAATAGGTGCAATATCACACTTAGAATATATTATGTCTAAGGTGAATAAATATTACACCAACATTCTTTCTAAAAAGGCGGTGTATGCTAGTAAGGGAAATATTGTTCTTTAGGGTCATGCATATTGTACACAAAGAATATTTCAAAGAGAAAATTTCAAACATGCCTACATCCCCCTATTGTCTACTATAATGCACTAATGGACTTGAAATTGCTACATGTGGATGTGATTGTCCTTTCCCTTCTTGTAGGTGTCTTCTACCGTATTTGGGGTATTATGTTGAGATGGTGTGGGTTGGTGGACTCTCTTTGACTAGTCTTGCTTGTGGTCAACCCATGCTCATTTTTCTATGGGGATATGTGTAACTAACTTGTGGCTAATATAACAATTTATTAAGTTATACAATCATTTACATAGTCTTATATAGGTAGTAAGGTTGGCCTAGGTGGTATCCATGACATAAGTATGGTATATATAGGAAGTAGTGGTTATTTTATTATCATCATATTGTGTATTTTGTTCTTATTAAAACCTTTTGGCACTATAGATCATTTTTTGAAGATGTGCATACTAGTTGCTTATAAGAAGACTCTAACTAGAAGTGATGCAATTGATTTGTTTTTCAAGAGCATTTGGATTCATTTTGATCTTCTATAAAATATTATTTTAGATCAAGAAATTAGGATCTTGACAAAATTTTTGTGTAAATTGTAGGGTAGGATGGACACAAAAACTTATGTAGTCTATAATCCCCAAATCGTCAAGTAGATGGGAAAATGAGTAGTTAACCAAACTTTGGTGAAGCATGTATAATCGTATAATTAGAGGTATCTAAAAGGTTTGGATGGAGATTTAGCCTACATTCAACACTCCTATAATAGAGTTAGTCATTCATCAATAAATTTATCCCTTTTTAAGGCTTATTTTGGTTATTTGTTGCCAGTCCCAATTGATGTTTGCCTTGGAAATTTAAAGTAAGAGTTGGAAAAGGGGATGAAAAGGTTAATATGGTAGTAAGGTTTATAGACAAGGTAATATAAGGGTGAGCGTAGGATCATGATGGGCCAAACAAAATCCTAAGTGGCAATGAAGATGCTAGAAACAAACTTTTAGTAACTTCATGTCAAAAATTGAATGAGTTATCTACACAATATGAAAATAAGATAGTAATAAAAGTTGTAGGAAATTGAATGTAGTTTATGAGCTACTATAGTTTTTCTTAAATTTTAAAGTTAGTTTGGTGAAAATTAGATATTTCAATGAGGAACCACTAATTTTTTAGAAAAACATAAAAAATAGGTGTCATTTTGGCCAACCTAAGTTTAAGAAAAATAAAATATTTTTCCTCCAAGATTTAGATTTAAGTAAAGGACACATGAGTGGATGCGACACATATATTTTCAATTTTTTAAATAAGTAAATAATTGCTTATGAGTTTTTTACTATGACTTTTTTAAATATTTAAAAATATTTTTTCAGCCAACCTAACTTGATCAAAAATAAGAAATTTAATTTTTTTATTATTTTAAACTATAGACAATAAAGCGTAGAATGTGATGCACCTTTTGGATTTTGAAAAGGATAAATAGTTTGAAAGTTATGAATATTTTTCAATATGTATATCTATAAGGAAATTAGACATAGTGTATGTAAAAAAATAATAATAATTAATTACTAAAAGTATAATGAGGCATATATTATGTTTTTAGAATCTATATAGTTTTCTCCACAAACCCTTTTCATTTTTAGAAATTTAGTTACAAAAACATGTGTTAGCTTCAAGGATGAAGTCATAGAAAATTTTAGGATACCACTGAATGGGTGGTTTTACAAGTTTCTTTGGAAAGCTTTAGGAAACCCACTTACCTAAATATAAGGTAATCCCAAGGAATTTTGGAAAGAATCCATATCTGAGCTATAAATATCAACTATTTTCAATCCAAATTTAAAAGTAAGTCTAAATAATAGCACTTTTTCATCCAACAAGTTTTTTTTGGCCACTGCCACTATTTTCCCGTCATGATCTCACACTCACCAATAAATACATCTTAGAGTTTAGGAAAGACTCAAGGAGTCTCAAGTAAGATACAAATGTTGTCATAATCAACATAGAGTTGAGCAGAAATTCTAAGTGAGTGATAATGTTTGGGCATATCTTGGCAAAGAGAGACTACAATGAACTTCATAAAAACTCAAACCACTAAGATACATGGTTCATTTTAGATAATGGATTAGGTGGGAGTGATGTTTTTAAATTGAATATACTCGAGCATCTAAAGATAATGTCTATAGTGAATGTTGATAAGTTTCAAGATTATTTGAACCCTCATTGCTTGATGAAGAGAATGATGTTACACCAAGCATGTAAGGTTTTGCACTAAAGGAACAAGATGAGCTAGAATATGATGTTATCCTCAATAGTAAGGTATGGCAAACTTGACAAGGTGAGCATGAATCATGGTAAATCAAATAGAAAGGGAAAGTTCTAAATAAGGTAAAGTAGATTTTTGGAGGTGAAATAGCAAAGAAATTCCCACATTTGATCAATCCCTAAACTTTTAAGGACCAAAAGCCTCTTGGTGGGAGAGGTATGATCCATAAATTGGATTGAAACACATTGGACCATTAGGATCATGATGGAGGCTAGTAATGGAGAGTTGACTAGAGAGAATAAATCATCTCTAAATCAAATTATATACAATATATATGGTAATTGAAAAATTTTGTTAGGTGTGATATGTGGTAAATTGGACCATACCTAAAGGCTTTGATTTAGTTTGTTGACATCATAAATACATAGAAAAGTGAGAATTGTGAGAGCTTTCACCACTTACATAGGTGGTAAATAAGGTGCTTGTTGAAATGAATGAGACAACTAAGAGAGGGAGGTGAATTAGTTGTCTCAAAACTTAAACAATTTTGCACCTTAAAACACTTGTCCACTATTTGTTATGATTAAGTCATGAAAACATAAACTCAGAAACATAAACACAATTGCAAGATTATACACAAGTGACACTAGATTTTTACGTGGAAAACCCTGTTAAGGGAAAAACCATGGTGGATGTTAGTCCACAAGATATATAAGTTATAACAATACTAAAAATTAGAGGCTCGCTGCCAATAGGGCTCATTGCCCATAAAAAGGCTCACTGCCAAGGGGTGGCTTACTACCAAGGGTTTGAATTGAGATAGTAGCATCTACTCCATGCCTGAATTCAGTTCCATTGAAGCACAATACTCTTCCTCTGCTTTGCTATCCCTTCTACACCTCTTCACTTCACATTTCTCACACAAGGACATCTTTTCCATGACCAAATTACAAGTATATATATATCATTCATCAACCTTGGAATGTACATCAAGGTTAGTATTACACTCATCAACCATTGGAACAATCTCCAAGGTTGGCATTACAAACATTTACAAAATAGGTCTTGACCTAATACAAAATTATGCTAAGGAAATGTAGTAAAGATGTATGCAGATCACTCCATGCCTTACCTGGGACTCAAACATGATCTTCCACGCCATGAAATGCTTCTACAATCTTCAATATATCTCCGTAATCACTAGAATTAACCAAGTCGGCTAGGACTGGTTACACGCTACATTATCTAGGAATAATCTTCAAACATGATCTCAATTCCTTAATTCGGACCAATGTAAATGTAAGAACATGATCAAGAGGCATCCACAAGCACATTGTAATTACTAGGAGTAACCACACAAAATCTAACCACTTTATCCATGAGATTGTTCACATCGGAGCACATGAACTTCATTGTCTTCAACTATCATAAAAGAAAGATAGCTTGTGGACCACCAAATCATGAACCATTGTAGTTGTAGGCACTTATCATCATCCCATACTTCCCTTTAGAACCACAGAGAAAAATACTTCAGTGCAGAGGAATGTGGAGAAAAATACTTCAATGCGGAGGAATGTGGAGCAAAATACTTTCTTCCTGTCACTAGTTAATAATCATAAAAAGTAGGTTTTACTCTGGTAAATGTAACTCATTCAATTCTTCATACTAGAGGCTCAAACTCAGGATTTAGCATCTTTAGACATGCCTCTAAATAATTTCCATTCCATAGACGAAGATCTTCAATCTATAAGAAATGTGGAGCAGTCTTCTGGACTGTTCTTCAATATGCAACTCACTGTCTTCACTGTAATTCACTGTTTCCTTTCTGATTCTTCCGGAGGGGCTAATTTTCTCAATATCCTCAACATATAAAACTTCTAATCAAATAACAAAATAGGATACAGTTGATACCAATGACAACAACAATATGTTTACATCAATGACAACATCTATGAGGCACATACTTGCAACAATCTCCACCTTAGTCATTGATGGAAACATATGATGTGAAAAACCACAATAGCCATCATGACAAGATACTCCCCCTTTCTCTTTACACATCTGCACTCTTTCTCTCTAAGTTTTTCACATGATTTCTCTCCCCCTTTGACATCAATGGCAAAGGGCACATACTTTTACTCTACTGTTCGGATCCAACTATCCTCTAAACTCTCTGACTACTCCCCCTGAGAAGTAGCCCTTAAAGCATCAATCCAGATATGGAGGTGGGACTTTAAACACCACTGGACTGATGCACTCTTGTATATCTTAGTCTAGAGTAGGAGGGGTGATAACCCCTAACTTTTCTTTGAGATACTCAAAAGTATCCTTAGGCAGAGGCTTGGTGAAGATGTCTGCAATCTGATCTTTTGTAGACACATACTCCAACTTGACTTCATTCTCTGTCACCTTTTCTCTCAGAAAGTGATATCTTATGGATATATGCTTTGTCCTTGAATGCATTACTGGATTCTTTGAAATGTTTATGGCACTTGTATTGTCATAAAAGATTGCAATTGGATCTTCATACACAACTCTGATGTCCTTCAATGTCTGCTTCATCCATAACACCTGAATGCAGCTGCATGTTGCTATAATGTACTCTGCTTCTACAGTAGACAGAGATATTGAGTCTTGTTTCTTACTTAACCAGGATACCAGCCTTTTTCCTAAGAAGAATACACCTCTAGTTGTACTTTTCCTGTCATCCACATCTCTGACCCAATCTGCATCAGTGTATGCACTAAGAGTGAAATCATTATCTTTTGGATACCACAAACCATAATCCATTGTGCCTTTCACATATCTTAGTATTCTCTTAACTGTCATCACATGTGACTCTTTAGGTTATGCTTGAAATCTTGCCACAAGACAAACTGCATGCATTATGTTAGGTCTAGTTTGGGTCAGATAAAGTAATCCTCCAATCATAGATCTATACCTTTTCTGGTCTGCCATAGGTGAGTCATCAGTTTTGCTCAACTTACAACTAGTTACCATGGGAGTGCTTACCGGTTTAGAGTCTTCCATCTCAAACTTATGTAACAACTCTTTTACATACTTAGACTGAGAAATGAAGATACCTTTATCTGATTTATTGATTTGCAGACCTAAAAAGAAATTCATTTTGCAGTTCACCAGCAAAAACCATGCACATACCTTCATTGCCTCCAAAGATAATGTCATTAACAAAGACTGCAACAATTAGGATTTGTTCATCATTGATCTTGAAATAGATATTGTTGTCGGTAGTACCCTTACTAAACCCTAATTGTATCAGATATTTATCCAATCTTGCATACCAGGCCCTGTGGGCTTATTTTAGTCCATACAATGCTTTCTTCAATCTGCATACCATGTCACCCTGATCTGATGACTGGAATCCTTCCGGTTGTTCAATATAGACTTCTTCTTCCAATTCTCCATTCAAGAATGCAGACTTCACATCCATTTGATATACCTTGAAATCCTTGTAGGCTGCAAATGCTAAAAACATTGTTATTGCTTCAATCCTTGCCACTGGTGCAAATGTTTCCTCAAAATCTATTCCTTCAACTTGAGAGTATCCTTTGCATACCAACCTTACTTTATTTCTTACCACTTCACCATTCTCATTCATTTTGTTCCTAAAGACCCATTTGGTACCAATCACATTCTTGTCTGTCAGTCTAGGGACTAGATCCCAAGTCTGATTCTTTTCTATCTGCATCAATTCTTCTTTCATAGCATTTACCCAGTTTTCATCACTACATGCTTCATTTACATTTTTAGGTTCCACTTGAGAAATCAAACAATAATTAACCCGTTCATCAGCAGCTCTTCTTCTTGTCTGAACTCCTTTACTCTTATCTTCTATGATTTGTTCTTTAGAGTGATTTAACTTCACATACCTGGGTGTCTTAGTAATGATTTCCAGAGCTTGTTCTTCTTCTTCCTCTAAGTTTTCTTCTTGCTGCACTACTACTTTGCTTGTAGGGACATTCGATTCATCAGATTCATATCCACTTGACACCTTTTCCTTGCTTTCATCAACTTTGACATTTGTACTCTCAATAATCTTCTTCAACCTATTATTGTAACACAGGTAGGCCTTGCTCTTGGTAGAGTATCTAAGGAAGATACCTTCATCACATCTTGCATCAAACTTACCTAGATCTTCATCTCTTCTGATATAACACTTGCTTCCAAAAACTTTGAAATATTTCATAGTAGGAACTTTACCATACCACAATTCATAAGGAGTCTTAGAGTTGTTACCTTTGACTTGGACTCTATTTAAGATGTATACAACAATGTGAATTGCCTCTCTCCAATATGCTTTTGGTAGGTCAGCTTCATCATTGTTCTAGCAGCCTCTTGAATTGTCCTGTTTTTCCTTTCAACTACTCCATTTTGTTGTGAAGTCCTAGGTGTAGATAATTGTCTCTTTATCCCTTGTTCCTCACAGAAGAAGTTAAACTCATTTGATGTAAACTCTCCACCTCTATTAGACCTTAAGCACTTTATCTTCAAATCTAGTTCATTCTCAACCATTGCCTTGAATGCTTTGAACTTTTCTAGGGCTTCTTCTTTTTCCTTTAAGAAGGTAACCCAAGTCATTTTGGAATAATCATCAATCAACAACATGAAATACTTGTTTCCTTATAGACTTCTTACTTTGGTAGGTCGACATAGATCTGTATGCACTAACTTCAGTAGTCCATCAACAGATTGATCCTTGCTCTTGAAACTTGTTGTTGTCTGTTTTCCAAATTGGCACTCCTTGCACAAAGTATCAGCAGGCTTCACAAGCTTGGGAAAATCTCTTACAGCCTAAGTGGAACTTATCTTCACAATGTTGTCAAAATTGATATGACACAACCTTCTATGCCACAACCAACTTTCATCATTCTAGGCCAACAAGCAATATTCATTAGTTCCTTTCAAATGATAAATGTTACCTCTTATCTTCTTACCAGTTGCAATCACTATTCTGGAGCTTTCCAAAATATTGCATCCATTGTCCTTGAATCTAAGATCATAACCTTTCCCACACATCTGACCAACACTTAAGAGATTGTTCTTTAATCCCTTCACATATAAGACATCATTAGTTTTATGCTTGCCATCAAAAGAAATGGATCCTTTTCCACAAATCTTACCAGTTGTATCATCATCGAACCTAACCAGTCCTCCATCATATCTTTCCAAACTTATGAACTTACTTTTGTCACCAGTCATGTGATGAGAGCATCCACTGTCAATAACCCATTCATCTTTGTCTTCAACCACCTGAGCAACCAAGGCACTTTCCACTGATTTTTCTTCCTTTACACATCTAGCAGGATTAGTAGTCACAGGTTCTTCTTTAATAGCAATAAATAAGCATTCATTTCTATATGTACTACCATTATCTAGTTCACCATCTGATACTCCATCATCATCAAGATCTTCAACATAATAACATTTCTTTGGGATTCTAGGTCTACCAGGTCTTGGCTTAGGAACTCTTGTGGGGCATCTAGAAACATAATGACCAACTTTACCACAACTGAAACATTTGAAAGGCAGTTTGCCTTTGAACTTACCAGTACATCTGGGTAGATTGTTAACTATTGGGAATTAAGGTGTCTCAACCTTTGCAAATTCCTAATGTTGTATTTATTTATCCCATGTTGAGTTGGCATAGTCGGCACCTCGTGTACATGCAGCAGGATAAATTTTGGTGACTTTGGTAGCCGTGGTTTCCCCCTTGAATAATTAACAGGGGTTTGGGGGTAGCTCCCTCAAGACGGGGTCAAGGGGCAGAGCCCCTTGTAGGGGTATAGGATGGGGTCGAGGGGCAGTGCCCCCAAAACCTCAACCGACTTTTATTTAATGACAAGTGTCGGTGAGTATCTTTACATGAGAGAAAGGCATCTTTGGGTGGTTAAGGGAGGTTATGACAAGTTGTAAGAGGAATAAGATATTTTTAGTCAGTGTATCACAAATTCTCTTATAGTTATAAATGTTGTCAGTTATGACGGTTTCTATAACAGTTGTAAGGTGCGTAAGAGCATCTGTCATAGCCTATCTTGGGACAAGGTGCCCACATTGGGATGGGATGTTGGACAAGTGTCCTCAGGCGTGGGTTTTGGGGCATGAGTCCAAGATGGACACCCATCTCTAGAAGGTTCCATATTTGCCTTGTAAACTCTGTAAAAATAGGTGCTTGGATGGGAGATAAGCAGTGTGTTTTACAGGTACTGTTATGCTATTGGAATATCTCTAGATATGACATTTGAAGACTCCTGAAAGAGTATTGGCTCTGAAACTATATTGTAATTTGTTATTGTTTATTGTAATACATTTGAGATGTGTTTTGGAGTGTGGGGTTTTCACCCGTAAGGGTTTTCCCTGCGTATATCTTGTCTCTCTCTTCTGTCTACTTTTTGTGTGTATGTGTATTGCAGCAATATCTCTGTTAGATGTTTTATGTTGTTGTAGTTGTAAGAATTAAATTTGAATTTGCATACATCTCTCCTCATTAGATTAGTGTAGGAAGTGATTTCTGCACACCTAGCTTCCTTTCAGTTGGTATCAGAGCCTGGCCAATTTTGGTCTTAGCTGTTGGGTAGGGGTTTTTTGAGCTGATCTTAAGTTGAGTGGGAGTCTGTGCAAAGTATTCTAATTTCTATTGCAGCAAGGAGATGGCAAGCACATTAGGAAGGTTTGAAGTGGAGAATTTCAATGGTAGTAATTTCGAGCTGTGGAAGCTCAAGATGGAAGACATGCTTGTTGACCGAGACCTTTGGGAAAGTGTTAATGGAACTAAACCAGCTACAATGTCACAAGATGAGTGGAATCTCAAGGATCGGAAGGCTAAGGGTCTCATAAGACTTAGTCTTGCTAATTCTATGTTGTTAACTGTCCATGAGGAGACTACTACAAAACTACTTTGGAAGAAGTTGGGGGATGTGTATCAAGCCAAATCCCTAGTTAATAAACTTTTCCTGAGAAAGAAGTTGTATTCTTTTCGAATGGAGGATGGAGGATTCGTTGCTGAACATATGAATGCTTTTAACATGTTGGTTGCACAATTGACATCTATTGGTGTAAAGATGGAGGAGGAGGATCGATGTATGATTTTGCTTTGTTCTTTCCCGGACTCATGGGATCATCTTGTCATGGCTATTGGAAGCACCACATCCACATTCAAAATGGAAGAAGTGGTTTCTTCTCTATTTTCTGAAGAGATGCAGAGAAAGTCTTCTGAGGTAGCCAAAGAGGCCCTTGCAGTTCGTAGAAGACCCAAGGAGAAAAGGAAGAAGAAGGACAAGAAAGCTGAGAAGGGTAGATCCAAATCCCTGTGGGAGATCCAAATCTCTTGGAAAGTCCAAGGCTCTTTGTTGGAATTGTGGCAAAACTGGGCATTTCTGAAAGGAATGTAAAGAGGAGAAGAAGAAGAAGAAGAAAGCTCCTGATTCAGATTCTAATAAGTCACAAGATGACGGTGATGCTTTCATTGCAGCCCTGACAACCCATGCATCTAACAATGTGTGGCTAATCGACTCTGGTGCATCATTCCACATGACCTCGCATCGAGACTGGTTCACTAAGTATGAGGAGTTCGATGGTGGAAAGGTGTATCTAGGTGACGACTCTCATCTGAAGATTGTTGGTCGTGGAATAGTCTCTATCTGATTCCCTGATGGTTGAGTGAAGGGGATCTCTAGGGTTATGCACATCCCAAGCTTAGCACAGAACCTTCTTTCTGTAAGTAGTTTGAATGATGCAGGTGTGCAGGTTGTCTTTTCAAAAGAAGGATGCAAGATGACTAGAGGAGCTATGGTGCTTACTAAGGGTACTAGGAGAGGTACTCTATTTCAGCTGGAAGCATGCATTTCACAATGCAATAGTTCTTCTGACTCAAGGAAGAGGGCAAAAGTCACTTCATCCCCACCATTTGAACGAGCAGTGAAGAAATCTATTGTTTCTAGTCTTGATTGTTTTAATCGTGCATTGGAAGTTAAACTTCCTACTGAAGAAATAATGTTATGGCATAAGAGATTTGGCTACATTGGTGAGAAGGGTCTGCGTACCCTAAAAAATAAGAACCTCGTTGAGGGATTAGATGATTGTAATCTTGAGTTTGACTTTTGTGAACATTGCATTTATGGAAAACAAAACCATGTTTAGTTTTACTCAAGTTCTCATAAGTCTTCTGGTGTGTTGGACCTTATCCATTCTGATGTGTTTGGTCCTGTTAATGTTCCTTCATTATCAAAGTCTATATATTTTGTATCTTTTATAGATGATTGTAGTAGAAGGACATGGATTTATTTTCTCAGAAGCAAATCTGAAGTCTATAGCAAGTTTAAGGAGTTTAGGGCCTTTGCTAAAAATTAGACTGGTAAAAAGATTAAATGTTTGAGAACTAACAATGGTGGTGAGTTCTGTTCTATAGAATTTGATAAGTATTGCAAGGAGATTGGGATTGACAGACATAAGACAACTCCATACACCTCGTAGCAAAATGGAGTTGCAGAGAGGATGAACAGGACACTGATGGAGAAGGCTAGGAGTATGCTTAGTGGAGCTAGCCTAGAACAAAAGTTTTGGGCTGAAGCTGTTGCCACTGCTTGCTATCTTGTTAATAGATCTCCTACATCAGCTCTTGTTGGAAAGACACCCATGGACGTGTGGTTTGGTAGAAAGCCTTCAATAAGGCATCTTCATGTTTTTGGTTGTGAGGCATATGCACATGTGCCTAGGGAGAAGTGGTCAAAATTGAAGAACAAGGCTACTAAGTGTATCTTCATTGGCTATGGTGTCGATGTGAAAGGATACAAGCTTTGGGACCCTGTGGCTGAAAAAGTGTTGTATAGCAGAAGTATCATCTTCAGAGAGCTTACACCTTCTTCCACTGTTTTGCAGCCAGAAGAAATAGTAAAGAAAGATGATGTTGTTCAGTTTCCTGCTACCCCTGAGAAGACTGAATAGAAAGACAATGTTGGACCTGATGATGAGGAGAGCTCTAGCAGCTTTGAAAGCTCAAATGAAGAAGCTGAACCTCAACCTCAGCTCTTGAGGAGGTCTACACAGATAAGAAAGCAACCTAAAAGGTTTGGTTTTAGATTGCTTGATTCTAGTTGTGCTTATGCTTTGGTTACTAACAGTGATGAACCTAGAACTATATCAGAGGCTATGGACATGAAAGATGTAGGTTCCTGGAAGGAGGCCATGGAGGATGAAATGTATTCTTTGGAAAAGAATCAAACTTGGGACTTGGTGCCTTTGCCTCCTGGACGGAAACCCGTTGGATGAAAATGGGTGTTCAAGAATAAATTTGGTGTAGATGGCAGTGTTGAGAAGTATAAGGCTAGATTGGTTGCGAAGGGGTATTCACAAGTGGAGGGTATAGATTATGGTGAGATCTTCTCTCTTGTTGCAAAGCTGACATCCATTCGATCCCTGTTATCTCTCGCAGCAGCTTATGACTTGGAGGTAGAACAGATGGATGTGAAGACAAATTTCCTTCATGGTGACTTGGAGGAAGAAATCTACATGTCACAGCCAGAGCATTACATGGTGAAAGGTAAAGAAAATTTGGTTTGCAAACTTAAAAAGTCTTTGTATGGTTTGAAGCAATCTCCTAAGAGATGGTACTTGAAGTTTGATGCCTTTGTGTTGTCAATTGGATTTGTGAGATCAAAATCGGATCACTATGGTGCAGGAGCACCAAGGGCTTGGAGCCCATGTATATATTTTTGCATTTTTGGTGTGATGTTCTTTTTGATTTTCTAATAGGAAGGAACGGGACTGAGGAATGAGCCTAGTGTTGAACCATCCAATGGAGAAACCTAGCATTGAACTGTTGAACCTCATGCTGGAGGTTCGACAGGTTCATTTGGTTCAATAGAGTGAACGTTCATTTTGTTCAATAGAGTGGTGACTGACAGTGGCAGTGAGGAGAACCAGCGGTAGGGAGTCAACAAATGCATATGAGAAGACATCGGTGTGATTAGGTGTATTGGTAAACAAGGGTCGGAGTTCCACTGAAGTAGTAAGTCTAGCCGATAGAATGATAGGAGGACTTCAGTGCGATATGTGGCGATGAGAAGTTTGGGGAGACAAGTGCCTTCGGAGTGAGATTTCAAAGGAAGACCGATAACGTAATGTTTGGCCGATAAGTGTAAGGAAGAAATCAAAGTCATCAAAGGATCGTTGTAAGTTAGAAAGAGTTCGGCCGATAACAAGAAGTTCGACCGATAGAAAGAGAGACAAAATGATTGAAGTCATCAGCAAGTAGATGTTAAAGTGACTGATAGGGTTAGTCTCGGTGGGGATGAATGAGATCTGAAGGTTCATCGGAGAGAGGTTGCATATCGGTGGGAGGAATTTGGAAGTGGCCGATAGTAATGTCTTTTGCCGATGGTTCAATGCTATGTGTAGTCTAACTGTATGGATTGTATGAACATACAAAGACAAAAGCTAGCTGCAGGGAGAACACCAAACAGATAGTAAAGAAAACCTAACCGAACAGATAGAAAAAAGCCTAACTATTCGATAACAGACAAAGACAAATAATATAAAAGCTGGTTTTGCTTTGTAAATCGGTTGGAAGGTTGGAGAATAGACATTGAATGTAAGAAGAAGAACTCTCATAATAAGAATATTAACATTTTGATCTGTTCGTGCATTTCTGTAGAATTCTTGCATAACTCGATTTGAAGTAGAGTAGTTAACTTTATTTTTGTTATTTTGTTTTTGTTTGTACAAAATGTCTCTGTCTTGATGTCCCTGCAATTCCTCTGTACAATCATGGAGGGCCATCAAGCAGAGATCTTATTTCTTATTTTTCCTTTTGTGGTAGTGGTTGGATTGTCAATGAGAGACAATAGGAACTTGTCCTAGGCGAGCTCTACTATAGCCCGGCTAGGTATGCAAGTTGCAGTCTAAAAAGAGGCAGGGATGAAAACAGAGTAGGAGGAATTGAGCACCAAGCAATCAGAACCCTAGACCCAGAGAGGAGGGTTAATAATGGGCTCAAGAAGGCTATAAGCCTTGGGAATTTAGAATCTTGGAAACAGTGAGGACAAAGAAGAATGCCCCACATGAAGAAAGTAGTGTCTGTATTGAGAATAATAGACTAGTAGGGCTTTCACCTCTGTAATAGACTGATTAATTTGAGTTAGGCATTTTGGATAGAAAATGTCTAAGAGCACTTGAATAGGTAGGGAGACTTGGGGTATGACATAGGTCTTGAAGTGTTTCAAGCAAGATAGGTTTTCTAAGTCCATAGTCCTCCCTATCACACTGTGTGTATTATAAATTTGATGGTGATCGTATTCTCATTGTTGCACTGTATGTTGATGATATGTTGCTCATTGGGAAGGGTAAAAATATAATTTCTGATTTTAAATCTCAGTTGTCAGCACAGTTTAAAATGAAAGATTTAGGGGCAGCCAGGTACATTCTAGGAATGGAAATCAAAAGAGACAGAACCAACAGAAAACTTTGGTTAAGCCAGAGTAAGTATGTGAAGACCGTGTTGGACAGGTTCAACATGGCAGATTGTAGAGAATTGTGTGTTCTTGTTTCCTTGGGGACAAAGTTGTCTGTTGCGGATTGTCCAAAATCTCCTAGTGAGGTGGAGGACATAAGCAGAGTACCTTATGCTAGTGCTATTGGCAGTTTGATGTATGCTATGGTCTGCATAAGACTAGACATTGCCCAAGCAGTGGGAGTCCTTAGTCAATTTATGGCTGATCCTGGACGAGTTCATTGGGATGCAGTTAAGTGAGTGTTCAGATATTTGAGGGGTACTTCTGAGTATTCCATTTGCTATCATGGTAATGTTTTAAGACCTCTGCATTCTATTGATATTCGTGGATTTGTGGATTCAGATTGGGCAAGTGACATTGATAGTAGGAGATCCACCAGTGCTTATGTGTTTACACTATTTGGTGGTGCTATTAGTTGGATGAGTAAGCAACAACTTGTTGTTGCTTTTGTCCATGACAGAAGTTAAGTCTATGATAGGAACTCAAGCTTGTAAGGAAGCCATTTGGCTTAAGAGATTGTGTTTAGATATTGGTGTTGATGCAGGTCAGATCATGATCAGTTGTGACAGTCAGAGTGTAATTTGCCTTGCGAAGAATCCAACTTTCCATGCTAGAAAAAAGCACATTGATGTTCAATTTCACTTCGTGCGAGACATGGTTGAGGATGGAAAGGTAAATTTAGAGAAGGTAGATACTTTGAAGAATGTTGTAGATGCATTAACGAAACTAGTGGGCATAGAGAAGTTTAGATGGTGTTCGGAGTCTATGGGCCTCTTGGCCCCTAGCAGTTAAATCTTGTCATTGATTTTGGTCCTTGCAAGGTGTTCAACAAGTGGGAGAATGTTGGGAATTAAGGTGTCTCAACCTTTGCAAATTCCTAATATTGTATTTATTTATCCCATGTTGAGTTGGCATAGTCGGCACCTTGTGTACATGCATCAGGATAAATTTTGGTGACTTTGGTAGCCGCGGTTTCCCCCTTGAATAAGTAATGGGGGTTTGAGGGCAACGCCCCTAAGACGGGGTCAAGAGGCGGAGCCCCTTGCAGGGTCCAGGAGCAACGCCCCTGGCGTGCCCCCTTTCACGGTACAGGGCGGGGTCGAGGGGCAGTGCCCCTGTGGGGGCTCAGGGGCAACGCCCCCAAAACCTCAACTGACTTTTATTTAATGAAAAGTGTCGATGAGTATCTTTGCATAAGAGAAAGGAATCTTTGGGTGGTTAAGGGAGGTTATGACAAGTTGTAAGAGGAATAAGATATTTTTAGTCAGTGTATGACGGATTCTCTTACAGCTGTATGTGTTGTCAGTTATGACAGATTCTATGACAGTTGTAAGGTGCGTAAGAGCATTTGTCATAGCCTATCTTGGGACAAGGTGCCCACATTGGGATGGGATGTTGGACAAGTGTCCTTAGGCGTGGGTTTTGGGGCATAAGTCCAAGATGGATGCCCATCTCTAGAAGGTTCCATATCTATAAAAATAGGTGCTTGGATGGGAGATAAGCAGTGTGTTTTATAGGTACTGTTATGCTACTGGAATATCTCTAGATTCGACATTTAAAGACTCTTGAAAGAGCATTGGCTCTGAAACTGTATTGTAATATGTTATTGTTTACTGTAATACATTTGAGCTATGTTTTGGAGTGTGGGGTTTTTTCACCCGTAAGGGTTTTGCCCACGTATATCTTGTTTGTCTCTTCTGTCTACTTTCTGTGTGTATGTGTATTACTGCAATATCTCTGTTAGATGTTCTATGTTGTTGTAGTTGTAAGAATTAAATTTGAATTTGCATACATCTCTCCTCATTAGATTAGTGTAGGAAGTGATTTCCGCACACCTAGCTTCCTTTCATTAACAAAGTTGGCTTCAAGTTCTTGAAGCTCATGATCTAGTTCCACCTTGTATTTTTTAGATCTAGGGGTTCTTTCTGAAGTGAAAATAGTCTATGTCTTTGGAAGTGAATCACCAAGTTCTCTCATTTCAAAGGCTGTCAACTTCCCGAGTAGCTAATCTTTTGTAATCTTTGTCACTGTCATTACTTCTTTAATTGCGGCCACTTTATGACTATATGATTTAGGCAGTGATCTAAGAATTTTGTTCACAACTTCAATATCCTCAATTTTTCCTCCTACACATCTAATGCTACTCACAAGTTCATCAACCTTTTGCATGAAGGATGTTATGTTGTCATCTTCGCTCATCTTTAAACATTCATATTTTGCCTTCAAACTTTACAACTTGGCGCTCTTCACAGATTCATCTCCTTCATATACATTCTTTAACTTTTCCCAGATTTCATAAGTAGTTTCCAGTTCCATGATCTTTGTTACTTTTATGTCGAATAAGATGCTTACCAAGGCTTTGGCTTTTATGTTCAACTCAAATTCCTTGATCTCATCTTCAGTTTGTAGACCATTCTTCGGTATTTCATACTTATTTTTAGTTATTTTCCAAACACTATAACCCAAGCAGAGGAGATGGGTTTTCATGTGAATCTTCTAGACGGAGTAGTTCATTCCATCGAACCACAGACTTTCCTTCTTATACGACATCCTGGATCAGCCTCAAGTGGTCAAGCTTTTTTCTAAGAACCTTGCTCTGATACCAATTGTTGAAATGAACCAGAAAACTGTGAAGGGGGGGTGAATCAGTTGTCTCAAAACTTAAACAATTCTGCACCTTAAAACACTTGTCCACAAGTTGTTATGATTAAGTCATGAAAGCATAAACTTAGAAACATAAACACAATTGCAAGATTATACACAAGTGACACCATATTTTTACGTGGAAAACCATGCTAAGGGAAAAATCATGGTGGATGTTAGTCCACAAGATATATAAGTTATAACAATACCCAAAATTAGAGGCTCACTACCAATAGGGCTCATTGCCTAGAAAAAGGCTCACTGCCAAGGGTTTGAACTGAGATAGTAGCATCTACTCCATGCCTGAATTCAGTTCCATTGAAGCGCAATACTCTTCCTCTGCTCTGCTCTGCCTTCTACACCTCTTCACTTAACTTCGCATTTCTTGCACAAGGACATCTTTTCCATGACCAAATTACAAGTATATATATTATTCATCAACCTTGGAATGTACATCAAGGTCAGCATTACACTCATCAACCATTGGAACAATCTCCAAGGTCGGCATTACAAACATTTACAAAATAGGTCTTGACCTAATACAAAATTATGCTAAGGAAATGTAGTAAAGATGTATGCGGATCACTCCACGCCTTAGCTGGTACTCAAACACAATCTTCCACACCATGAAATGCTTCTACAATCTTCAATATATCCCTGTAATCACTTAAATTAACCAAGTCAACTAAGACTGGTTACATGCTACGTTATCTGGGAATAAACTTCAAACATGATCTTAATTCCTTAACGCAGACCAATGTAAATGTAGGAACATGATCAAGAGGCATCCACAAGCACCTTTTAATCACTAGGAGCAACTGCACAAACTCTAACCAGTTTATCCATGAGATTCTTCACATCGGAGCACATGAACTTCACTGTCTTCAATTGTCATAAAAGAAAGATAGCCTGTGGACCACCAAATCATGAACCATTGTAGTTGTAGGCACTTATCATCATCCCAAACTTCCCTCTAGAACCACAGAGAAAAATACTTCAATGCAGAGGAATGCGGAGCAAAATAGTTTCTTCATGTCACTAGTCAATAATCATAAAAAGCAGGTTTTACTCTGGTAAACGTAACTCACTCAATTCTTCATACCAAAGGCTCAAACTTGAGTTTTAGCATCTTCATACATGCCTCTAAATAATTCCAATCCATAGACCAAGATCTTCAAGCTATAAGAAATGTGAAGTAGTCTTCTAGACTGTTCTTCAGGATGCAACTCACTGTCTTCACTATGATTCACTATTTCCTTTCTGATTCTTCCAGAGGGGCCAATTTTCTCAATATCCTCAACATATAAAGCTTCAAATAAAATAACAAAATAGGATACAGTTGACACCAATGACAACAATGATATGTTGACATCAATGACAACATTGATTAGGCACATACTTGCAACAGTGCTAACCCCAATGAATACACATTCACCCTTGTGAAATACATTCACTTTGGTGAACTCAGTGTAATAAGGGACATATTCTATAATTTGAAGATTTTTCAAAGTTGGATGAATTTAGATAGATGAGTTTTGACTTTCCAATGGCCATGGGGGTATAAGTGGGGTCTATATGAAGTTCTTTTAGTATGTATAATGGTTGGCTCTTTGAGAAAAATATTGGCTATGCTAAGATTGTCAGGATTTTCTCATAGTTGGAGATAGAACATGAGTGAAGGG
Source organism: Cunninghamia lanceolata (assembly GCA_027924645.1). Lineage (NCBI taxonomy): Eukaryota > Viridiplantae > Streptophyta > Pinopsida > Cupressales > Cupressaceae > Cunninghamia > Cunninghamia lanceolata. Next base: position 1,135,536 of record BSBN01000281.1, on the reverse strand, counting down.
ATTTCATATTTATTGTTGAACGTTCCAATGATCCTTATATGGAGATGTAAAACTCATAAATACCTTTGATATAGCAGTGTAAGGCATGAAAATGCACTCTACTTAGTGTTTTCTTCCCATTAAATATTTCTCTAGCTACACATGTGTGTTGTTTCTTGTTTCTATGGTGGTTTGATCCCTATTACGTATGTCCCTATTTATTTTATTTTTATTATAGTCATGTTAGTTGCAATATCTATGTTATATGGTATGATATGTACAATGTTGGGAGTGTGTTTGTGTTAGGAAGAGTTAGGCGTATCCATTGTTGATGAGAGCTTGATGTATAGCTTTAGCTCCCCTTCATCTCTTTATAGATTAATAAAGGTCAATGTAGATGTTAGCTCCTATCCATCCCGTGCTTTCCATTTTTAGTTAATATGTTTAAATAAGCATCCTTAGGCCAATCTTATTATTATATATGAATTATTGTTAGTTTATGGAAAACAACAAGCATTTCTAGACAAAGATTTAGATAAATTTGAATGTACAAGTAATTGTTATATACAATTCTATCTAAAAGAATAAAATTTGTGTACAAATATCATGGATCACATAAATGTGTGAACAAGAGTGGAATGGTATGCTTGTAATGTAAAGAGTTGTATCTATATAAATGGGATGTCTTAGAATAATTCATACTCTAAAAAAATGAAATTGATCACAATTATACTTATTATAAATAAAAGGATCTACATGCTTGCATTACTTACCTTGTCACATATATTATCACTTATTTTACAATGCAATTTAGTAGGATCCCTATAAACTCAATGAGAGTTGCTTTAACAAACAAGTGCCACATAGTGACTAGTATCTACTTTTGGAATATTGTAATTATCGCTAGATAATTTTATGATATTATATATAATTTGTTTATGTATATTGAAACTAATTATAATATAACAAAATTTATTTAGATTGTTTAAAATTAAATTAATAAAATTATATAGTTATTGAAGAATATTTTTGGTTTGTTTGAATTTACATTGTATTCATTCAGTGATAATGAAGTTGAAAATAAGGAGTAGGTCATCATTAGAGTGTAGCTCAAATAATACTTGACAATAATGTTGATTATTTTATCACTAGATTGATTTCTTAGTAGAATATTTTTGTAGATTGATTAATTACATTGTAAATAAGAATTGTAATACCTTAAAAGATTTCCCTTATATATCACAAGGAGTTTTTTCCTGGATCAATCTCAAGAAAGTGAACAATGATTGAATTTAACAATCTCCAATAATGCAAATGCCTTTGGAATTTAAAGTGTGTATATGCCAATGATAATTAGATTTTTTCAAATGATTTAGTTTCCACTTCCTTGATAGCCATTTATGCAAAATGTATAAGCATAGACAAGGCATGTGAATTGATATGGATCTTACAATGTGTATTTGTCATCCATGCTCACTATATATGGTTTAGTGGCTTGACATTACATGATGGAAAGGTGAAGAATTTCTAGAATGATGTCATTATTGAGGAATTCTAACTCATTGGCTATAGGGGAATGATAATATTTAGTAAATATTAAGATTTTTATAAAACAACAAAGTTTAGATGATAGTATGATGCATTCACCTCTTAGTAGGTCGTGCTTAATTAAAAAATAATAAATTATTTTTTTAAATGGTGGAAATAGGTATTAGTTGAAATGTAAAGTAGAAAAACAATATCTATTTAGGGAACTTGGTTGATATATTTTAGTACATTAATAAATTGGTATTGTACATAGAAATTATTAATAAAAGGGAATAAAAAGTCAATAAATACCAATAATTGATTTTTTAATATTTTTAGTTAAAAAATTTACATCTTTACTTTACAAAATAATAATATTTACTTTGAGTAAAAATGATAATCAAACAATAATTCTAATTCCAATAATATTGTGAAAAGTACCTAATAAGATGTCTTAAATGTCAACCTTGACCAACTAGACTGAAACTTATTTCCACTCCTTGATTTTAATATGCAAATCTTAAGATTATAAGATGATAAATAATATTTACAAGGCATTTGATAAATAATAATTATAATTGTAAATGGGCTTGCTCATTAAAAAAAGCATAGATGTCCATATCTATGTAATCCATCAAAAATTAAAAAAATTGAGTATCACCATTCTTGTCAAACCACTTTTGTGTATATCATTTTCCACTCTAAAACATATCATTTATTTTAACAATTTTGATATATTTTTTATAAATTATATACGTATAAAAACATTCCATTAAAATTTTACGTGGTCCCATGTAGGTGGTGGAAAGAATATATCCGTATCAAAACTATAATGTGAAAAGAATGTGGCGAAGCAATTCAAAGAATTAATGGCATACTATGAAACGAGATGAAAGAGCAGAACAATTTGTTTCGACAGGCCTGCGCACCCAAATAATTAATGAAGATCCAGAAACGCGTGAAAGAGTTTCCGTGTATTTTACAATACCCAGATTCCTCAACCCACTTGTTCTGCAAAAATAATTCTTTCTTTTCTAGTGCGCTTGCTGACGCTGCAGGCTGCTAGCTGTGTGTTGGAAATGGGAGCCCACACTGTGATTCACAGGGATTCCAGAGGGATGTCGGAACTTCTTCTGGACAAACAGCACTAAAAAATTTCTGCAACGAACTGTTTCTTTACCCTTTATCACCTCGCAAAAGTTAAATTTGGGCACACACAGTCATAAACAATGCGTATGCAGAAAGCTGAATAGTGATGATTAGTTTACAGTCTGCAGCTTACTGTTTACAAGATCGCGGGCTTCACAATCCTGCTGGTTCTGTTTTATTGATGCAGGAGCACATGTAGATTCAGGGGCAATCAGCACCAAACCAAAAAAATAGAAAAAAATGGACCTTTTTTTGTCTTGTGTTACTTGTTTTGTTTGTAGATGGCTGATGTGGTTCATTAATTCTATTGGACTGTTTATGCTGGATCGAAGATCATCAATTGAATGGCTGATGTGTTGTTGATTTCAATTTTCAATTTATCTTCACAAGTTCTGGATGTATCCCTGCAATAAAGTGTTGGTGAAAATAGGTTTATATGTATAGGAAGAGTTTCAATAGTTAGTGTATTGTAGTCAATGTACTAGTTGTTTATGGTGGGAGTGGGTCTCACATTTAAACAACTTGTGTCTTGACTACAATATATTGTTTGTTTACAAGGTTCAATATACAAATGACCTTATAACTATTCGAGAATATCTCCCAACAATTGAGTAGTTGTCTTTGTGTGTGTGCAAACAAGATCTTGTGTTAGTTGTATTTTGGTTTGTTTGGGTTTAAGCAACCAAGTATTGAGCAAAGTATTTGTGATGCCAGACATCTAAAGTAGAGACAAAAAGTGTTTGAATGTGTTGTGAGCCTAAGTTGATGTAACTAAATTTATTTTTTCCACATTTGTTTTGAGTCTATTGTGACTTGCCATTATTTGTGTACTTTTAATAAGACCGAGACTACCTTTTATGTTGAGGCTGAATAATATAAAGGTTTAATAACACTATGATCACTTCTCATTGAATTGTTTTGAAAGCTTGTATTATGTAACTATTATCTATGCTAGTTGAGGTGTATTGGCTTATCTAACCCACTCCAACTATTGTGCCATGTGGTATCAGAGCTTGTTGAAGTATCTTAGAGTTAAAGAATGGTGCACAAGGGTAGAGGAAGAGGTGTACCTATTTGGGGTGGAATAGGCCCTAGATATGCTAGAAACATAGAGTTATTAGAAGTCATCAAAGGGTTACAAGCTCATATGGAAGTCATGCAAACTATGCAACAAAGAAGAGTGGAGGCTGGAGTGAGTGATTTAGAATAAAATGAAGAGGAAGATGAATCATAGGAAAGGGAAGAACCTAAAGAAAAAGTAATAAGAGCTATTGCTAAAATTGGAAGCAAGCCTATGATGGATTTACCCAATTATGCTAGTAGTCTAGATTCAAAAGAGTTGATTGACTAGATATTAGACATTGAGAAGCATTTCATTTTGGAGCAAATTGAAGAGCTCAAGAGTGTGAATATTATTGTTATTGTATGATGTAGAAATATGAAATATAAAAATGGAAACAATACACAATGAAAGCCCTTATTCCATACCTACATCACCTTGGATCAAGCAAAGGACTAGAGAAATGAAACACATATAACAAAACAACATTACCATATAATAGTCCTTGTTGCACCATGATGAATGGTGGATGTGCTGCAATGATGCTTGATAATGATATATTTGATATGTATGTTGATTACTCGCACCAGCAGCATAACATTACTTGAAACTCATGTGATTATGGATATTTTTCTTCTCATTGTTGGCAAGAGACACATTGTATCTTCATGAGTGTTGTCATTGATGGCAACAAAGTTCATCCCACCCATCCGCAGGACATGGTGTGTCTATACCGGAAGTCAGATTGTAGAGTAACTTGGTCCGGTGACCAAGAACAGAGTATGCAGCAAGGTCCGACAATCAGGTCCAGATCTCTAAGAGGAAGCATCTATGTAAAGTGCAGACTTGGGGAAGTCTAGAGGAGTACCTTGACTGATAGATTCCAAGGATTGAGCCTCCAGTGATGAAAGAATGAAGAGATATAAGCACCTAAGTATTGGGTTCCTGTTTGGCAGAGTAAACAGAGGAAGAACTGACCAGCAGAGCATCAGACCTTGATCTGGATGAGATATTGATGGTGATCAAGCTTGCTAAGGTATCATTCATGATTGGCTGACATGATTGATGACTTCTATGAGCATCTCTTTGATACACATCACTTGATAAGAAAGGATTCAATCGACAGACCAAGAGTTTGGGAAAACAATAAGTATTCTGGATGCCGACTAGAAAGTGGATGAAATCCTCGGTGTGGATATATATACCAGATTGTTTTCTGTATGAAGGTGTGTGTGTGTGTTGAAGTGTGTGACTGAAAGAAGAAGAGTAGTGTGAAGCAGTAAGGCAGGTCTGATATGTGATAGGACAACACCACCAAGAAGAGGAAGAATGAAGTGCAGCAGATCAGTGTATTGAACCTAACTAGAACTGAACCTCAGCATATGTGAATGCTTCTCATCAGTTCAAGTATCTAGTTTCCTTGTATAAACTATTGTAGGCAGTGAGCCTCTTGTGAGCAGTGTGCTCGGGCAGTGAGCCCTAATTGGCAAGTGCCATTTTGTACTATCTTATTCTTCTAACAGAGAATACAATCTTGGGTTAATCACCCCATGGTTTTTCCCTTAATAGGGTTTTCCACGTCAAAATCATTATGTCATGCGTATTGATGTTATTTCTATTTCATGGTTATGTTTGCTTATATTATTTGATGCTATATTAATTGTTAAGGAGAAATCAGAAAGTTGAAGTAATTAAGATAACTGATTCACCCCCCCTCTTAGTTATCAACAATTGGTATCAGAGCCAAGTTCCTCCAAACAGAGCCTAACAGCTTAAGGAAGATCTGGGAACTCAAATGGATGTGTATGGTATGAGAGAACAACTTCAGTCTGCCCTAGATGATCTTGAGTAATCTAACTCTGAAGTCAATGAATTGAAGGAAAGACTCAAACAGGTTGATGATTTCATAAATGAACTAAAAGGGAAACTGAGTATCTCTATGAAAAAGAGAAAAGTTCTACTTCAGCAATTGGCAAGTCAAGGTGAATCCAATGATACAAATGAAGATCTAAAGGAGAAAACTAAGTTATGTGAGAATTATCAAAAGAGGTCATTATGGTAAGACATGAAATGGAATCAGGAGTTATGAAATTCACTCAAGAAATTGAAGAGAAAAGAAAAACTGAAGATGATCTAAGACAATCTCTCAAGGAGAAATCAGAAGACTACCACAAAATGGATAGAATAATCAGGCATTTAGAATCTAATCTTGAAGAAGCTAGAGACAATGAAGAACAACTTGAGAATCAGATTGACACTATTAAAAGGGATCTTCAAACAACAAATGAATACAAAGAGAAATTCAAGATAAGCTCTGCTCAACTTGAAGTTCTTCTTCAAAGCCAAAAGAGGGTAGATGACAAGCAAGACTTGGGGTATGAAAAAGGTGAAAGTTCTGGATCCGGTCAGAAGGACTCCAGATTAGAAAATCCAAGAAACAGGCCTAGAAGACCTCCGGTTAGACAACCAAATGCTCAGAGATATCCTTCCTTCAATGGATACTGCCACAATTGCAATAACTTTGCTCATAAAGCAAATCAATGCAGAAAAAGAATGAATCAGACTAATTCATCCTTCTCTGGACAGTGCTTTAATTGCAAAAGGTATCGTCACAAAACTTATGAATGCAAAAATATGCAAATGAACAATTCATTCAATGGTAGATGTTTTACATGCAATAGAATGGGACATATGGCTAATCAGTGTAGATCAAGAGGATATCAATCAAATATGCAAAGAAATGTTGTTTGTTACAATTGCAATAGATTTGGTCATATTGCCAAATTCTGTAGAAGTAAGAATCAGGACAAAAAGGGTTCAGTGCATCATAATCAAAACCAAGACAAAGAAAAAGGAAAAGTGAATATGGATGAAATTCAAAGAGAGATGAACAAGATATGGGTAAAGAGAGGTACAGAAAATGATGGGGATGGATCCACACCAAAATCTGGTGTTGATATTCCTTCCGAAAACTGAATAGATGAGCTCTGGCTCAGGGGGAGTAACAAAAGAAAAATATTTTCCCCTAGCCAGTCAATAGGTGCCTAAAAGTGGCACATGAAAGGTTGCAGACTAAAAGGGCTCTCAGAGAAACATCTAAATAACCCTTTGGGAAGATATGGAAGATCTGTAATGAATTTGAAGAGGTTAATCATCTAAGATTAATCCGGTTCAACAGTCATCTAGTAAGAACAATTTTTTTTAGTCAGATCTGGTATGATTCTAATTTGAGGTATCTTGATCTGTGGATAGATCAAATGTTTGGAGAAAGGAAGATAGATTGTCATCAATCACCGAGAATAACTCTAAATGTATCTCAGTGATCTGGAAAAGATCCTTCTCAGAACAAGGAGAACAAGGCAACCAGAATAACTTAAGTTGTGCATTTATTACAATATGGAATTAGGGTTTGCTCAGAGATAAAAGGGTTTATTTGCTCGTCACTTGTACATTTGCACTCGAGAAGAAGAGAAAAAGAGCTTTGCAAATAGATTATCTCAAGCCTCTCAAAGATCAACCACAGAAGACAATTCTTCCAGCAATCCGATCTAGCTCATCCCGTGAAACCTAGAAGCGAAAAAAAGGTATTATTCATTCTTGATCAAACTCTCTCTCTGAATCTTTAAGATGGCTACTCCGAATGTTGTAAATATTTCTGATAGGCCTCACCCCAAATTTAAGAAACATCCCTACAAATCTCTAGAAGTGGATCCCTTAGGGGCATTTTTTCAGCATTTCGCATGGGGTTTTACATGTTGAAGATGTTAGGGCATACATTCATGCGAATATTGAGGAGTTCAGAGAATCTAAGTTGATGGATATATATTACAAGAAGCTAATTGATGAATCATTTGAACCAAAACCTCAGTACAAAGCCATTCGAGACAAGCATTTTGCATAGTACATCCATTTCCCCTGTTTTGCAGAAGATGAATGGGTCCGATATATTTTGAGCAGAATGCATGACAACTTCATGTGGTTAAACAGGCCGTTTAAGATCACTAAGGATGTCATTAGGGCAGTAACTAGATTACACTCAACCAGAGGGATGCCTACTCTGAAATCTGTCAAAAACCAAATTGTAAGTGAGGCTACCAGATCAAAATTTGATAAAAGAGCAATGACAATTGAGGATATCACAGATCTGGATATCAAGTTTGCATCAATGATAATTGGATATAAGATATATCACTCCAGCAGGGAGAATTTAGTATCCGGAACTACTGTATATACTGCTTATGAAATGTTAAGGAAGAATGCAGACTATGATCTTTGTGAGCTCCTTCTGAACCAACTTTTGGAGAATCTGCAAAAGATAAAGAAGGATAAGAAGAATTCTTTCAAATACAGTGGTTTGATACTCTGCCTATTCTTTTACTACATGAATGAGCTACCCAGATCCAATGGATGGGTATGGCAAAATAACAGACCGATTACAATTCAGATAAGAGATTACTTGCATGGGCTTGGTGACGCCAAGGCACAAAACACGGTGCTATGGGGCTACTTCAAAAACTTCCAATGCATGATGCAAGCTAGAGAAAGAATCCCCCAATATCTAGTTGAGAAGTACAAAGATACAGTGTGCTTTATGGTAGAAACTGATCAGTGCCTAATGGAGGCTATGGAGCCAAGAACAGTGTGAATCATGCCAATGGGGTATGAAGTGGATGAGAAAATTGTAGAGCTGCATGTTCAGCACATGCTAAGTCAGCCCAAGGATCCCAAGGCAGAAAGGTTTGGAACCTTTGAAGAATTGAGTATAAAGATTCATGTGGAACTAAGACAACCGGAGATGAAGAGAAAAGTGAGAAAAAGAAGTAGAGAATGTTGCCAAAAGGTATGGCATCTCAAAAGAGGCACTTGATGCACATAGAGAAAAGATGGAAAGGACCAAAAAAGAAAACGAAGAGGCAGAAAAAGAAAATGCTCCAGTAGAAGCCCCCTCCCAGATCAGATCCTCTAAGAGCTCTACATCTGCCACTACTAAGAGCTCAAAGGCATCAAAACTGGAAGCAAAATCATCCGGTAAAGGAGAAAAGAGAACAAAGACAAAGGCTACAAGATCATACACAAGCTTTAAAGATGATGAAGAGACAGAATCAAATGAGGAAGTAAAGAAAATGAAGAAGAAAAAGAAGACATCCGATGAATCATCTACCAGTCCTAACAAGGAAGAAGAGACAGAAAAGTTTGTTGAAAAGACTACTCTGTCCTTAGATGATGTAGTCAAAGCAGTTACTATGGATGGGAATCTGTAACCAATAATAGAATTCTATGATGCGTATAATGATGCAGATAAAAAGATTCTGGAGGAAGCCACAGTTAAGTACTTGAACATATACAATAAAGCATTTATTGAAATCATCTCTCTAATTCCCAAAAGTTTAGAGAAAGAACTTGAAATGAGAAAGGAAAACGCCAAGGCAAAGGACTTAGAAATTAGAGAACAGATAGTCATTCAACTCTATCCTTCAATTACTCTGAAACAAATGGATATGATCTTTAAAGATTGCAAGGATGAGTTCCTGAGCAAAGCTAGAATGAATCAACTTATGCTTGGAGAGACTGACAAAGTGGCCAAAGAGACTGAAGATATCCTCTGGAACGCCTATACAAGATTCAATATTCCTGTTATAGAGGATGTAAGTGATGAACCTTCTAATGTTGAAAGGCAAAGTGCATCAAAGAAAGATCCTACTAAAAGATTGCAGAAGAAACAAAGGAGATAGGTGAGGAGAAGTCCAAGGACCATGATTCCTCTATTCCAGAAGAAGAAGTCCAAGAAGAAGAAAATATCTCTCATCCGGATTCCCCAGCAGTCTCCGGATCTAAAGGAGAAGAAAGATTAGAGGAAAAAGAAGAAGTGAAAGAAAGAGTAGAAGAGAAGATCAATCAAGAAGCAGAGGAGAAAGAAAAAGAAGATGACAGTAGTAAGGCTGCAGAAGGAGAGAAAACTCCAACAGAGAAGGCCACAGATGATAGTAGTAAGGCTGTAGAAGGGGAGAAAATTCTGTCTCCAACAAGAGACATGGCAGAAGCAGTAAAAGATTTCTTAACCAAAGAAATGATGGAATTTGATGAACCAGAACTTCTTCAAGGACCGTTCAATTTTGACTCCCTCTCCCTGGTTCAAACCATGAAGCTAGCATCCTTTACTTTAGCAAAGGCAAAAGAAAAACTTTTGAAATCTCACATAGAAGATTGTGAGCTAATTGAGATTGCATTCGGTGCATTAGAGAAAATCATGCCATCATTTCAAAAGGATTCTTCAGCCTCCACATCTGGTAACTTAAAATCTCTTGTTAATTCAATTAGCACACATTTTGATTCTTTGGAGAAGTCAGCTGAAGAAAAGGTCCGGAAGGAGTTTTTGTCAAAAAGATTCTTCGAAGTGCAGGGTCTAATAAAAAATGATAGGAGAGTTATGGATATTGGAATAAAGATCTTAGAAAATGCTCTCAAAGATGGCGGAGATATCTATAAATTTTGTTTATCCTGGCCTAAAGTGACCAAGGATATTGAAAAGAAAGTAAAAGAGCAAGAGGATAAACTGCTAAGTTTGTCTCAAAGTTTTGATCCTCTCTCCTCTTCCATAGTAAATCAAGAGTGTCAAACTATTGCAGTCACAAATGCAATAAAGAAACTTGAGAAGGAAGGAAGAACATAATAAGCCGGATGGGTGAGCTTAGAGGGATCATTATCCCTAAGTTAGAGGCTATGCATGAAGCTCTAACTGATGCTCAAACCACAGCCCGGACCAATGATCCGACAGATCTAAAGAGGGCATAAGCTTTTGCATTCCTGTTGAGTGGTCACATCTCAATTTTGGACAGCATGAAGAAGAGTTGGGCAACAGAAGTGGTACAGTTGAAAACCACTTTTGCAGATATAGTTAAGTATATGTAAGTAAAACTTGTATATATGTTTTTGTGGCCAAGTATAGATTTATTTTTGGGAAATTTTGATATGCGGGCCCTACCCTTTTCCATTGATGTCAAAGGGGGAGTGAGGAGCAGTGAAAAATGTGGAATCCAGCTAAGGGGGAGCTCCGGTAAAATGTACATTAGAACAGAGCGTCAACTAAGGGGGAGTGTAGTGTGACACTTAGTCATTTTTCACTAAGTGTTGCCATCAATGCCAAAGGGGGAGATTGTTGGCAAGAGACACATTGTAGCTTCATGAGTGTTGTCATTGATGGCAACAAAGTTCATCCCACCCATCCGCAAGACATGGTCTATCTATACCGAAAGTCAGATTGTAGAGTAACTTGGTCCGGTGACCAAGAATAAAGTATGCAGCAACAATCAGGTCCAGATCTCTCAGAGGAAGTATCTATGTAAAGTACGGACTTGGGGAAGTCAAGAGGAGTACCTTGACTGATAGATTCCCAAGATTGAGCCTCTGGTGATGAAAGAATGAAGAGATATAAGCACCTAAGTATTGCATTCCTGTTTGGCAGAGTAAACAGAGGAAGAACTGACCGGCAGAGCATCAGACCTTGATCCGGATGACATATTGATGGTGATCAAGCTTGCTAAGGTATCATTCATGATTGGCCAACATGATTGATGACTTCTATGAGCATCTCTTTGATATGCATCACTTGATAAGAAAGGATTCAGCTAACAGACCAAGAGTTTGGGAAAATAATAAGTATTCTGGATGCCAACTAGAAAGTGGATGAAATCCTCGGTGCAGATATATATACCATATTATTTTCGGTATGAAGGTGTGTGTGTGTGTTGAAGTGTGCGAATAAAAGCAGAAGAGTAGTGTGGAAGCAGTAAGGCAGGTCTGATATGTGACAGGACAACAACACCAAGAAGAGGAAGAATGAAGTGCAGCAAATCAGTGTATTGAACCTAACCGGAACTGAACCTCAACATATGTGAATGCTTCTCATCAGTTCAAGTATCTAGTTTCCTTGTATAAACTATTGTAGGTAGTGAGCCTCTTGTGAGCAGTGTGCTCAGGCAGTGAGCCCTAATTGGCAAGTGCCATTTTGTACTATCTTATTCTTCTAACAGAGAATACAATCTTGGGTTAATCATGTTAACAATATAAGCTAGCTATTTTGAAAATAGTGAATCTAAAAAGTTTCAAGGCATGTTAATGAGATGAGACTAATAATTCAAGAAGAGTTTGGTACGCTTAATGTTAGCTTGATGGAGGAGACATATTAGTATGCAGTTAGAGCTAAATATAAGTTGGTTGGAAGACAACAACAAAGTCATGGAAGATGTAGAGGTTGTGGCAAGCAATTAGTTAGACATGTGATGTAGAGTAAGAACTCAACTTAGATCAACTTGACTATTTTGGCACATTTCATACAAAGACTCATTGCAAACCATGACTTGGTGCACCCAAATTCAACTTGGAAACATTGCTACAGTGGCTTAATAGGCATTCAACAAGGAAACAACATGAAATATGAGAGTATTGGATTGTACAAGCCTCCTACAACACATTTCAATGCTTCACCATCCATTCAAGAACAAGTAATACACAAACCTTACTAAACCCTCAAGTAACTTAGGGTATTATGACTGCGTTCTCACAATGTGAACACACAGACTTATATAACTCCTCCAAAAATGCAAACTATGAATTTTTATTTAAAGGGTTTTTAGAACATATTAAAATAGAGATCTTCACCAATTTTTGGCAAATTTGGACAATTAAAACAAAAGATATGAATTTTTCAAGCTCGCTGAAAACCCTAGTTGCTGAACAGGGCTATCAAGACTAAACCGGTCATAACTTTTGAAAAACTTAATGAAATCAACACAAACAAAAAGCATTTGTATCTAAACACATATAAAATTATTTTCCAATTTGTTTCAAGCTTGTACTATACCGTACAAGTCCATACCAAGCAAGTTTTTTCTGTCTTTTCAGTAAAAATCTGCAACTATTAACACTAAAATGACCATAACTTCTACAAAACACAATGAAATTTCATCAAACCAAAAGAATTTGAAAGAGTAAAACATTATTCAACTTCTCCAATCATTTAAAGGTCTATACCAATCCGTATAGGTCTATACAAACGTGATTTATAGGTTGTTACATAAGAAAACTCAAGGAAAAATGTGGCAAAAATGAAGTTTTTCTCATTCCAAAACTCTTCCTAGCCTTTCTTGGCATGTGAACCTCTCCATTACATTGAACTACAATGATTCATAACTACCAAACTGATTCCTAACTCCTGCAAAACAAAAGTGCAAAGTTGTAAGCACTTTCATTGACAACATTGACAACATTTTGCAACTTTTTACAACTTTGACATCTAATCATCAAAATGACCCAACATGACTCCAAGTGGTCCAAAATGACCTTATTGACAAAAAACAAGCCAAAGCAACCCAAAACCAAACTTATAACAAATGACCACAATGCACCCAAATGGATGCCCCTGCATCATACTCCCTAAGGGAAAGAAATTTGAGTTCCATCTCAAATGATGATCAGCTACTATTTTCGCTTCCTCCAATTGTGTTGTAGTCATGGTTGTCCTCTGATCTCCTCTCAATCTTCTCCATGCTTGGCTCGATCTGCTCCCTGGTTCTTGGTTTGCACTTTTTTCTTCCTCTCTTTCTTCTTGTATCTTCTCTTGCTTACCAGTTTCTCTACTTGAAGACTCCAAGATTCTATTGTTATGTCATACACCTCATTGCTGCTATCCATTTCTTCCTCCTCTTCATTTCCTCCTTGGTCTACACCTTTAATCTTTCTTGTGTTCTCCCTAAGGTTCATCCAAGGTTCTCTTGGACATCTTTCAATCTTCTTGGGCTCTTCTTCATAATTTTTAGTTTGTTGTCTTGGACTATCATGCTGCAATATCACCTTTGCATCCTTGGATGGTTCAATCATGATCTCTTGGTCATTGTTCTTGACCTTTTATGCATATCTTATCCTCTATTGAAGTGTTTCCTCATCATTATGTCCTGCAACACTATTTTCCTCTACCTCTTTCACATTCTTGATGAGCCACTCTTTGTTCTTCTCCCTATCAACCTGTATATCTACATTCTCTTTTTCATATACATGATCAAAACCAAGATTTGTACTTCCATTTACCTGTTCAATGGCCTACTGCATGGATTTTCTTTCTTCCCTAACTTCATTTCTTGCAAACTCCTCCTTTTTGTATGCTTTATTTCCTTCTTTTGTAGCATTCTCCAAGGTTTCATGAAACTGTAGTTCATCTTCAATTTTTAAAGTAGTAATCCTTTGCCTTCTTCTTTTCTGAATAATCATCTTTATGGGCCACTTCACCTTCTTTCTTATTGGCCAATGCCAAACATTTTCTTGGTATTCTTCCTCAAGGTACTGTTGTACTAAACAAGCTTAATACATTCTTCAAACTCTTCCATTGCTCTATCAAACTCTACAACTGGGCTTATCCTGTTGTATTTCATCTTGTTCTTCTTTTTGAGGCTTTCTTTCTTATCTTGTTGTTGCATCTTCTCGTCTTCGTGATACCTCACTTAGGTTTTCTTTCCTTTTCATCACTACCTAGTCTTTTGGCATCCAGGTTCTTTACTTCAACTTGTCAAATGTAATACACAAACTTTCCAAAACTTCCCTTGCCCAGATCTTTGTGCTCTGATACCAAAAATGATGTAGAGTAAGGACTCAACTTAGATCAACTTAACTATTTTGACACATTTCATACAAAGACTCATTGCAAACCATGACTTGGTGCACCCTAATTCAACTTGGAAACATTGCTACAGTGGCCTAATAGGCATTCAACAAGGAAACAAAATGAAATATGAGAGTCTTGAATTGTACAAGCCTCCTACAACACATTTCAATGTTTCACCATCCATTTAAGAACAAGTAATGCATAGACCTTAATAAACCCTCAAGTAACTTAGGGTATTATGACTGTTTTCTCACAATGTGAACACACAGACTTATATAACTCCTCCAAAAATACAAACTATGAATTTTACTTTAAAGGGTTTTTAGAACATATTCAAATAGAGATCTTCACCAATTTTTGGCAAATTTGGATAGTTAAAACAAAAGATATGAATTTGTCAAGCTCGCTAAAAACCCTAGTTGCTGAACAGGACTATCAAGACTAAACCGGTCATAACTTTTGAAAAACTTAATGAAATCGACCAAAAAAAATTGTTTGTCTCTAAACACATAGCACAATCTTTTACAATTGGTTTCAATCTTGTAATGTACCGTACAAGTCCGTACCAAGAAAGTTTTTTATGTCTTTTTAGTAAAAATATGCAACTATTAACACTAAAATGGCCATAACTTCTACAAAACACAATAAAATTTCATCAAACTAAAATAATTTGAAAGAGTAAAACATTCTTCAACTTCTCCAATCACTTGCAAGTTTGTACCAATCTATACAGGGCCATACAAATGTGATTTACAGGCTGTTACACAAGAAAACTCAAGGAAAAATGTGGCAAAAATGAAGTTTTTCTCATTCCAAAACTCTTCCTAGCCTTTCTTGGTGTGTGAACCTCTCCATTACATTGAATTAAAATGATTCATAACTACCAAACTGATTCTTAACTCCCACAAAACAAAAGTGCAAAGTTGTAAGCATTTTCATTAACAACATTTTTAACTTTTTACAACTTGACTTCTAATCATCAAAATGACCCAACATGAATCCAAGTGGTCCAAAATGACCTTATTGACACAAAACAAGCCAAATAAACCCAAAACCAAACTTATACCAAATGACCACAATGCACCCAAATGGATGCCTCTACATCAACATGGACAAACCTCCAATAAAAAAGATGATGAAGGTACAAGTAGTTCATAAAGAGGAGGATTTAAATATTTGATAGGATGAGGATTTGGATCACAAGGATGTTCTCTAGGGTTCATTCTAACTTGTTACAACTATGGAGCACATGGGCATTGAGCATATGAATATGCCAAAGTTACTAAAAAGAATAGGGCTGACAATAGAGATATGTTTCTCAAGCTAGAAAAAATTAAAGATGATATAGTTACATCCATAAAACTAGAATTTATGGAGAGAACTTGATATTGAAGAGAGTACTTTTGAAACTAAAAAAGTGGGGAGTGTATTTAGAACTAAATGCAAGTCTGAGGTAAATTCTACAAGTTGATTATAAATAGTGTTGTGCTAAGTTGGCATTGATGTCAAAGGTTTGTGTTGTAGGTTGTGATTGTGATGTTAGGATGTTCACATGGATCTTGGATGTGATTGTCATGTAGAGACAACATGATGGATTTCATGATAAGATATGCTATGCTCATGTTGGCAGGATGTCTTTAGGATTCTCATAGTATTCATTGTCTCAGGATGGTCTTTGAATACACATGCTCATGGTGTTTAGTAGATTTGTTGTGTGGATCAATGTCAATGATCATACAAGTTTGTTTGAAAGTTTAGGACTTGAAATGGAAGCTTCATGATGATGTGCTTCATCAAATGTTACTTTAAGTTAGTTCATATCAGAACTTGATGATTATCTTCATGCTTCTAGATCTACTTCGTGATACTCATGTTTTTTAGGAGTTCATATAGTGATATGAGTCTACTATAAAGATTATGATGTTGGACATAGGGTTTCTTGTCTTTATGGAGTGTGCAACAAACTAGGATCTAATGATTATCCAAGACCCTAGGTATAAATTCTAGAGTTCAACTTGCAAAGGTGGATCATAGATGATTTGTCATCATTATCAATGTTGTGATAAAGTGTCTTTAGGGTTTTGGATTTTGCAGTTTCCAATCATTACAACCCTAATATGATGTTTAATATTTTAGACCATTAGACCGAGTACATAAACCCTCAACTGCATGTCATGTAACTTATGCACTTTTCTTATAAAATGTTGTTGACCTATTAAAGTTTAAGTCACTTAAAGTGACTGACTAAAGGGTGGCTTGTACATTGTTTTGACCAGGCCCCTTTTGGAATCACTGGCTCACCAGGTCAGTTGGACTCTCAAAAAGGCCATATTTAAAAGTCACAAAGGTACCAGAGAAGATATCAAAGGCTCATGTTTAAATGAAACTCAAATGCCAATGGTTCAGTTCACCTATTCAATTTGACGGGGAGTTGGAAGATTAAGAACTCTAACTGTTCTTACAGTTCTAAAAACAAAATCAGAGGGCCAGTAATATATATTGCTTGTTCTGTTTGAAGCATGGATTGATGAAATATGATGATTGATGATCTACAGAGCTATACCTATACATAGATGTGTAGTTTGTCAAGTATGATCGTATAAACCTATGGTTTTGAATGGCTTAAGATTGAAGTATGATTTCAATGTGTTGAAGAGGGTTTTGACAGAAGTATCTACAGGGGAGGTAGGAATTTGGATTGATGATTTAGGATCAATAGAGAAATATCTACATATTGGTAAGAAGTGCAAATGTTTTAATGAATGTCAGTGTCATCCACATGAGAGATGTAATGTTGTTTTAAAGGGAAGATAGAAGTATACTTTTACATATGTTGAATGTGAATTCCTGAATAGATTGAAGGTTTGTAATGTGATGTAGAGGTTTGTAGGTCAGAATGGAGTCTTCATACTTACATTATCAATGAATCAAGATGATACATGTTAAGCAGGAGACATTGATAAATGATAAGTGATTTTGTATGTATGGTGGATATGGTTAAATCATTTGATGTATTGCAGTGAATCAGGGTAACCCCCTGAATTGACTTTTCTTTCTCATGTTCACCTGATTGCCAGTGAGCCACACTTTGCTAGTGAGGCAGTTGTATTTGCTAGTGAGGCACATTTTTGCCAGTGAGGTAGTTGTATTTGCCAGTGAGGCACATTTTGCCAGTGAGGCAGTTGTATTTGCCAATGAGGCTATAACCAGTGAGGTTCTCTTGCCGGTGAGGTATTTTATGTAGCCAGTGAGGCATTTTTAGAGTGGTTTTTCATCACTATGAGGGTTTTCCACTCATGAAAATTATTGTGTTATGGTTCATATTATTTGTCTTTGTATGTGTGTCCTTATTCTTTGTTCTTAAGGTCCTGATTCATACTATTCATCATCTTGTGCATATGTGTTTGATAAATCATTGAAATCTTTCTCATTCTCTATGTTGTGGGTTAAAAAGTACAAAAGTTGTTAAAGTTTATAGACCACTCATTCACCCCCCCTCTCAATGGTCATGTACTCAAACAAGTGGTATTAGAGCATAGGTTCCCTATAGAAGTCTAACAGGCTTGGGTAGGTCCTGATAGTGGAGTACCATGGGAAAGTGTAAAAGAAATAGAGAAAAGAAAGATGCCAAGCAAAAGGTTGTACATAAAACCCCAGTTAAGTCATGTGATGAGTTGTTTCATGAGTCTCCCCTGAATGATGATATAAAGTGTGATAAAAAGAATGATCTTGCAGTTGAGAGTCTTAATGAAAGAGAAGATGATTTTGTTGTTGAAATTGATGATGAAGGAGATTTGTTTGTGGATGGAGATGACTATGAACAAGAGTATGATGAACAAGAGTGTGAAGTTGATTTAGAAGGTGAACTTTTGTGTGCTCTTGATACAATTAAGCAACTCAGAAAAGAGAATAAGAGACTAAAAAACCAAATTCAACAAGAAAAAGATTCAAAAAACAAGGTATGTTCAGATTTTGCAAAAGTTTATTTAGAGTTTGAAGAGGCAAGAAATCAGGTTGTTAACTTAAAGATTCAAGTTGATGAATCTGATTAACTAATTATAATTCTAAAAACTGAAATAGAAGAAGCTAAAAGGGTAGTTGATTTTACAAGATATGATCTTGAGGTAAAAACTAGTGAATGCCTAAAATTAGAATCAGAAATAGTCTCTTTGAGAAAGGAGTTGGAAAGGGTATCTTCTCAGTTACACAAGAATATGCAGTTTGACAAGAGTACTGAATGCTTGAATGACTTGTTGAGCAAACAAAAGTGTCACAAGGACACTACAGGTCTAGGTTATGAAGAAGGATAATGTTCTAAAGCCAGAAATACTCCTAGAAAGAAGATAGACTTGAATTATCACTCTGTTGCTCTTGTGGAAGACAAGAAGAAAATAGAAAATAAAGTTGCTGATGAAGAAGGACAAGTAACTCCTCAAGATCTCCACCTGTCAAGCAATACCATTCAATAAGGTACAACTACTCTCAGTTTCATGGTTATTGCTATTCTTGTCATGTTTATGGTCATAGAGCTAGAGATTGTAGAACCCACTCAAGAAATGGTCTTGGATGGAATAAGGGTTCTAGGATGCTTTCAAATCAGAATTACCATATTGTTTGCCACAAATGTAACAAAACTAGTCACAAAGAAAGAGAATGTATGGGACTAGTAAGATATGACTATGTAAGGTACAAAAATAGAATTCCTTATTGGTTTTCAAGAAGAAACTACAATTATTTTTCTCTAGAATATAATGTCATTAGTTATAGGTGCAATAAGTTTGGACATACAGCACAATACTGTAGAAGTGATTTAAACATAACAAAAGGATAGATACTTTGACCAATCAGAAGAAAGGCTTTATAAAAGTTTGGAAGTTAATACAAAAGCAAGAGAAAGGAGAACAAAATTCTAATCTTGTGCATATTGTGCAAGAGACATCTCTAAGTGCATAACGAATAGCATGAACTTAGGGGGAGTGACTTATTTCCTTCTCATTTTATCCCCTTGGAGATGAAAAAGACTATAGAAGTCTTTGAAGGTTTTTGAAGTGAATAATTGATAGTGTTTACAAGCAAAAAGAAGATCAAGAAATTGTATACAGTGCAAGTTTACTAGTACAAATGTCATTATGAGTGTAGAGATGTTTGTGACTGTTGTTACTCTTTATAGCGAGATGCTTATTAGATGTCAAGGAGAGAAGATGTAAGTGATTCAAGTAAAGGATATAGTACACTAGTTGCAGGCATATAGGACAAGAGGTTGCAAATAGTGTTATGGGTACAACAATCAGTATTCTTAGCCTCTAGGTTCAGGTAGCATGTTTAAGGATGTCAAGATCATTGTTTGGATCAATTTGATGATTTCTTGGATTAGGGAATAGTGATCAAGGTCCATCAGTGGCATTCACCATTTTCTTCAATGTCAGATGATAAAACTAAAAGTTTAGGATAGTCATAGGGGTCTTTGGATTCAGGGGAGCATTTGTATTTGTTTCTTATAGACATGCATCCATTCTTGTTGCTTGTTGTTAGTGTTATTATCCTAATGGTGATTGCAGTTCAGTTTATGAAAGTGTATAATACTTGTCTTCATTACTCACAAGTGCATGATTAATCAGTTCAAGATAGTTAAGGACAATTTAGGTCAGAGGATAGAGTTTGAGAAAGTATTGTCAAGTCTTCATCATGAGTGGTATAGTGTGAGGTGCATAGATTGATACATATTATGTTTACATCTTAATGTCAAGTTTAGTGTGCTAAATGTTTTCTTGCTTATTAGCTAATGGCAGACTATTGGTGACAGTAGGTTGGTTGTGTCTTTCTCAATGCATTCATTTTTTGTTGACATGTTCATTGTGATGATAATATACCTTGGAGACAGTGGGCATAGTCTTTCTTGATGTAATTCTTTGGACATTTCTTGATTAGTATCTTAGTATCAGTATGTTGCAGTCAACTTTATGACAGTGCATTCAATTCTTGATGACAGTTTAGTTTGTAAAGGTACATGGTTGTTTTTTATCTTTGAGATATGTTCCTCATCTATCTATAATGCTCATCATGTGTAGTATCTATGGAGTTTACCAGTATTTTATCATCCATCTTATAAGAGATTGGAGTTCTCATGGCAGAGTGATAGTTTCAACAGTGCATTTTCCTTGACAGTGATAATGTTGATCTTGGTTTGAGTGATTTTTGATTCAGTGCTTGACAATATGGTGGTGGTAGTGACAAGTGATAGTTAATGCAATCATTTATAGTTCTGAGTTTGTTTGATATGTAAGGGTTTCATGATGCAGTGAGCATGCAGACTTTCATCTTTTGTGGCATACTTTCATGATGTGACAGACCATGTGGTGCATGTGCAGACCTTATGTGGTTTGTGTTCAAGGAGATAGTTAAAAAACATATGCTAAGATCTTATGGAAGTTAGTGGCTTTCCCTTTAGTATATCTTGATGCAGAGGAAATTGATTTGTATGTTTCAAGACATCATACTCTTGAAGAATGTCAATGTTATGCATGGCCAAAGTTGACAGCCTCAAGTTCATCATGAAAGATGGACTAAACAGTGTTTGACAATGTAATAACTTTGTCCTTACATGGGGAGTGATTAATTGATGTCAAAGATGTGTTAATTAGAACTTGAGTTTGATGATAAGTGTTGAATGGTGTGTTCTTTATCAAACTAGTGTCTTCATTACACCCTTATATTCTTTCATCAACTTATTTCATGCTGAGAGAGGAAGTGATTGTTTGGTGGCAAAACAAACAAAGCAGTGTTGATCAAAGTGTTCTTACAAGGTTCTTGGATTGCAGTGGCAATTTTTTTTATAATTAAAGTGATGTGATCTTTTAAAGGAAAGATGATTGTGTCCTACTCTATGATGACTGGTGATGGTGATTACAATACTTCTTTTGACTGGTGATAGTGTAGACAATGCTCTCTAATTGCTGACAGAGTGTGATCTGAGGACGTTGAAACAGGGTATGGAATTGTAGCAAATATTTTTGTGATATTGTATCAAGAAGTTCTGATAGTTTTGTGTTAACACTGCATGTTACACTGTGAAGAACAACAAGTAGGAGTTTCTAACAAGGGTTCTACAAATTATGGTAGTATGACAAGATTCAATCATTGTTATTGGCATGTATCATGGCATCTTCCTTGATCAAGTTAAATTATCTTGTCTTTGATGCATTTAGTAGTGTATAAGTTCTTTGATGTCATTTTCATGACAGGAGCATAGCTTTCATTTTTGGTGGTTAGTAAGAGAGGTTTGAATAATCTCAGTGGTTAAAGGTTTCACAATCCAAAAAGCATGTTCAGAACCAAGGGCAGTATAGTGGGAATTTCTTATGATATATCACAGTGGTATTTAACTATTTTGTGCTAGGGTGGTGTTCATACTATAAATGTCTTGAAAGTGATATGATGTTCATGTTTCTTCTCCAAAATTATAAAGTTGTTCTATTCATGCCTTGTTAGGATAGGACAGTTAAACTTGGTAAGGATTTGTTTTAGGACAATGCTTTGAGACTTGCAATTGTCATGGTGTGTTTCAAGCATTCTTTTTCAGTCTTTCACTAGTTGCTACATCATAGGGGTCCAAGTTGTGCAACATTTGTCATTTGATGTTAAAGGGGGAGAGATAAATTGGATTAGTTTGTATTGGCATCAGTGTTTTGCCATCAATGACAAAGGGGGAGATTGTTGTGATAAGTTGTCATTGATGTCAAATGTTTGTGTTGTAAGTTGTGAATTTGATGTTAGGATGTTCACATGGATCCTTGATGTGATTGTCATGCAGAGATAGCAGGATGGATTTCATGATAAGATATGATACGCTCATGTTGGCAGGATATCTTCAGGATTCTCATAGTATTCATTCTCTTAGGATGGTCTCTGAATACACATGCTCATGGTGTTCAGTAGATTTGTTGTGTGGATCAATGTCAATGATCATACAAGGTTGTTTGAAAGTTTAGAACTTGAAATGGATGCTTCATGATGATGTGCTTCATCAAATGTTACTTTAAGTCAATTCATATCAGAACTTGATGATTATCTTCATGCTTCTAGATCTACTTCATGATGCTCATTTTTTAGGAGTTCATATAGTGATATGAATCTACTATAAAGGTTGTGATGTGGGATAGAGGGTTTCTTGTCTTTATGGAGTGTGCAACAAACTAGGATCTAATGATTATCCAAGACCCTAGGTTTAAATTCTAGAGTTCAACTTGCAAAGGTGGATCATAGATGATCTGTCATCATTATCAATGTTGCTGTGATAAAGTGTTTTTAGGGTTTTACATTTTGTAGTTTCCAATCATTGCAACCCTAATCTGATGTTATATTTTAGACCATTAGACCTAGTGCATAAACCCTCAACTGTACGTAATGTAACTTATGCACTTTTCTTATAAAAATATGTTGACCTTCTATTAAAGGTTAAGTCACTTAAAGTGACTGACTAAAGGGTGGCTTATACATTATTTTGACCGGGCCCCTTTTGGAATCACCGGCTCACTAGGCCAGTTGGATGCTCAAAAAGAAATCGAGGGCCATATTTAAAAGTCACAAAGGTGCTAGAGAAGATATCGAGGGATAATGTTTAAATGAAACTCAAATGCTAATGGTTCAGTTTACCTATTCAATAAGACGGGGAGTTGGAAGATTAAGAACTCTAACTGTTCTTACAGTTATAAAAATGAACTTAGAGGGCTAGTAATATATATTGCTTATTCTGTTTGAAGCATGGATTGATGAAATTTGATGATTGATGATCTACAAAGTTATACCTATACATAGATGTGCAATTTGTCAAGTATGATCGAATAAACCTATGGTTTTGAATGGCTTAAGATTGAAGTATGATTTCAATGTGTTGAAGAGGGTTTTGATAGAAGTATTTGTAGGGGAGGTAGGAATTTGGATCGATGATTTAGGATCAATATTGGTAATAAGTGCAAATCTTTTAATGAATGTCCTGGTGTCATCCACATGAGAGATGTAATGTTGTTTTAAAGGGAAGATAGAAGTATACTTTTACATATGTTGAATGTGAATTGCTGAACAAATTGAAGGTTTGTAATGTGATGCAAAGGTTAGTAGGTCAGAATGGAGTCTTCATACTTACATTATCAATGAATCAGGATGATACATGTTATACAGGACACATTGATAAATGATAAGTGGTTTTGTATGTATGGTGGATAAGGTTAAATCATTTGATGTATTGTAATGAATCAAGGTAACCCCTTAAATTAACTTTTCTTTCTCATGTTCACCTGATTGCCAGTGAGGCACACTTTGCCAGTGAGGTAGTTGTATTTGCTAATGAGGTACATTTTGCCAGTGAGGCAGTTGTGTTTGCCAGTGAGGCACATTTTTCTAGTGAGGCAATTGTATTTGCTAGTGAGGCTGTAACCAGTGAGGTTCTCTTCCCAGTGAGGTATTTTGTGTAGCCAGTGAGGCATGTTTTTTATTAAGCTAGTGAGGCATTTTTAGAGTGTTTTTTCAACCCTATGAGGGTTTCCACTCATGAAAATCACTGTGTTATGGTTCATATTATTTGTCTTTGTATGTGTGTCCTAATGCTTTGTTCTTAAGGTCTTGATTCATACTATTCATCATCTTGTGCATATGTGTTTGATAAATCATTGAAATCTTTCTCATTCTCTATCCTGTGGTTAAAAAGTGTAAAAGTTGTTAAAGTTTATAGACCACTGATTCACCCCCCCCTTCTCAGTGGTCTTGTACTCTAATAGATAGTGGTAGCAAGGTGAAAGTACAATAGTGTGTCCTACTTTAAATAGCATTATTGGGCGACCAAAATCAACATTTTTCAGCATTCAATACAATAGGTAAATCAAGAATTTAAGAATGATGTAAGCTAATGAGTTGTAACATTTTTATGTAGATTCAATCAGTAATTTCTTTTAATATAAAGAATTTTTTGAATAACTCTTTCTATTATATTTTATTGAATGACATTTTACCATAATGCATAGCTTCACCTAAAAATAAAATCTTTTCATATTTTCATGGAATTAGATCACTAATTCCAATATCTAGTTTGTGGCTATTTTTGGGTATTTTTATTGTATTTAATTTAATATTAAATTTATTAATTGTCAATAAAAAAAATTTTAAGAACTATATTTTACTATAACATGTTTCTCAAGTAACATATATATCCAAAAAAAATTCATGAAGCAAGGGCTTCCTTTCAAAATGCAATGCAATTTTTTTATATTTTTCTACCATAGTTTACTATTTTCTTAGTGTCTTGAATAGATATAATTATTTTTTTATAATAGACTTAAGTTGATTATAAATATTTTTAAAATATAATATTAAAAAAATATAATACATATTATTATTTTTGGAAAGATAATGCTAAGGGACATACACATATGAAATGGTGTCTTCAAATGACTTCATTTGACCCCCCAAAAGGTGAGGTAAAATTAAATTTTTTGTTAGCATTTTGATAGGAGTGAATGAAACTCCATCAAAGGTTTGATTTAAGTCTATAGAATTTTATCTAAGAGGTTTCAATTTAAGGGGGCTTGATCTAAGCCCCTTAATCAAACTCCCATGCAATTTCAATAAAAATGTGATTACAAACAAAAAAATAGGGTTAGCCCAAAAGTGAGGACATGCTATTGTGATTCAACCTATCATTAATAAATTGGTGTCTATAGAGATGGTGGAGAAATTAGTATTCAAAATGGTGGCACTTCCCAAATCCTACAAGGTTTTATGCTTGTAATAAGGCCATCAAGTCATGGTATCTAATCAATGCAAGATTGGAATTAATATTGGTAAGTACTATGATGATGTATGGTGTGATGTAATTCCAATGGATGCATCTCATGTCCTTTTAGGAAGGCTTGGTAATATGATAGGAATGCATGATATATGATGGGAGAAAGAATACAATTATAGTGTCTAAAGATGGCAAAAAGAATGAGTTGTTGCTTATGAATAAATACGTAGAAGAGACCAAAATATAGTAATGTAAGCAATTTTTGAAGGAAATTAAATTGACTAAGATGTATTATGTCATGTTTCCTCAAGAAGAATCTAATAAGGACGAGATTTCAATACAAGTTGTAGATATATTGAAAGATAATGTAGAAATTAGCTTTAAGCACTTGCTACAAGTAGAGTTGACATCTATGGGGAAAATCTAACATCAAATGGATTTGATCTTAGGATCTAGTCTACCCAACAAGGCACCCAACTAAATGAATCCAAAGATGACCATAGAGTTAAAAAAAATTAGGTACATGATTAATTAGATAGGGGTTGATTAGCAAGAATTTGAGTTTGTGGGCAATCCAAATAGTTTTGACACTAGAGGAAGAAAGTGAGTGAAGAATGTGCACCAACTCAAGGAATCTCAATAAGATCACTATTCAGTATATATTTCCCTTACCTAGAATAGATTATTTATTAGACTATCTAAGTGATTCTAGACATTACTTCAAGATAGATTTAATAAGTGGATCTCAGTAGATTATGATAAGAGAGGGTGATGAGTGGAAAACTAAATTTAGAACTAAGGATGAATTATATGAATGGCTAGTTATGCCCTTCGGCTTAACCAATGCCCTAGTACCTTCACAAAACTAATGAATGGAGTTTTAAAACTATTTATGGAAAAAAATGTTGTGGTTTATCTTGATGATATATATTGATATTTAGAAAAACTAAGGAAGAACATTTGTAGAATAAACATGCTTTATAAAAATTGAAAGAGAGGAAGTTGCTAATAAATCTAAAGCATGGCTCATTTTAAACTTGAAAAAATGATATATTTGAATTTTGTGATATCTAAATAAGGGTTAAGCATGAATCCTACAAATTTAATTATAGTTTGGGAGTGACCTAAACCAAAAATTGCTACAAAGGTTAGAGGTTTCCATAGATTGGCTAGTTTCTATAGAAAATTCATAAGACATTTTAGTGGAATTTGTGCACTATTAGCTTCTTGTATGAAGAAAGGTATATTTGCATGGATAGTAGAAGCAAAAAGAAGCTTTAAGATTTTGAAGAAGAAGGTGACAAAACATCTTGTATTGGCACCACCTTAATTTAAGAAGGTGTTTCAAGTGGATTGTAATACTAGTGGAAAGGCCATTGGAGTTGTGTTGAGTCAAGAGATTAGACCTACCACCTTTTTTGGTGAGAAACTAAATGAGACAAAACATGAGTATTTTGTTCATGGCCAAGAGTTATATGCTATC
Organism: Cunninghamia lanceolata; assembly: GCA_027924645.1. Taxonomy (NCBI): domain Eukaryota; kingdom Viridiplantae; phylum Streptophyta; class Pinopsida; order Cupressales; family Cupressaceae; genus Cunninghamia; species Cunninghamia lanceolata. The sequence goes on along the minus strand of BSBN01000281.1, from coordinate 1,108,907 downwards.
ATGAACAAGCAATAAAGAAATTGTGACATTACTTATTATCAAAGGAGATTGTTCTATATATAGATCATTAAGCATTAAATAATGTGAATAGCCAAGCATAGTTGAACTAGAGACAAATAAGGTGGGTGGACTATTTACATAGTTACTCTTTGTTTTGAACCATAAGTTTGGACAAGTAAATAGAGTAGTTCATACACTAAGATAGATGATATTGTTGTTGAATAATATATAGGTTGAGATAATTGGTCTTGTGGTGAAATCACATAAGTGAGTCCTACTTCTGGGCCAAAATAGGAATTGCCACTGAAAATCACACTTGAAATCACCTAGGTTTGATTTAAGGTATTTTCAATCAAATCGCATTAGATCAAACCTAGTTATCACATACATGTGACACCATATGGAAATAAGGAGTTTGATTGTACCCCCTTAGAAAACTATATATAGGGTGTAGGGGTAGTGTTTGAAATGTGCAAAGGAGGTTAAATCAGAGGGAGTTCGATTGAACCACCATAGATTGAACTTGTTTATGTGGCACCCTCATGGTAGTAGTTTCCTCTCCTATTCGTATGCTATGATTTTATAAGATAAAACAATCAACTCTATGTCATGCATGTGAGGGTAAAAAAATCACCTAGAAACAAATTTTTACTTGTACATATCCCTCAAAATTAGTTTTCTAAAACATATAATATTTAATATGTTTTTTCATATTATATTTTTTATTTATTTTATAAGAAAGATAGGTCCATTACAAAAAATAAATACCTCTATTCAAGACGCTGAACTAAAAATAGCAAACCAGGTCAATAAATAAATGCACTACACTCCACATCTATGTCCTTGTCTCAAAAAAGTCAATTTCAATAAATAAGAAAAGAGAAATGTGTCATGACAAAATGAAGGTCTAATATGTTAGTATCAATTACAAAAATAATTTAATAAATAAAATATTCAATAAAAACTTACCAAAAATATAAATATGCTCTAGATATTGGAGTTAATGATTTAAAATCCAAGAAATCTTGGAAAAAAAATATTTGTAGTATAAGTTATGCATTATAGTAAAATGTCACTCACTATAATAATAAAAAAATAATTTAAAAAATAATGAAAACTAACAAAAAATGATAGAATCTTTTTTAATTTCAAAAAATACATAAATTGAATCTACAAAGAAAATGACACAATCACTAGTTTACACTATCTTGATATTCTTGATAGTTTGTTCAATATAATTGATAGAATATGTTGAACGTGATAAAAAAAAAATTAATTTTTGTTTTCAATTAAGACTAAAAAGTGAGACACACTATTGTGCTTTCACCCCTTGATTACATGAAAGATTTATATAAGAATGCTCCCGATTTTGTTGATATCTATCTCAGGTGTGTCAAGATGTTAAGGTATGCAAGGATTTCTTTGCTTAAGAAGGATTTTTATTTAAATGTTAGAAATTATAAATACCCTAAGGCTCTTTGAGGGAGGACCTCATAAGGGAAATGCATGGAGGAGGTCTTGGTGGTCATTTTGGTAGGGATAAAACCCTATTTCAAGTTAAAACAAAATTATTATTACCCTAGTTTCAAACACAATGTGAAGAAGCTTGTTGCTAGTTGTAGAATCTATCAATTGGCTAAGAGCACTAGTAGGAACATGAGATTGTATAAGCCATTACCAATTCCAAAGACCATGGGAAGTTATTCTAGTACAAATTTTGTATTGGGATTAACAACAAGCTAGAAGGGAAATGATAGTATTTTTATAGTAGTGGAAAGGTTCTCCAAGGTGACTCACTTCATACCATGTATGAAAACCAATGACACAATAAATATTGCTAGATTATTTTTTCTAGGATGTGGTAAGGTTGCATAATTTACATACAAGCATTACATCTAATAGGGATACTAAGTTCATGAGTCATTTTTGGAGGATGTTATGGAAAAGGTTGGGTACTAGATTAAATTTCAATTCTACCCATTATCCCCAAATTACTGGACAAATGGGTGTAGTTAATAGGAGTCTTGGCAATATACTCAAAGTTTTAGTTGGAGACAAACATATGTAGTGGGATTTGGTCCTATCCTAGGTATAATTTGCAAATAATAATTTAGTTAACATATCATCTAGTGCTTCCCTATTCCATATTATCTATGGAAGATCCCTAAGAGGTATCAAAGATTTGATCAAGGTTGTTGTTGACAAAAAAAATGCAAAGATAAAAGACTTCATTTAATATATGTGATAATTGCATGAGAAAATAAAAAAGCATACTCAAATGAGTAATTTAAAATACATGGAAAAGGATAATGAGAAAAGGAGTGGAATCATCTGTAATTAGTGATTTAGTTATGGTATATTTTATGGAAGGAGATGTTTCCCAAGGGGACCTATGAAAGGAAGCAAGGTATGAAGAACACACTTCCTACACCGATCTAATGAGGAAAGTAGTATGCAAATTCTTTTTAAACTTTACAGTTGCAGCAATATGAAACATATATTAGAGATATTATAGCAGCAAACACAAACACAAAGAATGTAGAGAGAGAGAGAGAGAGAGAGAGAGAGAGAGAGAGAGAGATCATGGGGAAAACCTTTTCAGGTAAAAAACCCCACACTCTAAAACCTGCACAATGTATTATCAAAACTAAAATGGTTTACAATACACTTGCAATCCAAGTTCTTCCAAGAGTCTTCAAATGTCTTTTCTGGAGTAATTCTAATAGCATAACAGTACCTATATAAACACTATGCAACTACAACTCCAAAACTTCACATTTTATAGAGATACAAGGCAAATTCTAGAAGCATCTTGGGATAGGCGTCCACCTTGGCCACATGGCCATTTTCCCACATTAAAGGATACTTGTCCAAGATGCAAATACACCTCTTACATCTGTCATAACATGGCAGATTTTACTTCCCAAGATAGAGTGCTCCATTGCTAAAAATAGACTATGACGGATGCTCTTACGTATCTTACAACTGTCATAAATTTTTGCAACACAATAATCTTTCATGTTGTAAGAGAATCCGTCATACAATGCTTAATATAGCATATTCCTCTTACAACATGTCATAGCCCAACTTGGGCACCCAAAGATGCCTTTCCTTCATGCAAACATACTCAACGACACTTGTCATTACTCGTCATAGGAATCTCCAAACCTGGCTCTTACGCGTCATAGATTTTTTCATATGGAATATTGTCTTCTACACACCACAAGATGCTGACACATGGCATATTAGTGCCACCTCAAATGGGATGCCCAAATCCATGTAGGTTTGACTTGACCATTGAAGTCACATTCTAAGTAAGATGACATGTCACTGTGCCACCTCAACTATATGACCAAACTGAATGTGCAAGTAATTACAACATTAGGCAATAAATAAATAAATAATGGTAGGAAATTGCAAAGGTTGAGACACCTTATTTTCCAAAAAATTTCCACTTGTCGAACACCTTGCAAGAGCCAAAAAAGAAATGACAAGATTTAACTTCTAGGGGCCAAGAGGCCCATAGACTCTGAACACTATTTGAACTTCTCTGTGCCCACTGGTTTAGTCAATGCATCTGCAACATTCTTCAAAGTGTCTACTTTTTCCAACATCACCTTCCCATCCTCTCCCATAGCTTGAACAAAATGAAACTGAACATCAATATGCTTTGTTCTGGCATGAAAGGTAGGATTCTTTGCTAAACAAATCACACTTTGGCTGTCACAACAGATAGTAATTTGTCCTACATCAAAACCAACATCTGAACACAACCTCTTAAGCCAAATGGCTTTTTTACAAGCATGAGTTGCTGCCATGTACTATGCTTCTATTGTGGACAAAGCAACCACAGGTTGTCTCTTACTCATCAACCTAATAGCACCACCAAACATGGTAAACACATAAGCACTGGTGGATCTCCTACTGTCAATGTCACCTACCCAATCAAAATTTACAAATCCACGAATACTCATAGAATGTTGAGGTCCAGTAGGATAACCATGATAACATAAGGAATACTCAGAAGTACCCCTCAAATATCTAAACACTCTCTTGATTGCATCCCAATGAACCCATCCATGATTAGCCATAAACTGACTAAGGACTCCCACTGGTTGGGCAATGTTCGGTCTTGTACAGACCATAACATACATCAAGATGCCAACAACACTAGCATAAGGTACTCTGCTCATATCCTCTATCTCAAAAGGAGACTTTGGACAATCATCAATAGATAACTTTGTCCCCATAGTAACAAGAATAGTCAATGGTTTGCAATCCACCATATTGAATCTCTCCAACACAGTGTCAACATACCTACTTTGGCCTAACCAAGGTTTTCAGTTTGATCTGTTTGTTCAGATCTCCATTCCAAGAATGTACCTGGCTACCCCTAAGTTTTTCATTTCAAATTGTGCTGACAACTGAGACTTCAAATCAGAAATCATAAATCAACAACATATCATCAACATACAGTGCAATAATGAGAATATGATAATTTTCTAGCTTGTAGTACACACAATGATCTGATTTCAATCTCAAAAATCCAATAGACAACATAAAGGCATCAAATTTCAAGTACCACATCCTAGGAGATTTCTTCAATCCATACAAAGACTTCTTTAACTTGCAAACCAAATTTTCTTTACCTTTCACTATGTAGTGCTCTAGCTATGACATGTAGATTTCTTCCTCCAAGTCACCATGAAGGAAAGTTGTCTTCACATCCATTTGTTCCACTTCCAAGTCATAAGTTGCTACAAGAGATAACATGAACTGAATATATGTCATCTTTGCAATGGGAGAGAAAATTTCACCATAAATAATTCCCTCTAGTTATGAATACCCCTTCGCAACCAATCTGGCCTTATACTTCTCAACACTACCATCTGCACCAAATTTCTTATTGAACACCCATTTGCATCCAATGGGTTTCCATCCATCAAGTAAAGGCACCAAGTCCCATGTTTTATTCTTTTCCAAAGAAGCCATCTAATCTTCCATGGCCTCCTTCCAGGAACCTGCATCTTTCATGTCCATAGCCTCTTTCACAGTTCTAGGCTCATCAATGTTAGAAAGCAAAGCAAAGGCACAACTAGAATCAAGTAATGAATAACCAAACCTGTTAGGTTGCTTCCTGATTTGTGTGGACCTCCTCAAAGGCTGAGGTGGAGGTTCTACTTCATCTTCTGAACTTTCAGAGCTGCTAGATCTCTCCTCATCATCAAGTCCAAGAGGGTCTTTCGGTTCAGTCTTCTTAGGGTAGTAGGAAACTGAACCACATCCTCTTTCTTTTCATTTTGATCTGGTTGTACAACAATAGGAGAAGGGGTTACCTCTCTAAATATAACACTTCTTCTATACAAAACCTTTTCAGCCACAGGATCCCAAAGCTTGTACCCTTTCACATCGACACCATAACTAATGAAGATACATTTAACTGCCTTGTTCTCCAATTTTGACCTCTTCTCCTTAGGCACATGTGCATATGCCTCACAACCAAAAATAGAAAGATGTCTCAATGAAGGATTCTTACCAAACCACACCTCTATGGGTGTCTTATCAATGAGTGCTGAAGTAGGAGATCTATTAACCAGATAGAAAGCAGTGGCTACAACTTCAGCCCAAAACTTTTGTTCAAGGCTAGCACCACTAAGCATACTCCTAGCCCTTTCCATCAACATTTTGCTGTGGGGTATAAACATTTGTCTTATGTCTTTCAATCTTGTGTTCTTTATAGAACTTGTCAAACTCTGTGGAACAAAACTCACCACCATTATTAGTTCTCAAACACTTAATCTTTTTACCAGTATGATTCTTAACAAAAGCTTTAAACTATTTGAACCAACTAAAGACTTCAGATTTGCTTCTAAGAAAAAAAATCCATGTCCTTCTACTATAGTCATCAATGAATGATACAAAATATAAAGATTTAGAGATCGAAGGAACATTCACAAGACCAAACACATCAGAATGAATAAGATCCAACACACCAGAAGACTTATGAGAACTTGAGTAAAACTAAACATGGTTTTGTTTTCCATATACACAATGTTCGCAAAAGTTAAACTCAAGATTACAATCATTTAACCCCTCAATGAGGTTTTTATTTTTTAGGGCTCTAAGACCCTTCTCACCAATATGACCAAGTCTCTTATGCCACAACATTATCTTTTCAATAGGAAGTTTCATTTCCAAAGCATGAACACCCTTAGGTACCCAGAAACCACTACCATCGGAAGTAGAAGCAACAATCTTTTTCGTTGCATTTTCCAATGGTGAGGATGAAGAATCTGAAGGTCTTTTCTTCAAAATAGAAGAGCTATTGCACTAGGTAGTGCATGCATCTAGTTAAAATAAAGTACCTCTCCGAGTACCCTTAGCAAGCACCATAGCTCCTCTTGTCATCTTGCATCCTCCACCTGAGAAGACAACCTGCACACCTGCATCATTCGATTTACTTACAAAGAGTAGGTTTCATGCTAAACCAGGGATGTGCATCACCCCATTGATCCCCTTCACTCATCCATCAGGGAATCAGATCAAGACTCTTCCACACCCAACTATTTTTAGGTGAGAGTCATAACCAAAGTACACCTTCCCACCATCGTATTCTTCATATTTTGTAAACCAACCTCGATGAGAGGTCTATTGGATTTATGACAAACAACTGAGAGGGGGGGTGAATCAGTTGTCGCAAAAGTCTCTTTGCTTTTAACACTTAAATCCTTCTTGTGATTCAATAGCATAAAATCATGGAAGCACAATATAATAATTCAAGAGCAGAAACACATGAACACACATGACACCAAGATTTTAACGTGGAAAACCTAGTTAAGGGAAAAACCACAGGGTGACTAACCCAAGATTGTATTCTCTATTAAAAGAATAAGAAGAATAAAATGACACTTGCCAATTAGGGCTCACTGCTCGAGCACACTGCTCACAAGAGGCCCACTGCCTACAAGAGACACATTGTCTACAAAATGATAATATAAATATTACATACTTGAACTGGTAATTAGCATCTTCACCATACTTGAGATAGTTCCATTTAAGCTCAACACTTCTGCTCTGCTTTTCGTTCTTCTCCTTTCTACCACTCTCTCATCTTCCCCAGGAATACTTTGAAAAGACTCCACAACTCTTATTTGTACAAGACATCAACTTTGGGATAATCATCAAAGTTGGCACAATACATACTTTATTTTATTACAGAGCAAATACACAAATACAACTTGACTTATTACAAAAGTCTTCATGTGAATCACCACATTGTCGGCCACACATATCTGGGACTTCAATCTTCTTTGAGTAACATGCCATGCTTCGCATAACATCTTCAAGATCATCTACAAGATGTGTAAATCATCCAGTCGGCCATAATTAGGAAGAACATCATCATCTGGAAGTAAATCTTCAATTACGAGCTCAATCTTTAATGCGGACCACCAACACAAACTGAACACAATCTAGAGACCTCCACAATCTTGCTTGAATCACCAAGAACATCCACACCACTTCTACTTACTGAGATCATTCGCATCTTCATCCGGAACCTCAAGAACACATTCTGTCAACACTGTCATATTAGAATAAATGCTTCTGAACCTCTAGACCATGAATCGATTGAGTTGTCAATTTGCATTGGCTTCATAAATACTCCACCAAATCCATAGAACAAGATATTATATTTTTAGATCTCACCACACCTATTTGTGTCACTCTGTCACCTCTGAACACTTGCCAGAACTAGTTTCACTTATATGGCCATGTCTTCTTTAAATCTTCATGCAGACCTTGCAAATCTTGACTGGAACATATTTAGACACATATCTACAAACCCTTTGATGTACATCCTCTGATCTTCATCTATCAGGGATCTTCACTTCATAGAGCTTCACTATTTTCACTGTTCTTCTCTATTTCTGATAGGACTAATTTTCTCAATATCCTCAGCACACAACTCATCCAATCCTTAACATCAATGCAATAGGAGTATGTTGACATCAATGACAACACCGGTTAGGCCCATACTTGCAACAATCTCCCCCTTTATCATTGATGGCAACATATGATGTGAAAAAATGTTTTAACTATCAAGACAAGAACTTCTCCTCACTTACTGACATAGCTCCCCCTATCAACAACAACCATTCACATGTCTTTTCTTCCTTTACTACTCCCCCTTTGATCAGTAACCACTTTTTATTTTTTAGATGTCTTCTCTCCCCCTTTGACATCAATGGCAAAGGGCATATACTTGCATCAATTTTCTAAATCATACAGACTGCTCCCCCTAAGTAGCAGCTTCCTATCATCAATCTGGACCACAAGATATGACTGTGAGATCCACCAGACTGATGCACATTAGTGCACCTTAACTCAAAACCAGAGGGGTAATAACCCCTAACTTCTCCCTAAGATACTCAAAAGAGTCCTTAGGTAGAGGTTTAGTAAAAATGTCTTCAATCTGATCCTTGGAGGGCACAAACTCCAATCTGACTTCATTCTTGTTCACCTGCTCTCTCAAAAAGTGAAACTTGATGGATATAGGTTTTGTCTTTGAATGCAACACTGGATTTTTTGATATATTTATTGCACTTGAATTATCATAGAAGATTGTGATAGGTTCCTCATACTCCACTCTGATGTCTCTTAGCATTTGCTTCATACACAATACTTGAGTGCAACTACCTGTTGCTGCAATATATTTTGCTTCTGCAGTGGATAGAGATATTGCATCTTGTTTCTTGCTCAGCCAAGAAACCAATCTTTTCCCCAAAAAGAATGCACCACCACTGGTACTCTTTCGGTCATCCACATCTCCTGCCCAATCCGCATCTGTATATGCATGAAGAGAGAAATCATGATCCCTAGGATACCATAAACCATGCTCAACTGTTCCCTTCAGATATCTGAGAATTCTCTTGATTGCCATGACATGAGATTCTCTAGGATCAGCTTGGAATCTGGCAACAAGACCAACAACATTCATAATGTCAGGTCTAGTTTGAGTAAGATATAGTAGTCCTCCAATCATTGACGTGTACTTTTTCTGATCAGCCTTAGGAGATTCATCATCTTTGCCCAGTTTACATCTGGTTGCCATGGGAGTATTCATTGGTTTTGAATCTTCCATCCCAAGTTTCTTCCACAATTCTTTCACATATTTAGTCTGTGATATGAAGATTCCTTTCTTTGTTTGAGTGATTTGCAGACCCAAGAAGAAATTCATTTCCCCAAACATAAACATCTAAAATTTAGTTTTCATTTGATTTGCAAAGGTTCTACACATACTATCTCTTCCTCAAAAAATGATATCATCAACAAATACTTCAACAATCAAAATATTTTTATTATCAATTTTAAAGTACAAGTTACTGTCAGCAGTACCTTTGTTGAAACCAATCTTCAAAAGATGTTTATCCAATCTTTCATACCAGGCCTTTGGGGCTTGTTTGAGTCCATACAATGCTTTCTTCAACTTGCAGACCATATCACCATGATTAGACAATTGAAATCCGTCTGGTTGCTCAATGTATACTTCTTCTTCCAAGTCACCATTCAGGAAGGCAGACTTGACATCCATCTAATATAATTTGAAATTCTTGAAGGCATCAAAGCAAGAAATAATCTGACTACTTCAATTCTTGCCACTGGAGCAAAAGTTTCTTCAAAATGAACTCATTCTACTTGAGAATAACCCTTGCAGACCAATCGGGCTTTGTTTCTGACTATTTCACCATCTTGATTCAGTTTGTTCCAGAAGACCCATTTGGTTCCAATCACCATTTTTTTTTAGGTCTAGGAACAAGATCCCAAGTGTGATTTTTCTCAATCTGCATCAATTCTTCCGCCATTGCTTTGGCCCAGCTTTCATCATTACATGCTTCATTTACTATTTTTGGTTCAATCTTTGAAATTAGACAATACTTTTCTGAATATTAAGCAATCTTTCTTCTTGTTTTAACACCTTTGCTTCTATCACCTATGATCTGGTCTTCAGAATGATTCAGTCTTACATACCTAGGAGTTTTGGGAATTTCTCGCACTTCTATTTCTTGGACAGGTTCATTCAAGCTTATCTCTTCTTCCTATATTTCAGGATTCTCCAGATCAGTTTGGATCTGAATTTCAAAAGGGGCTTGAACTTCTTGAATCAAAACATCATTCTGATCATCTTCTTCATATTCATAAAACCTTGAGGGTTTTTCAATGCCTTCATCAACTTTCACATTTGTACTTTCTATAATCTTTCTCAATATCTTGTTATAACACCGGTATGCTTTGCTTTGAGTAGAATAACCCAAGAATATTCCTTCATCATTTCTAGCATCAAATTTTCCAAGGTCTTTATCTCTTTTAATGTAACATTTGTCACTAAAGACTCTAAAATACTTCACAATAGGAGTGATTCCAAACCAAAGTTCATAAGGTGTCTTACCAGTATTGCTTCTGATTTGTACTTGATTCAAGAAGTTCTAGATTTGAGGAACATTTACCTCCATCATCATAGTTCTAGATGCTTCCTAGATAGTCCGGTTCTTTCTTTCCACTACTTCATTCTGTTGTGGAGTCCTTGGAGCAGATAAATGTCTATTTATCCCATGTTTCTCATAGAATTCTATGAACTCTCCAGATGTGAATTATCCTCCTTTATCATACCTAAGACATTTTATGTTTAACCTAGTGTCATTCTCTACCATAGCCTTGAATATTTTGAATTTCTCAAGAGCCTCAGATTTTTCTTTCAGGAAAGTCACCCACATCATCTGGGAATAGTCATCAATTAGTAACATGAAATATCTATCACCTTGCAAACTCCTGATTCTTGCTAGTCCACACAGATCAGTATGTACTAAGTCCAACAATCTGGTAGAAGATTGTTCCTTACTTTTGAATGTGACTACTCTATTTACCCAGTTGACATTCTTTGCACAAGCTGTTAGTAGGTTTCACCAATCTTGGAAGATCTCTTACAACCTAAGTATTTCTTATCTTGATGATGTTATCAAAATTTACATGACACATTCTCTTATGCCACAACCAACTCTAATCAATTTGAACAAATAAACAACTTTTTCCAGTACCAACCAAGTGGAAGATGTTACCTTTTGTTTGAGTACCAGATGTAATCTCTGTTCCAAAACTTTCAAAGATTTTACATTTTCTATTTTTGAATCAGAGATCATAACCTTTGTCCACCAATTGCCTGACACTGAGAAGATTATGTTTGAGGCCTTCAACATACAGTACATCACTAGTTTTATTCTTTCCAGGAAAAGAAATAGTTCCTTTCCCTCTGATTCTGCCAATCGAATTATCACCAAATTTTACAACTCCTCCTTCATATCTTTCTAGATCTATGAACTTATTTTTGTCACTAGTCATATGGTGGGAGCATCCACTATTAATGACCCATTCATCCTTCTCTTCAATTTGAGCAGCCAGAAATCTTTCTATATGTTTATGATTGATAGATTCAGTGGGCAATGGATCTTCTTCCTTGATGGTAATAAACACCCAGTCACTTCTAGATTTGTTTCCTATCTCTTATTCATCATCTGTTACTCCTTCATCATCATTGTCTTCATGAACATAGTAACATTTCTTTTGGAATCTTGATTTATTTGAATTTGTCCTTGAAAATCTTTCTAGACACCTTGAAGCAAAATGACCAATTTTGTTGCAGTTGAAACATTTGAAAGGCAATTTTCCTTCATACTTACCAGATACTCTTGGTAGTCTTTTTGCAATAAGGGCTTCAAGTTGAGTAGCTTCTGCCTCATCTTCTTCCAGATCTTTTCTTTCTTTTTCATACCATGATAGTTTCTTTGAGGAGTTCTCTCCTGGATCATACCTTTGTTTACCTTTTATAGAGGTACTGGCTTTGAATGCAGATTCAGTCTCGAGGGGTGCATCTCCAAACTCAGCCAATTCAAATGCAGCCAATTTTCCAACCAATTGATCTCTTGAAATATTTGATAAAGACCTAAATTCTTCAATAGTAGCAACCTTGTGTTTGTAAGCAGGAGGTAGGGATCTGAGAACTTTAGCAACAATCTCATCTTCATCCAAGGTTCCACCAGCACACCTAATGCCACAAACAAGCTCATTTACTTTTGGCATAAATGTAGTGATATTTTCATCTTCATTCATCTTCAGGTTTTCAAATTTTCCTTTCAAACTCTGTAGTTTGGAACATTTAACGTATTTGTCTCCTTCATGCAGAAGTTCTAGTTTTTCCCAAATCTCATATGCAGTTTTTAAATCCATAACATTTGTCAGCTCTGAATCAGATAAGGCACTTAGTAAGGCTTCTTTAGCTCAAAGATTATCTTCAGCATCTCTAATTTCATCTATATTTGTTAGACCATTCTTTGGAGGAACATACTTCTTTGAAGTTATGGTCCAATATTGCATTCCCATACATTGCAAGTGACATTCCATGTGACTTTTCTAAAGAATGTAATTATTTCCATCAAACCTCGGACTATCCTTCTTGTAGGAAGACATCTTGGATCTCCTCAAGCAATTAAGCTCTTATTAGAGGAACTTGGCTCTTATACCAATTGTTGGAGTTATGATAGACAATGGAGAGGGGGGGTGAATCAGTTGTCAAAAAACTTTCTTTGCTTTTAACACTTAAATCCTTCTTGTGATTCAACAGGATAAAATCATGGAAGCACAATACAATAATTCAAGAGCAGAAATACATTAACACATATGACACCAAGATTTTAATGTGGAAAACCTGGTTAAGGGAAAAACCATGGGGTGACTAACCCAAGATTGTATTCTTTGTTAAAAGAATAAGAAGAATAAAATGGCACTTGCCAATTAGGGCTCACTGCCTGAGTACGTTGCTCACAAGAGGCCCACTGCCTACAAGAGACACACTGTCTATAGAATGATAATATAAATATTACATACTTGAACTGGTAATTAGCATCTTCACCATGCTTGAGACAGATCCATTTAAGCTCAACACTTCTGCTCTGATTTTCATTCTTCTCCTTTCTACCACTCTCTCATCTTCCCTGAAAATACTTTGAAATGACTTTACAACTCTTATTTGTACAAGACATTGATTTTGGGATAATCATCAAATTCAGCACAATACATACTTTATTTTATTATAGAGCAAATACACAAATACAACTTGACTTATTACAAAATTCTTCATGGGAATCACCACACTGTTGGCCACACATATCTGGGACTTCAATCTTCTTTGAGTAACATGCCATGCTTCACATAACATCTTTGAGATCATCCACAAGATGTGTAAATCATCCGGTCGGCCATAATTAGGATGAACATCATCACCCGGAAGTAAATCTTCAATTACGAGCTCAATCTTTAATGCGGACCACCAACACGAACTAGACACATTCTAGAGACCTCCACAATCTTGCTTGAATCACCAAGAATATCCACCCTTCTGCTTACTGAGATCATTCGCATCTTCATCCAGAACCTCAAGAACACATTCTGTCAACACTGTCATATTAGAATAAATGCTTGCGGACCTCTAGACCTCAAACTGATTGATTTGTCAATTCACATTGGCTTCCTAAACACTCCACCAAATCCGTAGAACAAGATATTATATTTCTGGATCTCACCGGACCTATTTTTGTCACTATGTCACCTCTGAACACTTGTCAGAACTGGTTTCACTTATATGGCCATAACTTCTTCAAATCTTCATGTGGACCTCTCAAATCTTGACTGGATCATATTTAGACACATATCTACAAACCCTTTGATCAGCATCCTGTGATCTTCATCTATCAGGGATCTTCACTTCATAGAGCTTCACTATTTTCACTGTTCTTCTCTGTTTCTGATAGGATTGATTTTCTCAATATCCTCAGCACACAGCTCATCCAATCCTTGACATCAATGCAATAGGAGTATGTTGACATCAATGACAACATCAGTTAGGCCCATACTTGAAATAATCTCCCCCTTTGTCATTGATGACAACATATGATGTGAAATACTATTTTAACCATCAAGACAAGAACTTCTCCTCACTTACTAACATAGCTCCCCCTATCAACAACAACCATTCACATGTCTTTTCTTCCTTTACTGCTCCCCCTTTCATCAACAACCACTTTTTGTTTTTCACATGTCTTCTCTCCCCCTTTGACATTAATGGCAAAGGGCACATACTTGCATCAATTTTCTGAATCATATAGACTACTCCCCCTGAGTAGCAGCTTCTTATCATCAATCTAGACCACAAGATATGACTATGAGATCCATCAGACTAATGCACATTAGTGCACCTTAACTCAGAACCGGAGGGGTAATAACCCCTAACTTCTCCCTGAGATACTCAAAAGAGTCCTTAAGTAGAGGTTTAGTAAAAATGTCTGCAATCTGATCCTTGGAGGGCACAAACTCCAATCTAATTTCATTCTTATTCACCTGCTCTCTCAAAAAGTGAAACTTGATGGATATATGTTTTGTCTTTGAATGAAACACTAGATTTTTTGATATATTTATTGCACATGAATTATCACAGAAGATTGTGATAGGTTCCTCATACTCCACTCTGATGTCTCTTAGCATTTAGTTCATCCACAATACTTGAGTGCAACTACCTACTGTTGAAATATATTCTACTTTTACAGTGGATAGACATATTGCCTCTTATTTCTTGCTCAGCCAAGAAACCAATCTTTTCCCTGAAAAGAATGCACCACCACTGGTACTCTTCTGGTCATCCACATCTCCTACCCAATCCCAACTGTATATGCATGAAGAGAGAAATCATGGTCCCTAGGATACCATAAACCATACTCAACTGTTGCCTTTAGATATCTAAGAATTCTCTTGATTGCCATGACATGAGATTCTCTAGGATCAGCTTGGAATCTGGTAACAAGACCAATAACATTCATAATGTCAGGTCTAGTTTGAGTAAGATACAATAGTCCTCCAATCATTGACCTGTACTTTTTCTAATCAGCCTTAGGAGATTCATCATCTTTTCTCAGTTTACATCTGGTTGCCATGGGAGTATTCATTGGTTTTGAATCTTCCATCCCAAATTTCTTCATCAATTCTTTCACATATTTAGTCTGTGATATGAAGATTATTTTCTTTGTTTGAGTGATTTGTAGACCCAAGAAGAAATTCATTTCCCCAAACATAGACATCTCAAATTTAGTTTTCATTTGATTTGCAAAGGTTTTGCACATACTACCTCTTCCTCCAAAAATGATATCATCAACAAATACTTCAACAATAAAAATATTTTCATTATCAATCTTGAAGTACAAGTTACTGTCAGCAGTACCTTTGTTGAAACCAATCTTCAAAAGATGTTTATCCAATCTTTCATACCAGGCCCTTGGGGCTTGTTTGAGTCCATACAGTGCTTTCTTCAACTTACAGACCATTTCACCATGATCAGACAATTGAAACCCGTCCGGTTGCTCAATGTTTACTTCTTCTTCCAAGTCACCATTTAGGAAGGCAAACTTAACATCCATCTGATATACTTTGAAATCCTTGAAAGCAGCAAAAGAAAGAAATAATTTGACTACTTCAATTCTTGTCACCAGAGAAAAAGTTTCTTCAAAATCAACTCTTTCTACTTGAGAATAACCCTTGTGGACCAATCTGGCTTTGTTTCTGACTACTTCACCATCTTCATTCAGTTTGTTCTAGAAGACTCATTTGGTTCCAATCACATTTTTGTTTCTAGGTCTAGGAACAAGATCCCAAGTGTGATTTTTCTCAATCTACATCAATTCTTTCTCCATTGCTTTGGCCGAGCTTTCATCATTACATGCTTCATTTATTGTTTTTGGTTCAATCTTTGAAATTAGACAATACTTTTCTGAATCTTGAGCAATCTTTCTTCTTGTTTGAACACCTTTGCTTCTATCACTTATGATCTGGTCTTCAGAATGATTGAGTCTTACATACCTAGGAGTTTTGGGAATTTCTTGCACTTCTATTTCTTGGAAAGGTTCATTCAAGCTTATCGCTTCTTCCTGTATTTTAGGATTCTCCGGATCAGTTTGGATTTGAATTTCATAAGGGGCTTGAACTTCTTGAATCAAAACATCATTCTGATCATCTTTTTCATATTCATAAAACCTTGAGGGTTTTTCAATGCCTTCATCAACTTTCACATTTATACTTTCTATAATCTTTCTCAATCTCTTGTTATAACACCAGTATGCTTTGCTTTGAGTAGAATAACCCAAGAATATTCCTTCATCACTTCTAGCATCAAATTTTCCAAGTTCTTCATCTCTTTTAATGTAACATTTTCCACCAAAGACTCTAAAATACTTCACAGTAGGAGTGATGCCAAACCAAAGTTCATAAGGTGTCTTACTAGTATTACTTCTGATTTGTACTTGATTAAGAGTATAGACAATAGTGCTTATAGCTTCTCTCTAGTAGATCTGAGGAACATTTGCCTCCATCATCATAGTTCTAGATGCTTCTTGGATAGTCTAGTTCTTTCTTTCCACTACTCCATTCTGTTGTGGAGTCCTTCAAGTAGATAACTATCTTTTTATCCCATGTTTCTCACAGAATTCTATGAACTCTCTAGATGTGAATTCTCCACCTCTATCAGACCTAAGACATTTTATGTTTAACATGGTTTCATTCTCTACCATAGTCTTGAATATTTTGAATTTCTCAAGAGCCTCAGATTTTTCTTTTAGGAAAGTCACCCACATCATTTGGGAATAGTAATCAATTAGTAACACGAAATATCTATCACCTTGCAAACACCTGATTCTTGCCGGTCCACATGGATCAGTATGTACTAAGTCCAACAATCCAGTAGAAGATTGTTCCTTACTTTTGAATGCGACTCTGCTCTGTTTACCCAGTTGACATTCTTTGCACAAACTATTAGTAGGTTTCTCCAATCTTGGAAGATCTCTTACAACCTAAGTATTGCTTATCTTGATGATGTCAAAATTTACATGACACATTCTCCTATGCCACAACCAACTCTAATCAATTTGAACAAATAAACAACTTTTGCCAGTACCAACCAAGTGGAAGATGTTACCTTTTGTTTGAGTACCGCATGCAATATCTGTTCCAGAACTTTCAAAGATTTTACATTTTCTTTTTTTAAATCAGATATCGTAACCTTTGTCCACCAAGTGCCTGACACTAAGAAGATTATGCTTGAGGCCTTCAACATACAGTACATCACTAGTTTTTATTCTTTCCATCAAAAGAAATAGTTCCTCTACCTCTGATTCTGCTAGCAGAATTATCACCAAATTTTACAACTCCTTCATATCTTTCTAGATCTATGAACTAACTTTTGTCACCAATCATATGGTGGGAGCATCCACTGTCAATGACCCATCCATCCTTCTCTTCAATTTGAGCAACCAGAGCTCTTTCTATCTATTTATGATTGATAGATTCAGTGGGCAATGGATCTTCTTCCTTGATGGCAATAAACACCCAGTCACTTCTGGATTTGTTTCCTGTCTCTAATTCATCATCGTCTTCATGAACATAGTAACATTTCTTTTGGAATCTTGGTTTATTTGGATTTGTCCTTGAAAATCTTTCCAGACACCTTGAAGCAAAATGACCAATTTTGTTGCAATTGAAACATTTGAAAGGCAATTTTCCTTCATACTTATCGGATCCTCTTGGCAGTCTTTTTACAATAAGGGCTTCAAGTTGAGCAGCTTCTGCCTCATCTTCTTCCAAATCTTTTCTTTCTTTTTCATACCATGATAGTTTCTTTGAGGAGTTCTCTCCTAGAGCATACCTTTGTTTACCTTTTACAGAGGCACTAGTTTTGAATGTTGATTCAGTCTTGGGGATGCATCTCCAAACTCAGCCAATTCAAATGCAGCCAATTTTCCAACCAATTAATCTATTGAAATATTTGATAAAGATCTAAATTCTTCAATAGTAGAAACCTTGTGTTTGGAAGCAGGAGGTAGGGATCTGAGAACTTTAGCAACAATCTCATCTTCATCCAAGGTTCCACTGGCACACCTAATGCCACAAACAAGCTCATTTACTTTTGGCATAAATGTAGTGATATTCTCATCTTCATTCATCTTTAGATTTTCAAATTTTCCTTTCAAACTCTATAGCTTGGCACATTTAACGTATTTGTCTCCTTCATGCAGAAGTTCCAGTTTTGCCCAAATCTCATATGCATTTTTTAAATCCATAATGTTTGTCAGCTCTGAATCAGATAAGACACTTAGTAAGGCTTCTTTAGCTCGAAGATTATCTTCAACATCTCTAATTTCATCTATATTTGTTGGACCATTCTTTGGAGGAACATACTTCTTTGAAGTTATGGTCCAATATTGCATTCCCATACATTACAAGTGACATTCCATGCGACTTTTCCAAAGAGTGTAATTAGTTCCATCAAACCTCGAACTATCCTTCTTGTAGGAAGACATCTTGGATCTCCTCAAGTGATTAAGCTCTTATTAGAGGAACTTGGCTCTGATACTAATTGTTGGATTTATGACAGACAACTGAGAGGGGGGGTGAATCAGTTGTCATAAAACTTTCTTTGCTTTCAACACTTAAATCCTTCTTGTGATTCAACAACATAAAATTATGGAAGCACAATATAATAATTCAAGAGCAGAAACACATTAACACATATGACACCAAGATTTTATTGTGGAGAACCCGGTTAAGGGAAAAACCACGGGGTGACTAACCCAAGATTGTATTCTCTATTAAAAGAATAAGAAGAATAAAATGGCACTTGCCAATTAGGGCTCACCGCCCAAGCACACTGCTCACAAGAGGCCCACTACCTACAAGAGACACACTATCTATAGAATGATAATATAAATATTACATACTTGAATTGGTAATTAACATCTTCACCATGCTTGAGACAGTTTCATTTAAGCTCAACACTTCTGCTCTGCTTTTCATTCTTCTCCTTTCTACCACTCTCTCATCTTCCCTAGGAATACTTTGAAATGACTTCACAACTCTTATTTGTGCAAGACATCAACTTTGGGATAATCATCAAAGTCAACACAATACATACTTTATTTTATTGCAGAGCAAATACACAAATACAACTTGACTTATTACAAAAGTCTTCATGCAAATCATCACACTGTCGACCACACATATCTGGGACTTCAATCTTCTTTGAGTAACATGTCATGTTTCACATAACATCTTCGAGATCATCCGCAAGATGTGTAAATCATCCAGTCGGCCATAATTAGGAAGAACATCATCACCCGGAAGTAAATCTTCAATTACGAGCTCAATCTTTAATGCGGACCACCAACATGAACTGGACACAATCTAGAGAACTCCACAGTCTTGCTTGAATCACCAATAACATCCACACCACTTCTTCTTACTGAGATCATTTGCATCTTCATTTGGAACCTCAAGAACACATTCTGTTAACACTCTCATATTAGAATAAATGCTTGCAGACCTCCAGACTATGAACCGATTGAGTTGTTAATTCACATTGGCTTCCTAAACACTCCACCAAATTTGCAGAACAAGATATTGTATTTCTGGATCTCACCAGACCTATTTGTGTCACTCTATTACCTCTGAACACTTGTCAGAACTGGTTTCACTTATATGGCCATAACTTCTTCAAATCTTCATGCGGACCTCTCAAATCTTGACTGGATCATATTTAGACACATATCTACAAACCCTTTGATGCATATCCTCTGATCTTAATCTATCAGGGATCTTCACTTCATAGAGCTTCATTGTTTTCACTATTCTTCTCTATTTCTGACAGGACTAATTATCTCAATATCCTTAGCACACAACTCATCCAATTCTTGACATCAATGCAACATGCGTATGTTGACATCAATGACAACACTAGTTAGGCCCATACTTGCAACAAGGTCATGTGGAAGGATGCACCGGAGTCAATCAGCCACACATCTTCAGATGCATGGGTGGCCAAGGCTGTAACAAAAGCATCACCATCATCTTGTGACTTGTTAGAATCAGAATCAGAGTTCTTCTTTTTCTTCTTCTCCTCTTTGCACTTGTTTTAGAAGTGCCAAGTTTTTCCACAGTTCTAACACACTACCTTGAACTTACTAGGAGATTTGAGTCTCCCACAAGATTTGGATTTTCCCTTTTCAGCTTTCTTGTCTTTCTTTTTCCCTTTTTCTTTGGGTCTTCCATGAACCGCAAGAGCCTCTTTGGCCGATTCAGATGAATTTCTCCGCATCTCTTTAGATAACAGCGAAGACACCACTTCATCCATTTTGAAGGTGGATGTGGTACTCCTAATGGCCATAACAAGATGATCCCATGAGTCTGGCAAAGAACAAAGCAAGGTCATGCAATGATCCTCCTTCTCCATTTTCACACCAACAGATTTCAATTGTGCAACTAGCATGTTGAAGGCATTCAAATGGTCTGCAACAGATCCTCCATCCTCCATCCTCAGAGAATACAACTTCTTCCTCAGGAATAACTTGTTCACCAAGCACTTGGCCTGATAAACATCTCCCAACTTCTTCCATAGGTCTTTCATAGTCTTCTCCTCATGGACATTTAACAAGACAGAGTCAACCAAACAGAGTCTCACAAGACCCTTAGCTTTCTAATCCTTGAGATCCCATTCATCCTCTGACATTACTACTAGTTTTACATCAAAAATTTCTTCCCATAGGCCTGTTGGAATCGTTTGCTGTTGCGCTAAAAGATCAAGCTATCAACGCTCGCTACAAACACCAAACTTAACCCAGATCCATTGCTATGTCATGAATCCTGAGGTCAGCGTTGAATGCCTCACTGACAAGGGGGCAGCTCACTACCAACAATCCCCCCTCAACGCAGCCTGAGGGATTCGAACCCGTGACCCATGGCTCTGATACCAATTGTAGGAGTATAATCAACACTGAGAGGGGGGGTGAATCAGTGTTGATACACAAAAACCAATTTTTATTTCTTCTCTAAAATTGTCAATAAGATTTGTCTGAAATGAATCAATTACAAAAGCACATTCACCAAATCTTCAATTATATAGGACACATGAAATTATACAAATCATCAACACAAGAAATTATACAGGATATCAACACAAAAAGAATTAATGAGTGGAAAACCCTCCCGAGGTAGAAAAACCACTCCAAAATTGCCTCACTAGCTTAACTGAAAAACATGCCTCATTGGCTATAATATGTGTCTCACTGACAAATGTTAAGGTCTCACTGACCTATAAGCCTCACTGGCTTTTCTCAATCAATCAAAACAAAAGATCTCATGTGCAAGAAGTGATTGCTATTCAATCTAATTTGCATGATTCAAATCAACTCATCTGCAACATATATTCCATCATTCCAATCCTTTGATGTTTTATCCTTGAAATCATCTAATTCACCTGATCAGGGAAATATATATTTTTCACTACAAATTGGTTTTCACATTTATTTATCTGTATTTTCTTTTCAATTTGAATCTTCATAAAATTTTCTTCAATACTGCATATTGATCTCACACCTCCACTCTTCATCAATCCACCTGCATATATATAAGATTTCAAAAGACCTTTAATCTTCCAGCTTGTTTGCATTTTCATCATTTTCAAATTTTCATTCACCTGAAGAAAGATAATTTGTCCTTGCATTTGAAACAAAAATCACATCATTTCATCTTCCTTAATATGCAAAAATAAGAGTCATCATAAAATGACATTTTATTTTTGCACAAATAATGTCTCTTTCATCTGCAAAAATTCTTTCATATTCTTCTTCAAGAAAATCATCTCCTGCAATAAAATATTTTCATATTCCTCTGTGCATATTCAATACTTCTGCAAATATCTTCAATCTAAAAAAAACTTTATCTGCCATAATACAAAAAAATTTACTTTACAATAAAACTTCCATCTTATATCAATAATCTTTAAATCTTCTGCCCCTAAAAATTTCAATAATAATAACATCCTCTGTTTGCAAACAAAAAAACAATCTTTTCAATTTGGTCTCTTATTAAAAAATAATCTTCTTCATAATCCTTCTTAAAAAGAATAATATCTTTAAAAAGAAACTTGCCCTCCTTATTGGTCTTTTATGACACAAGAATATTCTTTAAAAATAGAAATATATCTCCATAGAAATTTCCTTAAAAGACTCACAAAAAATCTGCAAAATATAGCCTTTAAAAAAAGGCACATCTTCCTCCTTTATAGATTTCATTTTCCACGAAGTGGAGTCAAAAAATAGTTTAAAAAATTCTTTCCTTTTTTTCTAAAAATCCTCAAAAAGCTGCCTTGAAACCTCCTTAAAAAACTCCTATTAAAAATGCAATTTTTTTTTACTTTCTTTATGTCATAAAGATATGACATTTAGGAGGCCGCCAAAATAGGGGTAAAAACAAAGCCTATTGATATGGCTTATTCGGGCTCCACACATATTAAATATAAACTTTCTTTTGGCTTTTTCACGCTCAAAGCATATAAAGCTTTTATGATGTCATAAATATATAACATTAAGGGACCCATAAACTAGGAGATAGAAATAAAGTTTTTAAGATTAAAAACTAAGACTTATTTAATATCATCTCCACTTTCTTCCAATGATTTTTTCTTTATAAACTATACTCCCCTATGAATATGATATTCGATGCTTTTTATAAAAAGGAAACTCTCCACAATTATTAAATACGGGTCTTCAAATAAATATTCATGCTCCCCTAAAGTCATTCGATGCCATTTTTTTATGAGAAACATGTTCCCTCATAAAGTGTCTGATGCTAATTAAATGAGCTCCCCTTGGAAGTCAAGCTCCCCATAATTAAATACAAACCTTTGATGAACATAACACATATTTCAACGAGAATTTATCTTTGTATGATGATGACGTTCAAAGATAACCTCCCAAGACATCATAGCAACTTAATTCCAGTCTTATGAAGATGAACTTCTGCAATATGATGAATTCAATACAGATATCATAGATGTCCATACTTGCAAGTCAATATCAATACACTGATATCCAACTGTCATCATCCCAAATGAATTCCATCAAGAATCCTAAATGAATTCCATCAAGCATCCTGTAAGCAATCCCATGATGAAGACAACCAAATGGACAACTTGTGAACAATATCTACATCATATCCTAATTGATGATCAACTCAAAAACATAACATCATGATCAAATATGAGCCAATATGAATCAAGAACATTAGTATCCTTCCTGATCAAATGAGAGCATCTCTTATATCTAACCACTGATCCTGATGACATGAACAACTCATGTCAATACCTTTTTGACATCAATGACAATCTAATTTCATCAATCTCCCCCTTTGTCATTGATGGCAAAACTTCATGATGCATTTTCTCTCTCCCTCCCTTTTTGACATCTGATGACAAAGGCTCAAATCTATTTGCTCCCCCTGTGTTGAAGTACACAAACAAATCAGCAATCCTTGACAAGAATGACCATCACTAACCATTGTCCTGATATAATGAAACATGTATGTCAACAAAATACCACTTCTTGACACAACACCAAGATGAAAAATTGACATATCTCTGCTTAACCAAATATCAACTCTTTTGATATGACATAAATGAATTTCAACTCTATGCAAATATGTCATAAACACATCAATACACTTGATGAACCACATTGTAGGCAAAAAACATCAAGACTCCTCATCACACAATTCAAAACATAAGATGATATGATGACCACTTTTGATAAGACCTTTTCAAATCTTCCATGAAGTCACACCACCAACTAGTACTTAAACAATACAACTATCATCTGCCATTACTGATTCAAGAAACACCTTTAACTACCTCTGATCTGATTAAAGAACTTGATGAAATACAAGGCACCTCTTAATTGTCATAACTTGAAGCACATACTTGAAACCACTTCAAAATTGGAATCACACAATTTGCATATAAATCCCTGAAACATATTAATGATGAGAACCATCAAAGAAACATGTCAAATTATCACATCAAGAACACTTCCAAATGAGCATGACTTGACACCCATTCCACCATCTTCTTTTGGTACTAACTTCAAACCACCTGAAGGCTTCAATTCTCATGCAAGACACATAGCTCAAAAACACAGGAACAAAATACATGAAGATTAATATCAATAACATTTGAATTGCAATATCCTGACAACTCAATCTTTGTGAGTACCAACATGATATAAATAGGATAAGATACTCAACCTCATCAATCTCTTTGTGCATTGAACCCTTTAACAACTTATCAACACCTTGTATACACTGAACATGTCAGTGATTACTGACATACATTGAAACTTAGAACTTCATTTCAACCATTATCAAACAAGCATAATAAACAAAACAAGATCATTATATTGATAAGCATCAAATAATCTTCTCATGAAACTTCTTGGGGATAATTGATAGGACATGAACAACTCCCCCTCACTTCATGCTATCTGTTATGCAATTGATGAAGTGACTTGTACAAGATGCACAAGTTTAGAATCTATACTCTTTTGCCTTTGTTTCAATCTTGAAACTTTCACAGGTTCTTTCTTCCTCCAGACTTTTTCATCTTCTGTCCTTTTTGGCATCCCTTGATCATTTATTTTATGCTTCCAAGTAGGATCATACCTTTTATCTATTTTACAATTTTGTTGAATGTGACCAAGAGTGTTACACTTAAAACATACGATATTAGTATTTCTTATTGAAGCAAATTGACTTCTTCTGCAATTAACTGCTTTATGCCCAAAATGATTACAGATATAACAATAACCAAAAAATGTGTAATTGTACCTGTACATGTATGTTTGTCTTACAGGAGCAGTTCTTCTGAGATTTCTTCTTTGATTGTGCATTTTGACAAACTCTTCTTTGGTTCTCACCTCAGCTTCAATCTTCTTTTTGCCTTTAGTCTCAGGAGTAGTAACATGATGACTTAGATCAATTGAATGTGAGCATTGTCCTTCTTCAAATCCTAGACTAGTTTTGTCTTTGAATCTTTTTTGTTTTTCCAAAAGGTCCTCAAGTTTGTCACTACTTTTGCACATATCAAGTTTCTTTCTCAAGTCAATGATCTCAGCTTCAAGAGTGTGACCTTCTTTAACCTTGACAACTAGCTCTTTACTAGTAACATCAAATGTCCTTTTACTTTCTTCAAAAGACAAATTTAAATCTGCAATTTTCTTCTCATAGCCATTGATCTTATTAACCATGATTTCATTTTCTTTTTGAAACTCATTTCTCTAAACATTTATCTCCTTGTTAAGTCTCTTGATTTCACTTAAAGCACAATTCACCTTCAAAGTCAACTACTACTTCTTCATTTTCAGATTGATCTTCACATTTTTTATTCTGATTTTCATTTATAACAGCCATGAACAAAGTTTCTGCACCATCCTCCTCTGAATCACTATCAGTTATATCAGTATTTTTTATGAACAAGCTCTTCTTCTTTTTGAAGTGAAACCATTTCTTCTTAAATTGTGGCTTATTTTCTTCTTCATCACTATCCAAATCTTTATATGGATAATTTGCAGCATAGTGTCCTATTCTTCCACACTCAAAACATTTAAATGGAAGTTTACCTTTATATTTTCTAGTTGACCCCTTTTTCAGTTTGCTAACAAATGAAGATTCTTGATCCTCATCCAATTCTTCTGAATCAACCTTTACTTCCTTTTCTTTTCTGATTGATTTGAATGCAAATTCTTTACTTGTAGAGTATCACTACATATTCTCATTTCAAAAGATCTAAAGGTACCATGAAGCTCATCAAATGTCACTTTGCTCAAGTCTCTCTCCTCTACTGCAGACACTTTGGATTCATATTTTGAAGTTAAAGTCCTTAAGACTTTTGTTACAATTGTCTTTTCTTCCAAAGTATCACCCAATCCTCTTATGGCATTTACAATTTCTTGGACCCTCAAAAGATATTCTGCCACTTTCTCATCATCACACATCTTGAGACTTTCAAATTTAGCCCTATAGGACTACAATTTTGCTTCTTTGATTTTATCATCTCCTTGATAAATATTGATTAACTTGTCCCATATTGCCTTAGCTGATTTACACTCCATGATTTTAACAAGTATCTCATTGGTTTAGCCACAACATATTGCATTTTTGGCCTTAGAATTGTTTTCATAGGCCTTTTCCTCATTAGGTGTTGATGGAAAATTTGTTGCAGTATATTCATTTACAATAGTAGCATACACATCATACCCCAAAGATGACAAATATGACTCCATCCTGAACTTCCAGAATGCATAGTTAGACCCATCAAACATAGGTGCTTTGTAGGTTGAAAAACCTTCTTGACTTGCTATGATAGGTACTCCAAATATATGATCTATCCAAGCTGATTAAGCATTTATAGGGAACCAGGCTCTGATACCAATTGTTGGAATCGTTTGCCGTTACGCCAAAAGATCAAGCTATCAATGCTCACTACAAACGCCAAACTTAACCCAGATCCACAGGAGGCTCACTACCATATCATGAATCCTGAGGTCAGCGTTGAATGCCTCACTGACAAGGGGGCAGCTCACTACCAACAAGGTCTCTATCAACAAACATGTCTTCCATTTTAAGCCTGCATAACTTGAAATTGCTCCCATTAAGCTTTTCAACCTCTACTCTTCCGAATGTGCCTACCATACCCTTCATGTAACAAGATTATAGAATACTCTACACAAACTCCCATTCAAACTAAGATCAACTCAAAAAACCCCTACCCAAAAACTAGAACGAAAGGTGATCAGGCTCTGATATCAACTAAAAGGAAGCAAGGTATGCGAAACACACTTCCTACACCAATCTAATGTGGAAAGTAGTATGCAAATTCTTTTTAAACTTTATAGTTGTAGAAATATGAAACATATATCAAAGATATTATAGCAGCAAACACAAATACAAAGAATTTAGACAGAGAGAGACAAGATATATTGTGGGGAAAACCTTTTCAGGTAAAAAACCCCACACTCTAAAACCTACACAATGTATTATCAAAACTGAAATGGTTTACAATACATTTGCAATGCAAGTTCTTCCAAGAGTCTTCAAATGTCTTTTCTGGAGTAATTCCAGCAGCATAACAGTACCTGTATAAACACTATGCAACTATAACTCCAGAACTTCACATTTTATAGAGATACAAGGCAAATTCTAGAAGCATCTTGGGATAGGCATCCACCTTGGCCACATGGCCATTTTCCTGCATCAAAGGACACTTGTCCAAGCTGCAAATACACCTCTTACATTTGTCATAACATGGCAGATTTGACTTCCCAAGATAGAGCACTCCACTGCTAAAAATAGACTATGACGGATACTCTTACGCATCTTACAATTGTCATAAATTTCTGCAACACAACAATCTTGCATGTTGTAAGAGAATCCATCATACAATGCTAAATATAGCATATTCCTCTTACAACATGTCATAGCCCAACTTGGGCACCCAAAGATGCCTTTCCCTCATCTAAAGATACTCAACGACACTTGTCATCACTCGTCATAGGAATCTCCAAACTTGGCTCTTACGCATCATAGATTTTGTCATATGGAATATTGTCTTCCACACACCACAAGATGCTAACACATGGCATATTAGTGCCACCTCAAATGGGATGCCCAAATCCATGTAGGTTTGACTTGAGCATTCAAGTCACATTCCAAGTAAGATGACATGTCATTGTGCCACCTCAACTATGTGACCAAACTAAATGTGCAAGTGATTACAACATTAGGCAATAAATAAATAAATAATGCTAGGAAATTGCAAAGGTTGAGACACCTTATTTCCCAACAACCTATGTCAAATTAAAATACAAGAAAACTATACCACGTAAATGTCATGTGCACCCACTTTAGGGCTACATTAATAAAAAAAATTGTGATTTGAACTTTCACAAGTTTCTTATCCTCAGGCTATGCAAGTCCCCTTAATAAATCAACAAGACTTAACATCTTTATATAACTCAATGTCTCTATGGTGTCATTCTTGGGTATGTGCAAGGAAATGGGGGACCAAAAAGGGGTCAAAATTGGCCACTTGTTTTCTAAAATTAGTAAAAAATGAACTTGGATGAGAAATTGAAGATAGCTATACTCAAAATTTGAAGATGTGACAAGAGCAAAATTCATAGTGCTCAAAATCTAGTTTCTAAACTACTATTTTTTTTAATTGGTGGAAATTAAGAGGTTCAAATAGGGGAGCACACAAAATGCTATTGTTTTTGTCAAAAGAATATAACATAGTGTTTGGAGTGCTCCCCCTAAAATGTTGACTTTTTTTTGTATTTCACAAATTGCTTCAGTGGAAAATTAGCTAACATCATGTAGTTTATACCTAATTTTTATGCTAATTTTTTTATGAATATATAAATTTTTATGAATTTTCAAAGTAGACACATCCTAAAAAATAAAAAATGAGTGTGCTCCCCCCTAATTTTTTTGAAAACTAATTGAAAATAAATTTTTATAATGTGTATAGAATAGAGTCGATAATGTAAAAATGTAATTTTTAAAAAATTTGGATGAATGAATAAGATGAGACCAAAATTACTATACATAGGCTTTTGATAAAAAGAAAGACACTAGAAAAGAATTTAAGATGGAAACCTTAATGTTTTTACATTTTAGAAAAAATACATGGTTAGAAAGATAATAAAAATATTGACGTAATCCTAGTTTTTTTAGATTAACATAAAAAAATGTGTAAACCTAATGGAGAGCATGATCAAGATTTAGTTGCTTTTCTATGTTTTCTTGAAAACACATCTTTGGGTGTTTAAAATATAGGTCTAATCCTTTGGGTTGGAAGTTCCCAATGTAATTAGAAATGTGAGTGCATTATAATGTGCTCACATTACTAATTACCTAAAAATATGAGCAATGACCTGCAAAAGGCAAAACCCATGATTTTGGACCCACATGCTCTATTTATTCCTATACACTATGCTTTCTATGACATAAAATCAAACTTTTGATGCTTTTGATGTTGTTATATATGGAGCCTAATTAGACTCAGAGGTTAAATTTACCCCACTTTAATCGGCGCGGTTTCTCCCCAAATTATTTAATGGGGTCAAGGGGCAACGCCCCTTGTGGGGGTTTGAGGGCAACACTCCCAAGACGGGGTAAAAAAACCCTATTTTTTGTAACTGACATAAGGCTTGATAAAAGAGGCTAAGGGTTAGGGTTTCCGTTAATGTATTGTAGCATTTTGTAGCAGTATTGAGTTGCAAGGATTGCTGGTTGTAATTGGTTTGACTTACTAGATAATAATATTGGACTCTCTGTTGGTGGATGTAGCCTGGGTTTGGGTGAACCACATTAAAACTTGTCTCTCTTTGTTATTATTTTTGTGTATTTCCATTCCTCTGTTTAATCTTTATTTGCATTTAATTTATATCTTCTGCTAGCTAACCCTAACATTGGAGGAACTATAATCATAGAATATCCTCACATTATCTCACTTTCTATTCTTGTATCCACATAGAATATCCTAAGCATGTTTTTAAATCAAATTTGATATCATCAATCATTGTTTTCATGTTTTGAGGAACTGGAATAATTGTTTGACAAAAATAGTAACTAATTTTTTATCTTACATTGACAAAAACATTCAATAATTACATTTTTTATTTGAATTTGATAAAGTGTCAGTCATTATTTTCATTATTTTGACCAATTGTGTTAGATTAATATAGAATTAAAAGTGGTTTAACAAATGTGACCAAGCCTTTGGCTTTCTATGCTTAAATTTGTCTTAAGAACTTCTCTTTCATGTTGAGACCTTGAAAACTCCCAAAGAAGTATGGCAAACACTTGAAAAACTTTTTGGTAAGGCCAATGAATTAAGAAGCCATGAAATAGAAAATGAGATGATAAGCCATGAAATAGAAAATGAGATGATAAGTTTAAGTCCCCAATGACTTTAAAACTTTACATCTTACTATTTCATGAAATTTAAATAATTTAGGTTGTAGCTCAAAGAATGTGGGATAGAAAAGAAAGATGACCAGTTGATCTTATCAACACATTCTTGTTGGATTTAGGACAGACAACTAAGAGGGGGGGTGAATCAGTTGCCACCAAAATCCTATTCCTTATTCACTTTAAAGCCTTCTTGTATTTCAACAGCATATCAATGATTCAATCATGAAAGCATAATGCAATAATTCAAGAGCAAAAACAAATTCAACACAGATAACATCAAGATTCTAACGTGGAAAAACCATAGGGTGACTAACCCAAGATTGAATTCTTTGTTAAAAGAATAAGAAGAATAAAATGGCACTTGCCAGTTAGGACTCATCGCCTGAGCACATTGCTCACAAGAGGCCCATTGCCTATAGGAGACACATTGTCTATAGAAGAATATAAGTATTACATACTTGAACTAGAGATTAGCATCTTCACTATGCTTGAGTCAGTTCCATTTAAGCTTAACACCTTTGCTCTCCTTTCCGCTCCTCTTCACTACCACCTTCTCATCATGACCACAAGGATACATTTAAATGATTACGCAACTCTTATTTATACATGACATCAACTTTGGAATGATCATCAAAGTCAGCACAACATACACTTATTTTATTATAGAGCAATTACAAAAATACAACTTGACTTATTACAAAAACTTCATGCGCATCACTACATTGTCAGCCACATGTAGCTGGGACTTCAATCTTCTTCAAGAAACACGCCATGCTTCGCAAAACATCTTCAAGATCATCTGCAACATGCGCAAATCATCCGGTTGGCCAAGACTAGGAAGAACACCATCACCCAAAGGTAAATCTTCAATCATGAGCTCAATCTTCAATGCAAACCACCAACACAAACTAGACACAATCTAGAGACCCTCACAAGCTTGCTTGAATCACCAAGAACATCCGCACCACTTCTGCTTACTATAATCATTCACATCTTCATCTGAAACCTCAAGAACACAGTCACCCATCACTGTCACATTAGAAGGATTGCTTGTGGACCTCCAAACCATGAACCAATTGAGATGCCAATTCACATTAGCCTCCCAAACATGCCACCAGATCCACAGAACATGATATTGTATTTTTGGATCTCACCGAACCTATTTGTCACTCTGTCACCTTTGAATAGTTACCAAAACTAGTTTTACTCTCATGGATATAACTCCACATTTTCATGTGGACCTCTCAAATCTTGACTGGATCATCTTCAAACACATATCTACAAACCCTTTTGATGTGCATTCTCTGATCTTCATTTAACTGGAATCTTCACTTCATAAAGCTTCATTGTCTTCACTATTCTTCTCTATTTCTGATAGGACTAATTTTCTCAATATCCTCAGCACACAACTCATCCAATCCTTGACATCAATGCAATAGGAGTATGTTGACATCAATGACAACATCGGTTAGGCCCATACTTGCAACAATCTCCCCCTTTGTCATTGATGGCAACATATAATGTGAAACACTGTTTTAACCATCAAGACAAGAACTTATCCTCACTGACTGACATAGCTCCACCTATCAATAGCAACCATTCACATGTCTTCTCTTCCTTTATTGCTCCCCCTTTGATCAGCAACCACTTTTTGTTTTTCACATGTCTTCTCTCCCTCTTTGACATCAATGGCAAAGGGCACATACTTGCAACCACTTCTCATATTTTAGAATCATATTGACTACTCCCCTTGAGTAGCAGCCTCCTAACATCAATCTGGATCACAAGATATGACTGTGGGATCCACCAGACTGATGCACATTAATGCACCTTAATTCAGAATCGGAGGGGTAATAACCCCTAACTTCTCCCTGAGATACTCAAAATAGTCCTTAGGTAAAGGTTTAGTAAAAATGTCTGCAATCTAATCCTTAGGATACCATTATCCATACTCAACTGTTCCCTTCAGATATTTGAGAATTCTCTTGATTGTCATGACATGAGATTCTCTAGGATCAACTTAGAATTTGGAAACAAGACCAACAACATTCATAATATCAGGTCTAGTTTGAGTGAGGTAGAGCAGTCCTCCAATCATTGACCTGTACTTTTTTTGACTAGCCTTAGGGGATTCGTCATCTTTACTCAGCTTACATCTGGTTGCCATGGGAGTATTCATTGCCTTTGAATCTTCCATCCCAAATTTCTTCAACAATTCTTTCACATATTTGGTCTATGATATAAAGATTCCTTTCTTTGTTTGAGTGATTTGCAGACCCAAGAAGGAATTCATTTCCCCAAACATAAACATCTCAAATTCACTTTCTATTTGATTTGCAAAAGTCTTGCACATTCTATCTTTCCCTCCAAAAATGATATCATCAACAAATACTTCAACAATCAAGATATTTTCATGATCAATCTTAAAATACAGATTACTGTCAGTAGTACCTTTGTTGAAACCAATCTTCAAAAGATGTTTGTCCAATCTTTCATACCAGGCTCTTGGGGCTTGTTTGAGTCCATACAATGCCTTCTTCAATTTGCAGGCCATATCTCCATGATCAGACAATTGAAATCCATCCGATTGCTCAATGTATACCTCTTCTTCCAAATCACCATTTAGGAAAGCAAACTTGACATTCATTTGATATACCTTGAAATCTTTGAAGGCAGCAAAGGCAAGAAATAATCTGACTACTTCAATTCTTGCCACTAGAGCAAAAGTTTCTTCAAATTCAACTCCTACTTGAGAATAACCCTTATAGACCAATCTAACTTTGTTTCTTACTACTTTACCATCTTCATTCAGTTTATTTCAGAAGACCCACTTAGTCCCAATCACATTTTTGTCCTTAGGTCTGGGAAAAAGATCCCAAGTGTGATTCTTTTCAATCTGCCTCAATTCTTCCTCCATTGCTTTAACCTAGCTTTCATCATTGCATGCTTCACTTACTGTTGTTGGTTCAATCTTTGAAATCAAAAAATACTTCATTAAATCTCAAGAAATTTTTCTTCTTGTTTGAACACCTTTGCTTCTATCTCCTATGATCTGATCTTCAAAATGATCCAGTCTTACATACCTAGGAGTTTTGGGATTCTCTTGCACTTCTAATTCTTGGATAGGTTCATTGAAACTTGTCTCATCATCTTGTATTTCAGGATTCTCCAGATCAGTCTGAATCTGAATTGGAGTTGGGACTTGAGGGACTTTCCATGTCTTCATCAACCTTCACATTTGTACTTTCTACAATCTTTCTCAATCTCTTGTTATAACACTGGTATGCTTTGCTTTGAGTAGAATATCCCAAGAATATTCCTTCATCATTTCTAGCATCAAACTTGCCAAGGTCTACATCTCTTTTGATATAGCATTTACTGCCAAAGACTCTGAAATACTTCACAGTACGAGTGATGCCAAACCAAAGTTCATAAATGGTCTTACTAGTATTGCCTCTGATTTGTACCCGATTAAGAGTACAGACAACAGTGCTTACAACTTCTCTCCAATAGATCTGAGGAACATTCGTTTCCATCATCATGGTCCTAGATGCTTCCTGGATGGTCCAGTTCTTTCTCTCCACTACTCCATTCTGCTGTGGAATCCTTGGAGCAGATAACTGTCTCTTTATCCCATGTTTCTCACAGAATGATATGAACTCACCGGATGTGAATTCTCCACCTCTATTAGACTTGAGGCATTTTATGTTTATGCCAGTTTCATTTTCTACCATAGCCTTGAATATTTTGAACTTCTCAAGTGCTTTAGATTTCTCTTTCAAGAAAGTCACCCACATCATCTAGGAGTGGTCATGAATCAGTAACATGAAATACCTATCTCCTTGTAGACTCCTGATTCTTGCTAGACCACAGAGATCAGTGTGCACCAAGTCTAACAATCTAATTGAAGATTGTTCCTTACTTTTGAATGTGACTCTATTTTGCTTACCCAACTGACATTCTTTGCACAAACTATTAGCAGGTTTCACCAGTCTTGGAAGATCTCTTACAGCCTAAGTGTTGCTTATCTTGATGATATTATCAAAATTCACATGACACATTCTCCTATGCCACAACCAACTTTGATCAATTTGAACAAATAAGCAACTTTTTCTAGTACCAACCAAGTGGAAGATGTTACCTTTTGTCTGTGTACCAGATGTAATCTCAGTTCCAGAGCTTTCAAAGATCTTACATTTTCCATTTTTGAATCAGAGATCATAGCCTTTTTCCACCAACTATCCAATACTAAGAAGATTATGCTTCAGACCTTCAACATAGAGAACATCATTGGTTTTATTCTTTCCATCAAAAGAAATGGTTCCTTTGCCTCTAATTCTGCCAGTAGAATTATCTCCAAACTTTACAACTCCACCTTCATATCTTTCCAAGCTTAAGAACTTACTCTTGTCACCAGTCATATGGTGAGAGCATCCACTGTCAATAACCCATTCCTCCTTTTTTTCAACCTGAGAAGCCAAAGCACTTTCTATCATCTTATGATTGACAGATTCAATAGGTATTGGATCTTCTTCTTTGATGGCAATAAACACCCAATCACTTCTGGGTTTGTTTCCTATCTCAGATTCATCATCTATTACTCCTTCATCATCATCTTCTTGAACATAGTAACACTTCTTCTAAAACCTTGATCTATTAGGGTTTGGCCTTGAAAACCTTTCTAGACATCTTGAGGCAAAATGACCAATCTTATTGTAGGCAAAGCATTTGAAAGGTAATTTTCCTTCATACTTACCAGATCCTCTTGGCAATCTCTTTCCAATAAGGGCTTCAAGTTGTTCAGCTTCTAACTCATCTTCTTCCAGATCTTTCCTTGCTTTATCATACCATGTTGATTTCCTTGAGGAACTTTCTTCTGGATCATATCTCTGTTTGCCTTTTGTAGAGGCACTAGCTTTGAATGCAGATTCAATCTTGGGAAGTGCATCACCAAACTCAGCCAAC
Source organism: Cunninghamia lanceolata (assembly GCA_027924645.1). Taxonomy (NCBI): domain Eukaryota; kingdom Viridiplantae; phylum Streptophyta; class Pinopsida; order Cupressales; family Cupressaceae; genus Cunninghamia; species Cunninghamia lanceolata. The sequence continues at coordinate 1,073,999 of BSBN01000281.1, read as the reverse complement.
TCAAATGCAAATATCTTACCAACCAATTGATCCCTTGTAGTTAAAGATCTAATTTCCTCAATAGCAGTAGCTTTGTGTTTGTAAGAAGCAGGTAAAGATTTGAGAACTTTGGCAACAATCTCATCTTCATCCAATATTCCACTAGCACATCTAATGTCACATATAAGTCATTTACTTTTGACATATATAAAGTGATATTCTCATCTTCACTCATTTTCAAGTTTTCAAACTTTCCTTTCAGACTTTGCAGCTTGGCACACTTAACATATTTGTCTCCTTCATATAGAGTTTCCAGCTTTGTCCAAATTTCATAAGAAGTCTTCAATCCCATAACATTTGTCATCTCTGAGTCAGTCAAGGCACTCAGTAGGGCTTCTTTAGCTCGAAGATTATTGTCTGCATCTCTGACTTCATCTATAGTTGTTGGACCATTCTTTGGGGGAACATATTTAGTTGTAGTTATGTTCCAATATTGATCTCCCATGCATTGTAAGTGACATTCCATGTGGCTCTTCCAAAGAGTGTAGTTTGTTCCATCAAACCTTAGACTATCCTTCTTGTAGGTTGACATCCTGGATCTCCTCAAGTGGTTAAGCTTCTTCTAGAGGAACTTAACTCTGATACCAATTGTTGGATTTAGGACAGACAAATGAGAGGGGGGGTGAATCAGTTGTCACCAAAATCCTATTCCTTATTCACTTTAAAACCTTCTTATATTTCAACAACATATTAATGATTCAATCATGAAAGCATAATGCAATAATTCAAGAGCAAAAACAAATTCAACATATATAACACCAAGATTTTAACATGGAAAACCTAGTTAAGGGGAAAAAAATAGGGTGACTAACCCAAGATTGAATTCTTTGTTAAAAGAATAAGAAGAATAAAATGGCACTTGCCAGTTAGGGCTCACTACCTAAGCACACTGCTCACAAGAGGCCCACTGCCTATAGGAGACACACTGTCTATAGAAGAATATGAGTATTACATACTTGAACTGGAGATTAGCATCTTCACTATGCTTGAGTCAGTTCCATTTAAGCTCAACACCTCTACTCTACTTTTCTCTCCTCTTCACTACCACCTTCTCATCATGACCACAAGGATACATTTGAATGACTACGCAACTCTTATTTATACATGACATCGAATTTGGAATGATCATCAAAGTCAAAACAACATACACTTATTTTATTACAGAGCAATTACAAAAATACAACTTGACTTATTACAAAAACTTCATGCACATCACTACATTGTCAGCCACATGTAGCTGGGACTTCAATATTCTTCGAGGAACATGCCATGCTTCATAAAACATCTTCAGGATCATCCGCAACATGTGCAAATCATCCGGTCAGCTAAGACTAGGAAGAACACCATCACCTGAAGGTAAATCTTCAATCACGAGCTCAATCTTCAATGAAGACCACCAACACAAACTGGACACAATCTAGAGACCCTCACAAGCTTGATTGAATCACCAAGAACATCCGCACCACTTCTGCTTACTATAATCATTCGCATCTTCATCCGGAACCTCAAGAACACAGTCACCCATCACTGTCACATTAGAAGGTTTGCTTGTGGACCTCCAAACCATGAACCAATTGAGATGTCAATTCACATTACCCTCCCAAACATGCCACCAGATCTGTAGAACATGATATTGTATTTCCAGATCTCATCGGACCTATTTGTGTCACTTTGTCACCTCTAAATAGTTGCTAGAACCAATTTTACTCTCATGGCCATAACTCCTCCACATTTGCATGCAGACCTCTCAAATCTTGACTGGATCATCTTTAGACACATATCTACAAACCCTTTGATGCACATTCTCTGATCTTCATCTAGCTGGGATCTTCACTTCATAGAGCTTCACTGTCTTCACTGTTCTTCTCTATTTCTGATAGGACTAATTTTCTCAATATCCTTAGCACACAACTCATCCAATCCTTGACATCAATGCAACAAGAGTATGTTGACATCAATGACAACACTAGTTAGGCCCATACTTGCAACAATTGTATATTGGGTCCTCAATACTTTGTCTTTGTTTCAACCTTCTACTCCACAAAAAGAGCCCTAGCAACAACATGGACCATGCCTTCTCTTGATGATTTTATTACTAATCTTAGTAGGGAGAAAGATAAGATTATCTAGATGGACACCATAAACTCTTATAAATCACATGCTCTTGTTGCAGAAAGTGGAAAGTCACAAGAAAAAAAGATGAGAGACAAAAGGATACAAAAATACAAGGAGAGCAAAAACCAAAAAATCCAAAACATGACAAAAAGAAAGATTGGAAATGCTCCTATTGTAACAGGCCAGGACATGAAACCAAAAAATGTATGAAAATTAAGATCAACAATCTCACTCAACTTCTTGAGGAGAATAAAATAGTTATATATCTGAATCATCATCCACAGACACTTTCAGAAACAAAGAAGAAAAATCAAAGGGCATAACACTTGTAGTATCAGCGGTTCCAGAATCTGAAAAGTGGATCCTTAATTCAAGAGCTTCCCACCATATGGATTATTTGTCATATCCATTCATGTATTTGCATCTAGCTCACATAGTGGAAATTTTGATAGTAGACATCACATCCTTATGAGTGTGTGGAAGAGGAATTGTTTAACTTGACAATGTATATTTCACCAATGGCCTATATGTTCCAGAATTGGCCAAGAATATCCTCTTAGTCTAGATTAGATAGCAAATAGTGATACAAGGAAGACAATTGAATTTGGACCAAATTCAGTACTCATATGGGATTTGCTTAGCAAAGCAATCATAATAGTTGGGAAAGAAGATAACTCTTCTTGACTCTATACATTTACAGATTTTTCTCCTGATGATTACTCTTTAATGGTACATTCACCAGCATCCAATGTTGACACTTTCTCTCCTCCATCATCTCCTGTTGCTACAGAATTCAGAGACGCTTCTTAGAGAGCCTCCAAAAATTCTCCACAACAACATATTAAGGATATCAGTAGCTAGCTATGATTGCAAGACTTCAACTTGTATCATCTTTTTCTATAGTGTCTTATTTATTTTTAATATTTTTCTCCTTTTTGGAGGGTATTTTTCCCCATAGGGTCTTCTAACTTTCTCCACTTTATGAAAGATTTCATTGTACATGGGTACCTCATCAGGTCTAGTTGTCAAGACCCATCCATCATTAAGCCAACCTAATTTGTACTTAAAGGGGGTGTTAGAGTAGAAATTCATTTTTATTATATAATTAATCAAGTAATTAGTCTTCTCATGATTTAAGTCACCTTAGGTGGTGATTTGTCACTTGGAGAGTTAGTCAACTCTTCCAAGCTATGTGTCATTCTATTTTCTCCACTTGGAGAAAACATCTTGCCACCTCTAGAGATTTGCATGAGTTAACTCCTTCTGAGTTTTGAACTCTTTGCACTATTTTTACATTTCAATCTCATTCTTTTATTCAATCATATTAAATATCATTATTTTCCTTCTTCATGTTTTGCTTTGCATGTGATTTTATAGATTCAGTGCCAATCTTCGTCCAGTCAATCTGCCATCCTCAATAGTTGGCACATAACTTGAACCTTACCTAATTCCATTTGCACTTGAATTCCTAGGGACTAGTCCTGATTCTCAATTCTATCCATTTCTTGCCTATGTTCAAATTTGTAATTTTTCTAGTGACCTAGGTTGCTTGTGCAATTCATAAAAATGTACCTAATTTTTTTAATTTTTGAATTCAAATTTGGGGCTCACCTAACCCTTCCAACTAGTAATAATGTGTTGACTCAAAGTGTGAAACATTCTACTTACAAGCTTTGGAGTTGTCTTTAAGTGTTAACCCTAGTTCATTTTTAAACCATCTAATACCTAGAGATCATTGATTAGGATTACACATTCTTGCATCATAATTCAAGGAGATTTAAATCAAAACATTCATCACTGTACATCATCATCTAGGGCATCTCATGCATGCTTACATATTGTCTTTGATTATTTCAAAAAGTCATTGACTTATTCTTCTAAGGGTTTGAGCAAAGTGAAGCATATTCCCTATCATTGGAAAACTCCCAATCACACATAACTGAATGTTTACATAGAAAAAATACAAGAATCAAGATGAATTGAAAGCAAACATAAAAAAATCTACAAAGATCAAATTCATGTAGGGAGATCAACAATTGAACAATCTTGATCTAGATAGTAATTGTAGAAATAACCCATAATAGTAAACAATAAATTTCTAGATCCCAAAACATTTATCTAATCATTCTTAATTTTTCCATATATTAACAAGGGTTGCAAAGCAGTTGTAGTCCCTATCTAAATACTACATTGTTGGTTTGTGAAAAGTAGTCATGCTGATTCAAAAGAGAATTTTGTGAAATCTGGACAAAATTGAAAAGTCATGGACTTGCCAAGATGACATGAAACTATGAGAATTACTTGGCAATTGAAATCCACTTACCCATGACTATAGATTAATAACTAAATTCATCCAGTTTAAAAATTGATGTTAAGTAAATTAGACAACTAAAATCTCTACTCCTTAAATTTGAAAAACAAGGAAACAAAAAAAAAATTATATAGCTCTTTAAAATATAAACCTCCTAAGTTCAAAATTCATTAAAAGTATGTTGTTCTCAAAATCAACTACGCTCATTTTTGTAGACAACCCCCACGAAACTTGTCCATTTCGTGATCTACACTCTAAGTTCGCAAATTGAGACAAGATTCTCTTGGTCCCGTGCAAAGTCATTTGACATCCTAAACTAGTTTGCGACATTTCCTTGAATCGATTCCTTGATATTTGCGTGAATTGATTAAGTCTTAAACTGATAAAGATGTCAATTTTGGTCATTTTCCAGGTGTTAGTAAATTTTTGAGTCTTAATGTGTAATGTTGTTAAAAATCACTGACCTTACATATTTTTCATTTAACGTGTAACGGCGGCACCTTTTACCGCTTTTGCATGGTTTTTCATTTCTACATGTCCAAGCAACATTTTTAGCCGCTAATACATGTTCTCATTAAAACCATCTTCACATGCAAAGTCGGTGGTTTTCGCTGCCTTTGCATTTTTGTTGATATGTGTGGGGTCGGCTGATTTTGCCACCCGAGAAAGATCTCCGGGATCTTGAACTTCACGTGCCATTAATGGCCACTCGTGCCACCCATTAAAGACGTGTTTTCAAGATTTTAAATATCTTTTGATTGTTTCTTTCGTCATTTCATTTTTCTTCTTCCTAAGCTATCCGTTGGACTTTCCTCGCACCATCCGATTGCGCTGATCTAAAGTTCAACTGAATTCATCATCAAATCTAGGGTTTCTTCCGTAGGGACAGGTAAGTCTTTTACCCACTTTCATTTTACTTCTTAAGGTTTCCGTTAAAATAATGGTTTGAAGGGCTTTTATTTTGTTTGATTTTGGTTATGAGCCTTTGTTGGATGATTGTTTTCCTATTTGTGGTCGTCGTTGTGTTTTAATCTTAGATCATTTTTTGCGTCGAATATGTCTTCAAAGGGATCAATCTTTGTGCCCTAAGTTATACCTATATAGGTGTCGGTGGTTTTGCTGATCAAACCTCAAAACCAAGTTACTTTTCGTATGCCTTTGTATCTATTATGGCATCGGCTGTATCAGCCACGTTGGTATGTATCTTTTTGAAGATCTTTGTCCAAGGCACAATCGGCGGTAATTTCCGCTACTCAAACCTTTTAATACTCACCAAAAGGCAAGGTGTATGGGTGGTGAAATTCATCGCCCTTACACGAAAACATTGTAACTCCTCCTATGTGCAGTGTCGCTGAAATCTATCGCCTTTATGTTACCGTGTAACTTTTGTGTTATGCATCGTCGATGAAATTTGTCGCTCCTACAACCTTGTAAATCTTACCACATGCGGTAGCAGCAATATTTGCTGCTTTAACATCAAACTTTGTAAAATCCCTACTTACCTGCGATAGCAGTAAATTTCGCTGCTCCGACATATAATTCATTCCTTACTACATGTAGTGGCAGCAAATTTTGCCGTCGATGCAAGTATAAGAAACCCCTCATATGTAAGGGCGGCAAATTTTTCCACCCATGCAAACACTCTCCCAAATTTTCCTGACTCTGGGAAATTTTCAGTTTTGATCTTCCAAGCCCGATTTCCTTTGAATTTTAACCTGCTCGCACTATAGCCCTTTTCAAGCACGTCTCCATAGTCATGATCGTCAACATGCAATTTTCCCAGATTACCAGTATTTCCCCTAATTGCATGATCATGACTTTTTGCTGTAGTTTCTTCAGTGGATCTTTGTTCTTCATCAACATCCTCTTGGTGATAGCTCATCCAGATGACTGAGTTGTCCCCGAAGAAATCGAAAGCAATGAAGTACAAATATCAAGGTATTTTCCCAATCACCTCAGTCAATTCTAATGTCAATGACATTAGAGATACAAAGATTGGCCATGTGGATATGGCTGAGTTTGTAGAAAGAACCAAGTCGAGCAACCCTAGTGCTGCAATGAAGAAGATAATTGACAGTAATATTCATTTGGTGTCGTCTTTCCCCGTGGCAGCTCACAACACAGAATTTGTTCTTCAATGTGCTCATTTCTATGATAGAGATACTAGAGTTGTGGTAGACACCAGTGGTAATGTGATAATCAGGTTAGATACTGAGTTCATTGATAGGGTGTTTATGTGCCCTCCTGCTACAAAAGTGTTAAAGCTTGATTTTGTCGAAGCACAGAAAGAATATGACAAAAATCCTGAGAAGGCAAAGAAAGTAATCAACAATAAATGGCTGAAGACTGCAAGGTCAAATTTGTGAAGGTGGCCACGTAGTTTTCCTCGAAGTGACTTTGTAGAAGAAGTTGGTGACCTGATTACCCTTCTCAGCAGGTTAAGAGGTTTGTCCTCCTCTTCACAGTTTCATGAATGGATGTATCCTTTCATTAAGGTAATACTCCAAGGTAAACAAGTCATCTTCTGGAGGGAGAAAATCAGCAATGCTTTGCACGAACAATTGTTAAAGGTACCCACTACCTTTAAATTCTACATGACATTTTATCTAGTGTATATAGCAGCTTCTATGAGGATCTTCCTAGGTCTAACATCAGAAGGAGATAGGAGGGTAATCCCTGTGTATCAATACTATTCTTAGTTAACACTGAAGGGTTCTAGTCATCATTACAGGAGAGTAAATGATGCTTTCTTTGCAGTATTCTTGTGTCTTTTTGATCCTCAACTAGAATAGAGAAGAGTATCAGATGAGGCTTGGACAGTGGTAAATGATTTTGGGTGCATGTTCTTATAGTTCCCTACTTTCTTATACCTGAGGGTTGGCTTTTTCCAAGGTCATCCGTACATGCTTCCAAGATTCCCCTCAGACAAACTAGTCTTAATGGAGTTATGCAGACAAATGATTGTCATGCATAACAAACAAATGGAACTTAAGAAGCCCAGTTTCAGGTTCCCAGTTGAAATTCGTAGATATTCAGTGTTGACTATTGCAAAGGCAAGGGCCATGGAAACTGAGATGCATCTTGTTACTATGAAGCAATTCAAGAGAAGACCAAAGTTTGACTACAGGGCCGTAAAAGACAAAATCAGGAGGAAAACCCAATTCCATGAGCTTATGGTTGTGGACGTTTGGGTAGATTTGAGAACACAAGAAGATGTCAGGAAGTTGGACTACAGTAGGTTATCTCTTGAGTAGATTGAATATTTGGGACTTGCTGATATTCCTGAGGATCTAGTGGACAATGGAGAATTAGTCGATGACAGATACAACACTAAACAGATTGCTAACACTCCTCTCCCTCCAATCCAATGGTCTCAAAAAGAGTTGACCTCTTTGAGGAAAAGATTTGAGTCTATATTGGCTAACACCAATAATTGGCTAGCAGATAAAGGAATTAATCTTAAAGAATTTCTCACAGGATCAGAAACTGAGATTCAAGAGCAAACTGGTAAAAAGGTGGAAAACAGAACGAAAAACAAGAGTGATGTTCCCTCATCCTCAAAAACACATAAGCCTAAAATCAGATTTGTGACGAAGAAATCAAAAGCTGTGGAGGAAGAACCTGAAATAAAAGATATGGAAGCTGAGGAGCCATCTACTGAGGAGCCAGCTACTGAAGAGATGGATGTTGAAGATAGGACTACAGATCAACAAGATGGGGAGGCATTGTCTTCATAGGAAAATACACAACAAGAAACGAGAGTCTCACTCCCTTTGCCTGATATACCTGTTGCAGCTCCTATGTCTGTTTCCCCTATTGATATTCCCTCTTCTGAATCTCCCTCTCCTTCTAAAATAATTTTTGATAATCCTCAAAACACTTTTGAAGATGTTCTCCATTTTTCAGGGTCTATTCCTAGTTTGTCTTCTTCATCTTTTGATATTGAGGATGCCTCTATTTTTGATCATTTTGTAATGAATACTGAGCAAGTCTCTAGTGTAAATGTAACAGGTGCAATTTTTAGTAACACTCCACCTATTGTTTCTACTACCAGTACAAGTACAGTTCCGAGAACACCAGCAATGGGAACAGATCCCAATGTGAGTACTTCTCTGCTTCCACCTTGGTTATCAGCTTACACACCAAAAATGAAAAAACAAGCCATCTCCCCAGATGACTTTGATTTCAGTAAGCTGGTGCGTGCAAAGCCCAAGGCCCCGAAGAAACCAAAGATTCTTTCAAGAATGCTTGAGGATAAGGGACATAAATTTCTGGAGATTGCCAAACCTCCACAGGATGCAACCATGGAAATTTTTGATATGAATGATTACTCTATCTCTAGAGTTGAACTGGGCAAGATAACTCATGAAAGTGCCAAGAATGATATGCAGTTAGCCATGGACATCTTGATTCAAAAATTTGACAGGGAGAAATAAATGAAAGATCACTACAAAGCAATGGTAGAATAGTTGACTGCAGTGGTAAGGAAAATCACTCTGAATTCAGAAGCAGTAACTCCTGAATTCAGAAAGCAGAAAGGACTCACCTCAAAGGAAAAGTGCTTGAAGAGTACCTAGACATGATGCACACATAGGGAATATCTCTGCTCACAGAATTATCTAAGAAGACAGATAAAATGGGGAAAATAAGAGCAGAGCTTGATGATCTCATTGATGCTATTTCTCAAGATATTGAGCACATTGAAGAGAATCATGATAAATGGGTGGAGATGAGAAAACTGAAAATAAGCACTCTAATATCAATTGGCGCCATCCCTAATAGGGATTCTTATACTGAAACTAAAGAGGCATTGATATATAGGAGCCGTGTGCTTAAAGACTTGATCAATGATCTTGAGACTGTGAGGAAACTCAGTGAACAAAGTGATGTCAATCTGTTGAATAAATTGAAGAAGTTACCCTGCAAGCTCATGTCATAGGATAACCAATTTCTCTCTGTAGGAGAAATGGTTTAGGAATTTGACGATATGTTCCAGAAAGAATTTGAAGATAAAACATTTTCAATGGCCTCTGTGGACAATATTCTGGACAATCAGTTAACTTTGGACAACCTCAAAACCAAGTTAACTGGTCATGCAAAATTAGTCACTACAGTTAGAGATGCCATAGTGAGAGCCAAGATGATTTTCAAGAACACAGTTAGTCCAGATAGTATCGAGATGCAAGCAGCTTTTACTATGTATGATGGTAATATGAAGAAGGATGACAATACGAGTTCAAGCAGCTTCTTCCCTTAGTTTATTTTTCATTTTTTTAAGATGTACTTTCAAAACAATTTTGGACATTTTTACATGTACTTTTTCCATATGTAATTACATGTAAAAACATAGGAAGTCCCAAGTCAAAAAGGACTCCTATTTTTGAATAAGTCAAAGTAGTTATGTTTTTCCTAAATTTTCTCAAGGCCTCTCCCTATAAATAAAGAGGGCCTCTATTGTAAATATTATCTTTTATCTATTGCAACAAAACTCTGCCAAATTGAGAAGCAAGTTGAGACTTTGTACTTATTTATGTAAATCAATTTTCAAATATTTATCAATACAAGAGAGAAAGTTAAATTCCAATCTTTGTCTTGGAGTGATTTGTTTTATGATAGAATTGTTCTTATGTCTTTGCTATCATATTATCTTGGATAAGTAATTGAAGTGTGCGCGTTTATTTCAAGTGATTAGGAGTATTCTAAATCTAGTTTTAATAGACTTTGAGCTATAAAATCATTTGTGAGGATTGTGTTCATGTTTGTGAGGATAAAATAGTTTGAAGACTTTGTGCTGCAAGTTATTGTATTCAATCTACTTTTATCATCTTGGAGAAGAGTGAAGACTTTGGGCTGCATTCAACTTCAAATAAGTTCTATTTGCCATTAGTAAGTGAGGCAACATAAAACTTTGTGTTTCTGTGGGTTTATGAAAGTTCATAAGTTCTTTATTATCATCTTGAAGTATAAGCATCTATTCTGAAAAAAGAGAATGAGATGAAATGGAACCACCACAAATATAGTGTTTAGTGTAAATAAATTTCATAAGTTATTTGTTTATAATAGTTAAGCAATCAGAGGGAACCTCCCCTTGCTGAGAGGAGAGACTTTGTGTCATCATAGTTGTGGCTGATATACTCATTTTGCCATTAGTGAGTTAATGACAAAATATTCACCCAACAGTTTTTTGGCGACTCTACTGGGGAAGGAACGCGCAACTTGAAGCCTCACACTCTGAGTTGAAGCATTTTCAATTCTTTTCCATTTGTTGCAAAATTGTGTTGAGCATACTACATTCTGGTAGATTCATGGTATACCAGAAGCAAGAGAGCTCAAGGTATTATTGATCCTGCATTTGAATTGATGCAGCAAAATAATTTTGGACTTTTGCCTCCACGACCTCGTCTTCAACGTACCAGGAGTTTTCCTCCTACCAACGCCAGGTCCCCAATACTAGGTGAATCTTCTAGTTCTAGTGCTAGCAGAGTTTTGTCTGTTCATACTTCACAAAGATTTGTTATCCCACCTTTTAATCAGCGCGTCATGGCAGCCCAAGGCCCTTGGGGTAAATTTTTTGGTCCGCTAAATTTAACCCCACCATTGCATCAACTACCTTGTAGTTCAAGAAAGAATTTTCCCAAATTCTATGGTGATGGGAAAGTTCACCCTGATGAACACATTGCAGCTTTCTGCATAGCTTGTGATGTGATAGGTGTTGAGCACGAAGATGTAGCAGTAAGGCCTTTTGTAGAAACATTACAACGTGCTGCCGTAGACTGGTTTTATCATATTCGAGCTCAAACCATAATGAACTGGAATACTCTCAAAACCAAGTTCAAAGCCAGGTTTAAACCTGCAGAAGACGCACATGCATTGTTTCACAACTAACACAAATTAAAAAAGAACCTCATGAACCTATGCGAGACTTCATCGCTAAGTTCAATAAGTTGAGAAACAGGATTCCTGCCACCGCTGAGCCAACAACAAAGAATCTTAAGTGTTTCTTTATCAATACACAACTTCCTGAGGTGAGTTTTCTGTTAAGGCGAGCTGGTTCTGCAGATCTTGCTGCGGCTCAGATTTTGGCTACTGAAGTGGAAGACGATCTTATCCTTGCAGGTAAGATAAGAAGAGATTCTAATAGAAATAAAAGCTCCTCTTCTATTGAAAATTCTTCCACAAGCACCACGGATCCTATGGTGCAAAAGCTAGCAAATGAATTGCTACCTTTGAAAAGACAAATGTCCCAAGGTATGTCTGCCCCTCCTTCTTATCGGGATATAGTAAGGAGAAAATTTCCAAATAATTCATATCAAGGCAATGCTACTAGAAATCAAGGACAACACAATCGTCTTCCGCCTACACAGGGGAAACTTGCCATTGAAGCAGCGCCAGTCAACTCAACAGTTGGCTATTATGAAGCTGAAAATGAACTTTCTTTCCAACCCGAGTTGGACTATGAAAATGATGCTAATCTCTTCACAGAAGGAGAAGAAGAATTAGCTGACGACTCTACCATCAACTTTTTGAATTACCAAGACAAAGCTAAAAAGGGAGGAGAAGTGTGTGAAGGAGCATATGCTGTCTTTACTAGGTCCCAAAATCAATCAACTCTACAAGCTGATAAAGGAAAGGTGACAGAAGAATCTCAACCAATAATTTCAATCGCTAGATGGGGGACTCTGTTGCCTTTACAATCGAAGGACCCAGTAGGTAACAAGCAAGTAAGTGCCTCTAACGACCCTGTACCTTCCACTTCTACTCCTCAGACTAGTACTATCTCTACCAAAAATTAGAATGATGGATTTTCTTCCTGTGTCTCTAATTCATTTCAGCAATTTGATATAATAGATCATGCTAGGAAGAATAAGATCCAAATGTCTAAAGTTGAGTATTTACAAGCTAATCCTGAACAATTTGATAGATTAGCTAAATACGTCAAAAACAAGACCGTCCCTGCAAGATAAGAGTTTCCAAAAGTTGCTCATGACTCTTCAAAAAGAAAACCTACCCACAATAATCTTGTCACTACTCCCTTTGAAGCCTCTAGAAAAATTGAACCTTTCTATGTTTCCCTATTAGTAAATGGTCATAAATTGAGCAATTGCGTAATAGATTCCAAAGCCTCTGATAATGTTATGCCTGCTAAAGTAGCAGACGCCCTTGGCCTCACCTTAACCAAAACTTTTGAGAGGTGTTTCTCTATGGAAAATAAGCAAGTTTCACTTTTGGGTCAAATCAAAGATGCCCAATTTGCATTTGCAGCTTTTCCAGATAAGAGAATTAAGATGACAGTCCTGGTAGCTGATGTTCCAACTTCTTACAGCATTCTGCTTAGGCATAATTTCTATAAGGATGTAGGTGGGGAGTTGAACATGGATCTATCTGAAGCAAGGATACCTGTTAGAGGTGTCATGCAGAAGTTGCTTCCTGAGAAGGAGGCAAAATATATTGTTACCCAAACAGAAAATCCCAAAGCTCAAATTTTGTTTGAGTCCTCGAGAATGGGTAATTATTTCCTGTCCACCGAAGATGTTTCTAATTCATCAGATGAAAGTACATCAGGTGATAGTTCATACATTTCAGATGAAGAATCAGGTGAGTTTTCAGATGAAAGTTCAAGTGAAGATATAGTAATGCCAAATTCTTCCCTCATCGATGAAGAGGAATCTTCTGATCAAAGAAATTCCAAAAAATCAAATTCTAATGAAGTCTGGATTTTAGAATTTGATGGCAGTTGTTCATCTACCAGTTCTAGAGCTGGAGTGGTTTTGATATCTCCTCAAGGTGATATCTTACCTTTTTCATACAAGCTACAATTTGACAATACCAACAACACCGCCGAATATGAGTCCCTATTGCTCGGATTGGAAGCTGCTCATGCTAGGGGTGTTAAAATTCTTCATGCTCAAGGAGATGCCGAATTAGTGGTTTGTCAAGTGAGAAATTTGTACCAAACCAAAAATGAAAGATTGAGACACTATCGCAATCATGTATGGGATTGCATTGAAGGTTTTGATGCTTTCAACATTTCTGTGGTGCCAAGAGAGTTTAATGATCATACCGATTCATTAGCTGTCTCCGCAACCCTTATGGTTCCCCATAAGGATTTCAAAGGAAACAAGTACACTATTGAGCTAGTCTTCCGACCAAGTGTACCTGATAATGCTAACCATTGGCAGGTGTTCAATGGTGATAACCAAATCATTGCTTTCTTAGAAAAGATGGATAGCTTTGATGAACTCTATTTTGAAGGTAGTGAGTCTCCACCACGGGAATATGTTTCTGAGATAGATTCACAAACCGGCGAAGAGTTTCTTCAGTTGAAAGGGAATAAGATTCCAAAAGGTTTGGTTTCCCTTGAGAAGCTATTTGGTAAGCATGACAGGTATATCAAGCAGCAGCAACAACAGGATTCAAGTTCCTCTTTGGAATTTGAACAGGTAAATTTGAGTTCGGAGGCGGATCCCAAAATGGTCAATATTGGGAAATGTTGCACTGCCGATGAAAAGTTCAAATTCATCACACTCCTTCGCCATTACATTGATGTATTAGCGTACTTTTATGATGATCTGAAGTCTTTCAGGCCTAAGGAGGTTCAACATGAAATTCCCCTCAAAGCTGGATCGTTGCCTCACAAGTAGAAGCAGAGGCAATACAATCCTAAAATATCAGGTACGATCCTTTCTAAGATTCAGAAGATGCTAAATGCAAGGATAATTTTTCCCATTCATCATTCCACCTAGATCGCGAACATAGTTCCTGTAAGGAAGAAGAATGGAGAAATCCGTATCTGTGTTGATTTCAAGAATCTCAACCAGTCTTCCCTAAAAGATAACTACCCCTTGCCCATCATGGATCAAGTATTGCAAACAGTAACTAGTTCAGAAATGTTGTCTATGCTAGATGGTTTTTCAGGGTATAACCAAGTGGAGGTTAATGAAGCAGATCAGTTCAAAACTGCTTTCACTACACCATGGGGCACATTTGCATATCGTAGAATGCCTTTTGGTCTGATCAATGCTAGCGCCACATTTCAAAGGGCAATGGATCTTACCTTCAGAGATGAGATGGGAAAGTTCATCATGGTGTATATCGATGATTTGAATGTTTTCTCCAAAAACTATCATGATCATGTGCACCATTTACGACAAGTGTTGGAACGCTGTTGGTAAAATGGTATTTCTCTCAACCCTAAGAAGTCAGTTTTTGGGGTTACAAAAGGCAAACTTATCAGACATATTGTATCCTGAGAAGACACTAAAACTGACTCAGAAAGAGTCAAATCCATTCAAAGTCTTACTCTACTTGCTAGTAAGACTGCAGTTCATTCTTTCTTTGGAAAGGTGAATTTTCTATGAAGGTTCATTCCTGAATTTGCAGAGAAAACCCGTCACATCATCAACATGATGAAGGGTAAGACTACTTTTTGTTGGACTGCGGAAGGCAAAGTAGCATTTGAGGATATCGAGAGGGCTATTGCTCATGCTCCAGTTCTTGTGTGTCCTGATTACACCAAAGATTTCGTAGTTTATAGCTATGCTTCAGAACATACACTTTCAGCTATTCTGGTTCAGTAGAATGAAGGTGTGGAATCCCCCATATCATTTATGAGTTATCCTCTCAAAGATCATGAATTGAAATATTCTAATATGGAGAAGCATGCTTATGCTATGGTCAAAGTGGTGAAGCATTTCAGATTCTATATTCTAAATTCACACACTGTTGTTATGGTGCCTGATACAACAGTCAAATCTATCCTAACTCAATAGGAGTTCGGAACAAAGAGAGGTAATTGGATTGCTAAGATCCAAGAATTTGATCTAGATATCAAGCCTACCAAGCTTGTGCATGGAAAAGGTTTGTGTCAATTGATCGCTGATAACGTGCCAAAAGAGACAGGGAACGAAGAAGAAGAAGTTGGGGATACACCAACTGTTCTTTTTGTCACTACTATTGATGAGTGATATTCAAATATTACTCATTTCCTTACCTATGGTGAGTGTCCTTCTCATCTGTCTTATAAGGAGAAAAGAACTGTTAAGTTGAAAGTTGCTAACTATGTCCTATGGGACAATGGTTTATACAAAAGGAGCCTTGATGGGGTATTTCTCCGTTGCGTGGATAAAGCGCAACAAAGTAGACTTTTGGAGTACTTCCACAACTTGGCTTGTGGAGGACATTTTTCTGCACCTGTAACAGCTCACAAGATTCTGTGAGCTAGATACTATTGGCCCACACTGTTCCAAGATGCATACAATTGGGTACGTAGGTGTGAGTTGTGTCAACAGTTCGTTGGGAAACTGAAGTTGGCCGCACTACCTCTTAAGCCGATGGTGATTGAAGAACCTTTTCAGAAATGGGGCATTGACTTCATTGGTGCTGTGAATCCACCATTGAGTGCGGGACATAACTATGTTCTCACCGTAATAGACTATTTTACCAAGTGGATGGAAGCCATTCTAGTCAAACATGCTACTTCTGAAGTGGTATGGAGTTTTCTTAAGGAAAACATTATTTCTAGGTTTGGAGTTCCAAACAAGATTGTAGCAGACAATGCTACTTGTTTTTCTTCCCATGAAATTACTGACTTTTTCTATGAGCATGGGATCATTCTTTCCCATCCTTCAGACTATTATCCGCAAGGGAATGGTCAAGCAGAATCAAGCAATAAGAATCTGGTCACTATTATCAGGAAATTGGTGGATGAGAATTAGAGAACTTGGCATAAAGCGTTGTTTGATGCTTTACGGGCAGAAAGGATTACCCCTAAAAGGGCAATAGGCATGTCGCCATTTCATCTTCTATATGGTCTGAATGCGGAGATACCAATTACCTTGGAATTTGCTGCACTGAAGTTGGTAAAGGCATTGGAAGATAGAACTTTTGACAGTTCTATTGATAAAAGGATCATGTATCTAACTGAACTTGAGGAGTCGTGAACTATGGTAGTGGATCATCTCGGTGAGCACCAAGATCAAGTAAAGAAACTTTTTGACAAGAAGGCAAGGGCTCATGAGTTTCAGATTGGAGATCAAGTCTTGTTGTGGGACAAGAAGAGAGAATCGAAGGGAATGCATGGAAAATTTGATTCCTTGTGGAGAGATCCATTCACCATTCATCAGTTCTGTGGTGAAAATAGTTTCTTGCTAGAATATCAGGATGGGACACCATTCTTGCTGCCACACAGTGGGCAACATCTGAAGCACTTCAATCCTTGAAGTATTAGATAAGTTCATATGTACATTTGTATAGTTGTGTGTTTTTATTTTTGTGTTTTTGTTTAGTCTTTTGTGTCTTTTTCTTTTTAGCTTGACTTTATAGCCCAATGGCATGGATGAAGGCACTTAGAGACTAGATTCTACTCCCTTCAATCCTTTCAAAGATCGATCGAAGGAAGTTCCCCAGTTAGAGCCAGCTGTTGTTCTCAAAATCAACTACGCTCATTTTTGTAGACAACCCCCATGAAACTTGTCCGTTTCGTGATCTACACTCTAAGTTCACAAATCGAGACAAGATTCTCTTGGTCCCATGTGAAGTCATTTGACATCCTAAACTAGTTTGCAACATTTCCTCGAAATGATTCCTCGATATTTGCACGAATTGATTAAGTCTTAAACTGATAAAGATGTCAATTTTGGTCATTTTCCAGGTGTTAGTAAATTTTTGAGTCTTAATGTGTAATGTCGGTAAAAATCACCGACCTTACATATTTTTCATTTAACGTGTAACGGCGGCACTTTTTACTGCTTTTGCATGGTTTTTCATTTCTACATGTCCGAGCAGCATTTTTAGCCACTAATACATGTTCTCATTAAAACCATCTTCACATGCAAAGTTGGTGGTTTTCGCCGCCTTTGCATTTTTGTTGATATGTGCGGGGTCGGCTAATTTTGCCACCCGAGCAAAATCTCCAGGATCTTGAACTTCGCGTTCCATTAATGGCCACTCGTGCCACCCATTAAAGATGTGTTTTCAAGATTTTAAATATCTTTTGATTGTTTCTTTTGTCATTTCATTTTTTTCTTCCTAAGCTATCCGCTGGACTTTCCTCGCACCATCCAATTGCGCCGATCTAAAGCTCAACTAAATTCATCATCAAATCTAGGGTTTCCTCCATAGGGACAGGTAAGTCTTTTACCCGCTTTCATTTTCCTTCTTAAGGTTTCCATTAAAATAATGGTTTGAAGGGCTTTTATTTTGTTTGATTTTTGTTATGAGCCTTTGTTGGATGATTGTTTTCCTATTTGTGGTCGTTGTTGTGTTTTAATCTTAGTTTGTTTTTTGCGTCGAATATGTCTTCAAAGGGATCAATCTTTGTGCCCTAAGTTATACCTATATAGGTGTCGGCAGTTTTGCCGATCAAACCTCAAAACCAAGTTACTTTTCGTATGCCCTTGTATGTATTACGGCATCGGTTGTATCAGCCGCATCGGCATGTATTTTTTTGAAGATCTTTGTCCAAGGCACAATTGGCGATAATTTCTGCTGCTCAAACCTTTTAATACTCACCAAAAGGCAAGGTACATGGGTGTCAAAATTTGCCGCCCTTACACGAAAACCTTGTAACTCCTCCTATGTGCAGTGTCGCCAAAATCTGCTGCCTTTATGTTACCGTGTAACTTTTGTGTTATGCATCGTTGGTGAAATTCGCCACTCCTACAACCTTGTAAATCTTACCACATGCGGTAGCAGCAATATTTGTCGCTTTAACATCAAACTTTGCAAAATCCCTAATTACCTGCGATAGTGGTAAATTTCGTTGCTCTGACATATAATTCATTCCTTACTACATGTAATGGCGGCAAATTTTGCCACCCATGCAAACACTCTCCCAAATTTTCCTGACTCTAGGAAATTTTTAGTTTTGATCTTCCAAGCCCGCTTTCCTCTAAATTTTGGCCTGCTCGCACTATAGCCCTTTTCAAGCACGTCTCCATAGTTGTGATCGTCAACATGCAATTTTCCTAGATTACCAGTATTTCCCCTAATTGCATGATCATGACTTTTTGTTGTAGTTTCTTCTGTGGATCTTTGTTCTTCATCAACATCCTCTTGGTGATAGCTCGTCCAGATGACTGAGTTGTCCCCGAAGAAATCGAAAGTAATGAAGTACAAATATCAAGGTATTTTCCCAATCATCTTAGTCAATTCTAATGTCGATGACATTAGAGATACAGAGATTGGCCATGTGGATATGGCTAATTTTGTAGAAAGAACCAAGTCGAGCAACCCCAATGCTGTAATGAAGAAGATAATTGACAGTAATATTCATCTGGTGTCGTCTTTCCCTGTGGCAGCTCACAACACAGAATTTGTTCTTCAATGTGCTCATTTCTATGACAGAGATACTAGAGCTGTGGTAGACGCCAGTGGTAATGTGATAATCAGGTTAGATCCTAAGTTCATTGATAAGGTGTTTATGTGCCCTCCTGCTACAAAAGTGTTAAAGCTTGATTTTATCGAAGCACAGAAAGAATATGACAAAAATCCTTAGAAGGCAAAGAAAGTAATCAACAATAAATGGCTGAAGATTGCAAGGTCAAATTTGTCAAGGTGGCCATGTAGTTTTCCTCGAAGTGACTTTGTAGAAGAAGTTGGTGACCTTATTACCCTTCTCAACAAGATAAGAGGTTTGTCCTCCTCTTCACAGTTTCATGAATGGATGTATCCTTTCATTAAGGTAATACTCCAAGGCAAACAAGTCATCTTATGGAGGGAGCAAATCAGCAATGCTTTGCATGAACAATTGTTAAAGGTACCTACTACCTTTAAATTCTACATGACATCTTATCTGGTGTATATAGCGGCTTCTATGAGGACCTTCCCAGGTCTAACATCAGAAGGAGATAGGAGGGTAATCTCTGTGTATCAATACTATTCTCAGTTAACACTGAAGGGTTCTATTCATCATTATAGGAGAGTAAATGATGCTTTCTTTGCAGTATTCTTGTGTCTTTTTGATCCTAAACTAGAACAGAGAAGAGTATCAGATGAGGCTTGGACAATGGTAAATGATTTTGGGTGCATGTTCTTACAGTTCCCTACTTTCTCATACTTGAGGGTTGGCTTTTTCCAAGGTCATCCTTACATGCTTCCGAGATTCCCCTCAGACAAACTAGTCTTAATGGAGTTATGCAGACAAATGATTGTCGTGCATAATAAACAAATGGAACTCAAGAAGCCTGGTTTCAGGTTCCCAGTTGAAATTGGCAGATATTCAGTGTTGACTGTTGCAAAGGCAAGGGCCATGGAAACTGATGTACAGCTTGTTACGATGAAGCAATTCGAGAGAAGACCAAAGTTTGACTACAGGGGCATAAAAGACAAAATCAAGAGGAAAACCCAATTCCATGAGCCTATGGTTGAGGACGTTTGGGTAGATTTGAGAACACAAGAAGATGTCAAGAAGTTGGACTACAACAGGTTATCTCTTGAGCAGATTGAATATTTGGGACTTGCTGATATTCCTGAGGATCTAATGGACAATGGAGAATTGGTCAATGACAGATACAACATTGAACAGATTGCTAACACTCCTCTCCCTCCAATCCAATGGTCTCAAAAATAGTTGACCTCTTTGAGGAAAAGATTTGAGTCTGTATTGGCTAATACCAATAATTGGCTAGCAGATAAAGGAATTAATCTTAAAGAATTTCTCACAGGATCAGAAACTGAGATTCAAGAGCAAACTGGTAAAAAGGTGGAAAACAGAATGAAGAACAAGAGTGATGTTCCCTCATCCTCTAAAACTCATAAGCCTAAAATTAGATTTGTAACAAAGAAATCAAAAGCTGTGGAGGAAGAACCTGAAATAAAAGATATGGAAGCTGAGGAGCTAGCTACTGAAGAGATGGATGTTGAAGATAGGACTACAGATCAACAAGACAGGGAGGCATTGTCTCCACAGGAAAATACACAACAAGAAATGGGAGTCTCACCGCCTTTGCCTGATACACCTGTTGCATCTCCTATGTTTGTTTCCCCTATTGATATTCCCTCTTCTGAATCTCCCTCTCCTTCTAAAATAATTTTTGATAATCCTCAAAACACTTTTGAAGATGTTCTCCGTTCTTCAGGGTCTATTCCTAGTTTGTCTTCTTCATCTTTTGATATTGGGGATGCCTCTATTTTTGATCATTTTGTAATGAATACTGAGCAAGTCTCTAGTGTAAATGTAACAGGTGTAATTTTCACTAACACTCCACCTATTGTTTCAACTACTAGTACAAGTACAGTTCCAGGAACACCAGCAATGGGAACGGATCCCAATGTGAGTACTTCTCTGCTTCCACCTTGGTTATCAGCTTACACACCAAAAAGGAAAAAACAAGCCATCTCCCCAGATGACTTTGATTTTAGTAAGCTGGTGCCTACAAAGCCCAAGGCCCTGAAGAAACCAAAGATTCTTTCAAGAATGCTTGAGGATAAGGGACATAAATTTTTGGAGATTGCCAAACCTCCACAGGATGCAACCATGGAAATTTTTGATATGAATGATTACTCTATCTCTAGAGTTGAACTAGGCAAGATAACTCATGAAAGTGCCAAGAATGATATGCAGTCAGCCATGCACATCCTGATTCAGAAATTTGACAGGGAGAAAGAAATGAAAGATCACTACAAAGCAATGGTAGAATAGTTGACTGCAGTGGTAAGGAAAATCACTCTAAATTCAGAAGTTGTAACTCCTGAAGTCATTTCTGTAGAAGACCCTGTTATTCAGAAAGCATAAAGGACTCACCTCAAAGGAAAAGTGCTTGAAGAGTACCTAGACAATATGCGCACACAGGGAATATCTAAGCTCACAGAATTATCTAAGAAGACAGGTAAAATGGGGAAAATAAGAGCAGAGCTTGATGATCTCATTGATGCTATTTCTCAAGATATTGAGTGCATTGAAAAGAATCATGATAAATGGGTGGAGATGAGAAAACTGAAAAATAAGCACTCTAATATCAATTGGCGCCATCCCTAATAGGGATTCTTATACTGAACCTAAAGAGGCATTGATATATAGGAGCCGTGTGCTTAAAGACTTGATCAATGATCTTGAGACTGTGAGGAAACTCAATGAATAAAGTGATGTCAATCTATTGCATAAATTGGAGGAGTTACCCTGCAAGCTCATGTCACAGGATAACCAATTTCTCTCTGCAGAAGAAATGGTTTAGGAATTTGACGATATGTTCCAGAAAGAATTTGAAGATAAAACATTTTCAATGGCCTCTGTGGACAATATTCTAGATAATCAGTTAACTTTGGACAACCTCAAAATCAAGTTAACTGGTCATGCAAAATCAATCACTACAGTCAGAGATGCCATAGTTAGAGCCAAGATGATTTTTAGGAACACGGTCAGTCCAGATAGTATCGAGATGCAAGCAACTTTTACTATGTATGATGGTCATATGAAGAAGGACAACAATACGAGTTCAAGCAGCTTCTTCCCTTAGTTTATTTTTCATTTTTTTTAGATGTACTTTCAAAACAATTTTGGACATTTTTACATGTACTTTTTCCATATGTAATTACATGTAAAAACATAGGAAGTCCCAAGTCAAAAAGGACTCCTATTTTTGAATAAGTCAAAGTAGTTAGGTTTTTCCTAAATTTTCTCAAGGCCTCTCCCTATAAATAAAGAGGGCCTCTATTGTAAATATTATCTTTTATCTATTGCAACAAAACTCTGCCAAATTGAGAAGCAAGTTGAGACTTTGTGCTTATTTGTGTAAATCAATTTTCAAATATTTATCAATACAAGAGAGCAAGTTAAATTCCAATATTTGTCTTGGAGTGATTTATTTTATGATAGAATTGTTCTTATGTCTTTGCTATCATATTATCTTGGATAAGTAATTGAAGTGTGAGTGTTTATTTCAAGTGATTAAGGAGTATTCTAAATCTGATTTTAATAGACTTTGAGCTATAAAATCATTTGTGAGGATTGTGTTCATGTTTGTGAGGATAAAATAGTTTGAAGACTTTGTGCTGCAAGTTATTATATTCAATCTACTTTTATCATCTTGGAGAAGAGTGAAGACTTTGGGTTGCATTCAACTTCAAATAAGTTCTATTTGCCATTAGTAAGTGAGGCAACAAAAACTTTGTGTTTCTGTGGGTTTATGAAAGTTCATAAGTTCTTTATTATCATCTTGAAGTATAAGCATCTATTCTGAAAAAAGAGAATGAGATGAAATGGAACCACCACAAATATAGTGTTTAGTGTACATAAATTTCATAAGTTATTTGTTTATAATAGCTAAGCAATCAGAGGGAACCTCCCCT
Organism: Cunninghamia lanceolata; assembly: GCA_027924645.1. Lineage (NCBI taxonomy): Eukaryota > Viridiplantae > Streptophyta > Pinopsida > Cupressales > Cupressaceae > Cunninghamia > Cunninghamia lanceolata. The sequence goes on along the minus strand of BSBN01000281.1, from coordinate 1,051,249 downwards.
TGCTGAGAGGAGAGACTTTGTCTCATCATAGCTGTGGCTGATATACCCATTTTGTCGTTAGTGAGTTAACGACAAAATATTCACCCAACAAAGTAGAATAGATTTCTCTACAAGGAGATTTAACCATTACACGTTATGGTTGCAACTTTCATGATATTACTACAAATGAACTGATTACTAGTTTACTATATTCCTCAATATAAGTCCACCTCCACAAATGTAAAAAATGAGCTCAAATTTAAAAAATCCTTGGTTCCAAATTATATTGTGATGTCATTACATGTATCTCAATCTATGATGTCATTCTTCAAGTAATTCTAATTGAGAATGTTATTTAATTCCCAATTTGTTAACCAAACATAAAAAAATAATTAGCCAATTCGATAACATGTAAAAATAAATCAACCAATAACTTGATAAGGATTTAGAAACTTTCAAGAAAATGTGATTGGTAGGTGTAAATACAAATCCCACTTGGAAGGGGATACAAATTTATTTTCATTTTGATGGGTTGCAACCAACACCAAAATAGGTCTATCATCAAGATCTTTATTTAAAGGTGACCTTCTAGGCAACATGTGATTTGAAGTTATTGCTTTTATGCTCTCAATTGATAAAGCTCCTAAAATACCCCTCTCATCATTATTATTGGTTTGCACTCTATTTTCAGGGTAGAAGATGATCTAGAAGCCACTGAGTTCTACATTGTATCATCTTTCTTCTTTTGAGATTGCAAATCATCTCAAGGTTTATTTATCTCTAACTCCAGGAAATCTTTTCTTGTGGGCATTTGTCCAACTTTAGGCAAGTTTTCTTTGTTATCTCTTTCTCTATTATCTAGATCACACTAGTATCAAGTAAGTTGGGAAGAATCTTTTACAAGTAGTAATTGATAGAAGATTGCGCCTTAATCCTGAAGTTAAAGATAATGCTTGTATTGTAGTTAAATGTCTCCATTAGGTATTGCAAGAGTTCTCTCACTATCTTTACATCATCTCTCAAAGTTCTTACAAAATTTTCCTCATAATTTATATATCTTCAAACTTGCTGGGATCTTGTCAAATACTATTATAGTGGAAATTGGGAATCACAAGGATTACATTCAAAAGGCCTACAACCACTATTGCATTGTAGGTCAATGTATGCTACTAATTCAGACCACCATTTTCTCTAGTAATTATATAACTAGTAGAACATGGTAATCAAATAAGGCCTACAATATAGAGTAAATGGTAGTTATGACAACCTGAATAAAAACTAATACATATAGCATCAAAGATATGATATACATAACAAGATTGATCTTGAATTGAACAACAAACTCCTCAAAGTCATCAGGCTCTAAGGCATTGGGTACTTCTAGTCCCACCTAACCCTGAACCTTAGCCCCCCACCCATCCCCTTTACTTTTCACCCACTCGGGCCACCCTTTTCCTTTTGAATATTCCTCCTAGTAGTGTACATGATTGCAAAAGCTTACCTACAAACAAACATAATAAATTTTGAGAAATCATAGACAAGTCTATGTTCCCAAAAAATATAGCAAATGATGAGTTGCAAATAATGTCAGCCAAAAAATTGTAAGTAATAAATAACCTTCAATTCAAGGTATATGTACAAAATTGACCAGAGGATAAACACCCTATTACTACATTCATCTTTAAATTTTAAAGAATATTCTATTTAAAACATTTTATTTCATTCATCACCTCACTCCATAACTAAAAGATGAGAGACAATACATATCTATGTCGTTGAATTCTCCATTAAAAAAAGGACTAGAACTCCTAGCCAAGAAAATAGCCAACACCAAGCCAAATTCACTAAAAACCAAATTTTTAACTCTTTTAAGGCTAGGGAAAAGCCATGTGGGGCACTTCTTTACTGGTCTTTTGAGCACTTTGTACACAAACCATAATCAATTATATATGTGATAATGCTACCACCACACACATGTGAACATGCTTTTAAGACTAAGTTTAGGGCATAGCTAATGATTTATCAATTGACACTATTGATGCTTGCTTGAATTGTAGATCCTATGATCTCAATATTTTTAGCATAACTCAATTTTTCCATAAATGATCTTGAAATAAAGAAACCTACATAGCAAACTTTTAAGGATCTTCATAGAATAATTGGACCCACAGATATATTCGCTAGGCATGGATTAAAATATGCACAATAATTTGTCATAGTGCAAACAAATAAAAAAAAATGTGTGTCATGATATTAAATGCATTTCTTGTACCATTTTCTCCATTAATTATATAACTAGTAGAATGTGCACAGAATTGTACATCATATTCTTAAGAATTTGAGCTCTCTTGTTGATAGAAAGGCCAATAAACTTGCATAAAGTTACATTTCCTTTTAGCCTGCATAAGACATTTTTAAATCTAAGGAGTTATTAACCTTGATGGTCTCTAATCATTCCATTGGCTTTGCTATACCTCCCTTACTATAGTTTTTTGTCTCTTTTGTCAAACATCTATTGTACTTTTTTTTAACATATTCCTATGATTGAATTAAACCTTTCCTTTTATAAGAAAATATATTAAGACATTGATTTAAGAATGAGAATTAGAAAGTATACCTCTTTCTTTTTCAAACTATATTATTTCCAACGTAATGCAAGTTAGTGACCAAAGGTATTTGAACTAAAACCTTAGTAGTCTACCTTAGCAAATTTCATGGACTATATTTTCTTTGTATCAAAGAAAAGATTTAGCTACTTATTTCTTAGATATCCTATTTTTGTGTTTTTTTATTTTCCATATGTGTGGGTTCAACATACCAAAAAAAATAAATATCTTAGTGTAGAAGAGGAAAATTTACACCTTGACTAAATGTATTAATCAAGGGAGCTTTTCACTACAACTAAACTAGGATCCTGTTCTGGTTTTTGCTATCTAATTCTTTAGGTAGATTAACATTAACAGAAACTTTTTGCACTAAAGTAAATAAACTAAACTAACTACTTGGATGATAAAGAAGAATTGATAAAATCCTGGAAATGAAATGTTTTGAATAGAATTTAGAAATTTCAAGCAAAGAGCAAAAAAGGTAAGAAATAGAGAAACCTAGTATCAAAAGATGGATCCCTATGCTAGGGATGTCAACGTGTCACAAAGACATCTATGTGCCACACTATAGTCCAAGAAGCATGAAAAATAAAAAGTTTCAACTCTATTCAGTTTCCTATCACTTGCACAGCACAACTACAACTAGGATACTAAACCGGTAATCTCTAGGTGACAAGAAATAAACCAAAATTGAAGGAAGATGTATAAACACAAAAATGGAAGGGTTGAGTGAGAGAACACAAAACCAACAATTAATAATGGATCTTCTCACTAAAATCTTCATCCTGTAAAGAAAAGAGAAAATGGTTGGGGCTACTTGGAAGGTTGCCTTCAAGTCAAGCCCCTATTTTGTTCTTTTGACCTCTATGGGTAGCCAAGATGAAAATTCTTTAAAATAAGTGTGTGCTTCTATTTTCTATATATAAATGACAATATATTTATGAAAGAAAAACTAATCTACTCAAAACCCAAGTGAGCAAACTAGTGAAATAGCTTTAGAGAGATAAAGGAAAAATGAGGTAACCACACAATGCAACAAGAAAAATAGATTACACTACAACAAGGAAATAAAAGAGAATAATATGAAACTCAATCACTATTTAATGGAGGTGCAAATTGCCTAACTGAAGTACAATAACCTAGCAAGAAATGGTCTCACAAAACTCAACAAAATAAATCATAAAACCCACAAAGATATCACATGAATGTGTATACGTTAACACATCTACAAAGGATCCTTGAGAAAATAGAATAGGATACTAGAAATGAGAGAAAAACTTCAATAATCTTCATCAAGTTGCAAAGAGCTAAAGAGAGGTCACACAAATTTTCTTGAGAATGAATAATGGATTCCAAAATTGCATGGGAGGAGGGAAAAATGAAAAAGAGGTTCAAAGAAGGCTATTTTGGGAGGCACAGAGGCATTATGAGAATCTTGAATCGTCACTAAAGGTGGCCAATAACACCCAAAAAATGGTCACTTGGTGGCACATAGGTGCAGAATGCTAGTGCGATGTGCAAACATTTGTGCTGAGTGCTAGCGTCTAGGTGACTCCAGCCATTGGTCACATGAAACACCATAGAACGATGAGAAAATCAATGCACTAAAATAGAATTTGACAAAAAAAATATAAAGGGTCAAACATAACATAAAAGCATATGTGTGGTTATAGGAAAAGGCTAAGATAAGGCCAAAGTGAACCTAAAAACATACTTGGGGAGAGGACACCAAAGTGAATGCAAAATGTAGCATGAAAATGCAAGGGTATGTACTTTTTGACATTACACTTGGTATGTAAGGAAATGTAAAAATACACGACACAAGGTTAAAAATGATACATGGGTAGAGAGCTAACATATATACTTCATTGTACACTTTACCTTTGATCGTGGTAATTAAGAATCAAAGGAATGCACATTGCTCACTTGTAAAACAAAGAATTCTAATGATGTTGACAAAGACTAAAATGTAAATTATCCACTCCTAGAAATCCTTTTAAATCTTAGATCATGACTTAAAAGATAGCCACAACACCAAAGCCAAAACTTAAAAGTATTCAACTAAAACTAAAATTTGAAATTGAATGCTAGATACAAGATAATTTATTGATTGAATAAGTTTTCTTTAAAAAAGAAAAATTAATATGAATGAGGTAAAGCAAAAAAAATTATACAGAAACAAAAATTAAAATAAGGAAAAACCTATCGTTTTCTATCATGCAATCAATGTGCATGTTGAATGAAACTTTGACTCCCATGCCCCTAGTTAACCAAACCAATGTAAAAACTTATATAGGAAAAGTGTCATCTTGAATGGGGCATTTTCATCGTGAAAATCTACTATAAACTCAATGCTTTCAAGCTTTTCAAGTATCTCTATAAATACTACATTGATTTCCTTGAATACCTTGCTCAAATTTTCTACTAATATGGCATTTTCTTTAATATTTATAGGCAATCAATAGTTTCATCTAAGCATGGTAAATCAAGATGGAATTGTACTGTGGCTTCTTTAAAGACAAAAACATTAGATTGAGACGCATCCACTCCCACAGTCTAATTCTGTCGGAAGAAGAATCTCAATAGGAATTCGAAGCTTAGACTCTTACTTGAAATTCCTTAGGTGTCTATGACCCTATCATGGGCAAAATGGACTCTCACAAGACTCAATGGTAAACTTGGAGTAATTGTTGTGAAGGTCTTTTGAGAAAAATGAGCCGCTTGGACAGATTTTACATATCCCCCAATCTACAGATCTTACCATCACCTTCTAGATATTTAGTCCACCTAGATCATACTACCACTCTTTTAGACCACCTCCCTATCCTTACCACTATTTATGTTGATGGCTCTTCTAAGATTCCTACTGATCTCCCTTATAAATTGAATGTTTCCTATCTTGAAAACCTATATTGCATTGCTAGCCTTTTAGCTACCTGGAATGCAAAACCCAAGTCTCAATTTGATAGATGGATCAGTTGGTGGGAGAGAGCAATTTCTCATTGTGTCTAATTCCTTCATGATTATGGTAGGAGGGTGGCTGCTAAAAGGCAAAGGCTTGAAAAATCCCTTCAAGGCCAGCTTGTACAGGGTAGAAAACTTTTGATAAACAATCCTTGCAACATCCCACTCCAACAGTCAATTGCTCACATAGAAAATCAGCTTTGTAAGTTGGCTATTTATAAAGGTAAAGGTGCTCAACTAAGGGCTACACTACAGTGGATTAAATATGGACACAAAAGTTCCAAATTTTTCTTTCAATATCTTCAACATAAACATAAAAAAAGAACAAATATCTATCATCAAATCAGTTGATGGTGCTATTTAGACTAGCCATGACAGCATCATGAAAACTTTCTATGACTACTATAAACTTTTGTTCACAGATGGCTCCAGCAATGACCCCCTTATTCTGATTTTAGAGGATAACCTTCAGGGTTGTATTCCTCGCAAAATTGACCCTGAATATGCTACCTTTCTTGATCATTACCTTTCTTTAGAAGAGACTGAGGAAGCCATGCTAAGTATGCCTTTGGAAAAAAGCCCAGGAATGGATTGTCTTCTAGTAGAATTTTATCGGGCTCTTTGGCCATACATTCAAGAAGACTTTTACAACGTGTATCTTGAAGGTATTGAAACAGGTACTTTAGGGGCTATCATTAATCAAGGTTTAATTAAACTCATCCCCAAAGACAAACAAGAAGACACGGTGAATGGTTGGCGGCCCATCACCTTGCTTATCACATCTTACAAAATCATTGCCAAAGCATTGGCAAAACGAATCAGGCCTATAACTCAAGAAATAGTTAGACCTGAACAAACTGGATTTCTAAGGGGATGATTTATATTAGATAATTTGATGCTTGCTTTGGAGACAGATGAATGGGCACAACAATCAGCTCAAGATGCTCTCATTATCAAACTCAATTTTGACAAAGCTTATGATCGTATTCGCTGGCCCTTCATTCTCAAAATGCTTCAGTGGCTAGGCTTTGGTCCTAAATTTTGTGCTCAAGTTAAAATGTTATTCATGGAAACAAATGCCAAATCGGTTATTAATGGATCTCTTTCTCCCCAGATTCTCCTCGAAAAATCCATCCGCCAAGGCTACCCTCTCGCCCCTTTCCTCTATGTCCTTACAATAGATGCTCTTGGATATCTATTGCAACATGCTCATGCAAATAAATTAATATGGGGAATATCTCTTCCTGGTAATTCCATAGCCCTTAATTCTCATTTTATTGATGATAGCATGATCTTCATTCAAAATGAAGTTGAGGAGGTGAACAATACTTTGGATATTCTAGAATACTTTTGTGTAGTTTCGGGTTCTCAGTTGGCTATGCACAAAACAAAATTCTTGATGACTCGTCCCAACCCCTAGCCACCTTGGATCCCCAAGGAGTGGAAGGAGGTGAAGCATGGAACCATTATGAGGTATCTCAATATACCTTATGGAATTGGTGTTTCTCTAAAGGAGAAGTGAAATTGGTTTCTATGTAAAATAAAAAATAAATTATTAACATGGACAAATTGTTTCTTGTTAATGGTGGGTCATATTCAAGTGGTGAATAAAATCCTATTGGCCAGCCATGTTTATATCTCTTCATGCTAGCTACCATCTAAAACATGCTACAATCAACTAACACATCTCATCCAAAATTATCTTTGGGCTAGCTGGGGAAAAAAGAAAGGCATGCCTATTACATCTTGGTCACATTGCATTTTGCCAAAGGATAAATGTGGATTGGGTATCATTGACCCTTTCACGCAAGGAGTTTGCCTTTCAGCCAAGTGGATTGTGAGAGCATTGGAAGGAGATACACATTGGAAGCACATAATCCATTTCCGCATACAAACTGCTACAACAGGTAATACTTGGAACTCAATTCATTCGCATGACAAGATGTTGCTAGCTCCATATTTCAAGACACATGCATCAGCACCATTTAATAGTATTTGGAAAGCTTGGCAGATGGTTTCTCACAAGCTATCTTGGTTTGATCAAACCTTTAGCCATGGTCTAAGTTTTGCTACTTCTTCCATATGGTGGAATAGGTTGATTCAACTCAATGAAAAGCCCCTTGCTAAGCTTCCTGAATTCAAAGCTAAATGATTATTCAAAAAAGGCATTCAGGTGTTTTGAGATCTATGGGACCCCACAAGCTTCATCTAGAGACCTTGGCATCATCTGAAAGGTTGCTTTAACCTTAGCTTTAGTGATAAGTCAACTATGCTTGAAATCCAAAATCTTGTTCTTGTCAATCTTTCTATCTTGTTGTCCATTTGTTGTCACTCTAACTTCCTTAAAGATTGGAGATGGCCCAATGGTTGCAACATTTGAAATTTCCCTCTCAAGATAATCTACAAGTTCAGTTGCTGCCTAGTCTACCCCTTGCTCGCCGCCTTAACATGATTTGGAGGAGTAAATTTAATAGAGCTAAATGGAACAAACTTGGTTTGCTGATATGGCAATCCAAAGCTGACTCCCGCTCCCAACTCACTACTTAGAAACTCCTCCATGGTAAGCTGCCTATTGGGAAACGCCTTAAATTCTTGTAGCCTTCTCCCTCATGCCCCTTTTGTGGTAAGGTTGAGTCCATCCTACATAGTTTTTGGTTTTGCTCACATGCTAGATCTCTTTAGTCTTCCCTCATGATCACATTCCCTGACATCTTCCATTTTCCCTGGTCTTGGAAATCAACTCTTCTTGGTTGTTCCAATTCTCACAACGTGATCTCAAACACTTGTCGGATTATTATCATTAATCATATCTGGAAGCTTCGATGCTTGGCTGCTCTTTCACGGACATTCCTTCCATTGCAAATTGAAATTCAAAGGATTTGAGTGGATTTATCTCTTCAGGTGTATATTCTGATCTCTACAAACAAGGAGCTACTCATGGCTAACAAAGACCTTGATAATCAGGCCAGTTGTTTGAAATCTCAGCTACAAAGATGGGAAGTAAATTTGAAGAGTTCGTTGGTCAAGCCAAGCAAATAACAGATTCAAGAGTTTGTACTGATACAATAGACCAGGTTGCAGTGTTTTCATGTTCACTATTGTTGTTTATCAGCTGTTCCAGTTGGACCAGCAGAGTCTTTGGGTCATTCTGATGGCTTATGTTGTTGTTTATTGTTGCTTGCTACTATTTTGCTTTTTGTTGTTCACAGTTTGGCATGTACAAAACTTAAACTATTAGTTTGGGTCTTTTTTGTTGCTCATGAGCTGTTGGCAGTAGTGGATGTATGATTAGCAGCTATTTTGGTGGCTGTTTCTGTATATTTTTTTAATTTTGCTTCCTTCAATATAAAAAAAAAAGATAAAACATGACTAGAATAGGAAACTTTTGTTTTGATGAGTGCATTTACTAAAATAAAAAGGTAGAACACTCTTGATATATTATAGATTTAGTTATCAAAGCATGTGCCTTAAGGAGGAAAATGTCTCAATATTTTCTAACCTTCACAAACATTTACAGATGGTATTCTACGGTGTAAAAGGAATTAAATCATTCAAAGTGGAAATGGTACCTTTGTAATGTTCATTCCTTAATCATTCCCCTAATTATTTGTAGGTGATCAATAGCTTAATTTTGTGGTCTATGAGCTAGGTAATTTAGCCTTAATTTCACTGCAAATAGCTTCAGCTAAAACATGAGCATGAATGAGTAGCCACACCCTAGTACAAACCCGACTGCTATAAGACCAAACATTAGCTCGAGGTAACTGACACCAATCTTCATCATCCAAATGCATAATCAAACCCCCACTAATCACTGTGAGTTCAATTTGTTAGTGTATATTTTATCTATGTCCTATTTTACCTCACACATTGTCATAAGCCTACTTAAGTGGGTTGTGTGTCTTTATTGGCTCTTTTTTTTTTGAGGCAAATCCCATGTTGATGTGTGCAGGCCCATCTAGTAGATTGTTGGTTCGAACGTGTGAAGGGCCAATCTCTCCTTGCTTGGTCAATTTTGTAGGAAGGCATCTAACCTCATGGCAACAGAATCCCTTGTTCCTGACAGACCTCAAAGAGTAGGCCAAAGGGCTATTTGAAAGGGTCAAAAAGCAAGTCGAAGGACCATTTTCAAGGGTTGAAGGTTTGTTTGAAAGGGTAGAAGCCTTGTTTGAAAGGACCACACCCCTATTTGAGAAGGTTGCAGGCCTCAAAGACTAGACAACAAGCCTAAAAGAACAGGTCATGGGTCTCAGGTCGTGGCTCACGCCTCTGCCCACGTGCCAGGCACTTCCCCTGTCACGCTTACATTCCACAGGCCCTTCAGAATCCCACGCAGGTTTACAAAAACCTGCGCCCACCATTCTACCTACACCTAGATATTTTAGTCTTTCTCAAGCGAAGGGATTTTTGTTTAGCGTCTGTGCATTCAAACAAGAAGGAAGGAGGGACATGTGCTCTCTGTTTGGCCAGCAAGGAAGGAGGGTTTGGACCAACAACACAGCGACAAAGCCTTGGAAATGCCTGTCAAATTTGGGCTTCAAAACTCGGCATCAATCTCTGCTCACAGGCTCAAAGCCCTCTGTCTTAGATGCCTTGCCAAGGGAAAATCACAGTCTTGGCCACCATTGTTCAAACTTGGTCGCCCCTGCTTCCTTTTTGAAGTGTTTTTTGTCCATCATGCCCTAATTTTGGGCCTTGGAAAACCCTAAGTTTTTTGTGCCCTATTTTTTATTTGGGATATTTTGTATTTTTTAAAGCATTCTACATAATGCTTTTTTGGTATTAAAATAACCAAAGCAAATATTTAAATTAGGCGAAAATTAGCTTTAAGGTTCTTTTTAAATTATGAGTGTGAAAATTGTATTTTTTTTTAAAGGTTAAGTATTAGGGTAAAGTACTAATTTTATAAAGTGTCGCATTTAAGGGGGGACAAATTAAGCAAAGGGGTCTAACCACACATTAATATTATAAAGTGTCACTTTTATGTATTATTATGGGGGAATTATACATAGGCATTTTGTAATCCTTGAAGTAACATAAAGTTCAAAGGGGAGCATTTTATCTAAGTCAACTAATGGGGATAACGAGTCATCCATCTGTCATTACATTGGAAAACAAAAACTACAAGTCCTGGTGCGATAGTATCCTAGCGCACTGCTAATGGAATCACCTATTGCCACATTTGTATGGACTTATTCCTAAACCAAGTACATATTGGCAGAAAATTGTTTGGGAAAATAAAAATAATCATGTCTTAGGATTAATTGGTTTAAATGTTATGAACCATGCTCAGTTGGTTTCTCTATCACATTGACTGCCCTAGAGCTCTTTGGACCAAACTATGGGAAATGTATGGAGACCACAATGAACCTCCATTCCCAGATGATCCCGCTATAGACATACTTCTTTCCCTTGATGATGTTGATGATCCTTTGTATGATGATGATACTGAAGAGGAACTTGTGTATTGGAAAAGTCTTGATTGTATTGATGACACAGAGACATACCCACTTGCATCTCCTCCCTTTACACCTCCTGCATTGGTAGATATTTTGCCACCTCCCCCTATTGCTTCATCATATTTTAGAGTCACTCCTTTGAGAGCTTCCAACACTTCCTTGCAATAGGATATCCATCTTCCTAGCATTGTTGATTGGGACAGAATTGTACCCGACATTGTTTGTCTATTTGTAGAATCTCACATTACTGACATGGAAGCACACATTGAGGACACCAATCTTCTCTTCAATGATAGTTTTGATGAAGCCGCATCTCTATTTTTCTCTTCAGATATTCATGCTCTACATCTGTCTACACATGGTGGATCATCATCATCTTCATCTATTAGGCATGCACCTGATTTGATTATGGCACCCTTCAGCATCAACATGGGGACACTTCAGAAATCTTCAAAGACATCAAAATCAGCATCATCATCCTCAGATCAGCTTCAGCATGATTTAGGATCATACATACATCTTCCAGCATGGGAATATATCATGCATCTTCATTTGGTTTCATTTTTTCCCGAGGGAAGGAATATTGTTCGACGTTCTTGGATCTACATCTGCATCCTTTGTCGACTATCTAGCCTCACTACAGCAAGACATGTATTATGAAGGGGTCTCTTTGACCTTCTATCATTTTCTCTCTTATTAGGGGAAACCTATATTGTACTTAGTGAAAGAAGTAGTACTTCTTCATTTGTATAATTTTCATGCATCTTTTATCTCTTTTGGAGGGTAGTTTTCTCCCACAACGTTTTCTACCTTTCTTTACTTCATGAGAGATTACTTTGTACATGGGTACCTCATCAGGCCTAGTAGCCAGAACCCATCTTTATTGTACCCACCTAAGCAATGCTTAAGAGGGGGTGTTAGTGTATATTTTACCTCACATGGGTAAAATACATGTGATGTAAGCCTACTTAAGTGGGTTGTTATGTCGACTTGGAGAGTTCGACACAACTCTCCAAAGACACATGTTGACATACTTTTGACACTTGGTGTGGAGTGTTGAAGTCGACTCAACCTCCTCACCTATATGTACAACTTCTTTTTCATAATCTATCACTCAAATTTGATGCTAGCATTTGCTTAGTTGTTCCTAAATTCTTATACAACTAAACCTGCTAGTACCAAAACAAGTGGCACAATCTAACAATTCGACCCGAAATCCTAGCCTTAAAAACACCAAACACCCTATATCAAAAATCCTAGCTGCTCCATTCAAAGCATGCCTTACAACAGCTCAAGGACTTGCCCAAACAGGTCATTTCCCATCATAATATAACACCTAATAAATTCATCTAAAATCTAAAAACTCAAGAAAACCATTGCTTACGAGTATCCAAAAAACTACAATTTACAAAATCAAATGGAAGACAATGATATTCACATTAGCCAAATCCACCACCTTTCGTAATAAAAACTACCACATAAAATATAGAGAAATCTTGAATAAGTGCCATATTGCTTACATTTACTCTATCTTCCCCCTTATATGAGAACATTTTCCATCCTTGAGACTCTCGCCTCCATTTGCTATATTTAAGTACAGTTTGTAATATCATACTCAATTTTCAATTCACCCTAGTTTTCACTGGCTACTTTTTTTGCAAGATTTAAACAAATAGAAAAAATGAATGTCAATGGACTAAAATGGCCATAGACCAATCATAAAATCAAATTCTATGAATCTCCACCACACAAAATTTGTTGAAAAAAATGAAACCTTTGAAAAAACTTATTTTTTCTTTCTTGCACAACTCACGAGACAAGAAAAATAATTGTAAGTGAAAATAATAGTATCCCTACCATAAACATAGATAGAAACTAATAAAACACATATAACCATCACAACATATCTACATTGAATTCTCAAACTATATCAATCTTTAAATAATTAATTAATTATTAATTATTTTATTTACCCTAAATCTTATGGAATTTTATTCTCCTTTCCAATCATGAGCGATGTTTGATTTAACAATCAAGATGCCTTAACTGTCAACAAGGTGCCACCTTAACCAAGTGAGGTGTAACTACTCCCCCTTGGGTTCTACTATGCACGTGCCAACATCGTACGAGGATAACTAAAACTCACAAGGTGTGCAATATTGTCAAGGCATTTGATTGAGGATCACCAATCTTATCAAACCAAATTTTGTGGCATTGTTTTCCACCGTTACCGTTCATAGTCCAGACAGTTCTATAGATTCTGAAAGCATACACATTTATTTTAATAATTTTTATATATTTTTTAAGAGATTCTATGCGCAAAATTGACGCTTATATTTATAACTAATGTTACAGTTACAAACATGACAACAGTGCAAGCAAGCGTCAATTTCAACCTTGATTTCATCCTCTGCACTTTTATTAATAAGTGTTAATTTTTTATTTAATCAATTTGATTAGAAATTATATATTTTTTTATTATTTTCAAATATACTGTCAAAGCGCTACATAATACAATTGGACATAATTAATTTGTAAGAACTATTAGCAGGAGCTTTCAGTTGCTGTATCTAAAATATAACCTGAAATGGAAGAAATTTTACAAAAACATTCCATTAAATTTTTTCTTGTTCCCATCTAGTTGGTGATGCACTGCATGCCAGTCGGGGCTCGTCAAATACATATGTATTAAAATGACAATGTGAAAAGAATGGTATGGAGCAATTCAAAGAATTTAATGGCATCGTATAAAATTATATGAAAGACTGGAACAATTTGCTTTTCCGTAGAAAAAGTTTCCTTGTAGTTTACAATAGCCAGACTCCTCAACCCACTAGTTCTGCAAAAAGCTATTTCTCTTGATTGAATAAAGATAGTGTGCATGCTAAGAAAGATTTATGAGCCCATTGGATTCTATTAGTGCGCTTGCTGACGCTGCACTCTGCTAACTCTGTGTTGGAAAAAGGAGCCCACACTGTGATCCGCAGGGATTCCAGAGGCATGTTGGAATTTCTAGTAGACAAACACCACTAAACAATTTCTCCAAAAAAACTGTTTCTTTATCATCTATCAGCTAGCAAAAGTTAAATCTGGGCGCACACAATCATTCCTCTGCACAATCATAAACAATGTGTATGCAGAAAGCTGATTACAGATGATTCCATTACATATCCGAATGATCGATTTACTTTTCTTGGCCGTAACTCCGGGTGAGAGACACGCAACCGCTGATGTAATACATATATCCTTACTTTTGCACAATTGCAACATGTCTCCTTGATTGGGTTCTTGTGGCTGTCTGTAATCCACAGGGATTCTGAGAACAAATAAACTCGGGAGGAATTCATAGCTTGATTGCACTGAAACGAGGGTTGTGCTAAGAATCGTAAGCAACATTCGGCGGCTTATTGTTTAGAAGATGGCACGCTGCGGGATCTTGCTTCTTCTTGTCATATCCACGCTCATTGTAAGTTTATTGTTCCCACGCAAGATTGTTCTTTTAGGGTTTGTATAATGTTTATAATGATAGTTTTGATGATTTGTGCAGTTGTCAAAGTGTGAAGGCGGAGGAGGTCAGCCGTTTGCAGCAAAGGCTTCTCTGTTGCGCTTTTGGAGACGCACATTGCCTGGCGCGCGGCTTCCTGGTTTCTTGCTGGAAAAGGCCTCGCCGCTCAACGCTACTTCTGTTGCTCTCTTTTCTCTCTATTTGAAAAACCACACTCTGTCCGACCATATTGCCTCCTTCTGTACAGCAGCGGAGCTTCTTTGTAGTCGCACAGCGGTGCGCTACGAAAAACCCGTGTCAGGGCCCTCGGATTTCGAAAGCTATAAGGGAAAGGAGTTCCAGCAGTACAAGGCCGACGACAATACTTTCAAAAATTACTCTGACAACGGCAACGTTGTCGCGGACGGCTTCAAAGGTTACGGCCGTGACTCCGACAGCGGGTTGCAGGTCTTCAGAAACTACGCCCCCGGTTCCAATGTGGAAGACGAGGGTTTTGCCACTTACCAAAGCGGATCTAGCGGCGGCATCGGCGATTTCACTTCCTACGGCTCTAATACCAACATTCCCAATCATCATTTCAAAAACTACGGCACTGAGAGCAACGGCGGCATACAGAATTTCCAGAGCTACGCCGACAATTCCAACGTGGTTCAGAACGGATTTACCACCTACGGGAAGGACGCCAACGCCCTTCTGACGGAGTTTACCAGTTACTCAACGAGCTCCAATGTGATCACCAACACCTTCAAGGCCTACGACCAAGGGGGCAACGCCGCCACCGGAGGCTTCACAAAGTATGCAGAAGACGGCAACCGTGTCACTAACGACTTTCAGAGTTATGCGGCGAACGTAAATGGGGGCGACGAGAGCTTTACAAACTACGCCAACCTTTCGAGTGTTCAGCAGGCTACGTTCAAATCCTACGGAAAGGATGCCAACGGTCTGGGAATCACCTTCACCAATTACGGCAAGAAAGTCTGGTTTGACTCCTCTAGCGATTTCTCTCAGTACGCCAAGGGTTCCAACAGTCCTAGTGTGGGCTTCAGTTCCTACAGCCTCAACTTCACTTTCAAAGACTATGCCAAGTCGGGCGTGACCTTTTCAGACTACAACAAGACGGTCAAAGCGAGAGGCGTGGAGGCCGGAAAGTTCTTCAGGGAGAATCTGTTGGTGCAGGGCAAAACTCTTCCAATGCCCGACATCAAGGATTACATGCCCAAAAGATCGTTCCTTCCCGGATCTTTAGCCGATAAGCTGCCCTTCAGTACCCATACTCTGCCGGCGCTGATGAAAACGTTTCACATTCCAGAGAACTCGACAATGTCGGCGATCATGGCGCGGACGCTGCGAGAATGCGAAAGGGCGGCGGTGAAGGGCGAAATAAAGAAATGTGTCAGATCAGTAGAAGGCATGGCGGAATTTGCAGTGTCGGTGTTGGGCTCAAAGGTGGAGATTCTTACCGCACAAAGCACGGCGGGATCTGGACAGAACGTTTCTGTGGGCGTCGTGAGGGGCAAAGACGGAGGGAAGGTGACCAGATCGGTGTCGTGCCATCAGAGTCTGTTTCCATTTCTGGTCTATTACTGCCATTCGGTGCCCAAGGTTAAAGTTTTTCAAGCGGCATTGTTGTCAATGAAGGAGAAGAAGAAGATAAACGAGGGAGTCGCCATCTGCCATTTGGACACTACGCAGTGGAGTGCAAAGCATGCGGCATTCGTGGCGTTGGGACATCAGCCAGGGAAGATCGAGGTCTGCCATTGGATCTTCGAGAACGATCTCATCTGGGTGCCGCTGCCCGCTTAACATTTTTTTAAACGGATATGCTCTTCCGCCAAAACGAATTTACTGTAGCGTATTATAAATAACTATGTCCCTGGTTTTTTTATTTGTGCTGCAGCTTGGAAGGCAAGGCGCAATCTTTTTTCTTTGTTATTGTTGTGCTGTCAAGTGTAGTTTTGGACAAAATTAAAACTACAGGTCGCTCTATTGGACCTGTGTCTATCCCAGCACGCTCTTTTAAATTTTAATATATAATTATTTTGGTAAAAAAGCATCCAGCGTGCTGGATCGACACAGCTCCAAGACTTCGTGTCTTTTCGATTTCCTTGCACGGATTACTCTGATCAAATATAAAATTGATATCATATCCGTCGTGTGATTCCTGTCTTCAGACGTGCATTATTTCAGAAAGATGGGTTTTGTTTTCTTCCTTTGGTAAAGGCATCTTTAAAAATTGTGTGAGGGAAGATAAGGACTCTCTCTTAGTGGGGGGGACTAAATCCAATACAATTTATACCTCACATAAATTATTTAAGGGAAAATTATAATTTTTACAATATATTAAAATGAAGACTCTTTTCTGAATGGGATTTGATTGAAACTTGGGTATCTAAAGTTAGTGGATTAGTGGATCAAGTTGCAAATTAAATCATCAATGGATATACATTTAAATGGATCAATTTTTTAAAAATAAAAAAAATGACTCTAAATTGTGCTCTTCTTACCTTAATAAGCTTTCAATAATTCCATCTTCCAAAGAGTTGCAAAAGCAACTAAATCAAAACAAGCATATCATGCCTTTGTGCAGGAAATTTCATTATTCATCTATATTTATTGTGGGGGATTTTAGATTGCCACGCCTGAGGGTTTCCCTTTAGCCTTCTTAATGGCCTCAAACTTTATCAACCCAACAATTTATATCGGTGTTGATGGTTTGATGCCCCTAGAGGATGACTCTATCGAACAAGTGACCTGGGAAGTTTGTTCCCGATATGTCTCATGAGGTATGAACTTTGAGCCTCATTTGCATTGTGGTGCTACCCATTTCAGAGTTTGATATTGCTTGTAAATGGCTAGAACATTTTACTTTAATAGGATGTTTTGTTGGGAGGGTTCCCCCTAAAAGCAGGCTAAGAGACTAGGCCAACAAGGCTTGGACCCCACATGGGGTCCACCTTAGTGCAGTCCAAAATCTCACTAAGGAGTTTTTTATTATGCTTCATTGAAGCTAGCCATGTAGAGGCCATTCTTAAACATGACCCCTAGTTTGTTTGTGCCTTCCTTTTGGTTTTCCAACCCTAGAATTGAGACTTTGTTGTCTCTGATCAAAGGGCTCTTCGTGTCCCTATTTGGGTGGAATTCTTGGGTTTTCCTAAATTTCATGTTGACATTTTTTAACCACTATTGCCGACTCACTTAGTAAAGTGGTATGTGTTGAGCAAGATCAATTCTTCTTAGCTTGGCCCCAAAAATGTGTCTATGTCAAGGTTGACCTCTTGAAAGATCTAAAAGAGAATGTGGATATTCGAATTAGTCAAATGTGTCATACTCAACATGTCCTTTATCTTAATCTACTAAACACTTGCTTCATGTATCAATCCTCTGATCATAAGATTAAGGACTGTCCCATGGTTTCCCCATGCATCAAGCCTTCTTCTTGTCTGTTAGAGGCTCCCATTTCAAAAGAAGTGTGGACCATAATAGGGAGCCCTAAACATAATAAAAACCCTAAATAATAGTGGAGCTCTGACTAAGACTCCATGAAACACTAGAAATCAAGTTGCTAAGTAGAAATTTAGAGTAGTTTTGAATCCTTCGAACAAGGGGAAAGAGGCGGTGCCTTTTAATGGAAAGTTGTATAGTCAGCCTAAGTCTACCAGAATAACTCAATTGAAGCCAGTCTTATCTTATTAGTTAGAGAATTTTGTTTGTTGTCCTCCATCTCTCTATATAGTGGCCCAACCTTGCTCTCATAGTCTACCTAGACACTTGGAAGAGGGAGAATTTATTTTAGAAAAAAGAAGGGTGAGTCTTCTCAACATTTTGTTGGAAAGTTTTTCTCGAGATGATTTTTTGTAGAATCACTATGCCACTCTAGATGAGTTGGATAGTGATGATATGACTCATGTGACTCCTGCCAATGGATTTTCTTTCCTAGAATGTTTGAGGTCTTACAGACCTCCCTAGGAAATAAGTTTTGTGAGAGACACTCGACAAAGATTTCTAGGTTTGGATGTTCTTTTTTTGCAAGAAGTTAAAATTACTAGATTTTTACTTTCTTTTGCTTGTCATGTTATTTGGCTATCCAATTCATTTTTGTGTAGCAATATTAATGGAGGTCATGGAGGAGTCATCATCTATCTCTCTCCTAATTGGCATCAATATTTAGTTGATCATTGATGTGACCCCACTAACAAAGTATTATGAGCCCTTTCTAATATTGACAATCATTCTTTTGGAGTTATTAATGTTTATGCTTCCAATGATGTTGTTGAGAAATCTTCCCTTTGGCATTGGATTGCTAATTCAATGGATATCGCCACTTCAGTTTTATGTAGAGACTTTAATATGATATAAATAGCATATGCTAAGGATGGCACTCTTCCCATGCACTAGATAGCTAGTAGAAGGGAAGCTTGGTATTACATGAACAATAATTTAGGTCTTTTGATCCCATATTGGTTATCATCATAATCATCCCTATTGGCATATGTGGAGTAATTTATGGGTTGGTTCTAATAGAGTTACAAGTGGCTTGGTCATGCTATGCTTATAGCACAGTCCTTTTTTTCCTTGCTAGTTGTTTTTCCCTTCTAGTGGAGCCTTTATTGAATGTTGTCCTTTGTTACCACTCTCCCATTTAGTTTTGCATTGAATGACAACTTGCTAAGTGTAAGGCCAACAAGAATTAGTTTTTTCTCAACACTTCTTAGTTGACTCATCAAACTACATTGACCCACATCCAACATGTCTAGAATCTTGACCCTTGGCCACTTAGCAGATAGGTTCTATTGACTGGTAGAATTATGCTATCAAATGCACTTTCCTTTTCTTGCAGATCTATGGCCACCAGATGACAGTTTTTCCACCACTCTTACAAGGCCATCATCATGCTAGAATCCAATCCCTTTGCTCCTATTTGTAATTGTAGGTGGCCAAGCTTCGTCAATATAAGAAAATTATTGATAGGCATACAAGTAGAGGTGCCCAGATCAAGGCTTATTTACATTGGCTTAAAGTGGGAGATAGAGCTTCTAAAGAGTTTTTTCAGGCTCTTCATGCTTACCACACTTCCCAAGTGATTAAACAAATCAAAGAAGGTCATCAACTTCTAACTGGACTTCCTAATACCCTTCAAAATTTTGTTCATAATTATGAGTAGGTTTTCAAAGCTCAAGAGAATTCTCTTGAACATAAGTAGGCCTTGCAAGATTGCCTTAGGGTTGTCCCTTTCAAATTTCTTATTCTCAGTGAGTGTCATGTGATCAATTTCTATCCATTGCTAATATCGAAGAAGCTATGTTTTCTATGGCCAATGATACAACTCCTAATTGTGATGGTTTTCCTTGAGTTCTACAAGGCCCTCTAGGTCTTGGTTGGAGAGGATCTTATAAAGTCTTTCTTGAAGAATACCAATCTAATTCCTTAGGAGAAATTATAAACAAAGGAAATATTAAGAACTCATACCTAAATCTAGAGATCCTAAGGATATTTGCAATCGGTAGTCAATTACCTTTCGTAATGTTTCATACAAGATCATAGCCAAGTCTCTTGCATTGAAGCTATGTCATCTTCTTCCTCAAATTGTGTGTCCAAGACAAACTGGGTTCATCAAATCCAAATATATTTTGGATAATATTATTATAGTTTGGGAAGGAATGGAGTGGTCTAAACATTCGTAGCAGCAAGTCATGCTCATCAAAATTGACTTTGCCAAAGCCTATGATCATATTGAATGGCTCTTTATCATTTCCATGCTTCAAATATTACCGCTTATGGGGATTCTAGGAGGACATTGGAAGAAGAATACAACAGACACCTAACCCTACTTAACATACTTCTAGCTCTTTCCATTATTGTCTGATTCATCCTTTCTGCCACTCCTTTTTATTATGGAGTATACGGAGTAGTCTTCTATCTAACAATACCTACGTGCTTACATAATTCATCAATTTCCTTAGAACATTATTCCCCTCCATTGTCAGATCTCAAAACCTTTATCTTATAATTTGATTGCTTTTCAACTAAAGCTTTAAATTCCTTAAACTTAGTGAAAACTTCAAATTTGTGATGCATAAAATAAATCCAGGTAAACCTTGAGACATCATCAATGAAGGAAACAAAATATTTAGATTTTCCAATTGATTCGACATCCACTAGACCAAAAAACATCCAAATGAATAAGTTCCAATTTATCATTAGATTTATTACTGCCCAAAGGAAATGGAGATCTATTCTATTTTCCAAACACACAATGTTCACAGAATTTGAAACTCTCATCAGAATAAGATAAATAGACTAACTTATGTGGCCAAATCTATGGTGCCATAGCATACATGTATTTTCATTATTAGCCTTAGATGCATAAGAGGCATTACAAACAGTAGTGGCTTCTATCTTAAATAGAGTTCTCAATCTTTTCCCCTTTGCTACCACCAAGTTTCCTCTCACCAATCTACAACCATGCTTATCAAATATCATATGCATTCCCAAATCATGTTTAACTTTGAAATAGAAACCAAATTTTTAGCCAATCCAAGAACATGCAAAACACCAGGGAGGGTTTTAATTCTCCCATCACTGAAACACAACATTACCTTCCCTCGTCCAACAATAGGGTATGTAGAGTTATTCCCGAGGTACACACATCCTCCATCATACTCTTCATATGTGGAAAACCGTTCTTTATGTGGGGTTCTGTGGTACGAGCATCCTGAGTCAACCAACCAATGATCATGAGAAACAACATTACATGCAGAAAGTAAAACCTCATCACCTGCATTTGAAGACTTATCAATAGTGGAATCCCATTGTTTCTTCAGGTTTTTACATTCCTTTTTCACATGTCCTCTCTTTCCATAGTTCCAATGCTTAATTATGTTCTTCTTTCCAAGAGTCTTAGAATGGCCCTTGGACTTGTCTTTAGACCCCTTTTAATCTTCTTTTGGTCCTCTTTCCATAGACCTTCCCCTAACACTGAGAGCATCCCCTAAACTATCTGAACTTTTCTTCCTCAATTCATGTGACAGCAGAATTGAAACAAGAGCATCCAACTTTGGATATGTGAGGTTAGCAATGATAGCCAAAATAAAATTCTCCCATGACTTAGGTAAAGAATAGAGAAGCAATATACATTTATCTTCCTCATTCACATCAACATCTACATATGCTAGTTGACTCAATAACAAATTAAATGAATTCAAATGCTCTGCAACTGATTCACCCTCTTTCATTTTCATGGACTGGTAGATCTCACCTAGACACTTCCACAAGCTATGTGTAGACTTCTCACTCACAACATTCAGTAGAACATAATCTGCAAGACACAGTTGGATTGTACCTCGTGCCTTTTTATCCAGTCTATCCCACTCATCTTGAGCAACATCGTTGGGTTTCTTCTCTTTCATAACAGCTAACCACTGATTTATTTCCTCAAGAAAATCCTCCATATTCAGCTTCCACAATTCGTACCCCATGCCATTAAACTTTTCAATGTCCAACCAAGAGGTAGAAGCAATAGTGGATACATCCATGATATCTATACAAGATCTGCAAACAAAAAACAACCAAATCTCTTACTGTAGCTAAAAAACCTTCACACTACCACCCAAGAATCAAAACTGGCCAAGCTTTGATACCAAATGTTAGAAATGAAGGTATAAACCACACAATGGAAATATAATTCAAACCTTATTAATGTCCTCTAAATAATGTAGAATCAATGGAGATTGCAACAAAAATAAAACCCACTACACAAAAATAACATGCATTAAGAACTAAACACATAACATTGTATGTAACGTGGAGAAAACCCTTTTGGGTTAAAAACTCCACCAAGAAAAGAGGCTCCAAGTTGTATTATCTTCAAATATGAGATTACAATACATGCACTTCATCTTCTTCTTCAGTCTTCAATCCAGCGGCTCCTATTACTCTCAACTTTGCTAAAAATGTAGTACAAATATCCTTATAAAAGGGAGTTGCCTTCTAGGGTAAGAAAACTGACATAATATCGATCATCAAATATGTGACCTAATGACAAACGGTCTAGATTTACAATGATAAAATATAAATAAAATAGAGTTTCGGGGGTGCTGCCCTTGAACCCCCGCCGGGGTGCACGACCCCCAGACCCCTCATAGGGGGGAAACCCCCCGCAATCCCCTATCACGGATGAATTAGCATCGAGTACCTAATATAAACATGCAGCTAAAACAAGATCACTACCGGTGAAACCTCTCATCCCTTATGAGTGATTTACAAACAATAATAGGAATAATAAATTACATAGGATTTACAAGGTTGATGGCACCTTAATCGTAACACCTAGCAATGGTTTATGCATTACATAACTTCGAACACTACTTACTGTCTACATTATTCACTTTCTACATAGACCATGAACCTTTGAAATACCTACTAAATCGACCAGTTACTCAAGGAAGAATATGTCACTAGTTATTCCTATTCTAGGAGTTTGATTTTAAAATCATGGTGAAACTAGGAAGGAACAATCAAGGCCTAGATTAACTGTCTAGATTAGAAATAGGCAAAGAATCAGACAACCAGGAAGAAGACCTTCCTAGTGTAAACTTATTCAGGGTAACTGTGGTACCAAAAGAATTAAATGAGATAGCAATCTTATTGTCTATAGGCAAGTTCCCACAAGACACATCACTACAAGACAAACAAACACTAATGCGGAAGGCACTACATTACACATTGATAGAAGGAGAGCTACATATCCTCGGAAAAGATGATATTATAAGAAGGATTGTATACGAACATGAAAGAGAAGCTATCCTATGAGAAGCTCATGAAGTAATTTCTGGTGGACATAATTGTGGAGAGACGACAACAATAAGGATCAAATTGGTAGGATTATGGTAGCCTACCTTAAATAGGGATGCAAAACAATATGTCAAAAGTGTGATATATGTTAGAGGGTAGGGAAACCTACCGCAAAAGATGAAATACCACTAAAACCAGTACTAGCACAGACACCATTTGAAAAATGGGTGATACATTTCATAGGCCCAATAGACCCCCTTGTAAAATACTCTAAGGCTAGATTCATCATAATTGGGGTAGAGTATCTAAGAAAATGGGTAGAGGCAGAACTGACAATGGATTGCACATCAAAAACTACTGCAAAATTCTTATATGAGAACATTTTTACAAGATTTGGTTGTCCCCTAAGCATAACAAGTGATCAAAAGAAGCACTTTGTCAATAAAGTAATTGTGAAACTTTTAAAGAGTTTTATGATTATCCATAATAGAAGCTCACCATATCACCCACAAGCAAATGGAGCTAGTGAGGCCTTAAACAAGATAATTGGGACAACGCTAACCAAGATGTGCAATAAAAATAGGGAAGATTGGTATATAAAAGTACATGCAGTACTTTGGGCCTATCGCACCTCATACAAGAGATCTACCAAGTTTACACCATTCGAATTTGTATATGGGATAGACACAACAATGCCTATGAACTTCATAACCCCTAACTTGTGCACTGCACTAACCTTGCGGTTGAATGAGGATAAATCATTAGCCTAGAGAATTTATAACCTGGAACAATTGGACGAGAATAGACCCATTGCGGCATACAATCAAAATTTGGAAAGAAAGCGGTAGAAATCTTGGACAATATGATAGGAATCTATGCTTGAAAATATTTAAAGAAGGGGATTTAGTCCTACTTTATGACAACAAATTTATGAAATAAGGGAATCTTAAGGTACGTTGGCTCGAACCCTATTATATAAACGAAATTAGGGAATCAAGGGCAGTAAGACTAAGAAAAATGGACATAAGTATAACAACAGGGTATGTCAATGGTGCACGATCGAAACATTATCATAAGCTAGTAGAATAAGGGACAAGACATGTGAAATTCATAAAAGTGTATCATATGTACTATAGTATAACATAAGACAAACAAAATATTGTTAGTAAGCCGTGGCAAATGTTGACAGCAACAAAACCCCATGAAGATGGAAATGGGAAAAATCATTAAATGCATAATGGTACTATTCAAACCTATATAAGATTAGCTAATGAAAGATATACAACTTTGCATTCTCAATGAAAACGCCATGAACTAAATACATATCAAATCCAAGAAACCCTAGCTAAAGTATGTAAATGATAAAAATGGAAACCCGTATGTTAGTCGATATTTCTGAGAAGTTGAGGCCTAAGTATAAGAAATACCCATATAAGGCTATGGAAGTTGACAAAAAAGTGGCTTTCTCTGAAATCTTACCAGATGTAGTTTATATTGAAGATATCTAAAAATACATACATGAACCTATATTGGAGATCGACTACACAAAGTTTGAGAAGCTCCGTAGGACACTCCTCCAGCCAAATCAAACTTGCTATCTACCACAATACCATGAAATAAGGAAAAAGAAGCTAGATATATATGGAAATATTATCTGGATTTCTCTGTGGAACACAAGTGGGTAAGAATAGTACTAAGTAGAATTCAAGACGAGTTTATCTATCTAGATAAATTGTGTCACATCACTAAAAAATCTATTCAAGCAGTCATATGACTGAGTGCGGTTGGGGACTTGCCATCCAAAAAGGCAATCAAGAATGAAAAAGTGACTAAACTCACTGATGCAACACCAGATGGACAAAGCCTCAATTTTAGAGAAATCATTAACCCTACGGTGTGATATGCAACCATGGGCATTGCCTATAAAATCTTTTATGCAAACTACAAGGACTTGAAAACCAACATAGCCATCCACACTGCATACCAGATGGTGGTCGAAGGGAAAGATTTTGATTCTTGTGAGGTCCTATGAGAACAATTAATGGAGAACCTACATAAAACAAATAACTCGCACTACAATTTTTGATATGGCACGCTGATCATATGCTTGGTTTTCTATTTTATGAATGCATTCCCTAATTTTGTTGGGAAAGTATGGCAAGCAAACATTTCTATCACTACATAAATCACACAACATACAAAAATCTTTGCGTATAAACCATCATATACTGCCTCATATTGAGGGTTTTTCAAGGCCCCACAAAAACAATTGTAGGCTAGGGAGAGGATACCCTGTGAGACAATAAAACAATACATAAACCACATCAATTTTTTGGTAGATAAGCACTACACATACATGGAAGCCATAGAACCAAGGACCTCGTGGATACCCAGGGTTCCCTATGAAATCACAAAACAAGAAGCAAATGCATATGCCAAAAATTTACTTGGCAAACCTAAGGATCCAAACGCAGAAAGGTTCGGAACATATAAGGAGTTTATAAATAGACAAAAAAAGGAAGCAATGGAACTAGTAGAACTTGTGAAAAATCTTGTGGTCTAGGGTGTGTTTCCCCTTCTTGAGGCCTTTGTTTGATCTTTGTTGGTAGGGATTTGTTGTTCTCAAAATTAGCTACACTCATTTTTGTAGACAACACCTACGAAACTTGTCTGTTTCATAGCCTACACTCTAAGTTCACAAATCGAGACAAGTTCTCTTGGCCTCATGCGAAGTCATCTGACACTGTAGAATAGCTCATGACATTCCCCTAATCTGATTTCTTGAGATTCGTGAAACTCAATTAAGTTGCAAGCTCGTCAAAATATCATTTTTGATTGTTTTAAAGTGTTAGAAAATTTTGAAGTCCTCATGTGTAGAGTCAGTCAAAAACACCGCTCTTACATGTTTTTAAGTCATTGTTGACCCTTTTTTCCTCTGACCAGAGCCAAACAGTCAACCTAGTATTTTCCTTGAAAAGCCTTTGAAAAATGTTGCCTAAAAATGAAAAGTGCCAAATTGCCTAAGAAACTTTACCATTGGAAAGAGCTTGAAAAAATAGGCAGGTTTGCTTTTTACATCACCTTGAGATTCGGCCAAGTAAAGAAGTTATTGATGGTCAAAGTTTTGGTCAACATATAGTTCAGATATGCATTTGGTAGGCTTGAAAATCCCCATTGGCCTTAGGAAATAATAAAAAAATTAAGTTATATACATTTTTTGAATGTATATCGGGCCAGGGAAATGCATATACATTTCGGGAATCTTTCGCAGGTTCTTGAGAATATTCTGGGTTTGTATATCGGCGATATACAAATGGAGATGCAAGTGAAACATACAAGGTATAAGGTACATTTAGGGAATATTCCTCAAAGATTCTGTATTTGCATGTGACGGCTTGTATGTTTGCCTTGTATGTTCGCACATACAAGCAAATATACATTCACTAAATGTACAAGGCAAGCATACATTGAAGATTCCTCAGAATATTCTGCGCTTGTATGCATAAAAAGGCTTGTATATTGCTTTGTATGTTTGCACATACAATCGGCTATATACAAATGAAGATATGCATCGCGGGTATATTCCATCAAAGATACCCTGCTTGTATGTGAGATGGTTTGTATATTGCGTTTGTATATCCACATATACAAACAAATGTGCATTTGCTACAGTGTCGCGAAGGGAGATACAAAGGGTCGACACAAAGAAATATACAAAGGAGTTTGTATATCTCAGAGATACAAATGGTGGGGCCCATGAAGATACAAAGAGGTTTGTATATCATATACATACAAAGGTTCAAGTGCTACAGTGGAATGTATATCGACTTGTATGTTCGCACATACAAGCCGATATACAAGGAAACATATACAATCTGGACCCGAATAGAAGTTTCAATCTATTCTATGTTGTTCTCAGGTCCGCCTTGTATAAAAGGTGTTTGTATGTCTTCACATACAAAAGAGCATGTACAAGCCGGATTTCAAGACAGGTATAGTTTGGCAGAATGCAGCGCTAAGTCCGTGGCTTGTATGTATATGGCAATTGTATATTGCGATATACAAGCCAAAGATACAAATGAAATATGCAAGCTGGATTTCAAATGGATATCATTTCTACCTCATTCAGGCTTCGAGTCTGATTTGTATGTATATGGCACTTGTATATTGTGATATACAAGTCAAAGATGCATTATGATATACAAGGCGGATTTGAATCAAGGATCAGTTTCAGCACATAAGGGTTTGGAGTCCGCTTTGTATGAATAATTGTTTGTATATTTTGCATATACAAAGAAATGTACAAGGAAAAGTGACACAAGTCGGACCCGACAGGACAATAAAAAGCAGTTAATGGTCATTTTTAGGTTTGCGGCTTGTATGTTTGCATATTCAGAAGAGGAGATATAAATGGTGGGGCCCGCACATACAAGCAACATTGTAGGCATATGCAGAGTCCGATATACAAGGTGCCCTGCACATACAAAGGTGTTGCAGAATGAGTTTTTGAATGCCGATTCAGGAGCCAAGATGTAGTGATATACACAGAAATGCAAAAGCGATATATACAAGCAGTTGACCGAAAGTTTGACCGCCTATATCTCCTTCATTTTGGCAAATTTCGGCATGCTCCAAGAGGCAAAGTTGCATATTTTGGCCCCCTCTTTCATTTGGCAGGGTTTTTTAGGAGTTTTGTCACTTTTTCAATTTCAGATCTGGAGTTACATATTTTGGACAACTGGACGTATCAGCGACTTCTTGAACAAGATATAGATAGTTTTTGCATTCATTGCTGCAGGTAAGGGAAGCTGCTTGCATTCATGATCAAAATATCTCCTCACTGATGCGTTGGCTGAAGATTGGCGATGAGTAAGCAGCTGCAATAAAGACTTGAAATATCTCCTATCTGCTCAGCTGTTGTCACTGGACAGTCATCGATTGAGATATTTTTTTATGACATCTCTTTGAGTGAATTTTTGTATCCGACTTAGGATAGATTTGGAATGCTATAAGTATGCATTCGAATGTTGTAAATAGGGTTGGAAATTTTTTGGCATTAAGCCTTTTCTGTTTTCCAAACAAGGTTTTCATATGCTGTAACCATGCTTTTCCATTGAATATATGCAAGTTAATTTTACCTCTTTACTTTTTTTTTTTCTAGTTTTGTGTGAATCTGCACATGATTTGTTTGCGAATGTTTCATTCCCCTCAATCATATTGCTTCTCACCTCTGCTAGAGTCATCTAATCTGTGTATACCTACTTGTTGTATTTGATTACATTGTGCATCTTCTTAGTGTTGTGGAAATTTCTTTAAATCTGTCTGGTGCATCACCCTTGTTTTCAAGCTTTTATTTCATTTCCATTACAAGCTTTCTCTCTCCCTTTTCCCCTCAAAATTCAGTAGTTTTAGGTGATAACTAGACAAGGAAGTCGGCCTTCTCTGGAGGTTTGGTCTCATTTAGCAAAGTCCCACACTTAGAGATCATTCCCATGTTATTCCAGTTTGCAGAGGTTTCACAACTGTATGCAAGGGTGCAAAATTGGGTGATAACAATCATAATGTGCAATGTTGGTCATATCTACTGCTCTTGCATATCCTTAATGTTTTAATGTGTAATATCGGCCAAAATTGTCGCTTATACATATTTGTCTTATTTCTTTGTTAACATGCAAGAGTGGTTAAATCCGTTGCCCATGCATGCCCCTCATCAAATTTTGCATGTGTAGGAGCAGTCGTTCTGACCGACTAAGCATATCTCCACAAAATCTTTGAACTACGGTGGCATTAATGCCACTCGTGTTGGCATTAATGCTTTCGATTTAAACCTTTTTAAATTGTTTTAATTCATTTCATTTTGTTCATTTCTTATTTTCAAACCTTTTAATCAATTAGTGAATCCCTCTTGAGATCATTTAACCACGCCAACTGCTCGATTCAATTGGATTTCAACTTCGTGAAAACGTTTAGGGTTCCAGCTTATCTTTAGAGGTAAGTCTTTATTTTTGTTTCGTTTCTATTTTAAAAACTAGGGTTTTTATATGTATTGAATGTGTTTGTTATAAGTTTTCTTTTTGTTATGGATTGATTGAAACTATATTGAATAGGTTTTATCACCATTGTTAGGGTTTGTTCTTAATTTCTAGTTTTCATTTTTATGAGTTGTAACTTTCCTGACTGTGTCTTCAAATCTCTTTTAAAGACTTGTGTTGTTTTGTATTTTAATCCCCTACCTCTATGTTTATCGGATAGTGCATCGGCGGTTAAAGTTGTAGCCGATACACTTTACCTTTGTCATTCTACCCTATGTAAGGGTGGCAAAATTTGCCATCCTTACATCAAAACCTTGAATAAACTTTACTCCATGGCGACTCATACATGTGTTGGTGGGCATTTTCGCTGACATTGCATATATAAAGAAGTTTTTCCCTCATGCAAGGGTGGTCATTTTGACCGCCCCTACATCAAACACATTTTCCCTTACACATGCAGTGGTAGTCCTTTTCGCCAACCTTGCACACATCAAAGTTTTTCCTTTAACATGCGTCGATGGCAATTTTCACCGCTTCTGCATATCTGATCAAACTTGCAAATCCATCCTTGTGCATAGTCGGCAAATTTTTCCACTTGAACATGAAAAGGTTCCCAACATGTAGGGTCAGAAAAATTTGCCACTCTGACACTTGTAACTCATCCCTCTAATGCAAGGGTGGCAAATTTTGCCGCCCGTGCATTCACTCTCTCAATTTTCTCTAACTCTGAGAGATTTTCAAATTTACTTTCCTAAGCCCGCTTTCCTCTGTTTTTTCAACTCGCTTGTGCTCTAGCCCTTTCAAGCGTATCCCCATAGTCATGATCGTCGCCATGCAATTTTCCCTGATTACCAGTATTTCCCCTAATTGCATGATCATGGCTTTTTGTTGCAGTTTCTTTTGCAGATTTTTTCTCTCCATCGACATCCTTCTGGTGTTAGATTTTTCAGATGACCGAGTTGTCTCCAAAGAAGTCAAAATCAATGAAGTATAAGTATCAGGGTGTTTTTCCAATCACCTGGGTTACCTCCAATGTTGATGACATTCGGGATATAGTGATTGGCCATGTTGACATGGCTGAGTTTGTGGAAAGAACTAAGTCTGATAACCCTAGTTCTATAATGAAGAAGATTGTTGATAACAACATTCACTTGGTGTCATCTTTCCCGGTGGCAGCTCATAATACTGAGTTTGTTCTTCAATGTGCTCAGTTCTACAACAAAGACACTAGGGCAGTGGTGGATACAAATGGCAATGTGATAATCAGATTGGATCCAGAATTCATTGATAAAGTTTTCATGTGTCCTGCTGCTACAGAAGTTGTGAAATTAGAATTTGCTGAAGCTCAAAAAGAATATGATAAGAATTTTGAGAAGGCTAAGAAGACAATTAACACCAAATGGCTTAAGACTTCAAGGTCAAACTTATCCAGGTGGTCGAGGAGTTTTCCCAGAAGTGATTTTATTGAGGAGGTTGGTGATCTCATAACTCTTCTTAGCAGGATAAGGGGGCTGGCTTCTTCCTCTCTTTTTCATGAGTGGAGGTACCCTTTTATCAAGGTTATACTTCAAGGCAAGCAAGCCATATTTTGGGGTGAACAAATCAACAATGCTTTGCATGAGCAATTGACTAAGGTATCCACTACTTTCAAATTCTATATGACTTCTTACCTTGTGTATATAGCAGCCTCAATGAGGATCTTTTCGGGTTTGACATCCAAAGGAGATAGGAGTGTATCAGTACTATCCTCAACTAACATTGAAAGGTTCTATTCACCACTTTAGGAGGGTAAATGATGCTTTCTTCATAGTGTTCTTGTGTCTTTTTGACCCTCAGTTAGAGCAAAGAAGAGTTTCCGATGAAGCTTGGTCAGTGGTGAATGATTATGGGTGCATGTTCTTACAATTTCTGACTTTCTCATATTTAAGGGTTGGCTTTTTCCAAGGTTATCCTTATATGTTGCCAAGGTTTCCTTCAGATAAACTTGTTCTGATGGAGTTATGTAGAAAAATGATTGTCGTACATAATAAGAAAAGGGAACTCAAGAAACCAGGATTCAGATTTCTAGTAGAAGTTGGCAGGTTTTCAGTGTCAACTACCGCAAAGGCTAGAACCATGGAAACTAAAATGCAGCTAGTGACCATGAAACAGTTCAAACAAAGGCCAAGGTTTGATTACAGGGGTGTAAAAGATGAGATCAAAAGGAAAACTCAGTTTCATGAACCAATGGTTGAAGACATCTAGGTGGACTTGAGGACAGAAGAGGATATTAGAAAATTGGACTATAGCAGGTTATCTCTGGAACAGATTGAGTATCTGGGATTGGCTGATATTCCTAAAGACTTGGTGGATGATGAAGAGCTGATTGATCCTAGGTATAACACTGAATAGGTTGTTGGTTCTCCTCTTCCTCCTATCCAATGGCCTCAGAAAGAATTGACTTCTCTAAGGAAAAGGTTTGAACCTATATTGGCTAACATAAACAAGTGGTTAGAAGGTAAGGAAATTGCTTTGAAATAATTCCTTACGGGATCAGAGACTGAAGTCCAAGAACAAACAGGTAAGAAGGTGAAGAATAGGACAAAGAATAAGAGTGACATTCCCTCTTCTTCCAAGCCACATAAACCCAGGATCAAATTTGTGTCAAAGAAGTCAAAGGATGTAGAGAAAGAATCTGAGGTAGAAGAAATAGAAATTGAGAAATAGAATACTGATGAGCCAGCTACCGAGGAAATGGAGGTTGAAAATAGACCAACAGAAGAGATGGGAGAAGGACAAGGAGATGAAGTTTTGTCTCCATAGGAGAATGTACAACAGGATATGGGAGTCTCTTCTCCTTTGTCTAGCATACCTATTTCAGTTCCTCTATCTACTTCACCTATTGACATCCCATCTTCTGAATCTCCATCACCTTCAAAAATAATTTTTGATAATCCTCAAACTGCTTTTGATGATGTTCTTCATTCTTCTAGGTCTATTCCTAGTCTATCCTCCTCATCTTTTGATATTGGAGATTCTTCAATATTTGATCACTTTGTAATCGGTTCTGAACAAGTTTCAAATGTGAATGTGTTAGGTGCAGTGTTTACTAATACTCCACCTATTGTTTCTACTTCCAATGCCAGAGCAGTTCCAGTAACACCAACAATGGAAATGGATCCAAATGTGAGAACTTTTGTGCTTCCTCCATGGTTGTCAGCATATACACCTAAAAGAAAGAAACAAGCCATCTCTCCATATGACTTTGATTTTAGTAAGCTGGTGCCTGCTAAGGCTAAGACCCCAAAGAAGCCAAAAATTCTTTCAAGAATGCTGGGAGACAAAGGGCACAAATTTGTGGAGATTGCAAGGCCCCCACAGGATGCTACCATAGAAAATTTTAGTATGAATGATTACTCTATTTCTAGGGTTGAGCTAGATAGAATAACACATGAGAGTGCAAAGACTGACATGCAGTCGACAATGGATATTTTGATTCAGATGTTTGATAAAGAAAAAGAGATGAAAGATCATTATAAAGCAATGGTAGAGCAATTGACTGCAGTGGTAAGGAAGATTACTTTGAATTCAAAATCAGTGACTCCTGAGGCCGTTTC
The DNA here is from genome assembly GCA_027924645.1 of Cunninghamia lanceolata. Taxonomy (NCBI): domain Eukaryota; kingdom Viridiplantae; phylum Streptophyta; class Pinopsida; order Cupressales; family Cupressaceae; genus Cunninghamia; species Cunninghamia lanceolata. Next base: position 1,018,318 of record BSBN01000281.1, on the reverse strand, counting down.
AGTGGAAGATCCTATCATCCAGAAAGATGAGAAGACTCACCTTAAGGGAAGAGTGCTTGAAGAATATTTGGAAAGGATACGCGCATAGGGAATCTCTCTTCTTACAAAGCTAGCTGAGAAAACAAGCAAAATGGAGAAAATTAGGGTAGAACTTGATGATTTGATTGATACTATTTCTCAAGATATTGAGTGTTTAGAACAGAATCATGATAAGTGAGTAGAAATGAGGAAGATGAAAATAAGTGCTTTGATATCAATTGGTGTTATTCCAAATCAAAATTCATATACTAAGACTAAGGAGGCATTGACATATCGGAGCCGTGTGCTGAAAGATCTGATCAATGACTTAGAAACTGCAAGGAAGCTAAGTGACCAAAGTGATGTTAGTCTCTTACACAAGTTGGAGGAGATGCCATGCAATTTAGTGTCACAGGATAATCAATTTCTTTCTGTAGAGGAGATGATCCAGGAATTTGAGAATATGTTTTAGGAGTTTGAGGACAAAACATTTTCAGTAGCCTTCGTGGATAATATTCTTGATAACCAGTTAACTTTGGATAATCTGAAGACCAAGTTAACTAGCTATGCAAAATCAATTACCATAGTTAAAGATGAAATAGTCAGAGCCTAGATGATTTTCAGGAACACAGTTAGTCCGGATAGTTTGGGGATGCAAGTTGCATTTACTATGTATGATTTCCACATGAAGAAAGAAGGCAGTGCAAGTTGAAGTAGTTTTGTCATCACTTAGTTTATTTTCTATTTTTTCGATGTACTTTTGAAATAATTTTGGACATATTTACATGTACTTTTTTCATATGTAATTACATGTAAAAACATAGGAAGTCCCAAATCAAAAAGGACTCCTTTGTTGAATAAGTCATAGTTAGTTAGCCTGGATGATTTTCAGGAACACAGTTAGTCCGGATAGTTTGGGGATGCAAGTTGCATTTACTATGTATGATTTCCACATGAAGAAAGAAGGCAGTGCAAGTTGAAGCAGTTTTGTCATCACTTAGTTTATTTTCTATTTTTTTGATGTACTTTTGAAATAATTTTGGACATATTTACATGTACTTTTTTCATATGTAATTACATGTAAAAACATAGGAAGTCCCAAATCAAAAAGGACTCCTTTGTTGAATAAGTCATAGTTAGTTGTTCTTTTCCTATTTTTGCTCTCGGTTTCTCTTATAAATAAAGAGGACCCCCATTGTAATTATTATCTTTTAGTTATTGAAGTGAAACTCTACCAAATTGAAGAGCATTTTGAGACTTTGTGTTTAAATTGTAAATCATATTTTATCAAGTGAATAGAAAAGAAAGCGATTGTTCAATCTTTGCATTGGAATAACTTGTGGTGTATTGGAAATTGTTCTTATGTCTTTTCCTTATACTATCTTATCTACTTGATCAAATTGTAGTGTGAGTGTGAATAATCTGGGAAATATTCTAAAGCTGATTTTGGAGACTTTGTGGTACAACAATTATATTTAGCTTGTGATTGTATGTTTTGAAGTAAAAGATATTAAAAAGGATTTGAACTACTATTATCTTTTGTGATCATATGTTTTGTCATAGTATTTGGTGAAGACTTTGAGCTGCACCTTGTCCTACTTGATTCCAAATTGTAAATCAGCAAAAGGAGCAACGATAGACTTTGTGCTCTCGTGAGTTTCTTGGTTATTTTGATTTGTATTGTAAAAGTGCTCTTTTATATTGTAAACATCATTTTTGAAAAAAGAGAAATGGATGACATGGTTTCACCCTGAAATTAGTTTTAGTGTAAATAAGTTTGTAATAGTTAATAGGGAACCTCCCCTTGCTGAGAGGAGAGATTTATCTCATTACACTGTGGTTGATATAACCATTTTGCCTTCAGTTAGTTGAAGACAAAATATTCACCCAACAGTTTTCCTGTGAAATAGTGCTTAGGGCTTATCAAAACTTGTGAACCATCAAAAAACCCTGATCTTTGGTCATTGGGTCTAAGTGTTCTTTTCCTTTGTTGACCAGATGTGCATGTTTCCCAGTCAGTCTAGTCATGACTTATGCCTTTACACTCATGTCTTGACTGGCCCTCTTTGTCTAGTGACATCATTTGTTGCCCGTGCTTGGAAGAATTTATCAAATGGCTGGCCCTATGAAATAAATTAAGTTATATCCTAAGTCTGATTTAGGGTCATGTTTAAAGGTCCCCCTTTCTCATGTTACCTAGAGAGTCCCCCTTTTAGAACATCTTCTGAGCATGTATGCATATGTTGTAACTTAAGCTCCACATTGCAAAAGTCCTTTGCATCACATTTGTGATTCCAGTGCTTCATGATAAAAACGTGATGTGTGATATGCTTTCCATACAAGTGTTTGCCTTATGTTGCATCGCGTGGGCTGCTTACATCGCAATTTGATATGCTTGAGGGTGGAAGAAAAGGGTGATGTGAGCTAATGATTCAGATCTTTGCCATGTGTCCTCATCCTGGTTTATCACATGAATTCATTTTATCACAAGTTGCTTGAAGGATTACTATTATGGAAATGCGATATGTGATGACTTTGGTGTTAAGTTGGCGGTAAAGGGTGTTATGAAGTGGGATACACGTGGCATTTGTTTTTCTCGTCACTAGGTCATTTCACATCGCAGTTAGAGCAGTGGAGTTTCAAAGCAAAAGGGTGATGTGTGTACATGTTGTGATAGCTATTATAGACACCTAAAAATGTCTTCATCGTCAAACCAACTCCCGACATCCCTAAACATACCAATTCCCCTTCTAATCAATTAATTAAATTTTTATTTAATTAATTATCCCTTCATTACCTAATTTTTCATCATTTTATCCCCTACAATTGGATTAATTTAATTAATTTAATAGTCCAACCTTACCCAATTAATTAAATAAATATGCAATATTTATTTGGTTAATTCTCACTTTTCACTAAATCTAATTAATTAGGTAAATCATGTTTATCTAATTAATTCAGCCTATTAATCAACCTATTCCTACCCTAGTTAAATAAATATCTATTATTTAATTACCTAGCCTAACCTACATGACCCTAGACTTAGAATTAATTAAATAAAACCTTATTTAATTAATCTTAACCTCCCATTAACTCGTTCCCTAATTTTTTCCAGCCATATTAATTAGGCTAATCACCCTAATTAAGATGGTCAAACCTTGATTAACACTCCTCCCCACATCCCACAAATAAAAAATTGAAATATATCTCATTTAGATATATTTTTTATACACGTGTCATAATCCTCATTTAATACCTCTTACACCCCTTACACATGTCATAACTCATTAATATCCACTCTTCCCCAAATAAATTTTTAATTCATTTTACTCTTCCCCATGTGAATTTTTAATTCACAAATAATCCATCTCACCCAACCTCATTTAATTCACCCCTTTCCCAAGATGAATTTAAAATTTATTTTTATTCCTAGACCTCCATTTTTTAAGATGAAATTTAGGCCATCCACATCATCTTCATCCTCCATCATTGATCTCTCAAATCAATCTCAACCATTGGATCAAAATCCCTCCAAAATGCATATAAATACAACATCCTCCAAGTCATTTTATCATCCAATTTCTAAGTAGTGTTACCATGCTAAAATATCTCTTGAGCTAGTAATTTGTGAGTTGCACTTTTGAGAGCATTTCACATAGAATCCATCATCTTGGGTATAGCTAGAAGCTTTTGGGTGCAAGCTTCTCCACCCTATCTTGGATTTGTGAATCCATTTGTGAGGTATAATCTTTATTTTATGCTCTAGATTTATGTTTTTATCTCATTTTGGATTTCACTAATCACATTGGCACACCTGGTGGGACCCACAAGGTCCAATCTAACAACTTGTGTGAGTTTTTGTATGTGTTTTTGAGGAGTTTACAGGTTTAGTGCTATCTTCCTACACAACGGCGTTATTTTCTCATATTTCGGCACCATTCCAACGCGCAGTGGTACTATTCTAGGATATAGTGGCGTTATTTTCTCACGACACCCACACACTCACCTTGCACTCTCACACTTGTCTTTTCCAAGTTTTCTAGCGTTTTGGCAACTCTTTGCTCTCGGTTTTGCAGGTTTTTGTACAGGCACAAGGGGGCACCATGTCAAAATTTTGAAAATATCATTTTGCATTGTAGTTAATGTTTTGATTAATGGGTTGTTAAAACATTGTATGCAAGGCAATATCTTATGTCTTTTGATAATATAAGGCTAATAAATCGATCTAATATCACTTAAATGAATCCTTTTGGTTAAAAACTTGTGTTTTGCAGCATTGACCAACTCTGCCCCATATCATCGCTATCAAGACCCAGAGCGGCACTTTCTTCAGCACAAATTGAAACGAACAAGTCTTCATGTGCAGTGGCTCTATTAGTCAACATTTTGGCATCTTCTTCCATTTTAGCACCATTTTTGTTTATATTAGCGCTATCTTATATATCAGCACTATTTGTAACTGTTATAACGCCATCCTTAATTCTGGGGCCATATGTAATTATTGTAGCGCTATTTTCTAGGATAGTTAGGTTTTGTCTTGCGCTCTGTTAGTAGTGCCATTTCAGCGATCTGTGGTGTGATTTTAGGTTTTTGTGCGCCATCAATCTCTATTCCAGTGCTATTTTCTATGCTAACATTGGGTTTTGTGCAGGGTTTTGTCTCTGTTCTATAGGTTGTGCTCATTTGTCCAAGACCATCATCTCAAGACCACTAACAATTTTTGTAGGGTTTCTGTTAATTAAATCATATTTCAATTGGTGCTCATAAAAAGAACCCTTGCATGTTAGTTTAGATAACATTTCCATTGGTGCACTAAAATCAATCAATTGCTTGACAAACAAACTACAAACAAACATTTCATTTAGTGTACCTAAAAAAGAATCCTTTGTGTATCTAGCATAGACAACATTTGATTTTGGTGCAATAAAATTAACAAGTGATTGCAACAAACAACTTTAGGCACATTTCGATTTGGGTTTAAAAAAGAACAATAGTGAGTGTTTGTCGTGCTTGGTGCGCTTGCACATTTTGTCACCCAAGAGTTAGAATCAAATTATCCTCTCCCCTCACCTTCAAAAGGATCTTGGGTGAAGAGAAATGGTTCTATCCTCTTTTTTCTAAAAAGTGGGCTTGCCCTTGAGATACATCCGTACGGAGAACTCATTGGCAACCCCAAGTGGTACTTTCATCTGGTCCGCTATATGTAAAATAGGATAAGGCAAAAACCAAGTCCAAATTAGTATTAGCGCTTACTATTCGATGCTAGCTTGAAAGGAAGTAGTACCTTGTGTATATGAGACTCCTAGTAGAGCTAGTCAAAACCTTAAGTGGTTTATCAGGTGCTCATAACATGCTGATCCCTTGAATGTACCCCCACTATGAACCATTGTTTTAGAAGCCCAAAACCCTCTACTTGTTGATACAAGAGGTCAAAAGATCAAACTCTGATAGCCATCCCACATTTTCATAGCTTGTGGTAGAGATAGAAAAGTCTCTCAAGGTTTACGAGCCTTAGGGACTTGAAACTTGGTGTGCCTGAGAAGTGAGTGCACTGTAAGGGGGAGTCCGTGACCCAAGTTCCTGGAGATATACACCACAAGTAGGCATGACTAGGTAACCAAGTGGGAACTCAACAAGTATTGTCCTATCCTCACCTTAGGTTGTGTAAAGTTCTTGTTAAAATCTTCACATCTTTGTTTCACAAACAAATCTTTGGCTATTGTGTTCTATTGTGCTTGAAGTGTTTTAAAAAAACTTGCCAAGAAACAACAACATTTGAGACATCATTTCAACATTTGATCAACCTTCATATCCATAAAATCCAAATTTGCCATCAAAACCTACCTTTTTCCAAAGCATTGACCAACACTAACCTGTTTTAGCACTATTTATGTCTGTGTTGGTGCCATTTACCTGAGTTTTGGCGCTATTTACAGACTGATTTGCCCAAGGCTTTAGGAAATTATTTTGGTATCTTTAGGGCTTGCACATCCATAATCTACACTCACCTTTCCAAAATCTATTAAAAACTACATCCATTTTAATCCAAAAATTCCCAATCATATCCCTATTTTGACCTTAGAGAATTAATCATTTTCATTATTGGACCCTTTATCATACCTTTGAGCTAAACCATAATCCCTTCATCTCCATAGCTCCTCATTTCCCTTGATTTTTTGCATACTTTTGGACCAAATAACATCCTTCTACAAATCCATTTTCTCCTTCCATCAAAAAACACATCCAAAATCTCATAATTCAAACATCAATCAAAAGCATCAACCAATATCCAAGAATCATCAATATTTGAGCTAAAAGTTAAGTCTAGGTTTCATCTTTCACACCCTATTTTTCTTGATAGGTCATTAGTCTACCTTCAAGTAGAATAATCATCCCTTTTTGTTTGAGGTCATAAGTCTACCCCAAACAAAGAGAAAATATCCATTTTGCAACACCTAAAATCTAGATCCTACTTGAGCTCATTTGTTGACTTCCAAATCTCTCTTCAAAAACATCATCCAAATCTCTCATATCAAACATCTAGGTCACCTAAGGTTTCCCTTAGTTGAAGCATCCTCTAAAATCATCATCAAAACTCTCCCATCAAATCATCCTCAAACAATCCAATCTATCCTCCATCCTTTTGGTCTAATTTTTTGTGAAAATCAACATTCTTGACATCTATCGTCCTTAGGTTACAACCTTTCGAGATTTATCTCCCAAGAGTCAAAACCTATAATCACACCATAATTGCTTTCACCTTTAGATTTAGATTGTAAGGAGTGTACTCTCTTGCACCTAAGCCTCTATTCCATTTCATTACCATATCCTCTTTGGGTCCAATAAATCAAACCAAATTCTCTAAGGTCTTCATCTTCATCCACCCCACAATCAAAACCCATCTCCTTGCAAGCCCATAACAAGATCCCAACACAAAAGAAACCAAGAGATGGCCAACTTTGGACACAACATGGACATAGGGATGCCTCAAACCAATGAAAACAATATACCAATCCATCAACAAACATTCAACATACCCTCGGTCTTCCAAATGCCATCATATGGTCCCAATGAAAACCCCTTCACCTTCTTGCAACCACCACAACCTCAACCACCACAACCACCTTTTGATGATTGTTTTTAGATAATTCAACAATAGAGTAAAAACACTAAGTTTCCCACTCTCTCTTGAATAAAGCCTCTTGAATGCTAAACGATGTGATCAATCGAGAGAACTCCAAGGTTCCTTTTCTTATGATTTGTAGTGGATAACTCAGTGACTTGATGTGATTTTGCTGGTAATCACAAAGGGGACTTACACAATTGTTCTGACAACTTGATTGTTTCACTTGTAAAAGGCAAACACTTAGAATTTTCTAAGTACTACAACTTATGACGCATGATATAGAAATAAGGATCTTCAATTCTAATTCCTAATGATGATGAATACAAAAAAGTGCAAAAGGTAAAGGTTTGCATATCAAGTGGAATCAACCAACTTTGTTTCGCCAAGTTGAAACAACTACACAAGGTTGATGCAATCTTCTAAGGGTGATATAAGATATTTAAATCACTTATGTTCATGAAGGTTCAAGAAACATAAATGATCAAAGTTAGGCTCACTTTGTTCAGGTTAACCATACACTGCAACTTACAAGCCACAAATCACAAATGGTTTGAACATATGGATTCCACCAAGAAAAAATAATAAAATCTTCCACCAACTAACATAACACTTAAAGGAAAACCATGCAACACTTTGAAACATAAAGAAAATCACCAAACAATGTGTCTTATATTATTTCAAAAGAGCTCTTGTAACAATTTTTCCAGAGTCTTCAACCTTCCATCAATCAAAATCTCTTCATTAGTCTCAGGAGAAACCTTAACACTCAATCATCATGAAATCAAGGGTATTTTTTCTTAGGTTCCAAAATGGGTAGTTTAGATAAGAAAAAGTGCCTCATCATGATAGTCTCAAGCCCCTTATCTAGGTGCACATTGGTGATGGTTTGAACATGAAATGGCGCCTAAACTCATAATGTGTTTTCCTTGTCAAATTTTCAATTCTTAAGGCCTTTTATATCAATTCCAATCAAGGTGCCATAACTTGGTATGGTTAAAGATTTGTTTTCTTCTCTAGGTGCACATTTGGGTTTCTACCTTTAGGCGCACAATTGGGTTTGTAGAGGTGAGAAATGCACCTAATTTCTTAGAGTGAATTTGCGCCTAGAAGTGGAAGTCCCAAAGGGTAAGGTATATTGAAAAATATATTTAAGTATAAGTATACTTTAAATATTTTTCAATATACCTTTCAGGATGTTTGAGATAGGTCTCGGATCCACCGGACTTCACATGTAAATTCTAGATTTTGGAGGATCCACCAAATTTCAAACTTAGCCAATTTTCAGGATCTTTAGGATCTTAGACTTAGTCATTTTTTAGGATCTCATAACATCAGGATATCAGACATCAGGGGACTATGGCATCCACCACAAAGTTATAGACTCAAACAATATTGACTTCATCATGAAAAAGACATCATCCAAGACTAAGCAAAGGATAGGAGCTCAAAAAAAGGGGGTCCCCATTTGCAATGGGGCGATGTGTGATTAGGTCACAACACCACCCATCCAAAACATCACCACCATTAGCTAAATAGATCAAGATGTCTTAAACTTTACACAAGATCCCAACAACATGGATATGCTTGATAAAGCTCTAAGAGCGAACCCAAGTAGATATCTTGATTTCCTTCTCAAAATTGGTGCCCAACTACCCAACAACACTACACCATCCCAATCATCTGCATCCAACACCAATCCCATGACATCCTCCCAACAATCTACATCAAACACCAACCCTACCCTATCACAAACCTCAAACCCCGCCATATCTACTACTCCCACAAATTCTAATATTACCACATCCACAACTCCCACTAACGTATCAACTGCATCTAATGTCTACAATCCTACCGTCTCCAACCCCGTTGTCACATCCACCATCATAACAAACGTAACCACTTCCACTCCCCAAATCACCTTGGGCATCCATAGCAACCCCACGAACATGAGTGCCTACACAAATGTGCCTCCACTCAACCCCCACACCATAGCTTACATGAGCCAATTCTTTTCACAACCACCTCATAGCATGATCAACCCATCCAATTTCACATATGTACAAAATCCCATAGTATCATCAATGCAACATAATCCCAATCCCTAATTGCCTCCTCATGTTCTCCAACAAATCCATGCTTACCAACAATATCTTGCGCAACTTAACCAAAACACCATCCCGCAAAATCAAACCATCATACCCCAAAATCAAAACCTCATCCGCCAAAACCAAACAAACCAATACCAAATTCTGCCAAACCTCCAACATCTCATCAACCAACAAACCTACATCCCACTACCACCTCCAACACCGAACCTAACAAGTGTGGTGCAAACCTTAATCCAAAAGGTGGACGATATGCAACATGGTGGCAAATGCAAACAATATTCCTTTGAGGATATTTGTCCTTGTCCATTTGATCTGACACTATACATGCCTCCCTTTCCTAAAAACTTTGAAACACCCAAATTTGACAAATATAAAGGAAAGGGAGACCCTAGAGATCACATTAGGGAGTTCTACATCACTTGCCTAGAGGTCTCAGACAATGACACATATCTAATGAGACTCTTCCCTAGAAGCCTCAGTAGTCAAGCCGCTGAATGGTTTGAACACCTTCCTCCGAGCATTAGGTCTTTCCCTAAGCTCATGGAGAAGTTTTTTAACCAATTCTCCTACACCTTTGAACATGAGATATCCATGATGGACCTTTGCAACACCGAACAAAAAAGTAGAGAATCCTTCGCTTCATTCTTGCAAAAGTGGAGAGGCTTAGCAAGAAAACTCCCTTGGCCAATCCCCAAGAAACAATTAGTCACCATGTTTGTGGCTAATCTTAACCAAGAAATGGGCTTTCATTTACAAATCCTATGTGCGTTCACTTTTGAGGAAGTCATCGACAAGGGCACCACCATCGAGAGAGCCCTTATCGCCAAGGGTTCGATTAAACTATATGACAACAAGCCCTACAATAATAGCAACAACAACAATAATAAAATCAACATCAATACCCCAAATACAAGCTATAACAATATGCAATCAAATGAGAAACCACGCTTTTGGGGTAAGAACAAGAACACCCTCAATGACGGCATGACTGACGTGAAGGCCATCCAAAATGTACAAAGCCAAGCACCCCCAAGCGCATACACCGCCAATGTAAATATTCCCAAAGGTCAACCTAAGAAAAATAAACCTCGGAGACAATTTACACCCTTAGGGCAACCACTCGAAGATATCCTTGATAGATGTCTAAAACATGGTTTAATAACTCTCCCACCTGTTAAGCCCCACCAAGAAAGTCAACTCAAAGCTGCGTGGTATAATGAAAATGACTATTGTGACTACCACCATGTTGTGGGCCATAAGACATCTGATTGCATGAAATTAAAACATTGTATACAAGATCTCATAGATCAAAACAAAGTCCAACTTGAGCAAGCCCCACAACCATTACCCAATGCCAACTTGGGAGCTTACAAGGATCCCTTGCCCAACCACAACAAAGGAAAAGCCTCATCCTCTAATCAAGCCTACAACATCACTCCACCACCTTCTTCTTATGATTCCATCATGGATCAACTAGAACCATCATCCAACTATATCAACATAATCACCATTTAGGCTCAAGCACCCAATTGTGCCGTCACCACCCATCGGGGCCGTGTGTCCATCCGTGCAGCCCCTACCACCGACCAAACACCTACATCCACATCAAATCCTCAACCAAAATCATCCATCCATTTGCCCATCATCAACCAATAAATACAACCTCCTAGAACATCTAGGAAAGACCCCTGCACAGATTTTCATCCTTGAGTTACTCCGTACGTCACCTCTCCACAAAGAAGTCCTCGACAAAGCTCTAATGGTAACCCAAGTTCCCACCAACTTGAATGTGGATCAATTCCAAGCCATTGTGGGCCATATCGCTTCACCTCATCATCTCACTTTCTCAAAAAAGGATCTCCCTGCCTCCGACAACCTACATAACGATGCCTTGCATATTGAAGTCCGTATCCACAAGCATATCATCAAAAGAGTCTTAATAGATGGTGGCTCTGGCCTAAGCCTATGCACTCAAAAATTGCCAAAACATTTGGGATACTCAGATGTGGTTGTGGACACTAGTGAATGCGTAACCATTAAGGGGTATGATGACACTGAAAGACTATCTGAGGGTACTATCAAACTCCCCATCTAAGTAGGGCAAAAGATATTAGAAACAAAATGTCAGGTTCTTGATCTCAACCTCCCCTACAACATTCTTCTCATCCAACCATGGATTCATGCCATGCAAGCCATCCCCTCACATTCCATCAATGTCTAAAGTTCCCTCATAATAGCATGGAAGTAACTATCTATGCCGATCCCCGCCCCTTCCAATACTACAGTTTCTTGGAAGGACACAACCATACTTTCTGTCCATACAACAAAGCTATCATAGAAACCACCTCTCAAACTGACCCTACAACATCCACCTCATATGTTGACCCCACCAACATTGCTACCACTTCATCCCAAGCAACTCTGCCACCTGACGTCAAAATCAAGATTAGTGACATGGGATGTGGGGAATATGACCTGCATGGTACCTTTTGTGTAGGGACATTACCCAATCCTAAGACATTCGATGCCCCAAAGGAGGGAGAAGTCTCCACAGTGGTTATCAAATGCAAGCCATCCCTAACCTTTGAAAGAAGCATCTCCTTGATCAGGATGTGCTTGAAGATGTATCGTCATGGTTGTACAAAGAAGAAGAAGCAGAACAGGAAACCCCTGCCAGACTAGCTAAAATCTATGGCAAAGGGTCAGAAATTGTCAAGAACGTGGGCTATAAAGGACAAGGTGGTATTGGCCTTCATCAACAAGGGATCATAGAACCAATTCAAGCAATAAGGAATCCCTACACTCAAGGATTAGGCTATGGAAAACAACAACGTATCCTCACTAGTGGTGAATGTATCTTAGTCGAGGTCGCTACGGTTTCCCCCAAAGTTGATAACATCAATGAAGTAGACCATAGAGACTCCTTTAGTGACTTCATTGAATTCTTTGAATCCTCCATATGCACCATCTACATTGTAACCACCCTAGCATCCTCATCCAATGACTTACCCTTTGTATACGTAGACCTTATAGATTGGGACCAACAAGAACCTCCTGTCCTCGATATAGCACATAATGATGAAGCCATAGCAGAATTGATGGGGGTCCGAGATCACTTCCCCCTGGGAGATCACAGAGCTGGATACATCATGGAACTTGACACGTCTTCCTATTTCGGTGAGACTACCCATGCTTCTAGTCACAAAAACATAAAAATAAAGACAACACCCCCTAGTGAAAACTACTCCATGGCACTTTCGAGCGAAGAAAAAGTAAAAATAAAGGATGTATCTTCTGGTGAAAACCTCCATGAGGTGCTAGAAGATGGGAGCATGGGCCTTCCTGAAATTGAAAAGGTATATCCTAATAGATCACTGATCCTTGTGGAGCCATCACAAGAAATGAACCTTGGGACAGAGGAAGCGCCAAAAATTACCTTCAGGGCAGAGTCTCTTACCACAATAAAACAAGAGAACTTCTTAGCTTTCTTAAAACAAAGAAGCCGCAACTTTGCATGGACCTATCTAGATATGCCAGGGCTAGATCCTGCCTTGATTCTTCACCATCTCATAGTATGGCCCGATGCAAAGCCTATCAAACAAAAGCTAAGAAAGATGAATCCACAGATCTCACTCCTTGTCAAGGAAAAACTAAAAAATCTTCTAGACGTGGGGTTCATTCGACCCATTAACTACCCTGAGTGGGTGTCCAACATTGTGCCTGTAGAGCAAGTCACTAGGGGCATCCGATGCTGCATAGATTTTAGGGACCTCAACAAAGCATGCCCTAAAGATGATTTCCCCTTACCTAACATCGACATTATAGTGGACCTCACTGCAGGGCATGAGATGCTATCCCTAATGGACAGATTTTTTAGGATATAATCAGATCAGAATTGCAGAAGAAGATCAACATAAGACTTCCTTCATATGTCTGTGTGGGATATACTGTTGGGTGGTGATGCCTTTTGGCCTAAAAAATGCAGGAGCTACTTATCAATGTGCCATGACAGTTTCCACCACATCATGGAAGATTATGTGGATGACTTGTTGGGGAAATCAAAAACAAGAGAAGAACACTTGGATGTGCTGGGAAAGATCTTCGATAGACTAGAACAATATAATGTGTGACTAAACCTGAAGAAATGTGTTTTTGGGGTCACTTCAAAATAAAATTTGGGATACATAGTCTCAAGAAGAGGAATTGAGGTAGATCCTGCTAAAGTCAAAGCCATCATAGAGATGTCTCCTCCAAAGACATTGAAACAACTATGAAGTCTACAAGGAAAGCTCCAGTCTATTCGTCGGTTTATTGCTTAGCTCGTCGATAAATGTCAACCATTCCAGCACCTGCTCAGAAAGGATATAGCCTTTGTCTGGGATAATCAGTGTCAAGCTTCCTTTGACTAGTTAAAAGAGTACTTGGCTAATCCTCATGTTCTCACTCCACCAAAGCAAGGAGAACCCCTCCTCTTATATATCTCGGCAACTGAAACCACTGTAGGGGCCTTGTTGGCATAGCACGACGAACAAGGAAAGGAAAGAGCAATATACTACATCAACCGTACCTTGGTGACCTATGAGTTGAACTATACTCCTATTGAGTGAGCATGCTTATCCGTGGTCTTTAATTCACAAAAGTTAAGGAACTACATGCTCAATCATAAAACTAAGCTCATTGCCAAGATTTATCCACTGAAGTATTTGCTAAACAGAGCCACCCTCACTGGAAGAATGGCCAAATGGGTAATGATCTTAAGCAAGTTTGACATTGAGTACACTAAGAGAAAAGCTATTAAGGGACAAGTCATTGCTGATCAATTGGCTAAGGCACCTATTCCCACAGAACATCCTACACTCACAGAGTTTCCTGATGAAGAAATATTAACTGTAGCACCAGCAACAGAATCATGGAAAATGTACTTCGATGGGTCGTATACACACCGAGGCTCAGGGGTAGGCATTTTGTTTGTTACCCCTTAAGGCGACACCATCCCTAAGTCATTCAAAATTTCATTTCCATGCACTAACATCGTGGCATAATACGAATCTCTCATCACAGGACTCCACATGGCAATCAAGTGGAAAATCGAGAAGCTGACAGTATATGGCGACTCCCAACTAGTCATTTGACAAGTGAACAATGAGTATAAAACTAAGGATGATAAACTGATGCAGAGCATGGAGGATTGTAATAAATAGCTCTCACATGAAATCTCACCCACACATAGGCTGAAATAAAACTTCTTTCACTACAAAAAATATTTGCATAGTTAATTGCAAATCTGGTTTACAACTTGCAACCAGTCTTTCACACATTCATTTAATTAAATAAAATGAAATTACAAAAATCCAAATAGGATAATGGGGTTGTAATAAACCCTTACAAAACTACAAAAATCAACAACAAATTAGTTTGCTACAGCAAACACAAATTTTACAAAACTAGCCTTCCATCTCCTGCAAAATCACAACAAACAACTATGCAACTACACTGGTTCTTCTGGAATCGCAATGGATGTACAAAACAGCTCCAAATCTATCAAATTTTGCTTTAATGCATAAAAGCAAGAAAGCTAAAAATAGCACCACCATAAAGCATGGCAAGACACCAAGTTGGAATGGCTAAATTTAATCAATTTAATTGATTAAAATGAATGAAATTGGCTATTTTCCAAGAGGAGGACGTGCATTTTTGAGTTGGCATGATAAATGCATTTGAAATGAAATTAAAATAAGGGAAAATTACATTTCATGCAATTGGAGGAGAAATACAAAAGGAAATTGCATTCATTTTTTGAAGAGAGTTTTTCTAGGTTAAAGGAGAGACAGAGAGGAGGCATGACTGACCTCCAAGAGGGTTTTAGAAAGGTTTTGTTATAGATTTGGAGCTGTTTTGTACAACCATTGTGATTCCAGAAGAATCAATGCAGTTGCATAGTTGTTTGTTATGATTTTGCAGGAGATGGAAGTCTAGTTTTGTGAAATTTGTGTTTGTTGTAGCAAACTAATTTGTTGTTGATTTTTGCATCTTTGTAAGGGTTTATTACAACCCCATTATCCTATTTGGATTGCTGTAATTTTATTTTATTTAATTGAATGAATGTGTGAAAGACTGGTTGCAAGTTGCAAACCAGATTTGCAATTGACTGTGCAAATATTTTCTGTAGTGAAAGAAGTTTTATTTCAGCCTATGTGTGGGTGAGATTTCATGTGAGAGATGTTTATTACAATCCTCCATGCTCTGCATCAGAAACTCCTGCCTTACAAAAAGATGGTGGATGACTTCAAAGATTATTTTGATGATATCCACTTTGAACAAATCCCAAGGCTAAACAACAAAGCTGCAGACGCCATGGCAACAATTGGATCCCTGGTTGATATGAAGAAGGATAGCAAGAAGTGCGAGTTCCTGATAGAAGAGCTCCCTATACCGGCCTATGAAATTCCCCAATTAGAACTAGTGTGCAAAATTGTTGGTCCCGTATCCCCTTGGTATCAAGAAACATACATGTATCTCCATGATAACATCATTCCCCCAACCTATCTGTCTCGCAACGAAAAAGCTTCATTCGCCGAGCCTCCTGCTTCACCCTCGTAGGAGACACCCTATACAAAAGGAGTCTTGATGGTACACTTCTACGATGTCTAGATTCTAGGGAAGCTGAAGTGGCCTTAGAAGAGGTACATGAAGGCATTTGTGGGGCACACTTGAGTGGACCTACTTTAGCTAAGAAGATCTTGAGAATAGGATACTATTGGCCAACCATGGAGCAAGATGTCGACTGGTTCATAAAAAAGTGCTTGCCATGTCAACAGCATGGGGACCTCATCCATGTGCCATCACAGGAACTGTAGCCAATCACAACTCTGTGGCCCTTTTCACAATGGGGGCTCGACCTTGTAGGAAAGATCCACCCACCATCCTCTAATGGTCATAAATTCATCATCACTGCTACTAAATACTTCACCAAGTGGGTGGAAGTAATTCCACTCACTTTCAACACTGGAACCCAAATATCCAAATTCATCCTTCATTACATCATATGTCATTATGGCATACCCCATTCCATTATCACAGATAATGGGAAACCATTCAAGAACTAGGAAGTCTGCACCCTGTGTGAGAAATTCCAAATCCAACATTTTTCCACTCCATACTACCCCCAAGGTAATAGTCAGGCTAAAGCTTCAAACAAAACCATTCTGCATTTTCTAAAAAAGACAGTTAATGAAGCAGGTCGTGACTGGCACCTTCAACTCAATCCCGCCCTATGGGCCTATTGCAAAGCATCCGTACACCCACATGAGCCACTCCATATTCCCTTGTATTCGGATATGAAACCATCCTACCTATTGAGGTTGAGCTCCCATCCCTAAGAGTATCTCTACAGAACATGATTTCTGATGAGGAATATCGAGTTGCAAGGCTGCATGAGCTAGAACTCCTGGATGAGAAATGCCTAGATGCACTTAACCATCTACAGGCCTACCAAAATTGCCTGAGAAGAAGCTACAACAAGAAAATCAAGAACCACAAATTTGAAGTAGGCAACCTTGTCCTCATGGAAAACCAGAAGAATCTGCAGGAATGCCCTAAGAAAGGAAAATTTGAACCCAATTGGTTAGGGCCCTATGTCATCACTTCTAGCTACGGATCAGGGGCATATCAGCTTGCAACACCTAAGGGGCAGCCTCTAGATGAGCCTATGAATATTCTACATCTAAAAAAGTTCTATGCATAACCCATCGAGTATCCCAAGCAAAAATACAAAAAAATTAAAAATGGGAAAAAAAAGCCAAGAAAAACCCGAGTGCAATAAAGACATCCAATGGTGAAAATCACTTCGGTGATGCCTTGGATTGGTACCATGGTGAAAACCTATTTCAGGCACCATGTGTAGCGGCTAGTTCTACCATCCGATAAGTCCTCTTTCCATCATGACAATCCATACCAAGAACACCTTCCATGGCTTGGAATTCGAAAACATCAATCACCCACCCTGCTTCATCCCACCCAAGGCTAATCCATGGTACAAAGATCCTTGTAAGATGCCTTCTATACAGCTAAAATCAGAAAAATCCAAAAAACATCAGAAAATCAAAAAATCCAAAAACATCAGAAAATCAAAAAATCCAAAAACATTAGAAAATCAAAAAAATCCAAAAAACGTTAGAAAATCAAAAAATCCAAAAACACCAGAAAATCGAAAAACCCAAAAACATCAGAAAATTAGAAAAATCCCAAAAAAATCAAAAAATCCAAAAACATTAGAAAATTGAAAAACCCAAAAACATTAGAAAATCAAAAAAATTCTAAATCCACTACCACAACATCATCGCGATTTCCAACATCCTCACAATCACCTAAATCATCATCACCTCATCCTAAACCATTCCCACATCATCAAGTCTTGCCAGAACTACATATTCATCTCGCTCGCATCTTAAAAGTACCTTGATCTTGTGGACACAGGGTATGTAGACAGTCTGAAATACGAAGGAAGTATCTAGTACTCAGGTACATAAGATGCACCCATCCAACCCATTTAGATGGTCCCTATTTACTGAGCTTGCTAGATCCAACAAATGATACACACGCTAAGTATACGCCTGAAACATTGAACCTCATGCAAAAATCATCAATCAATATACCAACTATAATCCAACACATGGCCTGACTGTCCTTTTTTCTCACCTTTCAAAAATTATCCAACAAAATCCAACCGATTTGCATCCTAGGATATATCGTTCCTACAATGGACAAGAATCTGTCATCCTATCAACACTTATCTTGGCAAGAGCACACAATGGCTATTTGTATCTTTTTGTTGATCTTTTTTATTATTGATTTTTATCTTCTTGTCTTGCTCTAGGTTGGTTCCAAAGCTACCTTGATCTCATTATATCATGGTGAGTGGCAGACAACACCTAGAATAGATATGGTCATTGTTTCTATATGTCGTGCTTGTGGGTTGATTTCATTACTCCAAGAATAGTATTCATATCTTGAAGCCTAGGTCAGTTCTAGCATGATGCATCTCATTTGCATATACAGGCATTAATACCTTATATGTACTATGAAAACTCATGGCTATGAGTCCCCTTCCTCGTCTAGGCAAGGTTATACTACCTTGGGCATGCATGAAATCAACCTATTGCTTGTGGGTCTAGTCCATTCAATTGAGGGATATATATCATCACCTAGGCCATCTCATACCTTTGTGAAGTATATCCTGCATTGCTACAATAAATAAAGAAATGCTCTCAATTAATCTTATGCAACTACTATTGCTAGCTCAATTAATCTTTCTATCACCCATCCAACCATACTATCTGGGCCTAGATTTTCCAAACTCCCATTTATTCACCCTCCCCCCTCCCCCATTCTTCTAACTAACCTCCCTTCTCACTGATTTCCATCCCATCCCAAACCAAAACAAATCCCTCCTCAATGACATGGTGTATCATGACCTAGCAACTCCCTCATCCCCCATCCCATTCCCTTCCCCAATCTAACCTTACATAGCCCATAAACCATTCCCCCCTCCCCACCTATCCTATATCACAAGGCCCCATCACCCAGGGTTGTACAAAAACATCATAAGTATCATGACTTGATCACTACATACATCATTTACATTAGGCCATTAGTTGCATTATCATAACCATTTAAACCATTGCATTTTCATTTTTTTCATTTTCATACATAATATATCTTTATTAAGATAAGCATATATTTCCATTTCATTACATTTTGCATCCATAATAAATGTTTATTAATCTGAACATTTATGTGCATTCCACATTCACATCATAATCCATAATCAAAGTATGCATATATCACATAGATAAAACATAATATCATCATATAACATCCATAATCTATCATTATCATAAATCCTACTATTAGTACATGCATGTGGAAATCTAACTAATAAATATTTCTTGATTTAGTACTTGATATGATATGATTGATCACACAAACTGTATAGCTATAATTCACATTCTGCATCCATCCAATCTAACTGAACATCCATCATGACATCATAGGAAAATCATAGCATTATATCATCATATGTCATCATACATATATCCATCACATACATCATTAGTACATCCATAACAGCTCATAAAATCATTACATCATCATAACATGCATAATACATAAACATAAACATCCATAAACATAAGCATCATCAGGAAACATAAATGCATACATCCATCCATAACACATCATAAGATCATCAAGTCTCATACTACATAAAATGTACATCACTCAAAATAATACAAGTCATGATACAATAGGCCTCAAAGGGCTCAAAATGTACAACACATATATATCAACCCCGGGCTAATGATCCCCTCCCTGACTTGGTGGGAGATTCGAGCTCTCGCTACTACTGCTATGGTGGTGGCTGTGGGAGTTGTACCTATGGAACCTGCTACAACACCTGTGATGGGGGCCCATCGGCTGCTGAATTGACTGAATGGATCTGGACCTGCGTGATCTAGACATCCGAGAGCTACTCTGCTGCTGGTTACAGCTAGGGATCCTTTGTCCCTCTGGAACATCTGAGCAATAGGTTGCATGATAATACTCAGCCTGAGCTCTCTACTCTCCCACCTATCCCTGCAACTCCCTAACCTACGTCTGTAACTGAACAATCTATGTCTGCATTAGCGTCAATACAAGGACTATGATAGGTAAAAAATCAGGTTAATAAGATCAAGCATAGCCATCAAAACCTAACCCTACCATCATCAAAGAATCTAATCTAATTGAAACCAAAAGCATGCAATTCAAGCACAATATCACCTAGATTGTGTGATTCCTTGTTTATGATGTGGATTGCTTCTTCAACAATGAACAATTATGAAGATAAAAGCTACCATGATGGATGAATGATAATGATAAAATGCTAAATGGATGCTAAAATGCTCAATATGCTCAAGATGATAATGTAGACACTATATGAATGCCAGATATATGTAATATGGAATGAAAGGGTGTTTATATAGAACTCAACCAAAATCAATCAACGGTGGAGATTCGGTGGCTATGTGAATGGCTAAGATTGAAAGATAGACATAAGTGAATGTGAAGATGACAAGTGGAGAGAAGATAGGGCTCATGTGTGCTTGTGTACATAAAAAGTACTACATGTAAAAGATATTAAATAAAAGGATGTAGTACCACTTATCTTTTTAAATGAAAGAGGCACACATGTCGGCTCATGAGATAAATGATAAGATAAATTAATTAAATAAATAAAATTTATTTAATTAATTGGATAGTGGGTTTATAAAAGGAATCTTTAATTAAATAAATAAGATTTATTTAATTAAAAATAGATAGAATGAAAATAATTAAATAATTGAAGATTGTTTAATTATAGCTTAGAAGAAATAGCTAATGAATTAATTAAATAAATTAGAATTTATTTAATTAATAGAAGAAATATATGTGTTAGGGATATTGCTCAAGTGTGTTAGACAAATGCAGATGATGTGATAATGCGATATTTGAATGTTAATGATAATGAGTCAATTTTGGGTGTCTATAGGGACCATGAATGTCCCTGCCACAAACCCCTGTAGGCTGGCCACCAGCCCCTCTGCCTACTAAACTCTAGCCTCTGCCGCCTGCCGCTGAGCCCTCTCTCCATCCCTCTCACCTTGTGCCTATGCTAACTGTGCCTATAACACACTCATCTACCCAGCTGATCCATCCAATAATGCAGCCATGCCCCTCAACTATACTAACTCAGCATCTCAACTCTGTAAGGTCTACTATAGGCTGGTGACCTGTCCCCGCAGGGTCTCTATCTCCTCCTCATTCTCACTCTGAGGCCGTCGACAGGATGAACGCTCTCTCGGCCCTGAACCAACCCCTGCACCTGATCTACCTGCCTCTACCTGTCCAACCCCTACAAACCTAGTGGAAGCCTCTACAATAGGCCACTGCGTAGACCTGTGCCTCACCTCCAACCTAGGTACCTGTTGTGCTGCCAAAACTATAGGTGTCCTCTACCTCCCACCACACTACCGAGGTGCCCTCTGCCTCAGCACCTCTCCTACCTATACCTATTGTATAGGTACCTATTGTTGTACCTACTACTGGGGCAACTGTTGTCCCTGTCCTGGTACCTACTGGTGGTACCCCTACCTGTCCCCCTCCCCTAGCCTCTACCTGCCCAGCTACTGCTACTACCAAAACGTCAATCAGGTCATCATCATTCCCGACCTCCACCTCCTCCACCACAATATAATCCTCAATCACCTCATCCCCCTCCGATCTAGCCTCCTCATCCTCCTCCACTCCAGCCTCATCTGCCATGACTATCTCCTCCGTCAGATCTGTAAACCGCGTGGGCCGCCATATCTTCCACCAAGTCTCATAGGCCGGCGTGGTACTTACATCTCTTGTCTCACTCCCCCAATCCCATATCACCAGCTCCAAGGCCACAAAGTTTGCTATGGCAACCTGTGGCTATATGGCTAGGGGCCACAAATGTGCATCTCGAGGAGTCCGTGCAAATATCACCATCGGCTACGGAACATCCTGCCGTAATCCAAACTGCCGCATGACCCGCGACGATAGATACATGTCAATAGTATGGTCACCTTGACCCATCGAGTACCACGGCTGAAATGTGTAGGGCATATGAACATCATCATCTAGCCATGGCTCCACCCTGATATATGGCCATCAAGTAACCTGAATCAAATCATCTAGTACTTGCCATCAATATCGAACATGTCCTATGTACATGTACTCCACATCTTGATACAAAAATACATAGGCCTCAAATCGACGGCGATAATATCCACATTTCATCCTGGTAATTGCAATATGCTCCCAAGCCCATACATGTAGCAAAGTAACGCCAGCTGATAATGTTGAATCACAATGGTAAACAACTATATGCATCTCATGGTATAGCTGCACCAGCATACAGGGCCCCCAGGCATACACTGTCCTATGTCAAACCATCCCCTCAATCACCTCTCCCCATTCGACAGGAAAGCCTTTGCCACACTGATCTGACATCACTACACCATCGATCAATGCACATAGGAATAATGTGAAATGATCTGCACCCACCACCAGTGTCGCCTCATAACTCATCTCTCGTCGGTCAATCAACAACACTATCTGGTCATGGGTAAATACTCTGAGTAAGGTCCTCCATCCTCTCCTCGTATCATATATCACTCGCTGTCTGTGAATGGTATTTTGAGGATGCGATAAACATCCTCAAGTGTAATCATGATCTTGCCTATAGGAAGCAGAAAGGAGCATGTCTCAGGGTGATAACGCTCTAGGAGATCTGTCATCAGAGCTTTATGAGCTTGTAGCACTGACATCTATGCGGGTGTCAAAATCCCTAGCCTCACCAGTCAACCTTAGGTAGCATCATCAAAAGCATCAAACAACTCCATCACTGAGGGCACACGGTGCTCCCGTGAGTACACAACAAAAGATCCCATCTCCTGCATCCACAAATGCTTGTCAGAAACCTCCCTATCCTTCCCAAACCAAATCTTTCACATCACATTTTTGCTGTTGGGAGCCAAATCAATTTTGGTGCCACAATACATCACTTTTGCACCAACTTTAAAGATGGCGCCACCCAATTCCCATATGGCGCTAGAACAGAGTATAGCACCACTACACAAAGTTTCTGTGCCATTTCATAACATTGCACCACTTTGCCTTTTGGTGCCAATCCATGAGATGGTGTTACTTTTCCCGATAGCGCCGATCCACAGGATGGTGCTACTTTCCAATATGGCACTAATCTACCTGATAGCACCACTCCAAACCATTGCGTTGATCCAGAGGATAGCACTACCCTAGCCCCTGCGCAATATTGCACTAAAATAGAGGATGGTGCCAAAACGTGATGTTTTTGCGTTGATTCACCCCTTTTCCATCCCAAATGAATAGCGCCAATCCAAAGGATGACACTAATCTGCGCCCCTTTTCATGCTAGGTGATCACCCGATAGTACCAAAACCCCAAATCCCAATTTTTGACATAAAAAATGTGACAAAAACAAAAAATGAAAAAGCTAGGGTTAGGGCCTACCTACAGTCCAGCCTCTAATGACCTCCCATACTTTTAGAAGCACTCAAAAATGTGCATATATCACTAGAACATGGGATTATGGTTCACCATCTCCTCTTCTCTCCTTCTTCTAAGTGGCTCGATGTGTGCAAATGTGGCACTCTTAGGGCCCACTCTTCTAATTATAGTAAGCCATGTCATCCCTCCATGCAGTTTTTCTTTCCCAGGGTGCAGATCACAACCGTTTTCACCCGTTCTTCTTCCTATCAACATGATTTTCTCTCCCCTATCCAACTTTCACTCCCGTCACATCCTTTCAAGAGCTCACTCAAAAAAAGTTGTATTCTTTCACCGACCTCTCGAGGGGGCATCCCTCACCCATTTTATTCCTTCTCGGCATCTGGGGCATATTTTTCTTTGACCTGACGCCACTTCCCTGCTATGTCCTGACGCCACGTCAAAGAGGGGCAAATATAGACACCTAAAAATGTCTTCATCGTCAAACCGACTCCTGACATCCCTAAACATACCAATTCCCCTTCTAATCAATTAATTAATTTTTTTATCATTTTATCTCCTATAATTGGATTAATTTAATTAATTCAATAGTCCGACCTTACCCAATTAATTAAATAAATATGCAATATTTATTTGGTTAAATCTCCCTTTTCACTAAATCCAATTAATTAGGTAAATCATGTTTATCTAATTAATTCAGCCTATTAATCAACATATTCCTACCCTAGTTAATTAAATATCTATTATTTAATTACCTAGCCTAACCTACATGACCCTAGACTTAGGATTAATTAAATAAAACCTTATTTAATTAATCTTAACCTCCCATTAACTCATTCCCTAATTTTTTCCAGCCATATTAATTAGGCTAATTACTCTAGTTAAGATGGTCAAACCTTGATTAACATTCCTCCCCACATCCCACAAAGAAAAATTGAAATATACCTCATATAAATCAAATTTTTATACACGTGTCATAATCCTCATTTAGTACCTCTTACACCCCTTACACATGTCATAACTCATTAATATCCACTCTTCCCCAAATAAATTTTTAATTCATTTTACTCTCCCCCATGTGAATTTTTAATTCACAAATAATCCATCTCACCCAACCTCATTTAATTCACCCCTTTCCCAAGATGAATTTAAATTTCATCTTTATTCCTAGCCCTCCATTTTTCAAGATGAAATCTAGGCCATCCACATCATCTTCATCCTCCACCATTGATTTCTCAAATCAATCTCAACCATTGGATCAAAATCCCTCCAAAATGCCTATAAATACAACATCCTCCAAGCCATTTTATCATCCAATTTCTTAGTGTTACCATGCTAAAATATCTCTTGAGCTAGTAATTTGTGAGTTGCACTTGTGAGAGCATTTCACATAGAATCCATCATCTTGGGTATAGCTAGAAGCTTTTGGGTGCAAGCTTCTCCACCCTGTCTTGGATTTGTCAATCCATTTGTGAGGTATAATCTTTGTTTTATGCTCTAGATTTATGTTTTTATCTCATTTTGGATTTCACTAATCACAACTGTCTATCATGTCCTAAGGCATTTTTCATCTACGACTCAGATTTAAACTTGGAACGGCTTTCTTCCAGCCTCTTCCATCTCGCTTGCATGATCCATCACTCTGCCATTAATGGCATTCCAGTGTATTCAAATCCATATAATTAAAGTTCTACTTGTTCCCTCGTCATTGTGGATGCACATCATTCAAGTGCTTGGACCTGTGGAAATCAAAGTGAGGAGATTTGAATCCAATACACTCTAAGTGGGGTAAGTAAGATTTCAACCCTATTTTGTGAACAATCTGAGTTTGAAAATTGAAAAAAGATTCATATGCTGTGATAAATTTGTAAACCCTAGTTTGAAAGAAGGAATATTTTGTAAAGTGTGTGTGATCAAAATCTGCCAAGGTCAAATTTTTCCTTGTAGGATATTACTGACTATGAAAGGGTAGTCCAGTATTTGAATTTGATTTCAAGAACCCTAGTTGCATTTCAAAATGAGTGAAGTCAGTAAAGCGTCAACAAGCAAACCTAGGACCAAAAGAGGAAAGCCACAAACTGATGAGGTAAAGCCTGAAATTGAAGATGAAAAGCCAAAAACTAGAGGGACAAATAGGATTTTACCAGGTTTATGGAAGATGATCTTATGAAATTATTTCCTGGGACCAAAACTATTGGAAAGAGAGCCATTGGTGAGGGTGTTATGTCTGACCACCTTCAGGAATTTGCTCAAGGAATTGGAGACATAGTTGTACCACAGACTGGATGGGATTTGTTTCAGTATGCCTACAGAAGGTCTGAGTTCCCTAAACCTATTATCAATCTCTGGAGAACTGATCTAGGTAAACTTTTCATGCCTAATGTATTTGTGGATGTCATCCTGATAAAAGAAATTGCCAAGTGCTATGACCTGAAGGATAAGGTCATAAGGAGTGTAGACGGAATCCACAGAATGGAGATAAGTATAACCTAAGTTGTAAGAGATTTCAAGCTAGACCCCTCTACTACAGTTGCCATTCATTTCAATTCTTTCAAGCAAGAGTATGACAAGAACAAGCATGCATATAGGACTCACAAGCTCCCCAGGCATAGAAGAAGAGATTTGGACAAGAAGGGACATAAATTTACTGCATAGGAGTCAGAGCCTTTTAGCTGCGAGGAGTTTGAGAATTATTTCAAGAATACATATTATGCATTGTGTCAGGTTTTGGGTAGGAAGTTTGATCTGAATATGCCCATTCCTTTGATGGTTATGGCTATTGACATACAGGATAGAGAAGTACACAAGGGTTTTGACTTTGCCTCATATGTTGCTAACAAAATTCATGATGAATTGACTAAGTTGAAAGAGCCTAATGTTCCTCTGGTCTTCAAGCATTATTCTTTATTTATGCATATGTTGCTATGGAGTGGAATGAGATCTTGGTCCACATTTTTAGACCTCACTACAAAGGATAGTGGTAGCAGTGATTTATCAATACAATCATGGACACACATTTTGGACCAACACTACCCTGAGCCAAATTATCTTGCTTTTAGAAACAAATTGGTGTTTGTTGTCTTGGAAAACTTAGGAGTGAGACTCGTGGAGAGGATTTCTAGGACTATGATGGAAATCCTAAGGCCTAGAGACTTCAAGCCTGATACTGTAATTGAACAAAATTGGGGAGACTGGTACTTCTTCAATACATGCACTATCTTTAGGGTGTATGGTGCTATGGTTCCACCTCATTGCCTTCCAATATATGTGTCTGATAGACTTTCCTTTATGGAGATCATGTGGTAGTTGGATTCTATGGATAAGGAACATTTTAGAAATGCTAAGAAAGGATCATTCATTCCAGGACAACTTGCATTCTCTCACTTCAGGATTACCTCTAAGGAAGGCATTGATAATTTCTTAGGAATGCTAAGAGCTTATAAGATGGACATAGAGAAGGTAAGAAGGTGTGATCCCAAAGGATTCATTGATAATGCAAGGAGACGTGTGGGCAAATTTGGTTTCTCCCATCAATTTCATTATTCAGAAGATATAATTAGAAATCTGGTATCATATGAAGAAATTGAGAGTAGAAAAAATTCTTGGCTCTATGTGAATGAAATTGAAGGGAATATAATCAAGAAAAATCCAAGGTATGTCAATCCCTATGCCCATATTCCTAGTCTTTTTTAAAGGGCTATGAAGATGTTGGAAGATCATAAACATGGCCTATTCATAGATGAAGTCAATAAGGCTACAAAGGTAGTAGGGATGAAGAGGGGTGAGCATTTGGTTGCAACTAGAATTAGACCTGCTAGGTCTTCTACCCATGACCCTTCTAGTTACTAAATGGATGTTGAAGAAGAGGAAGTTGCGTAGCCTCTTGTAGATTATTTTACTGATACTGAGGTTGGAGTTACTATGGAGGAACAGTCTACTGAGCATATTCCAGATGATGAGGGCATGCAAAAAAATTTCCCTTCTCCTCATATAAATGATGCTATTGATTCTTTTATTCCCCCTGATAGGATAATTGATACCACTTATGATGAGGAAGCCATTGAAGTCGATGATGATATTAGGATAATGGCCTGTAGAGAGTTCATAAGTGACGAATCCTTTGTACAAACAAGGGAGTTCAGGGAGTTTGTTGTCTAGGTCAAATGTAAGGAAATATACAACAGACTTGAAAAGGTGGAGGGAATGGACCCCTCAATGCATGATGAGATTATGGGACAAGAAGAGGAAAAGATTTAGAATGAAATTGCATTGATTTCACCTACAGAGGGTAGACAATTGGTTAAGCAGAGTGATATTATTTTGCTGCCCGATTGGGATCTTTCATCTGCCATTTCTTTTGATGTAGTGAAACATGATAAGGAGGCTTTTATTTCTGAGGAACAAATTGATAACAGAGTGTTTGGCTTAGCTTATAGTACAGGTTTACGTGCAATGGCTATTTGGTCAATGGCTCCTAACACTGGAAAGCCAAGGGCAATCAGGTCAATAGGGGACTGTTACAAGTATGGGCCTAACTGGTGTTGTCATTGATGTCAACATACTCCTGTTGCATTGATGATAAGGATTGGATGAGCTATGTGCTGAGGATATTGAGAAAATTAGTCCTAATTAGGAACAGAGAAGAACAACGAAGACAGTAAGATAAAGATCCCAGCTAAGATGAAGATCAGAGGATGTGTTTCAAAGGGTTTGTAGATATGTGTCTTAAGATAATCCAAGAAAGATTTCAGAGGTCCGCATGAAGATCTGAAGATGTTATGGCCACTTAAGTAAAACCAGTTCTGGCAGATGTTCAGAGGTGACAAAGTGACATAGATAGGTCCAGTAAGATTCAAAAATGCAATATCTTGTTCTACATATTTGGTGGAGTGTTTAGGAAGTCAATGTGAATTGACAACTCAATTGGTTTGTGGTTTGGAGGTCCACAAGCATTTATTCCAATATGACAGACTGTGTTCTTGAGGCTCCAGATGAAGGAGAGAACAATTTCAGTAAGTAGAAGTAGTGTGGATGTTCTTGGTGATTTAGGAAATCTTGTGGAAGTCTTTCGATTATGTCCAATTCGTGTTGGTGGTCCACATTGAAGATTGAGCTCATAATTGAAGAATTACTTCTGGATGATGGTGTTCTTCCTAAGTTTGGCTGACCGAATGAGTTACACATCCTGCGGATGATCTTGAAGATGTTCTATGAAGAATGGTGTGTTCCTAAAGGAAGATTGAAGTCTTAGATCTGTGTGGTCGACAGTGTGTTGATCTGCGTGAAGTCTTTTTGTAATAAGTCATGTTATATTTATGTATTTGCTCTGTAATATATGCCGACTTGGATGATTATTCCTAAGTTGATGTCTTGTATAAATAAGGAGTTGTAAAGTCATTTCAAATGAAATTATGGCGATGCGAATGTGGTGGAGAAGAGAAGAGTGAAAGGCAGAGCAGAAGTATTGGGCTTAAATGGAACTGACTCAAGCATGGTGAAGATGCTATTCTTCAGTTCAAGTATGCAATACTTATTATTCTATAGATAGTGTGTCTCCCATAGGCAGTGGGCCTCTTGTGAGCAGTGTGCTCAAGCAGTGAGCCCTAATTGGCATGTGTCATTTTGTTCTTTCTATTATTTTAACAGAGAATACAATCTTGGGTTAGTCACCCCGTGGTTTTTCCCTTAACTGGGATTTCCACATTAAAAATCTTGGTGTCATATGTATTTTTGCTCTTGAATTGTTGCATTATATTTCCATGATTGATTTATTATTATCCTGCTGAAATAAGAAAAGGATTTAAGTGATTAATTGCAAGAAAGTTTTAGACAACTGATTCACCCCCCCTCTCAGTTGTCTATCCTAAATCTAACAATTGGTATCAGAGCCTCATTCCTCTAAAAGGAGCTTAACCGCTTGAGGAGATCCAGGATGTCATCCTACAAGAAGGATAGTCCCAGGTTTGATGGAACCAATTTCACTCTTTGAAAAAGTCACATGGAATGCCACTTGCAATGTATGGGAATGTAGTATTGGATCATGGCTTCAAGGAAGTATGTTCCTCCACAGAATAGTCTGCATACCATAGATGAAATCAGAGATGCTGAAAACAATCTATGGACTAAAGAAGCCCTTCTAAGTGCCTTATCTAATTCAGAGCTGACGAATGTTATTGATCTAAAAACTGCATATGAGATTTGGCAAAAACTAGAACTTCTACATGAAGGAGACAAGTATATTAAATGTGCCAAGCTACAGAGTCTGAAAGGAAAATTCAAAAACCTGAAGATGAGAGAAGATGAAAATATCACTACATTTATGCCAAGAGTAAATGAGCTTGTTTGTGGCATTAGATGTGCTGGTGGAATCTTGGATGAAGATGAGATTGTTGGCAAAGTTCTCAGATCCCTTCCTAATTCTTACAAATATAAGGTTGATGATATTGAAGAATTCAGATCCTTTTCAGGTATCACAAGAGATCAATTGATTGGTAAACTGGTTGCATTTGAATTAACCGAGTTTGGAGATGCGCCCCCCCCAAGACTGAATCTGCATTCAAAACTAGTGCCTATGTAAAAGGAAAACAAAATTTTGATCCGGGAGAGAACTCCTCAAAGAAACTATCATGGTATGAAAAGGCAAGAAAAGACCTGGAAGAAGATGAAGTAGAAGCTGCTCAACCTGAAGCCCTTATTGCAAAAAGACTGCCAAGAGGATCCGGTAAGTATGAAGGGAAATTGCCTTTTAAATGTTTTAACTACAATAAGATTAGTCATTTTGCCTCAAGGTGTCCGGAAAGATTTTCAAGGCCAAATCCTAACAGATCAAGGTTCCAAAAGAAATGTTATTATGTTCATGAAGATGATGATGATGAAGGAGTAACAGATGATGAATCAAAGATAGGAAACAAATCCAGAAGTGACTGGGTGTTTATTGCCATCAAGGAAGAAGATCCAATGCCCTCTGAATTTGTCAATCATAAAATTGTAGAAAGAGCTCTGGCTGCCCAAGTTGAAGAAAAGGATGATTGGGTCATTGACAGTGGATGCTCACATCATATGACAGGTGACAAAAATAAGTTCATAGATTTAGAAAGGTATGAAGGAGGAGTGGTAAAATTCAGTGATAATTCTGCTAGCAGAATCAGAGGTAGAGGAACTATTTCTTTTGATGGAAAGAACAAAACCAGTAATGTACTGTATGTTGAAGGCTTGAAGCACAATCTTCTCAATGTTGGACAGTTGGTGGACAAAGGCTATGATCTCCAATTCAAAAATAGGAAATGTAAGATCTTTGAAAGTTCTGGAATAGAGATTGCATCCGATACTCAAACAAAAGGTAATATCTTCCACTTGGTTTGTACTGGTAAAAGTTTCTTATTTGTTCAAATTGATCAGAGTTGGTTGTGGCATAGGAGAATGTGTCATATGAATTTTGATAATATCATCAAGATAAGAAACACTCAGGCTGTAAGAGATCTTCCAAGACTGGTGAAACCTACTAATAGTTTGTGCAAAGAAAGTCAGTTGGGTAAGCAGAGCAGAGTCTCATTCAAAAGTAAATAATAGTCTTCTACTAGATTATTGGGCTTAGTTCATATTGATCTATGTGGACCAACAAGAATCAGGAGTGTGCAAGGTGATAGATACTTCATGTTATTAATTGATGATCACTCTCGGATGATGTGGGTAACTTTTCTGAAAGAGAAATCTGAGGCCCTTGAGAAATTCAAAATATTCAAGGCTATGGTAGAAAATGAAACTGGATTGAACATAAAATGTCTAAGGTTTGACAGAGGTGGAGAATTCACATTGGTGAGTTCATAGAATTATGTGAGAAACATGGGATAAAAAGACAGCTGTCTGCTCCAAGGACACCACAGTAGAATGGAGTAGTGGAGAGAAAGAACTGGACCATCCAGGAGGCATCTAGAACCATGATGATGGAAGCAAATGTTCCTCAGATCTACTAGAGAGAAGTTGTAAGCACTGCAGTCTACACTCTTAATCAAGTTCAAATCAGAAGCAATATTGGTAAAATTCCTTCTGAACTCTGGTTTGGCATCACTCCCACTGTGAAGTATTTCAGAGTCTTTGGTAGCAAATGTTACATTAAAAGAGATGAAGATCTAGGCAAATTTGATGCTAGAAGTGATGAAGGAATATTCTTGGGTTATTCTACTCAAAGTAAAGGATACCGATGTTATAACAAGAGATTGAGAAAGATTATAGAAAGTATAAATGTGAAGGTTGATGAAGGTGTTGAAAAACCCTCAAGGTTTTATGAATATGATGAAGATGATCAGAATGATGTTTTGATCCAAGGAGTCCAAGCCCCTTTTGAGATTCAGATTCAAACTGATCCGGTGAATCAGGAAGAAGAGATAGGTTTGAATGAACCTGTGGAAGAAATAGAAGTGCAAGTAAGTCCCAACATTCCCAGTTATGTAAAATTGAATCACTCTGAAGACTAGATCATAGGTGATAAAAGAAAAGGTGTTCAAACAAGAAGAAGGATTGCTCAAGATTCAAAAGAATATTGTCTGATTTCAAAGATCGAACCTAAGACAGTGAATGAAGCATGCAATGATGAAAACTGGACTAAAGCAATGGAGCTGATGCAAATTGAGAAAAATCACACTTGGGATCTTGTTCCCAGACCTAAAAACAAGAGTGTGATTGGAACCAAATGGGTCTTCCAGAATAAACTAAATGAAGATGGTAAAGTAGTCAAAAACAAAGCCAGATTGGTCTGTAAGGGTTACTCCCAAGTAGAAGGAGTTGATTTTGAAGAAACTTTTGCTCTGGTGGCAAGAATTGAAGCAGTTAGATTATTTCTTGCTTTTGCTGCCTTCAAGGATTTCAAAGTATATCAGATGGATGTTAAGTCTGCCTTCCTGAATGGTGACTTGGAAGAAGAAGTTTACATTGAGCAACCAGATGGATTTCAATTGT
Source organism: Cunninghamia lanceolata (assembly GCA_027924645.1). Taxonomy (NCBI): domain Eukaryota; kingdom Viridiplantae; phylum Streptophyta; class Pinopsida; order Cupressales; family Cupressaceae; genus Cunninghamia; species Cunninghamia lanceolata. Next base: position 986,020 of record BSBN01000281.1, on the reverse strand, counting down.
CTAATCATGGTGATATGGTCTGCAAGTTGAAGAAAGCACTGTATGGACTCAAGCAAGCCCCAAGAGCCTGGTATGAAAGATTGGATAAGCATCTTTTGAAATTGGTTTCAACAAAGGTACTACTGATTGTAATTTTTACTTCAAAATTGATCATGAAAATATCTTGATTGTTGAAGTGTTTGTTGATGATATCATTTTTGGAGGAAGAGATAGTATGTGCAAAACTTTTGCTAATCAAATGAAAAGTGAATTTGAGATGTCCATGTTTGGGGAAATGAATTTCTTCTTGGGTCTGCAATTCATTCAAACAAAGAAAGGAATCTTCATTTCTCAGACCAAATATGTGAAAGAATTATTGAAGAAATTTGGGATGGAAGATTCACAACTAATGAGTACTCCCATGGCAACCGGATGTAAATTGAGAAAAGATGATGACTCTCCCAAGGCTGATTAGAAAAAGTATAGGTCAATGATTGGAGGATTACTGTATCTCACTCAGACTAGACCTGACATTATGAATGTTGTTGGTCTTGTTGCCAGATTTCAAGCTGATCCTAGAGAATCTCATGTCACAGCAATCAAAAGGATTTTTAGATATCTAAAAGGGATAGTTGAGTATGGTTTGTGATATCCTAGAGATCATGATTTCTTTCTTCATGCATATAGATGCAGATTGGGCAGGAGATGTGGATGACCAGAAGAGTACCAGTGGTGGAGCATTCTTTTTGGGGAAGAGATTGGTTTCTTGGCTGAGCAAAAAATAAGAGGCAATATCTCTGCCCACCATAGAAGCAGAATATATTGCAGCAACAGGTAGTTGCACTCAAGTATTGTGGATGAAGCAAATGCTAAGAGATATCAAAGTGGAGTATGAAGAACCTATCACAATCTTCTGTGATAATTCAAGTGCAATTAACATATCAAAAAATCCAGTGTTGCATTCAAAGACTAAACATATATCCATCAAGTTTCACTTTTTGAGAGAACAATTGAACAAGAATGAAGTCAGATTGGAGTTTGTGCCTTCCAAGGATCAGATTGCAGATATTTTTACTAAACCTCTACCTAAGGACTCTTTTGAGTATCTCAGGGAGAAGTTAGGGGTTATTACCCCTCCAGTTCTGAATTAAGGAGCACTGGTATGCATTAGTCCGGTGGATCTCATAGTCACATCTTGTGGTCTGGATTGATAATGGGAAGCTACTACTCAGGGGGAGAAGCTGGTATGATGCAAGTATGTGCCCTTTTCCATTGATGTCAAAGGGGGAGATAAGACACGTGAAAAACAAGTAATTACTGATCAAAGGGGGAGCAGGAAAGGAAGAGAGGACATGTGAATGGTTGTTTTTGATAGAGGGAGTTGTGTATGTGAGGAGAAGTTCTTGTCTTGATGATTAAAATAGTTTTTCACATCATATGTTGCCATCAATGACAAAGGGGGAGATTGTTACAAGTATGGGCCTAACCGGTGTTGTCATTGATGTCAACATACTCCTGTTGCATTGATGATAAGGATTGGATGAGTTGTGTGCTGAGGATATTGAGAAAATTAGTCCTAATCAGGAACAGAGAAGAACAGTGAAGATAATAAGATAAAGATCCCAGCTAAGATGAAGATCAGAGGATACGCTTCAAATGGTTTGTAGATATGTGTCTTAAGATGATCCAAGAAAGATTTTAGAGGTCTGCATGAAGATCTGAAGATGTTATGGCCACTTAAGTAAAACTAGTTCTGGCAGATGTTCAGAGGTGGCAGAGTGACACAGATAGGTTTGGTAAGATCCAGAAATGCAATATCTTGTTCTACGGATTTGGTGGAGTATTTAGGAAGTCAATGTGAATTAACAACTCAATTGGTTCATGGTCTGGAGGTCCACAAGCATCTATTCGAATATGACAGTGATGACAGACTGTGTTCTTGAGGCTCCTGATGAAGTAGAGAATGATTTTAGTAAGCAGAAGTAGTGTGGATGTTCTTGGTGATTCAGGAAATCTTGTGGAAGTCTTTGGATTGTGTCCAGTTTGTGTTGGTGGTCTGCATTTAAGATTGAGCTCATAATTGAAGAATTACTTCTGGATGATGGTGTTCTTCCTAAGTCTGGCCAACCGGATGAGTTACACATCTTGTGGATGATCTTGAAGATGTTCTGTGAAGAATGGCATGTTCCTAAAGGAAGATTGAAGTCTCAGATCTATGTGGCCGACAGTGTGTTGATCTACGTGAAGTCTTTTTGTAATAAGTCATGTTATATTTATGTATTTGCTCTATAATGTATGCCAACTTGGATGATTATTCCTAAGTCGATGTCTTGTATAAATAAGGAGTTGTAAAGTCATTTCAAATGAAATTGTGGCGATGCGAATGTGGTAGAGAAGAGAAGAGTGAAAGGCAGAGCAGAAGTATTGGGCTTAAATGGAACTAACTCAAGCATGGTGAAGATGCTATTCTTCAGTTCAAGTATGTAATACTTATTATTCTGTAGACAGTGTGTCTCCCGTAGGTAGTGGGCCTCTTGTGAGTAGTGTGCTCAGGCAATGAGCCCTAATTGGCATGTGCCATTTTGTTCTTTCTATTCTTTTAACAAAGAATACAATCTTGGGTTAGTCACCCCGTGGTTTTTCCCTTAACCAGGTTTTCCATGTTAAAAATCTTGGTGTCATGTGTTTCTGCTCTTGAATTGTTGCATTATGTTTCCATGACTGATTTATTATTATGCTACTGAAATAAGAAAAGGATTTAAGTGATTAATTGCAAGAAATTTTTAGACAACTGATTCACCCCCTCTCTCAATTGTCTGTCCTAAATCTAACAGGGACAACACCGGAGAGGTTATTATAAGAAGAGCATCAGAGGTCACCCCTACACATTTTTGCAAAGCTCACTGTGCATGCGGCGATGCTGAGTGCTGATACTATAGAGGTAATATGGGAGAAATATGGACAATTGCTAGACAAATTCAACTTGTTGCATAGTGAAAATCTTAAATTAAGGTATTATATCTCTTAGGAGAAAACTGTGTTACCTGCAATAGAATCCCTTCCATCTATTCCTTCCATGCATGACATATTTGCTCAAGATAGAGACACCTTGTCTCTAAGGATTAAGGGACTGAAGGAAGAGTTGAGATTAGCTAGAAGTAATGAACAAAAAGTACATGATGAGATGATGAAGGTGGAAACTGATATTATTGATGATGTCCTAGGCCATAGGATATCTTGCATTCTTCATAGGTTGGACAATGTCTGGAAGGTCTGTAGGGACATCCACGAGGAATATGAAAAACATCTCACCATTCAGGATAATTTTCAAAATGCATGGAGTAAATGGAGTGTGAGAATTGGAGCTCTCATAGAAATACAAGAGAGCATGGAGTGTGATTCTGAGGAATTGATTAATCTGTCTTTGATGATTAACGTTATTAGCTTGCTAAATGATATTTCTGCTTTCCAGAGTAATTTAGATTTGCAATTTAGATGCAAAATGAAGATGTTTAGAGACATGGAAAAGGGTGGAGTAACTAAAATAATAGATAAGGCACATGGAATTAAAGATTTCAGTAGTTGGAAAGCTGAGTTTGGAAGTAGTTTCCCCAGGATGTCTGCTTTTATCTTTAAATATGGTAACCCAAAGTTGGCAGAGTTTAATAATTCTATTGATAAACTATTCAAGATGGTGGTAACTATGGACTTGTTTGTAAAAGAGGCCAGGGCTATTATGGATGCCTATTTCAACCTACATAATTCAAAAGTGCAGAAATTGTTTGAAGTTAGGTGGCCTTTCGAGAGGAGTATAATGCTTGGCTGGTGAAATATACTGATTGAGACTTGTGTGCATTATGGTCTATGGTAGTCTTCTCCACTCCGAGGGTTAGTCGTGCCTCTTGACATAGTGGGATGTGTTTGTCCTTTCCTTGTTTATGTTTTTAGGCCCTAGGTTATTGGAGCATAGGTGTTTGTCAGATGAAATATTTGTTCATTAGGAAACATTTCCTTCATTCTTTTTTGAAAGGTAGAAGCATTCTCCCATCATGTGGTAGTTGTTTTGTCTCACGTGGCATGCCTAGCCCAAGAGTTGGTGTACTCCTTTCCAGTAATGCTTTTTTTTATATCATTATGGAACGGGATGTGTGTGAGTGGCCTGAAGCTTATTGCTCCTTTGTGATATAAAAAGGAATTCAGGGCCACCTACTGTAGGTGGTTGATCTCTTGGAGAATTTTGTAGAAAGACACAGAGAATAGAAGTTTTTTCTTTTTCTTAGGTTTTCTGATTTTGAATTGCATGTTTTATGTAAGGTTATGTGACAGTACAGGCATCTATTGAATACAATATGGCAAATTTCTGAAGCTTATTGTCACCTGATGTATGGTTTATACAAGTATGAAAGGAATAAATCAAAGATTATTCACTTTTGTCTCCATGAAATTTCTTATGGATGTATCTTTCTAATTTAGGCTCTTGTTTAAAGAATAAGTTAAATTGCCTTGATGAGGGGATAAACTTGTATGAATGTATACAAGGTTATTGTAAGAAAAATTGGTTAAGAATTCTAAGTATAATGTTGTAAGGCAATGTTATAGAGCTTTTTGATGTTCAGGTTAAATGTTGTTAATAACTTTTCAGTTACATTTGGTTTTGACTCTGTAGCCCTAGGTTAAGGCACCCGTCTATTGCTCCTATGTGTTGTCTTCAGCTCCATGAATCAGACTAACCCAAATACTTTTGAATCTTCAAATTGGTTGCAAGTGTTTGTTAAACTAATGTTTTACCTTGTTCTATGGTTTGGGAAATGTTAAATGCTTGAATGATTTAAGCTAGGTCTTCACATTTTCATAATCCTCAAGCAAATTTGCATAGAACACGTATGCTTTTCACAGTGTTTGTAGTAAATTGGCACAGGAGATTATTAAATACTTAAAGGGATCACCCTCCTAGGTTTTGTAGAGCCTAAAGTGTAGAGGGAAAGTTTTTCTAAACTTTCACCTATGTGTTGGCTAACCCCTCATAGTAGCTGAACATTGATAGTGGCTAAGTCATAGGCTATTTTGTGAGATAAGGTAGGGATATAAAAACAACCAACAGGAACAAGTAGAGAAGAGCAAGGGGAAACTACATGAAAAATGGGGCATACCATCTAAAGAATATCTACAATCTAGCTCCTCAGGACCACAACCTAGCACATTAACATAGGCTAGTACTATGGCAACACTAGAAATGTGGAGGTCTGGGAGATTTAACTCCACAACCCATAATGCCCAAACTCTGGTAGAACCAACCTCCTCAACTCAAATGGTATCAACTCCACAACAAAAATGGAAAAAGCTAGATGTGCAATAAATCTTAGAAATCCTTGTACAAATGAGCACAAAAAAGTAAATGAAAATACCAGGAAGGAAGTAGGGAGTAAAAAGAAACATCATTCAAGCATTAGGAGAAGAAGAACCTGAGGAGGAGGAGGAAGAGGTGAAAAAACTTCTGCAAAATAAGAAAGCAAAAAGTTTGAAAGGGCAAAGAGAGACAACAAAGGCAATAAAGGAAGCACACCAAGCTAAGCAAGAAGAAGAACCACTAATAGACATGGGTACTATGACTAATTTCATTATCCACCATGGCATGTTACCACAAGCTCTTACTTTGTATAGTCAATTGGGTGAAGAAAATAAACAAAGAATAATCAGAGTACTAATAAGATATATCCACACAACAGATCAGTCATTGGAAGAAATCATGGAGGATTTTCCAAAGGAAGTATACAATGCATTAAGGTAAAAGAGGGAAAAAGGGATAGAATTAGAATCAATAAGATAGAAAGCAATCAAAGAGGTAGACTCAAATATGTCGACCACAGAAAAGGAGAAGATGACACAACTACAGGCCAAATAGCTAATAACAAAGCAAAGAGTAGACACCTTGATGCTTGGAATAAATGAAGAAAGAAGCAAGCTCCAAAATGAAACAAAGGAGATAACAAAGAAGATGTATGACACAATTATGGAGGAGAGAAATGAACAAGAACAAGAAATAGAATCTTTGCAACACAGTGCACAAGAGCAAAAGTTGCAACAAGAACAACAAATAGATACTCCTGGCACATCTTCCTTTGCATCCCCAATTCAATCAATAAAGAAATTTTTGAAACATAAATAGATACGACCAATTTTGACACCTCAGTTGCTACAACTCTCACTACTAGGCTCACAAGTTAACTTGTCAGGGATATCTCCAATCCAGAAACTTCACAAAAATTACATATACAACCCACCATGTTCATTCATTTCTTTGAGGCATTTTGATGAACATGTTACATGCTCACCTAGATTTTACTTCCTCTAAACATCTTTGAAACATTTTGAAAGATAATTGGCTTGTCCCATGTCCAAGACTCCTATTTTGCAGTGGCATGCAGAATGACTTTTGAAAACCTGATGGTGAAGTTTTTATCTAAATTTTTTTTATCTGTATAAATCTTCTCATTTCAAGACAAGATGCACCACCATGGTCCATGGTGAGATGGAAATTACACACCATGTGATTACCTTTGCTTGTGGAAGGACCACCCTCAATGGCCAATCTCTGGGCAAGACTAGTTAAAGGCAAAGGCCTATTGTAATTGCCTTACTAATTGAAATCTTTTCTAGGCAAATCATGGTACAAGGGATGTTGAGACCCTTTTGGCATCTGTCTCTTCAGAGTGATGATGTCGTTGGCCAGTCTTTGAATCATAGGGTTGGTAGAATTAGTAGCCTAAGGTTTCCTAGTATCCAACTCTTTCTTCTGCTTGTCAGCAGTTATCAAGTCATCTTCTATAGAAATGGCCATTGCTTGTGCTCTTTCCAGGTCAGTTGCACCTTCTCTTTTAATGGGAAAACTAACATCTAGAGGAAGAGTGTTAATGAAAAAACACTTAAGGAGGGTGTTCCCAAGTCTCACATTAGCATGAATTCTATTCACCACCTTATTAAATTTGGCCACAAATTCTCTCATCTACTCATGCACTTCCTTCTTCATTTAAGATAATTGGGCCACCAATGTGTGTTCATTCTCTGCTATTTTGAATCTATTTTAAAACTAGTACCTCATAGTTGTCCAGTTTCTAATAGATGCATTAGGTAGATGATAGAACCATTCAACTATTGCATTAGTTAGAGACTCCACAAATAATCTAACATACACATCCTCGTACTATACACCCAGAATGGAATAGGCTGCATAAAAATCATTCAAGTGTGAACATATGGGGTAACTTTTCCATCCCCTCTGAACTTAGGTATTATCTTTCTAGATCCCCTAGGTAAGACGTTCAACTATGATCCAAGGTTCAAAGGACCTATAGCAGCTCCCCGAGAGACTGGTAACTGCTAAGCCATATTGACTGAGATGTTAACAAGAAAGTTAACTTGTAGAGGTAAAACAAACCCATGTAGGATAAGAGCCTCACAAGAAGAACTAGATGTATCTCTATTTGGAAGGGGAGAAGATGGCATACTAGATGACTTTACTCTACGAGTTGGTGGGAAAGTGGAGAAATTCAATGCTTGAAATAAATCAAAATTACTAGTAGAGATACCTTTCTTTCTATCAGAATGAGTGTACCTTTTATAAGTCCACTTTGAGGATTAAGGATGTTAAACTACAGAGTCACCAACCACCTACTGGTTCCCTTGGCTCACTTGGTTTCCCTGATTACCCTTAGGATGGTTAGGTGGATTATTCTAATTTCTGGGCCGGTTATCAGGAATGGCGTGGATTTAAAAGGCTTTATCTCTTCTACTTGCATGTACAAAACCTTCAACAATGAAGTTATCTTGGACAACACCAAACTATCTGGCATGTCTTCTTAACTCTTGTCCAACTTCTTCTTCTCTATCTAAGAGTCTATCCACTTGATGGAATTGTTCATTGTTTCTTCTGTAACTCTAGGTTAGATTACATAGATCAGTGATAATATCCTCCTGGTCAAAGTCTAATTAATTGATGTTAGGTTGAAGCATAGGTCCAAATCTTCTTTGGAGTACCATAAAGACCAATGATAAAGAAACTTAACACATGAGTCCACAGTAGAGTCACCAAAAATCTGTTAGTTGACAAATTTATCACTAAACTCTATTTTCTCATGCCCACACAAATGACAATTGCACTAACATTTGAGCTGATTGTAATGATGCTTTACAATGATTCTCTACTTATTTTACAAGGCGTAGCTACCTTTGAAAGATATTAAAAGAATGAAAACTATGTATGCTTTTAACTAGAAAGTAGGAAAGGTGGCACTTTTAACCAGAAAGCACTAAAGGAAATCGATCACAACACAATTTAAACAATAAGAAGTACAAAGACTTCACACAACCATAATCATAAACAAATATCTTTCATCACATGATCATCACTACAAACTATTCATCAAAATAAAAACCATTCACAACAATGAACCTCAATAAGAATATCCAATCATCTGAATATACAATTGCAATTTAAGAAGTTGATAAATCTTCAACATAAGAAGAACATATATCCATCCATCATAACACAAAGTTTACGATTTTAGAAATCAACTCCTCCAACTTCCATTCATATATTGAAATAACTGAAACATAGAGCAAGACCAAAATGACTAATTAACAACACAAAGTTTTCCAAAAGATCCATAAGTATCGACAGGCTTAGAATATATAGCCTTGACAATAATAACTCTTTTTAAAATAATAGTGGCTTCTTTAAGACAACCGATTAAAAGATAATTAACCAAGTTTTTAAAGAAACAATTCTAAGAGCAAATTAGTTTGAAAGAAATAATATAAAACATGAAACACCATCACATGGCAACTGTTGAGTCTTCTCCTCGAATCATCTCACTCTCCTTGTCTTTTCCTCCAATTGTAGTAGAGTCCACCTGTGCTCGTAACTCTGCCTTGTAACTTCTCTACCTGGAGATAATGGGAGTTATGACCTTGCCACTTGGATAAATAGTGATGTGCACCTTAAGCTTCCACCTACTGATTGTTCTTTCCACATCTAGTAACCTTTTATTAATTTCATCAACTTCTACTTTGAAAGTTCTGAGATAGATGGCCATGTTCCCAAGCTTACCCAGTGATTCATCTGTAACAATATCTTCACCAATAATTTCCTTCATGACCATCCTTTTAAAGGATTGCTTTACTTCTCCTACATCTCGCAAATCCTCACCACATTCATTCAGAATTTTGACTTCAAAAGTCTTACAACTCTTCCAGAGGTCTATAAGGTGATCACGATATTGATTGAGAATTCCTCTTATGTCACTGTTATATTGTCTGAGCACAAATATCTTCCATTCGAGAGCATATAACCAAGAGATAGATTCATTTTCTTTTGGATCATTTAAAGTCTTTTTAGCCAAGAGAATACCTCTGTCAATTTTGATAATTTCTTGCACCTCTTTAGATACCATCAGCAAACCACTTTCCTCCTTAACATTTTGGAATTATATTTCTAATCCCTTCCTCTTCTCAGATATAAGAGCATACAACCTCATAGCCTCCTCAATATATAATAGGCTATCAAAAGTAACCTTCTTAATCCACTGCTCAGTGGCTTTGGCTAGGGTTTGATACCTCTTAATTTGCTACAGTATACAGGGATCAATACTATTAACAGTGATATTGGGGGTTGCATCGAAAGACTGACAAGTAATGTTTAAAATAGACTAAATCAAAGAGCCAAAGTATTCACCTGGGCTTGCAATTTTGAGTTCTCTTGTTGTTCTTCTTTAACCCTTTTTGCTAGCATGCTTATAGAGAACTTGGCATTATATATATCTCCATCAATAGTTGCAGGGCCCATATTGATTTTTCTCATATTAAAATCAGCTTCGATGACCTCATTTTCATTCTTGTCACCATTAGGATCAGCAATCTCCAAAATGTGATGCCCTATAGTAGAATCAGTTACCATCTTGTACATCCTTTTAGCCTTTTTAGAATTAGGTGTCACCTGCAACAATTTGGCTATACTATTTGTATTCATGTCAGTCATAGGAGTGTACCTCCTCTTTTTCTATACAACCATCTTCAACCAAGATGCTGATGGAAACACAACATTACTATCATTGCTACCCAGGGTAACATTATCTGGATGATTAGAAACATTATGTACAGGGGTCCCATCCAATCTAGGGGAAGTTGGATTATCAAACAAAGAATTAAAACACTATCCTCACCAATTTGATGAAAAATTAAAGAATCACTACCTGACATAGGGGAATTAGGAGAGGCCACATGGTCTGCCTGTAGCTGCTGCAAGGCATCCATTTTCTTTTATATTCCTGCTCTTATAGACACAGGTTGTCCATCTTGTTCACATGTACCTTTCAACCTCTTATTATCCTCAATTTGTTCTCCATCCCCACTTGATTGTGAACCAACTCCATGATGAGTTGTCTCCACTCTAGTAGACGCTCTTGGGGTACCAGAGGCTTGGGATGTCCCTTGATCTCTCGTTCTTGATTCCTTTCACATAGAAAAACCTTCATGCTCTTGAAATTTTCCTTCCAGACACCTTTCAGTCTTTTCCAATACAAAGGAGAACCAAAACCTTAACATCATTAATTTCCTTATCAGACCATTGTATTCAAGGTAGGGGTTTAGAAGCAACATCATGATATCCTTCATAAAAAAATATTAGAATTATCATCTACACCCCCCTTGAATTTGCAAAGGCAAATTAAAGGCTCAGATTTGGTCTAGTGTCAACCTCATCCTATCCCTTCTATGAACTTCCCTTTCATCTATACAGTCTTCCCAATAGTCCTCCAAGTGTGGCCGGTGTTCGTATAGATTGCCCCCATCAAAGTTCCTCTTGACATAATTTTTACTATCAAAAAATGACCTTATAGATAAAGGATGAAAATTGAATTCTGTTAGAATCTTCTCTATATTCCTGGCATGATCATTTGATTTGCAAGTAAGGAAAGACAAAGACATGGAAAATGTATATCCTTTATTTTTTATTCCATGATATTTATGATTCACAATCACTATTTGGCGACAGGCTTCCAAAAGAATAAAATAATCAGATGCGTATCTTGGCAATTTCAATGGGGCATTTTCATAACCCCCAACCCAAAGATAAGTGAATCTATTGAATTGAATGTAAAATCTTCCACACCTCATCACCAATGTAGCTGCTTCAAGTGAAATTCTCCTTCAGGTGTACCTTCAATCCTCTTTATAGAAAACATGAAGAAGGCATCATTGACACAATGGAAATATTTCATTCCCTTTTCCCTTTGCAATTGAGGAAAATACTCATACATAGGTGTGTCTAGCATTAATAAACCTTGGGTCATCAACCCTACCCAAACAACCTCTTTATTGGATAAGATATAGAACAAATAAGAACACATGTGAAAAGATGCCTTCTAGTGAAAGTTAGCCAGTTGCTTGTTCAAGTGATCACTGATCAACTTGGCCCAGTCAAAGTATTGGCATTCACTACACACCACCAAGATGAATTGACACATCCAATTTTTAAATGAAATCAAATTCAGCACTCCCGACAACATGGTACAATAGAGTGATCATATTGTTGGAATTAGAGGTGACAACAGAGAGGGGGGGTGAATTAGTTGTCTTAAAACTTTAATACTTGTAGCAATCAATTCCTTTTTACTATTTCATTAATGGATTTATAATGTTATCATGAAAAACAAGAATCAACAACACATGAGAAGAAGTAGAAATAACACATTTGACACCAAGATTTTTGACGTGGAAACCCGGTTAAGGGAAAAACCATAGTGGCGGTTAACCCATAAAGATTATACTCTATTAAAAGTATTACAATGGAGAATGCACATGCATTCGGGCTCACTGCCCAGAGCTCACTTCTCAAAGAAAGGCTCACTGCCTACAGGAAGAAGATTACAATGTGTTTAAACTGATAGTTAGCATCTGCTAATGCAAAGATTCAGTTCCGGTTAAGCATAAAATACTGACTTGATACACTTCATCTTGTTCTACCATGTTTACTGCTCTGCCATAATCCAGATCTTAGATTTCTTCTTTTTCGTACCCTTTCACTACTCTTTTCACATTTTTCTTATTCATACACGCACACATTCAACACGCAAATCCATTAGTTATATATATATATCCACTTCAAGTAATTCAATCACTTTTTTGTCAGCCTTGTGAAGAACTTAACTAATAATACAAGTACTCTGTTCTGTCAGATGAATCCATGCGCCAATGATGATGTGTACCAAAAATAACACTTGAAGATCACCATTCATGTCAACCACTAACATTATATCCCATACACAACTCACCAAAACACTTCAATCAGATCTATATAAGGATCTAACACAAGTCGACATGTTCTTTATTGAACTGTTCTGTCATATTATGACCCGGTACTCATATGCTCATAACTTTTACTCCCTTTGTCACCGGAGGATAAAATTATGGAATTAGACTGCCCTGACAATCCTTATGACTCCTTTAGATCTATAGCATACTCTAATTTTCCACCAGAGAGATCCGGACCAAGATACCAAACCCTGTCACATGCTCTGTTTCTGGCTACTTGGACAAATAAATTCTGATTCTGACTTCCAGTATGAACAAATTAAGTTATGTGGATGAGTGGAATAGTTGTAGTTGCCATCAATGACAACACCTATCATGCAAAGCAATGTCTCTTGACAACAATCTCCCCCTTTGGCATTGATGGCAATACTTAGTGAAAAATGACTAAGTGTTACTCCCCCTTGCTCTATACTCTTATGCTCTCCACTTATGCTGGATTCCTCATTTTTCACTGTTCTTCACCCCCCCTTTGACATCAATGGCAAAGGATGGGGTTCGCAAGCCAAAATTCTCAAAATTACAGTGCCGCATATGTACACCCAATCATTAAGTTATATTTACATGAACTTGAGAATATCTGCAAAACTATTTTTCAATTGCTCAAGTTCAGAGGCCCAACTTCTTTTCATACCATCCAAAATTGTGATGTTTCCACTTAGTAGAAATGCATATGCTTCTACCTTTGTCAGATCTAGAGGATCACTTGTTTGAACTGCAGTTTGAGCTTCTGATAATGCATTAAACATTGTTTCTAACTTGGGGGTAATTAATCCCCAGAGCTCACACATTCTCTTCACAATATTCCCTTTTTCTTTAACAAGCTTCTTTATTTCATCTATCAAGCTGATTACTTGACATTCTTGACTTGTAGGAGAAACTGTTAGAGGATCAAAATTTTGAGATAGATTTGACAGTTTCTGTTCTTGCTCCTTTATCTTCTTCTCAATATCCTTACTAACTTTGGGCCAGGATAGACAAAATTTATATATATCACCTCCATCACTTAGAGCATTTTGAATAATTTTTATACTAATACCAAGTATCATCCTATCATTCCTTATTAGGCTCTTTATTTCACTAAATTCCTTATCCAAAAATTCACTTCTGACTTTAGTTTCTGTAGACTTCTCAAAATGTGTACTTACGGAATTTACAAGATTCTTCAGATGTCCAGAGGGAGAGTCAAATGGGTTCTTTTGGAGGGTTGGTATTATCTTCTCCAATACTCCGGTTCCAAGGCCTAGCAGCTCACTGTCCTCAATGTGAGATTTCAACATCTTTTCTCTTGCCTTGGCTTGTGTGAAGGATGCTATTTTCATTACTTAAACCAGAGTGAGAGCATCTAGATTGATCGGTCCTTGAAATAGCTCTAGTTCATCAAACTCAAGCATTTCTTTACTCAGGAGACCTTTTACTACATTTGTAGTGTCTCTTGCCAAAATTCTTGAACCACCTTCCTTTCCTTGAGATTTGTCAATGTTAGTATCAGGATTGATTTGTTTAGATGCATCAACATTTGCACCATCTTCTTATGTTTTATCTTCCTTACTTTCTTCTTTCTCTTCCTCTATTTTACCTTTCACTATGCCATCTATAGGGGAATTCTTTCCTATGTCCTTACCATCTAAAATCTATTCAGAAGGATTTTGTGTAGCAGCAGTAATCTCAACACTGTCTTCTTTTCCAGATTGATCAGGAGAAGTTGGAATATCTCTTGCATCATCGGTTTGATCTACCATCTTTGTATCTTGTTTGTTTATTTGTTCCTCTTCCAGAACATAGGAGTCATCAACCTTGGTTTGTTGCTCATCAGTTTCCATCTTTTCAACATCTGGGATTGATGAATCAATCTCATCATCAGTCTCCTCCTCAACAAATGGAAGATTATGTCTCTTCAATGCACTTAGAAGTATTTCCTGTGTTTCTTTAACTATTTGGTCCAATTCTCCAAGCATTAGTTTGTTTATTCTCTTCTTACTCCTGAATTCATCCTTCACATCTTTGAATATCATATTCATTTGAACTTGAGTGATCTAAGGGCATAGTTTTATCAGTACATGCTCTCTAAGCTCCATATCCTTACTTTTTTGCATTTTCTTTCCTCAACTCCAAAGTGTTTGCAAGACTTGGAGGGATTTCAGAAGTTATTTCAATCAGGGCCTTATTATAGATATTCAGATATCTAACAGTTGCTTCCTCCAACACCCTCTTGTCTGTGTCACTGTATTCATCACAAAATTCAGCCATGGGTTTCAAATTTCCATCCACAGTGACTAATTTTATTACATCTTCCATGAAGATTGTGGGCTTCTCAACATATGTATCTGTCTTCTGCCTTTTGTTAGTCTTTTTTCTTATGGAGGGCTTCTCCTTAGTTACTTTGGCAACTTTTGTTCCAGAGGCTTTCAACTCCTCTACCTCAGCATCAGAATCTATTCTTTCTTCATCAACTTTTGTGCTCTTATAGGTTCTTGTGGCCTTTGTTTTCACTCTTTTTCCTTCTTTACTAGATGATCTACCTTTTGGTATCTCAGGATTGGCAAGTTTTGGAGGAACAGGGGTAGTAGCAGAGCTTCTAGTAGTCCTTGATGTGGAGGAGGATCCTACCAGAGTACTTTCTTGTTTCTTACCCGACTTCTCCTTCTCAGCCTATTCAGTTCTCTCCCTAAATTGCCTCACAGCTTCCATGGTGAGACCTAGATTCTCAGCCAACTGCTCAACTTCTTTTCTTACTTTTCTGTTGGTTTCAAGTTCTCTGAGCTCAGTATGCAGTTTTAAACTTAGCTCTTGGTATGTCCCAAATCTTTCAATTGTTGTGTCTTTTGGTTTTCTTAGAAGATGTTGAGCATACATATTCAAGATTTTTCCATCTACTTCATACCCCATGGGCATGATCTAGACAGTTCTAGGTTCCACTACTTCCATAAAATATATTTCATTCTTCTGCTTCTCAACAATTGATTTAAGGATTCTTTCCCTTGAATGCATCATACTATGAAAACTTTTGAAGTATCCCCAGATTGCAGTATTTTGAGCTTTATAATCACCAATGTTGCAAAGATGATTTCTAATTTGAATGTCAACTGGCTCATTATTAGTCCAATGAACACCCTTTACTCCAGGTACTTCATTCATATAGTAGAAAAACAAGCATAGAACCAATGTACCATATTTAAAAGTGTTTTTCTTATCTTTCTTGATTTTGTTCAGGTTTTCAATTAGCTGGTTCTGTAATAGCTCACATAGGTCATAATCTGCATTCTTCTTCAACATTTGATATGCTACATATATGGCAGTTCCAGAGACTGAATTATCTCTACTAGAGTGATAGATCTTGTAGCCAATCACCATGGAAGAAAACTTCACATCCGGTTCTATAATGTCATTTATGGTCATTGCCCTCTTGTCAAACTTTGTGTCGGTTACATCGGTAATGATTTGGTTTTTCATAGATTTCAACATGGGTAATCCACCAGTTGAGTTTAACCTAGTCACAATTCTGATAACATCCTTGGTAATCTTGAATGGTTTTAACAATCATATGAATTCATCATGTATCTGACTCAAAACATACCAGACCCACTCATCTTCATCAAATGTTAGAAACCCCATAATCTGAATAAAATGTTTTATCAAGTATTGCCTTATACTTTGGTTTAAGGTCATGATTTTCATCCCTGAGATGACTCTCAAACAAATCTACATACATTGAGTCCCCAAATTCATCTATGTTCACATGAATATAAACCCTAATATCTTCAGTATGCAGCACACCATATGGAACACTTGAAAATGCACCTAATGGGTTGACTTCTATAGATTTGTGTGGATGTTTCTTAAATTTAGGTCAAGGCCTTTCAGTAATGTCAATGACCAAAGGTGTAGCCATTGCAAAAAGATTATAAGTTCAAAGCTTCGCAGATAAATACCTTTTTCACGAGATTAGGGTTGACGGATAAATTCATTGGTCGCACTTGAATTCTTTGTAATCTTAGCTCAGACACTATTCTTCTTGCTTTCTTTGAGTACAAAGTGCTTCAAATGAGGAGTGAACACCTTTTTATACTCCGCAAACCCTAATTGCCTTTGTAATAAATGCTCTGCCCTAACTTCATCCAGTTACTCAGTTTCTTGAACAGTTCTTCATGAATCACTCCACAAATTTCCATATCAACATCTTTTCTTCCAGAAATCCTTCCAAAAGTTTTGAAACAAATCAAAATATCTTCTCTTATTGTGCTAGATCTAGCACCCACTTACTGGCTAAGGGTTTTTTATTTTCAATGCAGCTCCCCCTGAGCTAGAGCTCCTAATTCAATTCTCGGAGGAATTATCAGCACCGGATTTCGATGCAAACCCATTACTATTGTTCACAATTGTTTTCTTGACCCATGTCTTGCTCATTTCATTCTAGATCGCATTCACATCATTTTTTTCTTTGCCTTTGTCTTGTCTCTGCACATCCAATTTTCTGTTTGCCGGACCTCTTCTTTCATTATTTCTACTTCTACAGAATCTTGCAATATGATCAAATCTATTGCAATTAAAGAAAACAACATTTCTTTTATTATATGCTTGATTTCCTCTTGATCTGCACTGATTAGCCATGTGTCTATATCCATTGCAAGTAAAGCAGTAACCATTGAAAGAGTTGCCATTTTCTCTAGAGTTATTCATTATCATACTTCTGCATTCATTTTATCTATGACCATACCTCTTACACTTGAAGCATTGACTGGAGAAGGATGGACCATTTTGATTTACTATGCTTATGTACTGAGTAGATCTATGACTAAAGTTATTGCAATTAAAACAATTTCCATTGAATGATGGATATCTTTGAGCATTAGGCTGTCTTACCAGAGGTCTTCTAGGTTTATTTCTCTCATTCCTTGGTTGAAAATTTCTTTGTCCGGATCCAAAGATTTTACCTTTCTCATATCCAAGACCATGCTTGTCGTTAGCCTTTTTCTGTCCTTCAAGCAGTGCTTCAAGTTTACCTGAGCTTATCTTGAACTTCTCCTTGTATTCATTTGCAACTTCTAGGTCATGTCTGAGAATAACAATTTGCCTTTCAAGTTCTCTCTCATTGTCTCTGCTTTCTTGTAGATTAGACTCTAGGAGGCCAGCAATTCCATCCAATCTGCAACATTCTTTAGTTCTTTCTTTTAGATTTTGATTCAGGTCTTCTTCAATTTTCTTTCTATCTTCAATTTATTTGGTTAGCCTCATCACCCTGGATTCCATCTCATGTTTTAGGACAACAACTTCTTTTGATAACTTCTCACATTCCTTTTTCTTCTCTTTTAGAGCCTCATCCTTGTTGTTGTTCTCAAAATTATTTCCCAGTTGAAGAGGTTGTTCCTTCCTCTTCTCATTGGATTTGCTCAAATTTTCTTTTAAAATCTCAAAGAACTCTTTAGCATTTTTGAGATTCTCTTGCAACTCTTGGACTTCTGCTATGGACTGCTCAAGATCTTCTAGAGCAAGATTAAGTTGCCCTTGGAGGTTATATTCATCCATTTAACTACCTTCCCAGATCTTCCTCAAGCTGTTAAACTTTTTCAAAGGAACCAGGCTCTGATACCAATTGTTGGAATTAGAGGTGAGAACTGAGAAGGGGGGGTGAATCAGTTGTCTTAAAACTTTAATACTTGCAACAGTTAATTCCTTTTTACTACTTCATTAATGGATTAATAATGTTATCATGAAAAGAAAGAATCAACAATACATGAGCAGAAGTAGAAATAACACATTTGACACCAAGATTTTTGACATGGAAACCCAATTAAGGGAAAAACCATGGTGGGGGTTAACCCACAAAGATTATACTATGTTAAAAGTATTACAATGGAGAATGCACATGCATTCGGGCTCACTGCCCAGAGCTCATTGCTCAAAGAAAGGCTCACTGCCTACAATAGGCTCACTACCTACAAGAAGAAGATTACAATGTGTTTGAACTGATAGTAAGCATCTACTAATGCAAAGATTTAGTTCCGGTTAAGCATAGAATACTGACTTGATACACTTCATCTTGTTCTGCCCTGTTTACTGCTCTGCCATAATCCGGATCTTAGATTTCTTCTTTTTCGCACCCTTTCACTGCTCTTTTCGCATTTTTCATATTCATACATGCACACCTTCAACACTCAAATCCATCAGCTATATATATATCCACTTCAAGTAATTCAATCACTTTTCTGTCGGCCTTATGAAGAACTTAACTAATAATACAAGTACTTTGTTTTGTCGGGTGAATCCATGCACCAATGATGATACATACCAGAAATAACACTTGAAGATCACCATTCATGTTGACCACTAACATTATATCCCATACGCAACTCACCAAAACACTTCAATCAGATATACATAAGAATCTAACACAAGTTGACCTGTTCTTTACTAAACTGTTCTATCATAATATGACCTGGTACTCAGATGCTCATAACTTTTACTCCCTTTGTCACTGAAGGATTAAATTCTAGATTTAGACTGCCCTAACAATCCTTATGACTCCTTTAGATCCGCAGCATACTCTAATTTTCCACCGGAGAGATCCGGACCAAGATACCGGACCCTGTCACATGCTTTGTTTTTGGCTACCCAGACTTAGATAAATTTTGATTCTAACTTCCGGTATGAACAAATTAAGTTATGTGGATGAGTGGAATAGTCTTAGTTACCATCAATGACAACACCTGTCATGCGAAGCAGTGTCTCTTGCCAACACATATCATATATTTCCTCTTTGAAATGTGCCCTTTTTAAATTGGCAGGAATTTAAGATTTTCCCTTCTTCTCAACTTTCAGCCAGTTCCTAAAAATGGAATTCAAGCACCAGTGTTTATTATCCCAAAAATAATCCCATGCCATAGTGGCAAATATCTCAACACATTCCTCTTGTTAAGGTAATCTCAATGCATGAGAAATGGCCTTGACATCAATTTTCGTAACCACAGAGCCCCCCCAAAAGCTCTTATCTCTTGTGAGTCTGGGAAATAATTCATTGTACATGAAACAACTAAGTCCGGGCATGAAATAGTAGGTGGAAAACCTCCGGCGTGGGCTACCCCACTGGTTAGAATTTTATCTAGTATAGGAGTTATGGGGTTTTGTTACATTTGGGACCAAAAATCATCCAAGTCTATGTGCCCAAGTTCAGTGTCCCTCACTTTAGATAAACCATTTTCTATAATAGAGGCAATAGGGAAACCTTGATATTTATACTTCATTTTCACTTGCTTCATAAACCAGAGCACAAAATCCTTTGTGACTGCTAGGGGCACCAAATAATTTTGCAGAACATTTGGAGAAGACACACATCCAGACACATGAAAGAAAAGTGTTCTTTCCACCAAAATGACTTCAAGAAAATTGAACTTATTATAGCAAAGAGAGAGAGAGAGAGAGCAAGGAAAACCAATTATTTGATCTGTTTACAAGAATCTATGCTCGACACTTTGCTAAATACACAATTTAGAGCTCCTTCAAAGTTCACCAGCTGAGATACAAGATAAGGCATTTTGCGAAGGTGGCAACCATTTATAAAATGTCTCATTAATTCTCATTGATTTCAGCAACATGTATGGTGGTACAATTCTTAAATAAGTTGCCTTAATTTTCCTTCAAAAAATATGCAATTGTACTCCCTAGGACATTCATTATTAATTACAAAATGACAAATGTCACTTCTATCACACACGTTCATAAATGGAAAAGATGTCTCCTCAAAGAATGAACCAAGCTTTAGTCAGGAGATCGGTAACTTTTAGAACTTTAGAACATCTATCAGGAGTTAAGAAGTTCTAAGAACTCCCAACTCGCCGACTAAAAATAACTTAAGCACCGGGACTAACACAAGGCTAATGACAAGGACTTAAACCATGACTTTCAAAGAAGAGTCAAGAACTCGAAAGATTTTTGAACTTTAGAACTCACTGACTAAGGTTCGAAAAAGCAAAAAATCACCTATGAAGGAAAAATGTTTAAGTAAAGGTTGCAACTTTATGAAGGGGATGAAACAATAAAGAATAAAGAGGGGGAATTTGACTTAACACATGAATGGCAAAAAAATTAAATATTGGCTAACAATAGGCTTTGAATGGGGACAAGGACTAAAAAGGATGTAGATAATCTAGGCAAACTGGCACAAAGCCATATTCCATGGGAAACAGGGTCACAAAAACAACAACAATAAAGATAGGAAAGATAGAAAAAGAGATTATTGTACAAAGGGACTTATGACAACATTACCAATTGTACAGTTATAGATCTTTCCCATTGTAGACAAGAGACATTGGAGTTCCATCTGGATATGCCAACAAGAAGGCATTTTCTCCTATAACTTGTCTGATTGTAAAGGGTCCTTTCCATTGAGAATCAAATTTCTTGTGATCCCCTTAGGCTCTCTCCTTTTATCCCATAACAACACAACATCTCCAACTACAAACTTCCTCTATTTGGCTTTTCTATTAAAGATTTTTTTACTGCCTCTTGATGCTTTGTTATCCCATCAACCACTTCATCTCTCTGTTCCTCAAGCTTTGTCAAATACATAATCTTCTTTTCCAATGTAGATTGAAATTGCCCATTCTCAATGGCTTTTTGTAAGTTCAGTGCAGATAACTCCAAAGGAATAGGCAAAGTGCTTGCAATCCCATACACCAATTGAAATGGAGACATCCCAATTGCCCTTTTGTGAGTTATTCTATCTACCCACAATGCTTCATAAAGGCTTTTATACCATCCCCTCTAGTTTTCATCTATCAATTTCTTAACAATAGAAATTAGATTCTTGTTGCTTGATTCAGCCTACCCATTACCTTATGGATAGTAATCAGAAGAGTGGGCAAGACTAATACCATAATCATAGAAAAACAAAGAAAACTTAGCAGAGGAGAAACTGCTAGCATTATCAACAACAATTTTCTTAGGAATACTAAATCT
Organism: Cunninghamia lanceolata; assembly: GCA_027924645.1. Taxonomy (NCBI): domain Eukaryota; kingdom Viridiplantae; phylum Streptophyta; class Pinopsida; order Cupressales; family Cupressaceae; genus Cunninghamia; species Cunninghamia lanceolata. The sequence goes on along the minus strand of BSBN01000281.1, from coordinate 964,723 downwards.
AACTATTATATTTTTCTTCACAAAATTGTAGACAACTTCAGAAGTGGTATGCTTCAATGGGATGGCTTCTACCCACTTGGTAAAATAATCAATAGCAGCCAGTATGTGATCATGGCTATCACTAGAATAAGGATTGATAGGTCTAATAAAATCTAATCCCCACTATTGAAAAGGCTCATCAATGACTACGGGCTTTAAAGGAAATGCAACTAAGTGAGGTCTGCTGGTGAATTTCAGGCATTTCTCATGATTAGACACCCACTCATAAGCATATTTAAATACACCTGACCAATAGAAGCATTGTCTCAAGATTTTAAAGGCCATCACTGAAGAAAAAAATTATCCTCCACAAGCTTCATTGTGAAAAGTCTCTAGTAGTTTCCTTTGTTGTTCTTTTTCCACGCATCTCAAGAAAGTACCATCTACTCCTTTTTTATACAAATTTCCTTCCCAAAGAACATATTTACTTGCCTTCAATTTTAAGTTTCTCTTTTCTTTTCCAGATAAATGAGATGGGCACTCACCATAGGTTAACATATAGGAAATATTGGAAAACCATCCATCAGTAGTGCTTGTAAATAACACTAGTGGTAGATCTTCATTTTCAACAGATTTATTTTTAGCAATCACTTTGCACAGACCTCTGTCCTGAACCAGAGTAGTAGGCTTCAGATCAATATCATATTCTTGAACCTTCACCACCCAGACTCCTCTATTGTTACAACCAATCTCTTGACCATAGAATCAAGGACAAAGACAACATCATGAGAATGTAAAACATAAAATATGAAGTGTTTCAGAGCTTTACTACTACATAAGAATGCTTTTCTAAAGGAGAGTAGTTTAATTCATGTTTCTTCAATGGCACACTCATAAAGGCTATGGGTGCTTCAATCCCTTGTTCATTCTTTTGTAAACAAATGCCTAACAAAGTGTGTTTAGACGCATAGTAGAAAATAATGAAATCTTTCTAAAAATTTGGATGCACTAAAGTGGGAGCATTAGCAATGGCTACCTTGATACCTTCAAATGCTTTCTTACCTTCCTCACTCCACTTGAAGATTGGGTTATTCTTCATCATCTTAGCAATATGTCTAGTCAACTCAGCAAAATTAGGGACAAATCTTCTCAAGAAATTAACTTGACCAAAGCATGATCTAGTATTACTTTTGGATGTGGGAAGACTCAGTTGCTGAATTAATTTGACTTTCTCTAGATCTATATTTATACCATACTTTGAGATGATGTGACCTAATAAATTACCTTCAGCCACTACAAATATGGACTTCTTAGGGTTCAAAGAGATACCATGGTCTCTGCATCGTTGAAGTACAGCTTCCAAATCATCAAAATGATTGAATCTCCTCTTTGAAAAGACTATGTGGTCGGCAAGGTAGACAACACTAATTTTGTTCTTCAAATCTCCAAATGTCATATACATTGCTCTTTGAAAAGTAGCTCCAGCATTAATGAGGCCAAAGGGCATCCTATTATAATCAATCATACCAATAGGAGTTGTGAATGCAGTCTTATGTTGATCTTCAAGGGCTACTACTATCTGGTTGTATCCTGAAAAACCATTGGTGCAGGGACACATGGCATTCTTAAAAAAAAAATTCTCTCAATAAGAGCCTAGGTGGAAAGGATTCTCCACCATTGATGTAATAAAGTCTATTTAAGACATTTAGAGGTTAGGGTCAGAGTCTTAAGTATTTGCATAAATTTTAGTTAGTCTATTTTTAGTTTTGTTAGTGGGAAGGCTATTTTTAGTCTCTTTTTGGCTTGTAAATGCCCATAGGCATTATGAATCAAATATATTTCAATTTATGCATGGTGAGGAGAACAGGGGACACCTCAAGGAAGGAAGAGAAAGAAAGTTTGATATGAAGAAATAAAGAGATTTCTAGTTTTTTTGCTTTATTCACTATTTTTCTATTTTTCCAGCACTGGTACGTGACCGTACTGTACTATCAAGAGCTCAAATGTTTGAAAATTTGAAATGAGTTGAAAAATATTTCATTTTCATCTAATTAGGTAGAATTTCATTGATCTTGAAGCTTTTTACAGTCAAATTTCTGAAACTGGGTAAAAACCCTAGTTTTGAGGGTTTTGGGCCAAATCGATGGGTTTCTAACCCATTCCACCTGGGTCATAGCTCAAGAATGGGTGGAATGGTCTTAGTTAGGTTGTATTTAATTTTTTATTGCATTGCAGAGGTAGGGGACTGGAAAAGAGTAGTGTTTGAATCTATTTACACCTAATATCTTCATGTATTAGGTTTCTAGCATTGGTAGATTGGAGAATTGATGAAAGTTTGCCTTGAGATGACCCAAGAACCTTCAAAATAGAATATTCTATCCATTTTCAGTCAAATACATTCCCTAGAGTAGATCTTGGAAGCTTGAAGCAGGTTTGGCATACACTTGCTTTGTTAAAGAGGCCTAATTAGGCCTAAAAACAGTAGGAACAATCACTTTTTGAGGTCTATGTTCCAAAGGAACCTATACTGCATGTTAGATATGTTTTTTAGGGGCTTAATGGGTATCTAAAAAGCCAACTTGTTAATGGGTTTGTCATGGATTCTACAAGTTATGCCCCAAAAACCCTATTCCAAGGGGTACAAGCAATTAGGGCTAGTTGTGAAGGAATGATAGAAAAGACAAGTGAAAAAAGATTTTGGTAAGTTTGGTGAGTGTCTACTAATCATTTTGATGTGGTCTAAGGTGGTTGGAAGGTTTGGCAAGAGGTCCTTGTATTCCAACCTTGAAATGACACTTTTGCCTACCATTTAAGCCATGTATTGTCAGAGTGCTACCCCAACCATGCATGATCAGTCTAAGTTTCTTTGAAGTTTGTTTGAACCTATCCCCTTCTCTGAATCAAGTGGTATCAGAGCTCAGGTAGTAGATCATTGGAAGAGTTGAAGATTGAAGTTTGACAGTTGGAATTTGAAGAGTCAAGATGCATCCAGAAGATACCATGACAAAAGAAATCAGAGAGTTGAAAGAAAGGTATGCTAAGTTAAAGGAGATGACTCTAAGGAGATCACTATTTAGAACAACCTGCAAATGCAAAGAAAAGGTATGTAAAGTTGTGATAGATTCTGGTTCTACTAACAACATGTTTCCATAGAAATGGTGGATAAACTGAATTTAGAAAGGATTCCTCATGAAGCACCATATAAAGCATCTTGGTTGAATGATGATAAGTCAATTTTGGTAAGTGAACAAGATTTTGTTGAATTTAATATTGTTGGCTATAAGGATAAAATTATTTTTGATGTGGTACCTATGAGTTGTTGTCATTTGTTATTTGGAAGACCATGGCAGTATCATAGACATGCCATGTATGATGGGAGGTATAATACTTACACTATAGAAAAGGAATGAACCAATTTTAAACTAACACCACTATAGGAGAATGCTAAGGAGTAGACCAAAGAAACAAGAGTAATCATGTTTGGGAAGAAGGAGTATATGAAGTTTGAGGAAGAAAAAAATGAAGAATGTGCATCCACTACAAAGGCAAAAGATGTTGAGACAACAAGAATAGACAAAGATGCAATGTTGAAGAGTAAAGAGGATGATGATTTGGTAATGGAGACTGAGATAGTGAATATCAGAGGTGAAATGATCTTGATGGTTCAAGACAAGCTTGGAAAGTGTGATGAAGTCAAGGGAGAGACTGAATTTTGTCAAACAAAGGCAAAGGAGGTTGTAGGATAGTCAAATACTGTCAAAACAGAGATGTGTAGGTCTGTTACAAAGGTTTGTGGGATAAAGGAAGAAGGGGAAAGGACCCTAATGACAAAGATAAGAGGAAGAGCTGTGGTGAGTGCAAGTGAGTTGCCCAAGGAAAGGAAAGATTGGCCTAGTAAGGTCACCATGGAAAAGTTATTTTATCCACTGAAAGGACAAGACAATGGAATGCAGCAAAAATCTGATAGTGAAGAAGATGGAAGACCTAATGGCAAGGAGGTCTTAGAGGCAGCAAAAATGAAGGTAGAGGTAAAAGGTAAAACAAAAGAGAGTAAATGGATTGAGGTAAGCCAAGATAGGCTAGTAATGCATGAAGGGATCATGGTAGGTGAAGTGTTGTGTCCCTTGAAGATAAGTGAAGGCAATGGGTAGTCAAGTACTACAAAGACAAAGGTTTGTATGAATGAGAATACAGTGATAACAAGGGCAGAAGGCCTTAGAATAAAAGGTGAAAAGTGCCAAAGGAAATGGTAAGTGAAAGAGCATAAGACAGTTGAGGTAAGAGAGCAATAATGTGAGAATATGATGATTAAAAAGGATGGTGGATAGTTAGATTGTGCTCCTAAACTTGAAAGGACAGAGGTCCTTGGGATAGAGTCTCAAAAGCAAAGTGTGGATAGTCAAGAAAAAGAAGTGCAAGGTGAGAAGCAAAACAAGAAGATAGAAGGTATAGTGAGCTAGGGAAAATGGCAAAGGTTAGTGAAAGGGATTGTGAAGGTTGAGAAAAGGATGAAGATTACAGTCACCCCAAGAGGTGAAGACTTAAAGGTGATGAGTTTGGGAATGGTCTCAAGAATGGAAGGGACCCAAGATGTAAAGTTGCCAGTGATGGGCCAAGAGAAGGCTCAAGAAAAAGTGTTGGTGAAGACTCCAAATGAGTTGGAGAAGTGTGATGACATCGAGGTAAGGGCAGTGATTTTTCCTTTGATGAAAATAATGGTTGATAGGTAGTTGTATACTACCATGACAGTGATTTCAAAACTTGATTACAATGGGGTTCCAAAAGTTGAGAACCTGAGAGTGGATGTGAAGATGAAAAGTTAGGTGAATATGAGTATTTGGCAAGGCCAATGGGGTAAGTTCAAGTATGCAATAGATATGATGAGGAAAAGAGTTCATGAAACAGTTTAACAAGGTTTGTTTGCAAGTGTAATGACTAGTATAACAACAAGTTTTGATGAGAGAATGGTTGAAGGACATAAAGAAGGTCTGTTTGCAAAGAGGCAATCATATCAAGTTGAAAGGCAATCACTAGTGGAAGAGTTTGAGTTTATTCCAAGGGTGAAGACAAAGACACTTCAGTCTCAGATTGGCAAGGTTGTGTTGGCAAATGAAGGAGCAAATGTAGCATCAGTTCTAGACCAAGGAAAGATCAGAGGATGTCTACAACGACAGTGTGAAGAGAGGGAGCAAGGACTAGGTGACACAAAGTGCAAGAGAGCAAAGTATGATGCAAATTTCTAGTATTTAACCAAGTGGAAGGGACTACCAGATGGAAGGGCCTATGGAGAGTATGAAGGCAAAGTGATCAAGTAATGGAGTGAAGTTTTCAGAGGTGGACAAGGTGGAAGTTCAGTTTCCAAGAGACTTGGAAAAATTTCAATCCCATTTGTATGGTGTAGGGGCACATGGCATTTTTAAAAAAAATTTCTCTCAATAAGAGCCTAGGTGGAAAGGATTCTCTACCATTGATGTAATAAAGTCTATTTAAGACATTTAGAGGTAGTGGAGGTCACCTAGGGTCAGAGTCTTAAGTATTTGCATAAATTTTAGCTAGTCTATTTTTAGTTTTGTTAGTGGGAAGGCTATTTTTAGCCTCTTTTTGGCTTGTAAAAGCCCATAAGTGTTATGAATCAAATATATTTCAATGTATGCATGGTGAGGAGAATAGGGGACACCTCGAGGAAGGAAGAGAAAGAAAGTTTGAAGTGAAGAAATAAAGAGATTTCTAGTTTTTCTGCTTTATTCACTGTTTTTCTATTTTTCCAGCACTCGTACATGATCGTACTATATGTCAAGAGCTAAAATGTCTAAAAATTTGAAATGAGTTGAACAATCTTTCATTTCCATCTAATTAGGTAGACTTTCATTGACCTTGAAGATTTTTACAGTCAAATTTCTGAAGCTGGGTATAAAACCCTAGTTTTGAGGGTTTTGGGTAAATCGATGGGTTTCTAACCCATTCCACCTAGGTCATAGCTCAAGAATGGGTGGAATGGGCTTATTTAGGTTGTATTTACTTGTTTATTGCATTGCAAAGGTAGTGGACTGGAAAAGAGCAGTGTTTGAATCCATTTACACCTAATATCTTCATGTATTAGGTTTCTAACATTGGTAGATTGGTGAATTGATGAAAGTTTGTCTTATGACCCAAGAATCTTCAAAACAACATATTCTATCCATTTTTAGTTAAATACATGCCTTGGAGTAGATCTTGGAAGTTTGAAGCAGGTTTGACATACACTTGCTTTGTTAAAGAGGCCTAATTAGGCCTAAAACAATAGGAACAATCACTTTTTGAGGTCTGTGTTCCAAAGGAACCTATACTACATGTTAGATACATTGTGTAGGGGCTTAATGGGCATCTAAAAAGCCAACTTTTTAATGGGTTTGTCATGGATTCTACAAATTATTCCCCAAAAACCCTATTCCAAGGGCTACAAGCAATTAGGGCTAGTTGTGAAGGAACGATAGAAAAGACAAGTGACCAGAGATTTTGGTAAGTTTGGTGAGTGTCTACCAGTCATTTTAATGTAGGCTAAAGTGGTTGGAAGGTTTGATAAGAGGCCCTTGTATTCCAACCTTGAAATGGCACTTTTGCCTAACATTCAAGCCATGTATTGTTAGAGTGCTTCCCCAACCATGCATGATCAGTCTAAGTTTCTTTGAAGTTTGTTTAAACCTATCCCCTACTCTGTATCAATCATCTAGCATGGACATCATTTCAGACCCATGCACAGTTGCAAGATGTGGTCCATAACTGGTAAAGGATAGTTATCCTTTACAGATGCTTGGCTCAAATTACGAAAATCAACACAGATTCTTATCTCCCCATTTTTATTCCTTACTAGTACGATGTTAGCAATCCATGTAGAATGATGAATAGGGTAGATAATCTTAGCTTTCAACATTTTGTCAATTTCACTAAAAATAGCCTTGACAACTTTAGGATTGTATGTCCTTTGCTTCTTCTTAAATGGAGATGTGCCAAGATTTAATGGGATGTGTTGTTGTACCTTTCCATTTCTAAACTTCTTTAGGTTTACATAACACCATGCAAAAACATCTTTATGTCTAATCAACAAAGAAATTAAACGCTCTCTTTCCTTAGGAGAGCAGCACTTCCCAATACGAACAAACTTGGGATCTTCCTTAGTCCCAATGTTTACATGATCATACTCAGCTGATGATTTGATAGAAACTAAACTCTTTTGCTTAATGTACTGATCATGTCTATTAAATAGGTCTTCAAGGGAGACCAAACCTTTAGGAATCTTGTTCCCCTTCAACTGTATGACCTTAGTATCCTGGCCATTCGAGGAACTCACTTCACCATCGAGAGTATCTCCACTCTCTATGGTACTACCTTCAAAGAATAAATTGGCAAATGATTCAACTTTCTCCAAAAAATAAATAATTTTTTGATCATTATTGAACACTTGCCAATGTTTAACATTATCAAGCACACTGGGCCTGTATATTACCTCCACCCTATATGATTCATCTTTGAAGTCAATATGAGGGAGGCACAGTGATGTTGAGATAGCCAGGGAGTCTGCCCTGGCATTTTGGTCCTTGGGGATAGCTTTGATTGAAAAAGCATTAAAATGTTCAATACAATCCCAGACCCTATTTCTGTAATGACTCAACTTTCCATTTTTAACTGAATATTTATTTCTCACCTATTTCACTATGAGTTCAACATCTCCCTTTGCTTTCTCCCTTTGCTTTCAACTGCTTAATCCCCTTTTCTTTAGCCATTGCCAATCCCAAGAGCAAGGCCTCATACTCAGCAGTGTTGTTACTATTTTCAAAATCCAATTTGAAAGAAAAAATAAACTTATAATCATCAAGAGAAATAAGAACAACACCAGCACCTGACCCAAAAGTAGAGTAGCTCCCATTGAACTCCAAAGTCCATATCTCATTCGATAGATCAAGAATAATCATGTCCGGACTTTCTTGTGTGGTGGAAGTAAACATGTAAGTGCCTAGACCGGTCTCCACATACAATATCTCCACTCTTGGGTCTCTAGGCTTCAATACTTTGAAGTTTTCTTTTGGTTCAAGGTTCAAGCGAACTTTCTTACCATCTACAAGTATGACTACATGGGACCAATCCATCTGAATTTCCCCACCTAGGTCTTTATAGAAACTTCTACTCAAGAGTATACCATAGCTAGAGGGAATATCAGCTACCAAAATGGTCAACTTCAATCTTTTCTTGGGATACGTTGCTAGAGAAACTTGTGCATCTTTAATCTAACCTAAGATGGGCACCTGAGTGGATTCCATAGAATAACATTTTCCATGAGAGGATGTAAGGGACAAGTCGAGAGCTTAGGCCACTTGGGTAGGCATGACATTGTCAGAGGCCTTAGAGTCTATAACACAATTACTCAGTGTATAACAAACAATATACAAAGATACATATAAAGGCTCACGTTTCTCAAAGGGAATTTTAGAATGAGATGTTTTGGAATGAGAACTTGAGTAGTTCTAGGTTTCAGCATTAACATTAGCTTCATTAGACACTTGTGTATTCAGATAGGAAGGGGAAGGTTCTTGCTTCTCATATCTAACTGTTGAAAATAAAGGTAAAATTGCTGCTATAAACTTTAAAATTATGTGGTAACAAAGGTAAAAATAAGATTAATCTATAACAATTAATTTATAAGTAATTTTGCACTTTCTATCCAATGTAGAATAGAAGAAAATATCTTGCAAGAAGAAGACAAGTATTTTATGTGGAGAAACCCTTTTGGGAAAAACTCCACTGTCATGCCCACATTTTCCATGTGGTCACAACACACATCGCACGTGTCATAGCCACATCTGTCATGTGGTTATGACACGAGATATGAAAAACTTTTCTCACACTGTCCAAAAAAACCCCTTCGCATGCGTACACAGGCTCAACGGTGTTCTCTCATGGCGAAACGCTACACCCTTCGGCAGAATACAAGTACAATTGCGTGCATCCAGAAGCATATAGATCCACAAGAGGGTCTATACAACGCTGCTAACGTCATTGCAAGAGTGAGATTACCAAAGTTCTTAAATCGAACCCTCGGCAATGTTCGGTAGCATAATGCCTTACGGCGTTAGTGGGAATTACGCTGCACTCATTTACGCACGTGGTTCGCTGATAGAGGATCCACTCCCCACGACGCCTTGTTCTGACTAAACTGGCTAGTGATCTCCCTATTTAGTCATTTTTCAGCCAGGCACGGTTGTCTGTCTCCTCTCTTGTTTCCTGAAACATACTTCTCCTATGACTTAGCATTTTCAACAAGGCGGTTTGGTTGCCCTCTCTTCCCTTTTCACAAGTTCTTAATTTTGATTATATCTTTATCGCCCTTACCTTAACTATTTCTTAGTTCATTTAGTGTGTTTATATTTCGGTCTCTCTCTCTCTTTCATTTTCTATGCTTTCTTTATGTGCATCCTGACCTTTCTTCATGATTTACGTCAATCAGGGTTATTACTGCAGCTATTGTTGATATTAAACCTAATGTCAGGATGATCTAGGTCACAAAGGCTGGTTTACTATTTCGCTGGACTCGGTCTCCTAATCTTCCCCGATCTAGGTTCCTCCTCTTCGTATATACTTAGTCAACTTGTTCCTAAGCAAATTTGGTAGAAGGGTCCGTCAACTTAGTTCTCTTATCCCCTGTGAGAAATGTCGCGCATTTTCTCCTCTGTGTTTTCCAATGTTAGTGTTTTTTTTTTTTTTTTCTTCTTCGGAACCTCTTACAGGTTTACATATGAGATCGTTTGCTACAGTTGAGATTAATATGGCCACATGGATTGTCAGTGGTGGCTTCTTAAGTTTATTTCCAGTGTTCTTTTGAGCAAGGAGTTGTGTAATTTTCCTCTTCATTTTCCGGGTGATTATTAGTACATTAATAGTTGAAACTTCCGAGAAACTCTTTCCAGAGTATCACTGAATATTCCTAAACTCTCTTTTACATTATAATTTTATTTTCTCTTGTTTAGAATTACTGTTGTTACTGTTACTCTTAATTACGATTCATACACTGATTGTGACTCGTATGACGTTGTCAATAGATGTAGGTGGTTCACCACTTTATAAAACTCTGTTCATGGCAATATATCTTCTTTGGTTGTTGTGTTCAACACTTAATAACATCTACTGTGAGAATATAATTGTTATATATTTTTATTTTTCTCTATATCCATGAGACATAGTTTATAACGATTTTAAACGAGGGTCCAACAAAATGGTTCATAGATTTACTCCTATCGATATGATATATATATATATATATAATATATATTTATTTTAATGTCTATGCATAGGACGAAATTGGTTTACCACGATTTATATATCTATATCTATATATATATATATAAATATATAGATATAGATAGATATATAATCATTATTATAATATATATATAGCTATATACATAGACATATATAGAATATATATATGCCTATATATAGAGTTATATAAAAACTGTATTTATATTTAAATAAACCAATCATATGTTAGGGCCCAAGCCCTAACATTTTATTGCATTAGATTACACAGCCGACGGTGGCCATGGGCGGCGGTGGCCGCTGTGACAGAGAAGCAGGGTCGGGGAGGCCGCAGAGCGGCGGGCCTGTGCAGGCCGCGGGAGGTATAAGGGATTGGGGGGGGAGATGTGGAGTGGGGCGGAGCCCCACCCACATTCCCACGACGTGGGGTGGGGGTGGGGCTCCGCCCCACTCCACACCTCCAAATGTAACAAAAAAAAAACTGCGGTGGGGTTTTCTCCCCACCGCCCATTGTAAATAGCGACTGTGTTTTTTTGTTTTCTATCCGCGGCTTAAATTTGGACCGCCATTCTTATGTGCTATTCGTTGATTTCTCTCAACAATAAAATATATATTTATATATATATATATATATATATATATTCATCTATATATATATATTTATATTTATCAATGATTATATAATTAGAGATATATATATATATATATATATATATTTCATATATATATATATATACATATATATATCTATTTTTATATTGATATTTATCAGTCAATCTCATAAAAATGATAATTAACTTTCAATTTCTCTATTATTCTAGAAAATGATAATTACTCAAAATATGAAATATATATATATATATATATATCTATATATATACATATATTTAAATTTATTTATATATAAAAATATTCTTATATGTGCTTAACTAATTCCTAAATTTCTCAATTTCACTACTTTATGCATTTTCTCCAAATCAACCTGTTATAAGAAATTGTCATAACAATTATATATATATATATATATATATATATATATATATATATATATATATATATATATCCCAATTTTACTTAATTGATAGAAATGGTAACTAGCTATCCCCTTATTATAAGTATAATTTTCCATTTTCATAAACATTTAAGACTTCGTAAATTTACAAACAGATTATATATTTACATGCTAGATTTCCTCTAAATTATCAGAATCCATGAGAATAACTCCAATATTTAAAACTGTCTTTTCCATTTTAACATTGAACTATAAAGAAAATTAGCATTTCAGTGAAGCAATTCCAAACTTTCAAATGTAAACAACTCAGATTAAATTGCAAAAACGAACTTGTTCCTTTCAGTAATACTTGAAACACAAAAATTGCTATTGAACAAAGTTTTGCAAACATCAACTTAAAATTTAAGCACATTCATATTACAGCTTCTCAATCATGAATACCAACTTCCCAGATATGAACTTTCTCCTCCCAAACAGTATACCACTGAAAACTTATGACAACCAATAAAAGTCCAATAATAACAAGATCAGGGAGGTGATTTTCTTCACTCCCAGAATATCATTAATTTACAACAATAACAAGAGAGGTGTTCTCTCTTCATCTCTATGAAATGAACCAGGCCTAATTCTCATGACAAGAAGATGAACTGTTTCTTCATAAATAGCCAACCAGAAGCTCCAAGAGAAAAACCTGCGTATCAAAGACAAACAAGAAGAAAAGACCACTCGTCTAGCTCTCCTCCCTACCGTAGACCCGCAAGAGGGTCACCCCCGAGCTAGGGAGACCATACTCACACCTGGGTACTCAAACACTCCACTTCACAACAGAAACAACAATCCCAAAGCACACATACACCCGTGGGTATTTTACACAATACGGAAACTCAACTACAGTGAGTTTCATAAGGGGCAGGAGAGTGGACACACTCGACTCCAGAGTGTCACCCTGACAGATAAATGAACTAATATAAATTTCTCTTGGTCTCAACCAAGTGTGATCACAATTTGTAAGAAATATGTATATGACTCTCAAGTCAAAAATACAGTCACAGATACATGCCCTCAAGGCTTTCAACATCCCAAAAGATGGAAACAAGTATGCACCCGAGGAGGATCTCTCCTCCCCTACCCCAAACGTGATGAGCATTTCTCCCAAGTGGGAGACGCTCTGTCAAACAACCCGACAAGAACCCACAGAAAACAAATTTAAACACATATTTCACACACATTTCATGCACATTTCAGTTCTACCAAAACAAAGGTAAAATTCAGACCAACCTTGCAAAGCCCTCCTGGGATGAAGTTGTTGCAGAATCCACAGAGTTCACTTCCAACCTTAGCCACCAACTCCCTCTCCCTTCTCTATCTTCCAAACTAACTTCTCTATTTTTGGTAAGGCCAAAATGAAAGTTTTTCCCCAAAAATTCAACTAACTCCCTCTCATCCCAAAATTTGAAAATAAATAACCCAAAATTCTCTTTCCTTCTAATTTTGAGAAATGGGGAAGTGACACTTGTCACCTCCTCACCCTTCTCAAAAACCACTATTCTGTCCAGGTGGCTTATGTCACTCTCCATTCCCAAGGGTACTCCTTATTCCTCTCATGTGACTCCACTTTCTCATGGGAGAAATAAAAAAAAGAGTTAAATGGGAACAAGACAGGTGACCCATGCCTCTTTCTCCTTTCTTCACATGGGTGTCCCCATAGTACATGGGGGAATCTTACTAAAGAAGAGGTGACTTTCACTAATGGATGGCATCTCTTATCTAGGGAAAAGTAGAGGGGATGGGTTGAGTGTTGGTACAACCCATCATGTCCCCTCCTACCTCCAATTTTCGCCACTTAACTTCAGGGAAAGGTTAAGTTGACTAGATGGAGGTTACTCAAGGGTTACCCATGTCAAATGGGCCCCTGGACCCATGGGGTAGAACCCAAGGTCAATTTTAACCCATACAAGACACCCCAGGTCAAGGTAAAGCACAAGAAAAAGGGCCTCATAATTTAAATAAAAAAAAATAGAAATTTCAAATTCAATCTCTTTACAACACTTACTTATAAAAAAATAATGTTACATGAGGGTAACCTAACCCACTCGACCATACGAAAGACCACATTACATCATGACATCAAACACAAAGAGATCTTGGTTCCTCGTGGAACCAGATCGGCTTAACAGGGAATAACAAATAACAAGGTGTGGAATGATCTCCGAAATCTGTGGTTTGATTAGTAGTCCCTGCACACTCAATTACAAGATCAGTAACCACATAAATTCATCATAGCCGAAGCAACTTAAATAACACATGCATTCTCATGCCCTAGTACAATTTAACATAATTAAAAATCATATTACAATTTTCCATCATCACCTAATTCATTTTTCTGAAAAGTAACTTATCCAAACATCACCCAATTAGTTTTTTCGAAAACATAATAAAGTTAAATAGTCTGACAAATTTCAGGAACTGCTATCCCACAAATATGAAAGTAACAATAACAGTACTGTAAATAGTCATAACAACAGTAGTAAAAAGGGCGGTCCTCACATCCTCTCCCCCTAAGACGGTACTTCCTCCTGGAAGTCGTCAAAAAGGTGAGGATACAGGGTCTTCAATCTCTCTGCATCTTCCCATGTTGCAGTGACTTCGTCGTATAAGTCCCATTGGACTCTAACCTGGTACAGCTCTCGACCTCGAAGGGCCAGCGTCCGACGAGCCAATATGCGAATTGGCTCCAACGCCAGTTGTCCGTCTGCCTCTACCTGAAGAGCACTCCAATCCAACACATGAGATAAGTCAGAAATATATTGACGTAAAACTGATACATGAAATACATCGTGGATACGTGACAGGCTAGGTGGCAAGGCTAGACGATAGGCTACTGGTCCTATCCGCTCCAAGATTTTGAAAGGTCCTACAAATCGAGGTGCGAGTTTAGAGCCTTTTCCGTAACGGATTGGACTTTTGTGCGGCCGCACTCTCAAAAATACTCTTTCCCCCACAGAGAAGCTTCGGTCTGTCCTTTTAGCATCGGCATACTTTTTTTTGCCTGTCCTATGCTTCCAGAAGCCTCTGTCTTATCTGTTTAACTTGCAGTTCCATATTCTGAACTATCTCTGGACCGATGACTGTTCTGTCCTCTATACGATCCCAACTCAGAGGTGTTCTGCATGGTCTGCCATATAATGCCTGGAAAGGAGGCATACCCAACGAGCTATGATGCCCATTATTGTAGGCGAACTCAACTAGATACAGGTACTCCTCCCATCTAGACTGGTGGTCCATCACATACATGCGAAGCATGTCTTCTAACACCTGGTTAACTCTCTCTGTTTGTCCGTCAGTTTCCGGATGATATGCGGAACTGAAGTTGAGTTGTGTGCCCAACGCCTGATGTAAGGCTTTCCAGAACGATGAAGTGAATACGGAGTCTCTGTCAGATATAATGCGGCGAGGTACCCCATGAAGTCTAACAATCTGATCAAGAAACACCTTTGCCACTGATGGTGCATTGTATGTTGTACAAATTGGTGAAAAATGCGCCACTTTGGTCAGCTTGTCAATTGTCACCATAATAGCATCATGGCGACGCGATGACATAGGTAGACCAACGATAAAATCCATAGAAATGGTATCCCATTTCCATTCAGGTATCGCGTGAGGGTACAACAGTCCTGCTGGATGCTGATGTTCGGCCTTGACCCTCTGACATTCCAGGCAACGAGCAACAACTTCGGCAATGTCACGCCTCATCCCAGCCCAATGATAAAGCTGTCGTAAATCAGCATGCATCTTCTTCACTCCTGGGTGTGCTGCGTAGGGTGCTCTATGAGCCTCTGATAGGATTACTGTACGAAGATTACCCGCATGGGGTACATAGATGCGTTGCCGATGTCGAAGCATACCATCTGAATCAAGGGTATATCCTGTAAATTTGCCCTCAAGGGCCTTCTGATTTAGTACTGCCTGCTGCACTTCAAGAAACCATTCGTCCTCCGGCAGATGCTGTAAGATGCGATCCTTCAAGTCCATCTTCAAGGTCAGGGTCTGGATCTCGTGACGTCTTCGACTCAAAGCATCAGCGACCACGTTCTCCTTCCCTTTGATATAATGGACATCGAAGTCATATTCACATAAGAATTCCATCCAACGCCGTTGGCGGGCGTTCAAATTAGGCTGTGTAAAAATATACTGCAAACTATGATGGTCTGAATGGAGTTCAAAGCGTCGCCCTAAGAGAAAGTGTCTCCAGTGAACCAAGGCATGAACAACAGCTGCAAGCTCTAAGTCATGCGTAGGATAGTTTAACTCATGTGTCTTTAGTTTCTGCGATTCGTATGCGATCGCTCGACCATCCTGCATAAGCACGGCTCCCAAACCTTCTAATGATGCATCCGTGCAAACTACAAACTCTTCTGAAGGATTTGGAACTGCTAAAATAGGAGTGCTCGTAAGACGCTCTTTGAGGACTCCAAAAGCCTTTTCACACTGCTCGGTCCAAGTGAAACCCTTCCCTTTTCGCTGAAGGGAAGTAATGGGATGTGCTATCCTGGAGAAACCTTCGACAAACCGACGATAATACCCAGCTAACCCCATAAAGCTTCTGACCTCTGTCACATTCGTGGGTGCCGGCCACTCCTGGATTGCTCTAATTTGAGATGGATCTACGGAGATGCCATCGCCTGATAAAATGTGTCCCAAATACTGCACCTCTGTCCTGAAGAAGGCACACTTCGCCAAGTTGCCATAAAGTTGCTGCCCTCGTAATTGCTGCAAAACTTGACGCAAGTGCTCTACATGCTCCTCCTTAGTCCGTGAATAAATCAGAATGTCATCTAGGAATATGATCACGAACCGGTCTAGGTATGTACGGAACACCCCGTTCATGAGACTCATGAATACTGCAGGAGCGTTCGTCAACCCGAAAGGTACCACTGTGAATTCATAATGGCCATATCTGGTTCGAAAAGCAGTTTTATGAATATCTGACTCCGTGATGCGCAATTGATGATACCCAGATTTTAGATCGATTTTCGAGAACACTCTGGCTCCCTGCATCTGATCAAAAAGGTCGTCAATCCTAGGTAGAGGATAACGATTCTTCACCGTCACCTTGTTCAACTGCCTGTAGTCCATGCATAGACGAAGAGACCCATCCTTCTTCTTCACGAAGATCACTGGTGTGCCCCATGGTGAAACGCTAGGTCGGATGTGTCCCTTCTCAAGTAATTCTTCCAACTGCAGCTTAAGTTCTGTGAGTTCATGGGTCGTCATTCTATAGGGTGCGCGGGATATCGGCTCTGCACCTGGCACTAAGTCGATGTGGAAGTCCACTTCTCTACGTGGAGGCATACCAGGTAATTCTGGCGGGAATACATCGGCAAACTCTCTAAGGATAGGGTGATCATCTAAAGTAACCTCAGGTTCATCCTCTGCTCTATCACTGACTGTGATGGCAAACATCTGACATCCCTTCCGCATACAGCGCTTAAGTTGTTGTGCGGATATCATACGAACCGCCGTGGGCTTTTGAATGCCCACTATCTCAACCGACGAACCATGATCGTCTAAACAGCTAATCATTCTCTCGCGACAATCAAGCTTGGCTCTATGTGCCGCAAGCCAATCCATACCCAGAACTACTCCGTAAGACCCTAATGGCATAATCCTAAGGTCGCATGTTGTGGTGAAGGGTCCCAATGTGATCTCACAGTCTTTAACCAAGGTATCTACTGACATCCTGGCCCCTGAGGCCAACTCAACTTCCCACCTAATGTCTTGCCTAGAAGCCACCAGCCTGCAACGCTCCACTAACGATGTAGACAAAAAGGAGTCAGTAGCTCCTGAGTCAAAAAGGATCGAGATGGGAAAGTCTCTAATCGTACCTGCTGCCTCGATGACAGAAGCCTGGAAATCGGCCTGGCGGTTATCAATCGCTGCAAACATGTGGTGAGATCTGCCCACGTCACCTACGGTCTGCTCAGACCCTCCTGATCGGGGCTGACCCCCTGCAGTAAATCCCTGCGGACACTCTCTAGCCAGATGCCCTGCCCCACCACATACATAACATGGTCCTCTAACCTGTAACTGCCCTGACTGTGTTCTGCCCGATTGTTGTTGCCCGGTCCGTCCGGTGGATCCCTGTGAGCCTCTGTAAGACTGCTGGGACCTTGCGGGTCCTGCCGATGAACCCTGCTGTCTCTGATCCCTGCGTGGTCCCTGCTGCTGCCATCCACGGTTCTGTCCTCCCTGTCCCCTCTGTTGAAATTTGGATTTTTGCTGATGTTGCTGTTGCTGTGGAGGCCTAGGAGGTAATGATGAAGGATTATATCCTCCTCTCTGTGTTGTGTTTTGAGGCCTTCAGAAATTTTGCTGTTGTTGGGGATTCCGTTCCTGGTACTGTGGGCGTGAATTCTGTCCTCGTCCCTGAATTTCCTCTGATATAAGGGCCTTTTCAACAGCCTCGCTCATAGTTTGGGGATTTGCCATACGAACTGGTCCTGCTATCCCGTGATTTAGCCCCCTGATGAATTTGTGTATTAAGATTTTCTCGTCATGGAGGTATTCCGCGTAACGAGAAAGCTCTATAAATCGGCTCTCATACTGAGTAACGGTGAGTCCCCTCTGCTGTAGATCATGAAACTCATCGATTCTGCGCTGTCTATAATGTTCAGACAAATATCGCGCATTGAAGCGCTCAATGAAGGTGTCCCATGTAAGTGTATCCACGGAGAGTCGGTGCTTGCACTCCTCTGTGCGCCACCAGGTGGCTACTGCATCCCTAAGAAGATGAACTGCCACTCGTGCTTTCGTGTTGCTCCCATACGGTCGCAATGCGAAACACCTGTCTAAGCTAATTAGCCAAGCCTCAGCCACAGCTCCCTCTGTAGCTCCTGCGAAGGTGGGTGGGTTGAGCCTCAGTAGATCTCTGATAGGGTCCCCTCTGTCTCTAAGTCTCCCAAGTGGCTCTTCCACACCATCCTCATATACTCCCTGCTGAACCTGTTCTTGTCTCAAAAGTCTCGGAGGACTCCTGCTCCGTGCTCGGGAGGCCGACCCTACCTCCTCTACTGTTGTGTCGGGAATCTCAACGAAGGGCTCCACACGTAGCACCTCTAGTGGATCAACGCGGGGCTCCATACGTGGCTCAATACGTGACTCGGCACGTGGCTCCTCTCGCGGATCAACACGAGGCTCTATACGTGGCTCAGGAATCACTGGTGGTAACCTGTCTAGCATAGTCTGTAGTGCCTGTAAGATCTGTGGACCTATATCTGATACTGGTGTCGCTTGTGGTACTAGTGGTGCTTGTGGTACAGGTGGTGCAGGTGGTGCTGCTGAATCTGTGGGTGCCAGTCCCTCGGCTGAGGAATCGCTGTGCACCTCGACTGACGCTGTGTGGCATGATCGCGCTCGTCGAACATGTCGGGGAGGCATCCTACAAAACAAGGTAGAAACTAATTAGCCAAAGTTGCGGAATAATAACGTGCCCAAATACGCCCAGTGTTTACAAACTTGGCTCTGATACCAAATGTCATGCCCACATTTTCCATGTGGTCACAACACACATCGCACGTGTCATAGCCACATCTGTCATGTGGTTATGACACGAGATATGAAAAACTTTTCTCACACTGTCCAAAAAACCCCCTTCGCATGCGTACATAGGCTCAACGGTGTTCTCTCATGGCGAAACGCTACACCCTTCGGCGGAATACAAGTACAATTGCGTGCATCCAGAAGCATACAGATCCACAAGAGGGTCTATACAACGCTGCTAACGTCATTGCAAGAGTGAGATTACCAAAGTTCTTAAATCGAACCCTCGGCAATGTTCGGTAGCATAATGCCTTACGGCGTTAGTGGGAATTACGCTGCACTCATTTACGCACGTGGTTCGCTGATAGAGGATCCACTCCCCACGACGCCTTGTTCCGACTAAACCGGCTAGTGATCTCCCTATTTAGTCATTTTTCAGCCAGGCACGGTTGTCTGTCTCCTCTCTTGTTTCCTGAAACATACTTCTCCTATGACTTAGCATTTTCAACAAGGCGGTTTGGTTGCCCTCTCTTCCCTTTTCACAAGTTCTTAATTTTGATTATATCTTTATCGCCCTTACCTTAACTATTTCTTAGTTCATTTAGTGTGTTTATATTTCGGTCTCTCTCTCTCTTTCATTTTCTATGCTTTCTTTATGTGCATCCTGACCTTTCTTCATGATTTACGTCAATCAGGGTTATTACTGCAGCTATTGTTGATATTAAACCTAATGTCAGGATGATCTAGGTCACAAAGGCTGGTTTACTATTTCGCTGGACTCGGTCTCCTAATCTTCCCTGATCTAGGTTCCTCCTCTTCGTATATACTTAGTCAACTTGTTCCTAAGCAAATTTGGTAGAAGGGTCCGTCAACTTAGTTCTCTTATCCCCTGTGAGAAATGTCGCGCATTTTCTCCTCTGTGTTTTCCAATGTTAGTGTTTTTTTTTTTTTTTCTTCTTCGGAACCTCTTACAGGTTTACATATGAGATCGTTTGCTACAGTTGAGATTAATATGGCCACATGGATTGTCAGTGGTGGCTTCTTAAGTTTATTTCCAGTGTTCTTTTGAGCAAGGAGTTGTGTAATTTTCCTCTTCATTTTCCGGGTGATTATTAGTACATTAATAGTTGAAACTTCCGAGAAACTCTTTCCAGAGTATCACTGAATATTCCTAAACTCTCTTTTACATTATAATTTTATTTTCTCTTGTTTAGAATTACTGTTGTTACTGTTACTCTTAATTACGATTCATACACTGATTGTGACTCGTATGACGTTGTCAATAGATGTAGGTGGTTCACCACTTTATAAAACTCTGTTCATGGTAATATATCTTCTTTGGTTGTTGTGTTCAACACTTAATAACATCTACTGTGAGAATATAATTGTTATATATTTTTATTTTTCTCTATATCCATGAGACATAGTTTATAACGATTTTAAATGAGGGTCCAACAAAATGGTTCATAGATTTACTCCTATCGATATGATATATATATATATATATATATATACATATATATATAATATATTTATTTTAATGTCTATGCATAGGACGAAATTGGTTTACCACGATTTATATATCTATATCTATATATATATATAAATATATAGATATAGATAGATATATAATCATTATTATAATATATATATAGCTATATACATAGACATATATAGAATATATATATGCCTATATATAGAGTTATATAAAAACTGTATTTATATTTAAATAAACCAATCATATGTTAGGGCCCAAGCCCTAACATTTTATTGCATTAGATTACACAGCCGACGGCGGCCATGGGCGGCGGTGGCCGCTGTGACAGAGAAGCAGGGTCGGGGAGGCCGCAGAGCGGCGGGCCTGTGCAGGCCGCGGGAGGTATAAGGGATTGGGGGGGGAGATGTGGAGTGGGGCGGAGTCCCACCCACATTCCCACGACGTGGGGTGTGGGTGGGGCTCCGCCCCACTCCACACCTCCAAATGTAACAAAAAAAAAACTGCGGTGGGGTTTTCTCCCCACCGCCCATTGTAAATAGCGACTGTGTTTTTTTGTTTTCTATCCGCGGCTTAAATTTGGACCGCCATTCTTATGTGCTATTCGTTGATTTCTCTCAACAATAAAATATATATATATATATATATATATATATTCATCTATATATATATATATACATTTATATTTATCAATGATTATATAATTAGAGATATATATATATATATATATATATATATTTCATATATATATATATACATATATATATCTATTTTTATATTGATATTTATCAGTCAATCTCATAAAAATGATAATTTACTTTCAATTTCTCTATTATTCTAGAAAATGATAATTACTCAAAATATGAAATATATATATATATATATATATATATCTATATATATACATATATTTAAATTTATTTATATATAAAAATATTCTTATATGTGCTTAACTAATTCCTAAATTTCTCAATTTCACTACTTTATGCATTTTCTCCAAATCAACCTGTTATAAGAAATTGTCATAACAATTATATATATATATATATATATATATATATATATATATATATATATATATATATATATATATATATATATATATATATATATATATATATATCCCAATTTTACTTAATTGATAGAAATGGTAACTAGCTATCCCCTTATTATAAGTATAATTTTCCATTTTCATAAACATTTAAGACTTCGTAAATTTACAAACAGATTATATATTTACATGCTAGATTTCCTCTAAATTATCAGAATCCATGAGAATAACTCCAATATTTAAAACTGTCTTTTCCATTTTAACATTGAACTATAAAGAAAATTAGCATTTCAGTGAAGCAATTCCAAACTTTCAAATGTAAACAACTCAGATTAAATTGCAAAAACGAACTTGTTCCTTTCAGTAATACTTGAAACACAAAAATTGCTATTGAACAAAGTTTTGCAAACATCAACTTAAAATTTAAGCACATTCATATTACAGCTTCTCAATCATGAATACCAACTTCCCAGATATGAACTTTCTCCTCCCAAACAGTATACCACTGAAAACTTATGACAACCAATAAAAGTCCAATAATAACAAGATCAAGGAGGTGATTTTCTTCACTCCCAGAATATCATTAATTTACAACAATAACAAGAGAGGTGTTCTCTCTTCATCTCTATGAAATGAACCAGGCCTAATTCTCATGACAAGAAGATGAACTGTTTCTTCATAAATAGCCAACCAGAAGCTCCAAGAGAAAAACCTGCGTATCAAAGACAAACAAGAAGAAAAGACCACTCGTCTAGCTCTCCTCCCTACCGTAGACCCGCAAGAGGGTCACCCCCGAGCTAGGGAGACCATACTCACACCTGGGTACT
Source organism: Cunninghamia lanceolata (assembly GCA_027924645.1). Lineage (NCBI taxonomy): Eukaryota > Viridiplantae > Streptophyta > Pinopsida > Cupressales > Cupressaceae > Cunninghamia > Cunninghamia lanceolata. Next base: position 942,533 of record BSBN01000281.1, on the reverse strand, counting down.
CAAACACTCCACTTCACAACAGAAACAACAACAATCCCAAAGCACACATACACCCGTGGGTATTTTACACAATACGGAAACTCAACTACAGTGAGTTTCATAAGGGGCAGGAGAGTGGACACACTCGACTCCAGAGTGTCACCCTGACAGATAAATGAACTAATATAAATTTCTCTTGGTCTCAACCAAGTGTGATCACAATTTGTAAGAAATCTGTATATGACTCTGAAGTCAAAAATACAGTCACAGATACATGCCCTCAAGGCTTTCAACATCCCAAAAGATGGAAACAAGTATGCACCCGAGGAGGATCTCTCCTCCCCTACCCCAAACGTGATGAGCATTTCTCCCAAGTGGGAGACGCTCTGTCAAACAACCCGACAAGAACCCACAGAAAACAAATTTAAACACATATTTCACACACATTTCATGCACATTTCAGTTCTACCAAAACAAAGGTAAAATTCAGACCAACCTTGCAAAGCCCTCCTGGGATGAAGTTGTTGCAGAATCCACAGAGTTCACTTCCAACCTTAGCCACCAACTCCCTCTCCCTTCTCTATCTTCCAAACTAACTTCTCTATTTTTGGTAAGGCCAAAATGAAAGTTTTTCCCCAAAAATTCAACTAACTCCCTCTCATCCCAAAATTTGAAAATAAATAACCCAAAATTCTCTTTCCTTCTAATTTTGAGAAATGGGGAAGTGACACTTGTCACCTCCTCACCCTTCCCAAAAACCACTATTCTGTCCAGGTGGCTTATGTCACTCTCCATTCCCAAGGGTACTCCTTATTCCTCTCATGTGACTCCACTTTCTCATGGGAGAAATAAAAAAAAGAGTTAAATGGGAACAAGACAGGTGACCCATGCCTCTTTCTCCTTTCTTCACATGGGTGTCCCCATAGTACATGGGGGAATCTTACTAAAGAAGAGGTGACTTTCACTAATGGATGGCATCTCTTATCTAGGGAAAAGTAGAGGGGATGGGTTGAGTGTTGGTACAACCCATCATGTCCCCTCCTACCTCCAATTTTCGCCACTTAACTTCAGGGAAAGGTTAAGTTGACTAGATGGAGGTTACTCAAGGGTTACCCATGTCAAATGGGCCCCTGGACCCATGGGGTAGAACCCAGGGTCAATTTTAACCCATACAAGACACCCCAGGTCAAGGTAAAGCACAAGAAAAAGGGCCTCATAATTTAAATAAAAAAAAATAGAAATTTCAAATTCAATCTCTTTACAACACTTACTTATAAAAAAATAATGTTACATGAGGGTAACCTAACCCACTCGACCATACGAAAGACCACATTACATCATGACATCAAACACAAAGAGATCTTGGTTCCTCGTGGAACCAGATCGGCTTAACAGGGAATAACAAATAACAAGGTGTGGAATGATCTCCGAAATCTGTGGTTTGATTAGTAGTCCCTGCACACTCAATTACAAGATCAGTAACCACATAAATTCATCATAGCCGAAGCAACTTAAATAACACATGCATTCTCATGCCCTAGTACAATTTAACATAATTAAAAATCATATTACAATTTTCCATCATCACCTAATTCATTTTTCTGAAAAGTAACTTATCCAAACATCACCCAATTAGTTTTTTCGAAAACATAATAAAGTTAAATAGTCTGACAAATTTCGGGAACTGCTATCCCACAAATATGAAAGTAACAATAACAGTACTGTAAATAGTCATAACAACAGTAGTAAAAAGGGCGGTCCTCACATCCACACCAAAGGTGTTTATGCTTGTATTAAATCTCTTTGAGAAAGATTACATTCAATACTAAAATTCCTCTAAATCCTTGATGCACTTCGTAAGCTTCTTCAATCTTCTTCTCTGTGAAATTTGTTATGCTTTTTCTACAACTTCAAAGCTTCTTAATTCAAAAGCTTGAAACTCAAATTAACTCTGAAGTCAAACAATACCAAGCATCCTGTTAACTACCAATCCTGGTTATGGGTGCCCAAGTTGTCCCACTTACAGAAATAATATTTCCAAATAAAAGCAACAACTGAAAGTCTCTATATTGGATGCCCAAGTTGTCCCAATCTATTTCAATCAACTAAAATGATCGACACACATCAATCTCGTACAAACAACCTGCATGATTGATGTCCCCAATATTATTCTGAATCAACTTGTTTTGTAACATACAAGAGACATGCAAACACCTGTAGCACCATGCAAGAGTTATCAAAAACTGATCTCGAGTTAGAGTGTCATGCAAGTTACATGCAACACCATATAATTGACATGCAACAACATGCAAGTCCATATAACTGACATGCAACAACATGTAAGTTCATACATGTGACATGCAACAACATGCAATCACATGCAAGTGACATGCAACAACATGCAAGCACATGCAAGTGACATGAAACAACATGCAAGCACATGCAAGTGACATGCATCAACATGCAAGCACATGCATATGAGATCATGGAACCACATGCAAAAACATGCAAGTCCATGCCACCTTTTATGAACTCATTCAAGTAATATTCCAATATCATGCATCTTTAACACTCCCACATCATATCCATACAAAGTGTATCAACAATATCCACTCATGTACATAAAAAAGAAAACTCCCAATCTAAATATAAGACACCTTCAAAGTGGGTTCCCAATTCAACTCCCACTTACTAGGAGTTGTCAAAAACCCAAAATAGACTTCAAGGAGTTCTCAACAAGTCTTCATGGAACCCACTCCAAAAATGGATGCCCAAGTTTGACCCTAGCATTTAGGAGTTAATTACAATAAGCCAAGTGCTATAATTAAATATTAACTTATCTCTCAAAGTCCTTATGTGTTGGGGAACTCATTCCAAGAACTTTGGAGACACATGAAATTGGTTAGGGTTGCAAGTTAATGGCAACTTATCCTAGGAACACTAACAAGCCTATCCAACTCAGAAGGGTTGAGTATAAGATATTTAGCTTGGGATATCTAGATTTTAGTTCTTTTACATGATTATACTATATCAAAAGAACTAGAAACATCTCCAGAGGAAAAAGTGGAAGGTACCTCAGAGGACGAAGACTTAGGAACAATAGATTTTGCTTTCTTGGAACTGTTAGCAACATGCCTAGACAGAATATACTTAGGGGTAGAAGAAGGATTGTTGGACTAACCTTTAGGATCATGATCTTTCTTTTGAGAGTGTTGTCCCTAGTGAACATGGTATAATTTGTGCCATCCAATTCTGTGTATACATCCTCCCCTTGGTCTAAATCTAATTCATATTCAAAGAAATTCACACTTGCATCTCTAGACTAGGTAGGTTCTTCTTCAACATATGGATTTTCAATGTGCTCATTCATGGAAAGCATTTGCATAAATCTTGTCATTTCAGGACAAGATGCACCATCATGGTCTATGGTGAGATGGAAATTACACACCATGTGATTACCTTTGCTTGTTGAAGGACCACCCTCAATGGCCAATCTCTAGGCAGGACTAGTTAAAGGCAAAGGCCTATTGTAATTGCCTTGCTGATTGAAATCTTTTCTAGGAAAATCATGGTACAAGGGCTATTGAGGCCCTTTCGACATCTGCCTCTTCAGAGTGATGATGTCTTTGGCTAGTCTTTGAATCATAGGGTCAGTAGAATTAGTGGCCTAAGGTTTCCCAGTCTGCAACTCTTTCTTCCACGTACAAGTGGTTATCAAGTCATCTTCTATAGAAATGGGCATTGCTTGTGTTGCTTCCAGGTCACCTGCACCTTCTCTTTTAATGGGAAAACTAACATCTAGAGGAAGAGTGTTAATGAATAAACACTTAAGGAGGGCATTCCCATGTCTCACATTAGCAGGAATTTATTCACCACCTTATTAAATTTGGCCACAAATTCTCTCATCTGCTCATGCACTTCTTTCTTTATTGAAGATAATTGGGCCACCAATGTGTGGTCATTCTCCATTGTTTTGAATCTGTTTTCAAACGGGTCCCTCATAGTTGTCCAATTTTTAATAGATGCATTAGGTAGATGATAGAACCATTCAACTGTTGCATCAGTTAGAGACTCCACAAACAATCTAATAGACATCCTCATACTATAGACCCAGAATAGAATAGGTTGCATAGAAAGCATTCGAGTGTTCATCTAGGGTAACTTTTCCATCCCCCCTAAACTTGGGTATTATCTTTCCAAATCCCCTAGGTAAGTCGTGAAACTGTGCTCAAAGGTTCAAAGGACCTATAGCATCTCCCCAAGGGACTAGTAACTATTGAGCCATATTGAATGGGACATTAACAGGAAAGTTAACTTGTAGAGGTAAAGTAGTCTCATGTAGGATAAGAGCCTCATAAGAAGAACTAGATGTATCTCTAATTGGAGGGGGAGAAGATGGCCTACTAGATGACTTTACTCTACGAGTTGGTGGGAAAGTGGGGAAATTCAATGCTTGAAGTAAACCAAAATCAGTATTAGAGATGCCTTTCTTTCTATCAGAATGAGTGTGCCTTTTATAAGCTAGCTTTGAGGATCAAGGATGTTAAACTACAGAGTTGCCAACCACATACTAGTTCCCTTGGCTCACTTGGTTTCCCTGATTACCTAGAGGATGATTAAGTGGATTATTTTGATTTATGGGTTGGTTATTAGGCACGATGTGGATCTGAAAGGATCTATCTCTTCTATTTGCATGCACAAAACCTTCAACAATGAAGTTGTCATGCCCACATTTCCCATGTGGTCACGACACACAACACACGTGTCATGTCCACATTTGTCATGTGGTCATGACACGAAATATCAAAAACTTTTCCACGTTTCCCTAGAAACCCCCTCGTATGTGTTAGCGTGCTCGGTGGAAATAGCATAAGGCGTAAACATGTCAATCGAATATCAGGGAAGAGCGATTACATACGCAATCCCCTGCGTAATGATAGTCGACTCGGGGGTTATGTGACACGAGGAGCGTCGTTACTAGGGCTAGGATTGATTTGACCCAAACCCTAAGTTTCCTAGGTGAATGATATGAGTTCGACAGAAGTCGAAATCCAACCCTAATTCTAGAGCATAAATATAGATTAAAAATATGCTTACATTAAAATAATAATCGCAAGGCAACATAAAATGTTAACTAATGCCAAGAAAATTCCTTTAAAACAAATGCCCTAAATTCCAAAAAATTTCAGTAGCATAACACGTTATCAACATTCAAGATAACTAATTTAAATAGGTCTCCCTCAAAAACATTTACGAGAAAATTTGAAAAAAAAGGATAAAATTAAATTACTATAAACGTAATTAAAAATACCCTTCCAACAAATGAAAATCAAATTAAATACAACTATTAAATAATTAACCCCAAAAATAATAAAGGTTCACTAATAAATATAATTCCAACAATTATATTTATTCTAATAAGCCAAATGTAAAATTCTCAAGAAAAGGACTTAAATCAAACTCCTCCTATCCCTTAAAATCAAAATAACGATATTAAATTCATAAAAAGGATCCCCAAATTAAATAAGTTAAAACCCACTAATAAAACTAGCCCAAGCAAATAAATTTATAAATAGGGTAACATATAATTTCCCCTAACCAAAAAAAAATAAATGAAGGTTTAGGAAGAGGACTTTCTCACTTAGTCTAATCCAAAAGCTAACTATTTCAAATAAACCCCATGAGGAAAGAGGGGCAAAATAAATCTACGTTCACAATTTTAAATGAAAAGTCCAAATAAAAATAATAAAGGATACTCACCCAAACCCTAAAACTTTCTAATTAAAATAATAATTTCCTTTGGACCAAGAACCCTAATCCATCTTATCTCTCATTCTTTTCTTTTCTATCATTTTTCCTCTTCTCTCTGGTTTTTTTTTGTTTCAATATGCAAGTTGGAGAAGGTAGCCATGAGAGGCTAACCACAATGAGGTATACTCACTGTGTATACTCTCAGTAATTAAGCCCTCTCTTGTTTTTTTGTGAATATATATATATATTCCTGGTTAAAAGTATTATGCAAAGAAAACCTAGGAGGAAGTATATGATGTATATATATATATATATTTGTTTCTGTGTATACTGCAGACTGTAAATAAAAACTAGACATATATATAGTGTTAATTGTAGGTGAGGGTTTAAAACCTAAGAGATAGCAACAAAAGTGGCCAAAGGCCGAATCACAGTAAGGGGAGATCGATGTTTATGCCTGAGGCATCGCCGCAGAAATCGCGGTCATGGCAGTTTAATGGTGAAAGAGTTTTGTGGGGGGTGGGGCTCCCACCCACCCCCCACCTTATGGTGGTTAATTGTAGGTGAGGGTTTAAAATCTGAGAGATAGTGATAAAGGTGGCCAAAGGCCAAATCACAGTAAGGGGAGATCGATGTTTATGCCTGAGGCATCGCCGCAGAAATCACAGTCGTGGTAGTTTAATGGCGAAAGGGTTTTGTGGGGGGTGGGGCTCCCACCCACCCCCCAGCTTATGGTGGGGTGTAGGTGGGGGCTCTGTCCCCCACACCACTGTCAGTAACAATAGAAAGAGAGGGGACGACAGCGGCCCTATCGTCGCCCCAACTCTTGCAAAAAAATTTTTGTTTAAAACCTAATCTGCTATAGTTGTCACAGTCGCCAATGGTAAGCGGTGATACATTTGTTTATTGGTATTTTTCAATGGGATTTTAACATTATATGTATGTATGTATATATATATATATGTATATATATATATATGTATATGTATATATATATGTATATATATATATGTATATGTATATATATATGTATATATATATGTATGTATATGTATATGTATATGTATATATATGTATATGTATATGTATATATATGTATATGTATATATATATGTATATATTCAGTCTTTAGTTTATACTCAGCTCAATATACTTAAAAAGATATACATATATATTTTTTTTGTTTGGTAAGTGCCATCATGGGGATGGCTCCCTTTGTATATAATAATAATAAAAAAATAGGCCTTGCATCAACCCAACTTGGGTGTGCCAACTAAATACAGTCCGATTTTGTCCTTTTTTTGAGGATCTTAAAGTCATCGAGAGCTTTGTTTTTGATGGTGGCAATTTTTTCTGTCACCTTTATCCATTCTACTTTAGTTTCAGTTTCCTTGTTCACAGTTCCATCATTGTTATTGGCCATTGTAGTTTCCGGAGATAGAGCTGAAAACTCCACAATCTTGGAATTCATGTCAGATTCCTTCTCAGAGAGAAAAAACCTTAGTGGAATCTTCTTTAGGGCTCTTATCTTGCACGATCTCATGAGAATGAACACTAGAAGGAGAGACGAGACTTGAAATTGGAACTTTACCCTGAGGGTGCGGAGAAGAGGTGGAGGTGTCTTTCTCTATAGGAGAAATAACATAATGGTGAGATTCAACTCCTTCCCACCAAGTGGGCCAACTATTTGGGCCACCTTTAGCCCTCTCAATGGCTACTTTCTTCTTGCATTGTGTGGTGACATGGTCTGTCGCATAGCATTTTCTGCACCTGAAAGCAATTTTTTCGTAGTCTACAGGTTGGTGCCAACTCCTGTTCCCTACCTTTAAAAGTATCTCAGAAGGAAGGCCTTTTGAAAGATCAATTTCTACGCAGAGATGGGCATAAGTGGAATTTTCATAATTAATTGTTTCCTTTGAAATGCAGTGATACTTACCTAGACCATTGGCAATAGCTTTCACGCAATCAATTTCCCAAAATTGCAGAGGAAGATAAGGTAGACGCACCTAGAAAAATGCTGAAGAAAAAATCTCTGTACGCCGGTCGAAAGAAGGAAACCATGGCTTCATGCATAGGAAATCTCCTTGGAAAAACCATGGACCTGACTTAAGCACCAGATCCTTTTCTTCCTTAGAATCAAATTCCAAGATGAAAAACCCTTTGGCACAAGGGTAGATACTAATTTTTGACTCCATATAATTCTTCTAGTGTGTGCTTATCCAGGAATGAAGATCACTCAACTTAGGCCAAATCCTCATGAATCTACAAATGAGAGCATGATCCTGCAGGTAGTCCTCCCTATCGCAGGCAAAATTGTCCAAACAAATCTCTGAGACTGTCTCAGAGTGACGAATAGAAAATGGAGGGCTTTGAAAAGCCCTATTGCAGGAGGAAGTGAAGCCTGGAGAAGCAACCCCTGAAAATCCATAAGGACAAGCAGATGAGCGGTCCCCCAAATGCCCTCACTCTTCCCAATTTAGGGCTGCTTTGAAATTCAAAGAAGGGGAAGGAGGCCAGCTGGAGATAGGGTTCAGAGGGAGACCACTGGGACTATAATTCATAGAAATGCCCCCACCCGCCATATAACCATCCGTTAGGCTAGCTTTCAAATCTTGTGAGACTAGGCCGGCGCCCAAGGCATTGATGCAGGGAGGGAGTGCATCTGAAGGGGTCCGTCCTAAACTAGCGTCCTTCCTGCTAATGTGGTCGAACGAAATCCTCTGTGAGCTACTAGAACCAGAGCCCTTGCACATGGAGGCGAGCGGAGGAGACGAAGCCATTATATTATTATATAATATAATATTATTAAAAGATATACATATATATATACATATATATAAACATATATATACATAGATATATGTATACGTATACGTATACATATATGTATATATATATGTGTATATATACATATACATATATGTATACGTATACATATATATATATATACATATATATGTATACATATACATATGTATATACATATATATGTGTATACATATCTATATATATATGTATACACATATATATGTATACATATAGATGTATATATATACATCTATATATATACATATATATATATATGTATATGTATATACATGTATATATATATATATATATATATGTATACACATATATATGTGTATACATATATATACATATATATATACATATATATATATGTATACATATATATATGTATACACATATATATGTGTATACATATATATATATATATGTATACATATATATACATACATATATATATATGTTTTAGTTCTTAGTTACTATGCAATTAATATTCAGAAAATTAATCACAGTCAGATGAAAGTATTTAGAAACATACAAATTTTCATACAATGCTTTTATATATATCTGACTGTGATTAATTTTTGAATATTAATTGCATAGTAACTGAGAACTAAAACATATATATATATATATATATATGTTTTAGTTCTCAGTTACTATGCAATTAATATTCAGAAAATTAATCATAGTCAGATGAAATTTGTATGTTTCTAAATACTTTCATCTGACTATGATTAATTTTCTGAATATTAATTGTATAGTAACTGAGAACTAAAACATATATATATATATATATATATATATATATATATATATATATATATATATATATATATATATATATATATATATATATATATATATATATATCTCATTTTTTTGGGGGGGGTTTAAAAGAAACCATATGACATAGTAGAAATCTGCCCTTTCTTCTTTGCTGTCAAAACAATTAAAATGACAAGGTAATAAAGCAAATTTAGATGTTTCCTTTTTGAACAATAAAAGGGTATACAACTAAACATATTTACTTTTGAAAATACAACTAACAGTCACCTCTACTTTTCTGAATTAAAATCCAGCCACTATATTCTTTCTTTTCTTTTATATGCAACTAAATTGGAAATAGTAATACAAACTATTTTTTTTTTTAAGTTTAAAAGACAACATATGTATATTTTCCATTTTTGTAAGTTTTCCACACAACATCAAAATAAAATAAATCAGCCAACGTATTTTATTTTAACCACAACAACAAATTTCATTACTCATTAAAAATCATTTTAAACGTTACATAGTGGAGAGTACTCTCTCTCTCATTTTGTTCACAACAAGTAGGCCATTTTTTGCCATGACTCCCAAAATGATCACAACAACAAATAATACAAAAACTTGAATGCACTTCCACCAAGCTCCATTTCAACCAAGTGAACCTGCAAAACTTTAAACAAGGAGGGAAGCCAAGCCACAAAAACTTCTCTCCTCCCTACCATAGACCCGCAAGTGGGTCACCCCCAAGCTAGGAGGTCGATCTTCACACGGGTTCTGTCACTCCACAACAAAACAATATGCAAGACAACAACACAGAATCACCCATAGCTTTTACACAAAACACAACTCATAGAAATGAGTTTGGAGGGGTAGGGGAGTGGACTGCTCGACTCTAGAGGCCACTCCAAAACTCATAGTCTCAACGCCACAAGGCCTCAAGCCAAAAAAATGATATCTCCATGAAATACAAAATCACCATGGCACTCATGCCAACCAAAATAATCCCATACTCAATATAATGCCCTCAAGGCCATAAGAATACCAACACCAGGAGGGTGACCTTGAGGAGGTTCACTCCTCCCCCACCCCACACAAGGAAGGACACACCCAAATGGGTAGTCTCATCCCAATACACCCAATACCCACACAAAAGAAAATACTCCCAAAACACAACCAAGCACATAAGCAAAAATATAACAAGCATAAGGAATGGCTAAATGCCATGAGGCTTACCTTAAGAGTCCAACAATGGATGCAAGTTGAAGAAGAGCCCACAAGCTTTCTCCAAGCCTCCAATCCTCCAAAATCCTCTAACTCCTTCCCAAAGCCCTCCAATGATAGAAAAATTGCAAAAAGCAAGAACCCTATTCCCCTCTCCAAGAGGAGTTAAAATAGGCCTTCATTCAAGGCCTTGAGGAATGAGAAGGTGACACATGTTTCCTTCTCCTTCCTCATCCCATGCCACTTGCAAAGGAGAAGGAATGTGAGGGTGACATGTGTCACCCTCCTATCCATTCAAACCCTCGCCCTCTCCACTTGTACTCTCACACATGTGTGAGAGCAAAAGTGGAGAGGTGGCATCTCTCCCCATGGCTCCATGAGGATAAGGGATGACACATGTCATCACCTTATTCTCCAAGAGAGCCCCTTCACTCCAAGATGCTCTCACACGTGTGAGAGTCTTGGAGGAAGGTTCCACACACTTGGGGGTCTTGAAAACTCCCCAAGTCTTCAAGGTGGAGGAATCCCCAAGCCTTGGGAAGGGAGATGGGCCTCCTTTCAAAACATGACTCATCTCCCACCCTTAGCCATTTTAAATTTTTGTCACTTTTACTTAACCCAAGTTTAAGGTGACTAGATGGGAGTAACCCTAGGATTTAGTAAGCCCAAATGGACCCTAGACCCTAGGGGTAGTACCTAGGGTTAGTTTAGACCCCTAATAAACACTTAAGGAGGTATAAATTCACATTAAATGGCCCAAAAATAAAAAGGACACCAAATGGTGTGAATTAAAACAGATATTTTACAACACATCAATTAAATTAAAGAAAAGGGGTAAACTAGGCCAATTAATAAAGTAAAGGCATTCATGAAAACATCATTCAATCACACATGTTCCTCATCCTTCTTGGGAATGGATTGGCCTAACAAGGGAAACACATAAGTGTGAGATCGACCTCTGATTTTCTGTAGCCTAGAAAATCACTTGCGCACTTGAACAAACGGTCAATCGAACATATATATAACATAGCCGAAGCAACGGAAAGTAACACTCATGTCATCACATAATTCATGTAAAACATTAAAAACTCAAATCATAGTTAAGATTCATAATTGCATTTTCTATATACTATCTCAGAATCAAAATCACATAACAAATCCATATAATGAGTCCAAAATCAACATCACTAATATCATCAAAGTGTATCTCACATGTCTAAACATCATAAGAGCATCAAAATTAGGATATAGTTAAATCACCACATACTAATCATAACTAATCCAAAATAAAGAGATATAGTCTAGATCTGCATAATGGAAATCAATAGTCTCTAAATGTCTAAAATGTCTCCAACTGTAATGTGAAATGATCCAAATAGGGAAGTGAAATAAATAGGCCTCACAGAAGTTCTCTTGGACAACACCAAACTGTCTATCCCATCTTCTCAACTCTTGTCCAACTTCTTCTTCTCCATCTAAGAGTCTATCCACTTGATGGAATTGTTCATTATTTCTTTTGTACCTCCAGGCTAGATTACGTAGATCAGTGATTATATCTTCATGCTCAACGTCTAACCAATTGATGTTAGGTTGAAGAACAGGTCCAAATATTCTCTAGAGTACCATAAGGACCAATGATAAAGTGACTTAACACATATAAGTCCCTAGTAGAGTCACCAAAAATCTGTTAGTTGATAGATTTGTCACTTAACTCTATTTTCTCATGCCCACACAAATAACAACTACACTAACAGTTGAGCCAATTGTAATGATGTTTTACAATGACTCTATGCTTATTTTACAAGGCCTAGCTACCTTTGAAAGATATTAAAAGAATGAAAACTATGTATGTTTTTAACCAAAAAGAAGGAAAGGTGGTGATTTTAACTAGAAAGCAATAAAGGCAATGGATCACAACACAATTAAAACAATAATAAGTATAATGACTTCATAGAACCATAATCATAAACAAATATCTTTCATCACATAATCATCACTGCAAACTATTCATCCAAAGAAAAACCATTCACAACAATAAGCCTCAATAAGAATATACAATCATCCCAATATACAATTGCAATTTAAGAAGGTGATAAATATTCAATATAAGAAGCACATATATCCATCCATCATAACATAAAGTTTACGATTGTAGAAATGAACTCCTCCAACTTCCATTCATATATTAAAATAACTGAAATATAGGGCAACACCAAAATGACCAATTAACAACACAAAGTTTGCCAAAAGATCCATAAGCATTGAGAGGCTTAGAATATATAGCCTTGCCAATAATAACTATCTTTTTAAAATAATAACATCTTCTTCAAGATATCCTTTTAAAAGATAATTAACCAAGTTTTTAAAGAAATTTTTTTCAGAGAAACTTGTTTTAAAATAAATAACATAAAACATGAAATGCCATCACATGGCAATTGTTGAGTCTTCTCCTCGAATCGCCTCGTTCTCCTTGTCTTATCCGCTAGTTGTAGTAGAGTCCACCTGTGCTCGTAACTTCACCTTGTAACTTTGGTACCTAGAGATAAAGGAAATTATGACCTTACCACTTGGAGAAATAGTGATGTGCACCTTGAGCCTCTACCTATTGATTGTTCTTTCCACATCTAGTACCCTTTTATTAATTTCATCAACTTCCACTTTGAAAGTTCTGAGATATATGGCCATGTTCCTAAGCTTACCCAATGATTCCCCTGTAACAATATCTTAACCAACAATTTCCTTTGTGAGCATCTTTTTGAAGGATTGCTTTACTTCTCCTACATCTCACAAATCCTCACCACAGTCATTCAGAATTTTGACCTCAAAAGTGTTACGGTTCTTCTGGAGGTCTATAAGGTCAGCATGATATTGATTGAGAATTCCTCTTATGTCACTGTTATATTGTCCAAGCACGTATATCTTCCATTTGAGAGCATCTAACCAAGAGATAGATTCATTTTCTTTTGGATCATTTAAAATATTGTCAGCCAAGAGAATACCTGTGTCAATTTTGATAATTTCTTGCACCTCTTTAGATACCATTAGTAGGCCACTTTCCTCCTTAACATTTTGTAATTTTGTTGCTAATCCCTTCCTCTTCTCAGATATAAGAGCATACAACCTCATAGCCTCCTCAATATATAATAGGATATCAAAATTAACCTTCTCAATCCACTGCTCAGTGGCTTTGGCTAGGGTTTGATTCCACTTAATTTATTGTAGCATACGAGAATCGATACTATTAACAGTGATACTAGGGGTTGCATTGGAAGACTAACAAGTAATGTTTAAAATAGATTAAATAAAAAATGTCAAAGTATTCACCTGGGCTTGTAATTTAGAGTTCTCTTGTTGTTTAACTTTAACCCTTTTCTCCAGCATGCTACAGAGAACTTGGCATGATATATATCTCCATCAATAGTTGCAGGGCCCATATTAATTTTTCTCATATTAAAATCAGCGTCTATGACCTCATTTTCATTCTTGTCACCAATAGGATTAAAAATCTCCAAAATACAATGCCCTATAGAAGAATCAGTTACCATCTTGGACATCCTTTTATCCTTTTTAGGCTTAGGTGTCACCTGCAACAATTTGGCTATAGTATATGTATTCATGTTAGTCATAGGAGTGTACCTCCTCTTTTTCTATACAACCTTCTTCAACCAAGATGGTGATGGTAACACAACATTACTATCATTGGCAGCCAGGGTAACATTATCTGGCTGACTAGAAACATTATGTACAGGGGTCCCATCCAATCCAGGGGAAGTTGGATTATCAAACAAATAATGAAAAACACTATCTTCGCCAATATGATGAACAATTAGAAGAGGCCACATGGTCTTCCTGTAGCTTCTGCAAGGCATCCATTTTATTTTTTGTTCCTACTCTTGTAGATGTAGGTTGTCCATCTTGTTCAGATGTGCCTTTCAACCTCCTATTATCCTCAAGTTGTTCTCTATCCCCACCTGATTGTGAAATAGCTCCATGATGAGTTGAAGCTCTAAGGGTACCAGAAGCCTGGGATGTCCCTTGATCTCTCATTCCTGATTCCTTTGGCACAGAAGAACCTACATGCTCTAAAAAATTTCTTTCTAGCCACCTTTTAGTCTTTTCTAATACAAAGGAGGACCAAACCTTAACATCAGTAATTTCCATATTAGACCATTGTATTTGAGTCAGGGGTTTGGAAGCAACATCGTGATATCCTTCATCAATAATCTCAGAATTATCATCTACACCACCTGGAATTTGCAAAGGCAAATTGAAGGCTCAGGTTTGGTCTAGTGTCAACCTCATCCAGTCCCTTCTCTGAACTTCCCTTTCATCTATACAGTCTTCCCAATAGTCCCCCAAGTGTAGCTGGTGTTTGTATAGAATTCCCCCATGAAAGTTCCTCTTGACATAATTTTTACTATCGAAAATTGAATTCTACCATAATCTTCTCTGTATTCTAGGAATGATCATTTGATTTGCAAGTAAAGAAAGACAAAGACATAGGAAATGTATATCCTTTATTTTTCGTTTCATGATATTTATGATTCACAATCGCCATTTGGTGATAGACTTTAAGAAGAATAAAATAATCAGATGTATATCTTAGCAATTTCAACGAGGTGTTTTCATAACCCCCAACCCAAAGGTAAGTGAATCTATCGAATTGAATGTAAAAACTTCCATACCTCATCACCAATGTAGCTCCTTAAGGTGAAATTATTCTTTCAGGTGTACCTTCAATCCTCTTCACAGAAAATATTAAGAAGGCATCATTGACACAATGAAAATATTTCATTCCCTTTTCCCTTTGCAACTAAGGAAAATACTCATACACAAGTGTGTCTAGCATTAATGAACCTTGGGTACTTAACCCTACCCAGACAACTTGTTTATTGGCTAAGATATAGAACAAAGAAGAACACATGTGAAAAGACACCTTCTAGTGAAAGTTAGCCAGTTGCTCTTTCAAATGATCATTGATCAATTTGGCCCAGTCAACGTATCGATATTCACTACACACCACCAAGATGAATTGACACCTCCAATTTTCAAATGAATCAAACTCAGCACTCCCAACAACATGGTGCAGAAGAGTGATCATATCAGATATTTCCTCTTTGAAATGTGCCCTTTTTAAACTGATGGGAATTTGAGATTTTCCCTTCTTCTCAACTTTCAGCTACTTCCTAGCAATGGAATTCAAGAACCAGTCTTTCTTATCCCAAAAATAACCCCACCCCATAGTGACGGATATCTCAAAAAAATCCTCTCATTCAAGTAATCTCAATGCATGAGAAACGGCCTCGGCATCAATTTGTGTAACCATAGAGCCCTCAAAAGCTCTTATCTCTTGTGAGTCTAGGAAGTAATTCTTTGCACATGAAAAAACTAAGTCCAGGCATGGCATAGTAGGTGGAAAACCTCCATCTTGGGTTAGCCCATTGGTTAGAATTTTCTCTGCTATAGGAGTTCTAGGGTTTTGCTGCATTCGGGGCCAAAAATCATCCAAGTCTATGTGCCCAAGTTCAGTGTCCCTCACCTTAGATAAACCATTTCCTATAATAGAGACGACAAGGAAACCCCGATACTTATAATTTATATTCACTTGCTTCAGAAACTAGAACACAAAAGCCTCTGTGACTGCTAGGAGCACCAAATAATTTTGTAGAACATTTGAAGAAGACACACAATCTGGACTCATGAAAGAAAATTGTTCTTTCCACCAAAATGACTTCAAGGAAATTGAACTTATTACAACAAAGAGAGAGAGAGAGAGAGAGAGAGAGAGAGAGAGAGAGAGAGAGAGAGAGAGAGAGAGAGAGAGAGAGAGAGTAAAACCAATTATTTGACCTAGTTACAAGAATTTGTGCTCAACACTTGGCTGAATATGTAGTCTAGAGCTCCTTCAAAGTTCACCAGCTGAGATGCAAGATAAGGAATTTCACGAAGGTGGCAACCCTTTATAAAATTTCTCATTAATTCTCATTGATTTTGGTGGCATGTACGGTGGTACAATTCATAAATAATTTGCCTTAATTTTCCTTTGAAAAATGCACAATCGTACTCCCCAAGACATTTCTTATTAATTAAGAAATGATAGATGTCACTTCCGCCACACACGTTCATAAATGGAAAAGATTTCTCCTCGAAGAATGAACCAAGCTTTAGTAGGGAAATCGGTAACTTTTAGAACTTTATAACCATCTATCAAAAGTTCAAAAGTTCTAAGAACTCTTGACTCATAGTGACTACAAAGAACTTAAGTACTGGGACTAACATAAGGCTGATGACAAGGACTTAAACCTTGACTTTCAAAGAAGAGTTGGGAAATCGGAAGGTTTTGAAACTTGAGAACCCACTGACTAAGGTTTGGAAAAGTGAAAAATCATTGACTATGAAGGAAAAATGTTTAAATAAAGGCCACAACTTTATGAAGGGGATGAAACAATAAAGAATAAAGAGGGGGACTTTAACTTAATACATGAAAGGAAAAAAAAATTAAATATTGTGTAACAACATGCTCTGAATGGGGACAAGGACTAAAAAGGACACAGAGAATCTAGACAAAATGGCACAAAGCCTTATTCCAATGGCAACAAGGTCACACAAAAACAACAACAAGAAACACAAGAAAGATAGAAAAAGATATTATTGTACAAAGGGACTTATGATAGCATTACCAGTTGTATAGTTTCAAATCTTGCCTATTGTAGGAAAGAGGGATTACAGTTCCATCTGGATATGCCAACAGGAAGGCATTTTTGCTAATCACTTGTCTGATTGTAAAGGGTCCTTTACATAGAGAATCAATATTCTTGTGAGCCCCTTTAGGCTCTCCTTTTATCCCATAACAACACAACATATCCAACTACAAATTTCCTTTGTCTAGCTTTTCTATATTCAAAGATTCTTTTTACCGCCTCTTGATGCTTTGTTATCCTGTCAACCACTTCATCTCTCTATTCCTCAAGCTTTGTCAAATACATAATCCTCTTTTGCAATGCAGATTGAAATTGCTCATCCTTAATGGCTTTTTGTAAGTTCAATGCAGGTAACTCCAAAGGAATAGGCAAAGTGCTTTCAATCCCATACACTAATTGAAATGGAGATATCCCAATTGCCCTTTTGTGAGTTATTCTATCTACCCACAATGCTTCATAAAGGCTTTTATGCCATCCCCTCTGGTTTTCATTTATCAATTTCTTAACAATAGAAATTAGATCATGTTGCTTGATTTAGCCTACCCATTACCTTGTGGATAGTAATCAGAAGAGTGGGCAAGATTGATACCATAATCATAGAAAAACAAAGAAAAATTAGTAGAGGAGAAACTACTAGCATTATCAACAACAATTTTCTTAGGAATACCAAATCTGACTATTATATTTTCGTTCACAAAATTGCAGACAACTTCAGAAGTGGTATGCTTCACTGGGATGGCTTCTACCAACTTGGTAAAATAATCAGTAGAAGTTAGTATGTGATTGTGGCTAGCACTAGAACTAGGATTAATGGGTCCAATAAAATCTAATCCTCACTATTGAAAATGCTCATCAATGACTACGAGCCTTAAAGGCAATGCAACTAAGTGAGGTTTGCTGGTGAATTTTAGGCATTTCTCACATTTAGACACCCACACATAAGCATCTTTAAACATATCTAGCTAATAGAAGCATTACCTTAGGATTTTAAAGGTCATCACTGAAGCAGAAAAGTGTCCTCCACAAGCTTCATTGTGAAAAGTCTCCAATAGTTTCCTTTGTTGTTCTTTGTCCATGTATCTCAGGAAAGTAACATCTACTCCTTTTTTATACAAATTCCCTTCCCAAAGAACATATTTACTTGCCTTCAATTTTAATTTTCTCTTTTCTTTGGTAGATAAATGAGATGGACACTCACCATAGGTTAACATATAGGAAATATTGGAAAACCATTCATCAGTAGTGCTTGTAAATAAGACCAGTGGTAGATCTTTATCAACATATTTATTTTTAGCAATCACTTTGCACAAACCTCTGCCCTGAACTAGAGTAGTAGGATTCAAATCAATATCATATTCTTGGACCTTCACCACCCAGGCCCTCTCTTGTTACAACCAATCTCTTGCCGAGTCAGAATGCTTTTGACCACAGAATCAAGGACAAAGACAACAACATGAGAATGTAAAACATAAAATCTAAATTGTTTTAGAGCCTTTACTACTGCATAACCATGCTTTTCTAAAGGAGAGTAATTTAATTCATGTTTCTTCAAAGGCACACTCATAAAGGCTATGGGCACTTCAATCACTTGTTCAATCTTTTGCAACAAAATGATTACAAAGTGTGTTCAGAAGCATAACAGTAAATGATGAAATCTTTCTCAAAATTTGGATGCACTAAAGTGGGAGCATTAGCAATGGCTACCTTTATATCTTCAAATGTTTTCTTACCTTCCTTGCTCCACTTGAAGATTGGGTTATTCTTCATCATATTAGAAATATGTCTAGTTAACTTAGCAAAATTAGGGATGAATCTCCTCGAGAAATTAATTTGACCAAAGAATGATCTAGTATTGCTTTTGGATGTGGGAAGACTCAATTGCTAAATTGCTTTAACTCTCTCTAGATCTATCTTTATGCCATCCTTTGAGACGATGTGACCTAATAGTTTACCTTCAGTCACTGCAAAATATGGACTTATTATGGTTCAAAGAGATACCATGGTCTCTGCATCGTTGAAGTACAACTTCCAAATCATCAAAATGATCAACTCTCCTCTTTGAAAAAACTGTGAGCTCGTCAAGATACACAACAATAATTTTGTTCTTCAAATCCCCAAATGTCATATCCATTGTTCTTTGAAAAGTAGCTTCGGCATTAATGAAGCCGAAGGGTATCCTATTATAAGAAAACACACCAATAGGAGTTGTGAACACAGTCTTATGCTAATCTTCAGGGGCTACTCCTATCTGGTTGTATCCTAAAAAACCATCCATCATGGACATTATTTCAAACCCAGACACAGTTTGCAAGATGTGGTCCATAACTGCTAAAGGATTGTTATCCTTTAGAGATGCTTGGTTGAAATTACAAAAATCAACACAGATTCTTATCTCCCCATTTTTTTCCTTACCGGTATGATGTTAGAAATCCATGTAAAATGATTAATAGGGTAGATAATCTTAGCTTTGAACATTTTGTCAATTTCATTGAAAATAGCCTTGAGAACTTTAGGATTGTATGTCCTTTGCTTCTACCAAAATGGAGATGTGCCAGGCTTCAATGGGATGTGGTGTTGTACCTTTCCATTTCTAAACTTCTTCAAGTCTGGATAACACCACGTAAAAACATCTTTATATCTAATCAACAAAGAAATTAAATGCTCTCTTTCCTTATGAGAGTGTAGCACTTCCCAATAAAAAAACTTGGGATCTTCCTCAGTCCCAATGTTTACACGATTGTACTTAGCTGATGATCTGAGGGAAACCAAACTCTTTTGCTTAATTTATTGATCATGTTTATTAAATAGGTCTTCAAGGGAGACCAAACCTTTAGAAATCTTGTTCCCCTTCAGCTATATCACCTCAGTATCTTGACCATTCAAGGAGCTCACTTCACCATCGACAATATCTCCACTCTCTATGGTACTACCTTCAAAGAATAAATTGGCAAATGATTTAGCTTTCTCCAAGAAAGAAATAATCTGCTAATCATTATTGAACACTTTCCAATGATGAACATTATCAGGCACACTAGTCCTATATATCACCTCCACCTTGTATGATTCATCTTTGAAGTCAGGATGAGGGAGGAGCAGTGATACTGAGACAGCCAGGGATTCTACCCTGGCATTTTGGTCCCTAGGGACAACTTCGATTGAAAAAGAATCATAATGTTCAATACAATCCCAAACCCTATTTCTATAATGCCTCAACCGTCCATTTTTAATGAATAAACACTTCAGGAGGGCATTCCCAGGTCTCACATTAGTAGGAATTCTATTCACCACCTTATTAAATTTGGCCACAAATTATCTCATCTGCTCATGCACTTCCTTCTTCATTAATGATAATTGGGCCACCAATGTGTGTTCATTCTCTATTGTTTTGAATATGTTTTCTAACTGGTCCCTCATAGTTGCCTAGTTTCTAATAGATGCATTAGGTAGATGATAGAACCATCTAGTTGCTACATCATTCAAAGACTCCATAGACAATCTAACAGACACATCCTCATAATGTACACCCAAAATTGAACAGGCTACATAAAAAGCATTCAAGTGTTCATCTAGGGTAACCTTTCCATCCCCCTGAACTCAGGTATTATCTTGCCAGATCCCCTAGGTAAGTCGTGCAACTATGCTCCAAGGTTCAAAGGACCTATAGTAGCTCCCCAAGGGACTAGTAACTACTAAGCCATATTGATTGGGATGTTAATAGAAAAGTTAACTTGCAGAGGTAAAACAATCCCGTGTAGGGTAAGAGCCTCACAAGAAGAACTAGATGTATCTCTATTTGGAGGGGGAGAAGATGGACTACTAGATGAATTTACTCTAAGAGTTGGTAGGAAAGTGGAGAAATTCAATGCTTGAAGTAAATCAAAATCTGTATTAGAGATACCTTTCTTTCTATCAGAATGAGTGTACCTTTTATAAGCCAGCTTTGAGGATCAAGGATGTTAAACTATAGAGTCACCAACCACCTACAGGTTCCCTTAGTTCACTTGGTTTCCCTGATTACCCTGAGGATGGTTAGGTGGATTATTCTGATTTCTAGGCATGTTATCAGGCATGACGTGGATCTAAAAGGCTCTATCTCTTCTATTTGCACATACGAAACCTTCAACAATGAAGTTCTCTCGGACAACACCAAACTATCTGGCCTATCTTCTCAACTCTTGTCCAACTTCTTCTCTATCTAAGAGTCTATCCACTTGATGGAATTGTTCATTGTATCTTATGTACCTCCAAGCTAGATTACATAGATCAGTGATAATATCCTCCTACTCAACATCTAATCAATTGATGTTAGGTTGAAGCATAGGTCTAGATCTTCTCTGGAGTACCATAAAGACTAATGATAAAGTGACTTAACACATATAAGTTCCTAGTAGAGTCACCAAAAATTTGTTAGTTGACATATTTGTCATTTAACTCTATTTTCTCATGCCCACACAAATGACAACTACACTAAAAGTTGAGCCAATTGTAATGATGTTTTACAATGACTCTCTACTTATTTTACAAGGCGCAACTACCTTCGAAAGATATTAAAAGAATGAAAACTATGTATGCTTTTAACCAGAAAGCAAGAAATGTGGCACTTTTAACTAGAAAGAAATAAAGGCAATGGATCGCAACACAATTAAAATAATAATAACTACAAAGACTTCACACAACCATAATCATAAACAAATATCTTTCATCACATAATCATCACTGCAAACTATTCATCGAAATAAAAACCATTCACATCAATCAGTCTCAATAAGAATATCCAATCATCCCAATATACAACTGTAATTTAAGAAGATGATAAATATTCAACATAAGAAGAACATATATCCATCCATCATATGTTGCAATTATGTGCAGATAGTGTTGTCATTGGTGTCAACTATATGAGCAAGAGGATTGCAAGAGTGTGTATGAGCAAGAGGATTGCAAAAGTGTGAGTAAGATGGTTTTGTGTATATGTTGTCTCTGATGTTGAGGAAGTGTTGAAGTTGGTGATAATATACTTCTGGTGCTTGGTTTCCAAGTGCTTTTGAGAAAATTTGAATAATAAAGGAAAGATTGTGTTGTAAAGATGTTTTGTGTTGCAGGGTAGTGTTCTAGTTTTTCTCCGCATTTCTTATATATTGAAGATTTGTTCTTGTGGTTTGAATATGTTGTTTAAAGGTGTTTATAGATGCTACATTAAGTAATTTGGCATGATAGATTGTTGTGTAGAGGGAGGTGTGTTCACCAGTATGAAGATTATGATTTGGAGAGGTTTGCAAAGGTGTCTAGAAGAAATGTCTTTGCTCCATATTTCTCCGCAAAGTAGTTTTAGGTCTTGTAGTTCTGGAAATGTGCTTATAAGTTTCATATCTTTCTTTTGTTGAAGTTGTTCATGGTTTGGTACTTCAGAAGTTGATTTCTAGAGATATAGTGTATGACAAAGATAGTTAAGTATACTAGATAAATAGGATAAGGCTGTGTGGCAGGTGAAAGTTGTTGCAGAGGAATTTGTTGGATTTCAAGATGTTTCAAGATGTTCATGGAATACTCTAGATTATGTTAAAAGCTTGGTATGTGGTCCACAAAGTTGTCTTTTGTCTTGAGGAAGCATGTACTTAAAATTTCATTGTGTTAACATAGGTTTGGCTAACCTTGGGTGTTTACACTATTTATAGAGTTGCTTCGGTGATTGTGAAAGTGTGGAGTGGCATGCTTGGATGAATCTAGGTCTGAACTAAGATGTGTTGTGGCTCACCTTCATTCCTTTCCACCACATGAATGTTTTGGGTCTGACCTAATTTGAATTTGTGAAGCTAAGGTGATTTACCGACCTTGGAGAATGCTTTCATGGTTGAAGACTGTATAAATGAGTATCAAGGGATCATGAAAGGAAGGGTCCATGGTGTATGTGATGTGAATAACAGTGTGGTAGAATGTGTGATGTAGTACAAGATTTCATGTGTTATATTACTGGATGCAGTGAACAGAAGGTGTCTACAATTCTTCAGTATGACTGCAAAGGTGTTGATGGTGTTGCGGTGGAATTCTCTGTTGCGTTGAGATAGTCTTCTCCTTGTAACAATCTTCTCTATCTTCTTCTCTATTCTGGAAGTGAGCCCTTTGGGAGTGAACCTTCTAGTAGTGAGCCTTCTGGTAGTGAGCCTATTGTTTTTCAGTGTTGATATTACTTTATACTATGAGCTAATCCTCACCGTGGTTTTTCCCTTTTTGGGTTTTCCATGTAAATCTGGTGCTCTTGTGGTTGATGTTGATTCAGTTTGTGTTATTTTCTTTCATGCTTAATCATCATAATCATTTAAGGGTTAATTGAATTGATGTGAATCTAAATGTGTTTGAGGGTTTTGGAATTATAAGTTACAACCGATTCACCCCCCTCTCAATTTTCTTATGCATTCAACAATTGGTAGCTGAGAAAGGTTTCTTGGAAGAAAGCTTAACCACTTGAGGTAGATCAGGGATGGTGCACAAGGAGGATGTTCCTTTTTTTTATGGAAAAGATTATGCGTTCTATAAAATAAGGATGGAAGGTTATCTAATTTCTCTTGGATATGAGATCTGGAAATTTGTTGAGACTGAATACACTATACCAGAAAATGGTCCAAGTATTGCAAATGAGTTCAAGGCCTATGAAACCAATGGTAAAGCAAGGTATGCTCTTTTAAATGGTCTTACTAATTCTAAATTGGTGAAAGTTATGAATCTAAAAATTGCTAATGAAATCTAAAAAAAGTTAAAAAGTATTTATGAAGGAGATGATAAGGTCAAGCAAGCTAAAATGCAGAATTTGAAGCTTATGTTTGAGACCATGCGAATGTCTAAAGATGAAAAAATTACAAGCTACTTACAGAAGGTGGATGAAGTTGTCAATGGCATCAAAGGACTTGTTGGAGATGTGGAAGAAAAAGAAGTGGTATTGAAGGTACTCAGAACTCTTCCTAAAGCTTACAGTCATAAAGTTTCTGCTATTGAAGAATTACAAAATCTGAATTAGTTTACCAAAGATCAGTTACTTGGTACCTTAACTGCTTTTGAAATGAGAGAATTTGGTACAAGTACTAGTGCAAAGGCTAAGATTATTTTCAAGGTTGGCAAGTCTAAGAAGACTATGGAATCAGATTAGGAGGACTCTAATGATGTGGAAGCTAACTTTGTGAGAAAAATGAAATTGGGTACTGGTAAGTACAGTGGTAAGTTGCCTTTCAAATGTTTCAGTTGTGGCAAGATAGGTCATTATGCTTCAAGATGTTCAGAAAGAATTTTGAGAAGCAAGAATAGGGAGAACAAACGTAGAGTGCCTAAGAAAAACTACTATGTTAGAGAAGATGCAAGTATATCTGATGATGAATCTTATTATGAAAATGATGAGGATAATAAATGTTTGTTCATAGCTTTAAAAGATGATATTGTTTCTGCTAACTCTAAGAAATGTGTGAAGGAAAGGGCTCCAAAAGTAAGTCTTAATACTGAAGGCACTTTGGTATCTACTTTTCATACTAGACAGGAAAAGAACTACTGGGTCATTGACAGTGGATGCTCAAATCATATGACCGGCGATACGAGTAAGTTTGTTAAACTTGAAAAATATGATGGAGGACTAGTTAGATTTTGGTGATAATATATTTGCTAAGATATGTGGAAGAGGTTCATTTAGTTTTGATGGCAAGCATAAAACTGATGATGTTCTTTATGTTATGGGTTTAAAGCATAACCTCTTGAGTGTTGGAAAAAGTGCAGCAAAGGATACAATCTTGTGTTTTAGAATGGTGGCTTTGAGATCAAGAAAGACTCTAGAACTGTGATAGCTGATGGAAAGAGGACAGATGGAAATGTTTATTATCTCAAAGGTCGTGATGGTTATTATTTCACAACTCAGATTGGTGAGAGTTGGCTATGGCATAGAAGATTGTGTCACATCAATTTTGATAGCCTGGTAAGAATAAGTTCAGGTCAACCTGTGAGAGATCTACCAAAGATTACAAGCCTATCAATGCTATTTGTAAGGAATGTCAAATTGGAAAGAAAGCAAGAAGTAGTTTCAAAGTCAAGGATCAATCTTCTACCAAACTATTGGAATTGGTGCATACAGATCTTTGTGGTCCTACCAAGGTAAGGAGTTTTCAAGGTGATAGGTATTTCATGCTGCTGATTAATGATTATTCTAGAATGACATGGAGTACTTTTCTCAAAGAAAAATTAGAAGCCCTAGATAAGTTCAAAGCATTCAAAGTCATGGTTGAGAATGAAATGGATATGAGAATCAAATGCTTGAGGTTTGACAGAGGTGGAGAGTTCACCTCCAATGAGTTTAACATGTTTTCTGAGAATCATGGAATAGAGATGCACTTATCTACCCATAGGACTCCTTAGAAGAATGGAGTGGTTGAAAGAAAGAATAAGACTATTCAAGAGGTTGCAAGGACAATGATAAAGGAAGCAAATCTACTGGAGGTATACTGGAGAGAAGTAATTCATACTATTGTTTATTTATTGAATAGAGTGCAAACAAGAACAAACAGTACAAAGACTCCTTATGAGTTATAGTATGGAAAGATTCCTACTACTAAGTACTTCAGAGTGTTTGGTAGCAAATGTTATATTATAAGGGATGAAGAAAACCTAGGAAAGTTTGATGCAAGGTCTGATGAAGGTATCTTCCTTAGGTATTCTACTAAAAGTAAAGCTTACCGATACTACAACAAGAGGCTAAGAAGGATTGTTGAGAGTGCAAATGTCAAAGTTGATGAAGATCTACAAAAGAATTTAGAAGTAAATGGATATGAATAAGATGAATCTCTTGTGGAGAAGAAGAAAATGCTAAGGAAAAGGAAGTGCAGATTGAAGAGGAAGAAGCTCCAGAAAAGATTCCTAAAACTCCCAAGTATGTGTAGAAGAATCGTTTTGAAGATCAGATCATTGGTGATAAGAACAAAGGTGTGCTAACAAGAAGGAAAGTTGTTGAAGAATAGGTAAATCTATGTTTACTCTCTAAAATAGTAATTGAAGCATGCAAGGATGAGTATTGGATCAAGGCTATGGAAGAAGAACTAATGCAGATTGAAAACAGACTTGGGAAATTGTCCCAAGACCAGCAAACAAAAATGTGATTGGAACTAAGTGGGTATTTTGAAACAAACTGAATGAGAATGGAGAAGTGGTAAGAAACAAGGCAAGGCTTGTGTGTAAAGGTTACTCACAAGTAGAAGGAATAGACTATGAAGAAACTTATGCTTCGGTGGCAAGAATGGAGGCCATCAGGATGTTTTTATCTTTTGAAGCACATAAGGATTTCAAAGTATATCAAATGGATGTGAAGTATACTTTCTTGAATGGTGAATTGGAAGAAGTATACATAGAAGAACTGGATGGATTTTAGTTATCAGATAAACTGGATATGGTTTGTAGGTTGAAGAAAGCTCCTAGAGCTTGGTATGCAAGGTTAGACAGGTACTTAAAACAACAAGGATTCAATAAAGGCACCGTAGATAGTAATTTGTACATCAAAGTAGGAGAAGATCAAATTTTGATTGTGGAAGTGTATGTAGATGATATAATCTTTGCTGGAAATGAAGGTATGTGCAAGAGTTTTGCAGATGAAATGCACAAAGAATTTGAAATGTCAATGTGTGGGGAAATGAACTTCTTCCTTAGGATATAGATCCATCAGATAGATAAAGGTATTTTCATTTCACAATCAAAGTATGTCAAGAAGATGTTAAAGAAGTTCGGAATGGAAGATTCTAAACCAGTATGTACCCCTATGACAAATAGTTGCAAGTTGAGAAAGAATGATGAAACTCCTAAGGCTAATCAGAGTAGGTATAGATCAATAATTGGAGGATTGCTATATTTAACTGCTACTAGACTGGATATTATGCATGCAATTTGTCTTGTGGCTAGATTTCAAGAAGATCCTAGAGAGTCACATGTTGCAGCAGTGAAGAGGATATTTAGATATTTAAAGGGCACTCCAAATCATGGCTTGTGGTATCCAAAGGACAATGACTTAAATTCTCTAAGTGCTTATACAGATGCAGATTGGGCTGGTTGTGTAGATGACAGGAAAAGTACAAGTGGTGGTGCATTCTTTCTTGGAGGTAGATTGGTGTCATGGTTAAGTAAGAAGAAAGATTTAGTACCTTTGTCTACTCTAGAGGAAAAATACATTGCAGCAACATCTTCCTACACACAGGTGTTGTGGATGAGACAAACCTTGAAGGATATCAGAGTTGTATATGATGAACCAATTCCTATCTTCTGTGATAATACAAGTACTATTAACATTTCCAAGAATCTAATGATGCATTCAAGGACTAAACACATCTCAATCTGGTATCACTTTCTGAGAGAGAAGTTTGCTAAGATTGAAGTGAAGATTGAGTATGTGCCTACAAAGGATCATGTTGTTGATATATTCACTAAGGCTCTTCCTAAGGATACTTTTGAGTATATCTGGGAGAAGTTAGGGGTTATTGCCCCTCCTTTGAACTAGATACATAAGGAGATGCATCAGTCTAGTGATTTTCAAGATTCATTCTTTATTCTAGACCGATGTTGGAGGCTACCTCTTAGGGGGAGTAGGTAGTGGTCATGATGGTAGTTGCAGTTAGGGGGGGTAAGTTCTAATGTTGGTTTCTTCTAAGGGGAAGTATGCAGAACAATAAATGAAATGATGTTACAAAGCAGTAGTGAGCAAGTACAAGCTTGAGCAGTTGTCTAAAGGTGATTGAAAGAGAGATTTGTAGCCCTTTTCCATTGATGTCAAAGGGGGAGAGAGAGCAATGTGAAAAAGGAGAGAGTCATTTGTCAAGAAGTGAGTAGCAAGTTGAGGGGGAGAGAGAAAGGGAAAGAAAAAGAGTTGTTATGAAGCATAGTATTGAGGATGTTGTTGTGTTGATGGTTTTTCACATTATGTGTTTCCATCAATGACAAAAGGGGAGATTGTTGAAAGTATGTGCAGATAGTGTTGTCATTGATGTCAACAAGCTTGTGTTGTACATTGGTGTCAATTGTATGAGCAAGAGGATTGCAAGATTGTGTATGAGAAAGAAGATTGCAAAAGTGTGGGCAAGATGGTTTTGTATGGAGGATGTCTCTGATGTTGAGGAAGTGCTGAAGTTGGTGATAATATGCTTCTAGTGCTTGGTTTCCAAGTGCTCTTGAGAAAATTTGAATAATAAAGGAAACAATGTGTTGTAAAGATGTTCTGTGTTGTAGGGTAGTGTTCTAGTTTTGCTCCGCATTTCTTATAAATTGAAAATATATTCTTACAGTTTGAATATGTTATTTAGAGGTGTTTATAGATGCTACATTGGTGCAGTCATGGTTAGGAGGGTCCACAGAGTGAACAATCAAGATCGTGCAACAAGAGTAAACACAATAGAAGCAACTCAATTATGGAATACAAATGCAGATTTAGTCATTTAGTAGATCATAGATTCAAAATGCAAACATGCCGGCAACATGTGGGCTTAAAATTTGGGTTCACAGGCTTGATTCTCCAATTACAATATATACACAAGATATAGCTTTAAAGCACCTTCGCCAAGAATTCAAACTATCTATCTATCTCTATGTGATTGAATACTTTCCTATGCATCTATTACATGATTATATATCATCTCTAGATCACAAGAGTCCTCCGCGTTGGCCAAGGAAGATCACAAACTCCAATGAAGAGATGTAAAGTGTGTACACAGATAGGTCAGACCTAATCAGCTTATACTCCTCTACAAATGGATGAAACAAGGTGCAGATCTCAGGGAAGGTTAGCTAGGTTCCAAACAACATTGAATGATGTGTCATTTAGCTCTGTAAGTCATGAAATGCTATGCAAGTCTTCTCCTTTAGCTAATTGTCTGAGACTGTCAAGATGCTCTATTATGAGAAAACAGTCAATCTTCTGGTAGTGATATCTTTCTGATACCTGATCCAAATGATCTAAATTTTGGATATGATATGAATGAAAGTGTCTAGATGTTAAGTCCAGCTTTGCAAGGTCTAAAATGAAACTATGGTAGAACATAGACCAAAATACAGAAACTGCTTCTAACTAAACTAACTGTACTGAACTAGAAAATGAAAGAAAACAAACTGAAATACAAATGTTTTTGGTTGATGCAAGATTTCTCTTGAACTAGGGATGCTCCTGCATCAAACATCTAGGGTTGTTGAAAAAGTGAGTCTCTCACTTTGTTGGGGCTAGAGGAAAACCAAGATAGTCCACCTCATCCTGAGCAATCCAAGATGAATCTTCTTTCAGTCTGCCTTTCCACTTTACCAAATATTCATTATATTGCTTGCCTCTAGTTTTGCATTCAATTCTGCTATCCAACATGCCTTCAATCTACTCTGGTGCTTGTTGTGGTAACTGCTTCTTCAAGTCTTCTTCAATGTTGTTACTGAACTATGCTTCATTATATTGATATAGATCTGCAATGTTGAAAATAGGTGATATACCCTGTAGTTTATGAAAATCAAAATGAAAGCAAACACAAAGAAATACAATGAAAACAAATGTTATACCTTCACAAATGACCCACAAACCCTAGATAATGTGGAGAGTGTTGTACCCAAGCACTCTAGCTTTACCCAAGATAATAATAGACAATGTGAAATGCTCTCAAAAACCTATGCAATTCACTAATAAACTAGCTCAAGAGGAGAGATTTTGGCATTATAACTTTGCTCAAATTGTGGATGTTAAAATGGCCTGAACGATGGTGTATTCATAGGCTTTTTGGGAGAGGATTTGATCCAAGGGTGGAGATTGATTTGGGAGATCAATGGTTGTGAATGCATGTGATGTGGAGGGCCTATATTTAATCTCCAAAAATGGAGGGTTGTGAATAAAAATGAATTTTATATTCATCTTGGGAAAGGGGTGAATTAAATGAGGTTGGGTGAGATAGATTAGATGTGACTTAAAAATTCACATGGAGAAGAGAAAATGAATTAAAAATTCATTTGAGGAAGAGTGGAAATAAATGTGTTATGACATGTGTAAGGGGTGCAAGAGGTCTTTAATGAGATGTTTGACATGTGTGTATAAAAAACTAATTTATGAGGCATAAATATCAATTTTTTATTTGGAGGATGTGGGGAAGGGTGTTAAGCTAGCTTTGACCATTTTAATCAGGGTAATTAGCCTAATTAATATGGCTGGAAGAAATTAGGGAATGGGCTAATGAGGGGTTAAGATTAATTAAATAATGTTTTATTTAATTAATCCTAGGTCTAGGGTCATGTAGGTTAGGCTAGGTAATTAAATAATTGATATTTAATTAACTAGGGTAGGAATAGGTTAATTAGTAGGTTAAATTAATTAGGTTTAGGGGAAAGGGGAAATTAATCAAATAAATACTTGCACATTTATTTAATTAATTGGTTAATTTAGACTATTGAATTAATTAAATTAATTCAATTTTAAAGGATGAAATGATGGGAAACCAGGCATTGAAAGGGATAATTAATTAAATAAAAATTTAATTAATTGTTTAGAAGGGAAATTGATGCGTTTGGTGATGTCGGAGGTTGGTTAGATTGTGAAGACATTTTTAGGTGTCTACATTTGCCCCTCTTTGACGTGGCGTCATGACCTAGCAGAGAAGTGCCGTCAAGTCAAATAAAAATATGCCCCAACTGTCGGGAAGGAATGAAATGGGTGAGGGATGCCCCCTCGAGAGGTTATGTCAAAAAATAATTTTTTTAGGTGAGCTCTCGAAAGGAAGAAACAGAGGTGAAAAATGGATATAGGTGGAAGAAATAGGTTGACAGAACGAAAAACGGGTGAAAAAGGTTATGATTTGTACCCTGGGGAGGAAAAAGTGTGTTGGGGGATGGCATGGCTTACTATAAATAGAAATAGTGGGCCCTAAAGTGCCACATTTGCACCAAGTGAGCCACTTGGATGAAAGAGAAGGAGAGAATGGAAAACCCTAACCCAATGTTCCTGCACTTTGAGCACATTTTCGAGTGATTCTAGTCGTACGTGAGATCAGCTGAGGTTGGCGAGTAGGTAGGCTGAAACCCTAGCTTTGTCATTTTTGCATTTTTTGCATTAATTATGTTTGGGATTTGGGAATTAGGGTTGGGTGCCATTGGGAAGCCGATTGGTGCTAAACGAGGCTAGATTGGCGTCATCCTCTGGATCGGTGCCATCCACTGAGGCTAAAATGGGGGGAATCAGTGCCAAAATAGAAAGTTTTGGTGCCGTCTTATGGTTTGGCGCAAAAAGGCATGGATTAGGGTTTTGGGCACATTGGTGCCAAAATAGGGTAGCATGGCGCCATCTTCTAGATCGGCACCATGTGGGGAAGAGGTGCTATCTTCTAGATTAGCACCGTGTGAATGCATGGCACCATCTGATTCATTTGACGCCATGAGGGAAAGTGGCGTCATCCTATGGATCGACACCTTAGGGCAAATTGGTGCTATTTTTCAAAATAGCATCTAATGGCTAAGCAGTGGCGCCATTCTACAAAATGGCGCCTTCTAGGGATAGAGTAGCACCATTTGTGGAATTGGTGCAATAGGGGGATTTAGTGGTACCAAAATTGATTTGGCCTCCAAAGGAAGAAAATTTAGTTTAGGAAGACTAATTTGGAAGGAAGAGATGAGTTTTTAACAAACATTGGTGGATGCAGGTGACTATATCCTTCATCGTGAGCTCATGGGAATAGCGTGTGCCCTCTTTGATGCAGTTGTTAGATGGGTTCGATGGATCGACATGAGGTTGATTGGTGAGGTTAGGGCTACTAACGGTATCATATATGCCAGTTTTACAAACACATAGAGCACTGATGACGGCCCTCGTAGAGCACTATCGACCTGAGACGTGCTCCTATCTCCTACTGAAAGGAGAGATCACCATCACTCTTGAGGATGTTTATCACATCCTCAAGCTATCGATTCATGAGGATCGAGTGGTATATGATACGAGGAGGGGATGGAGAGCCTTAGGTAAAGCATTTGACCTAGGCCGACCAGAGTTATCAGTGGACAAATGAGAGATGAGCTATGAGGAGACTTTGGCAGTGGGTGCAGATCATTTCACCATGTTTCTATGTGCATTGATTAGAGGCGTCGGGATGTTGGATCAGCGGGCTCGAGCTTTTCCAGTTGGGTGGGGGGAGATGATAGAGGGGATGGTGCGGGATGAGACCGTCTATGCCTGGGGGCCATGCATGCTGGCATTGCTATATCATGAGATGCATACAGAGGTTTATCACTATGATTCGACATTGTCATCTGGGGTCACACTGTTGCACGTGTGGGCCTTCGAGCATATTGTGATCACAAGGCTGAGGGGAGGATATCATCAACGACAGTTCGAGGCACTTGTATTTTTGTATCGGCAGCCTGTTGAGTACTCTCACATAGGGCAGGTGAGTTACTGGTGACGGGTGCTGGATGATCTGATTCAGGTCACTTGGCGACCATATATTGGAGTGGAGCTGTGGCCAGACAAAGATGTTCACATGTCGTATACTTTCTAGCCACGGTACTTGATGGGTTGAGGTGATCACACCATCGATATGTATCTTCTGTCGCAGGTCATGCATTAGTTTAGCTTGCAACAGGATGTTCCTTAGGGGATGGCAGTATTCGCATGGACACCGCAAGATGAGAGGTGGCCACCGGCTATAGCGCCACAGGTGGCGATAGGAGACTTTGTAGCCTTATAGCCACTAATGTGGGATTGGAGGAGCATGGTGATAGAAGTAGGGACTACACCTCTATATGATCAGTGGTGATAGATGTGGCGGCCGACCTGCATGACAGATCCGACTGAGGATCCTAATATGACTGTGGAGGCAGAGGCGGAGGAGGATATTGTTGAGGAGGAGATAGTGGTAGAGGAGGTGGAGGTGGACGATGATGATCCGATTGGGGTGCTAGCGGTAGCAACATATGAGTAGGCAGAGGCTGCGAGAGCACAGGGTAGAGGGAGACACAGATGACTAGTAATACCACCCTTGTAGGTGTAGGGGTAGGGAGAGCAGTAGGCACAATAGCAGGTAGTGCCTCAAGTACAGGTTCCTGCCTAGCAGGGGTAGGGGCGCAGTAGGTCTTACAATAGCAGCAGGTACCTATACAACAAGTATAGATAGGACAGGTCCAGGGGCATCGAGCACCTAGGCAATAGGGTGGCAAGCAGAGGTCACCCACACAGCAGGTACCAGGAGGGGATAGGAGTTTGATGCCACCCCCACGAGCATCGTTACAGCAGAAGGGATAGAGGACCACCTCTGAATAGCAGACAACTAACCTAGAGGTGAGGGAGAGGACCCACCAGCAAGACATTCCAACGGCCACTATGACATTTCCAAGGGTGAGTGGGGTGGAGGCTGGTACTTTAGTAATAGGGTCAAATCTACCCCCTAGACAACATTCTTCACGTCGGTGCACCCGTGCGGACTATGAGGATGAGGTGGGGACCCTCTAAGGTCAGTTGGCTAGCCTAGAGGATATAGTACAGAGGTAGCAATAGGAGCTAGTGCAACTATGGGGAGCGGATGGGTAGGTGAGCACGCTACAGGCGCAACTAACATGGGCAAAGGCTCAGGTGGTCTCTCTTACAGCAAAGTAGGAGACAGCAGTGGAACGTGCTCAGTAGGTAGAGACACAGGTGGCCAACCTGTAGGGGATGGTTGTAGGGAGTGGGATGGGGCTAATATTGTCACAGATGCAGGCTTAGATCACACAACTACAGGGATAGCTTTCATAGGTACAGGGTCAGCTCCTAGATCAGAGTTGGTGAACTAAGTACTACCATGCAGCTTATTGTTCAGATGTCCTCAAGGGTCAACGGCTTCCTAGCTACAGCTAGCAGAGTGGGTCACGGATGTCTAGGTCACACAGATCTAGATCCATTTAGTCTGTTCAGTAGCCTATGGGACCCCCACCACAGGTACCCCAGCAGCCACCACAGCCACCACCACAACAACAGCAGCAGCCACACCCTGGGTCACCCACTGATTCAGCCCAAGGATGACATATATAATGTATATTTGTGGCCCTTAGAGTCATTTTGTATCATGACTTGTATATTTCTTATGATGATGTACATTATTTTGCGATGATGTATGATGACATTTATGATGATGATACATGATGATGGTATATATATGGATGGTTATGCATATTATGGTGTTATGGGTTTATTATGTGATGTGATGTACTATGGATTATGATGATGTTTATATGATTATTTATGTTGCAGATGCATTTATGATGTATGTGATGATTTATGTCATGTGATGGATACACTGATGATGTAGATGATAATATGATGTTTATGGTTTATTTCTGATGATGATGCGAGAGATGGTTTTGTTTATGTTGCATTATGTGATGATATGATCAATGATTACACTGATGGTACTTGGTAGGCTTGCTAGCAAGCCCTTATTAATGGTAATTTAATTCAGATATTAATTGTTGTAAGGATTTTTCTAATGTTTTTTTATATCTGTTATGATTCTATTGGCTTATGGATGGATGTTTTATTATGATATCATGATCTATACAGGTGGTACTTGGCGGGCTGTTTCCCTCATGTCTTCATTGCTTTGCTATGCTTCATTGTGGATATATGTTATGATTTGATGATGTCATGGTCTCATGGATGGATGATGTTAATGGATCATGTATGTAAATGAAATGAATATATGCTTATGTTAATAAACATATATGATGAATGCAATGAATATGTATTATGTATGATATTAATGGAATGGGATGAAATATTTGTTCATACTGTCATGGTATGGATATGGTGGAGAAGGAACGAACTCCTTAGCCCATAGATTCAAATTGTTTGGCTAATTTATGGTGCCACCAACCCTTAATAGGTTGGGTTGTCATAGCTTTGCTACCAGCTAGAATGATTTTTGCTGCAATCCTCAAAACACAGAAGACGTCCTATGTGAGATGTGAGATTACGTATCTTTGTGATGGCAAGTTTGTTTTGGGGAAATGAAAGATGGATAAAGTAGGGAACCCTGATTGTGAAAAGTGTTAGCAGAAATAGAGGGTTTCGAGTGACCTACTCTGTCCAATGGAAAATCTACAAAGGAAATGATGCTCAATTGGGCTAAATGAGGTGAGTGAGCTGAACCAGAGCAGGCAGATGAGGTGAAGAACAATTAACTGGGAGGATGTACATCTTCCTGACCTATTCTTGATGGACATGAAATGATTAATGCCATGGTTTGAATG
The DNA here is from genome assembly GCA_027924645.1 of Cunninghamia lanceolata. NCBI lineage: Eukaryota > Viridiplantae > Streptophyta > Pinopsida > Cupressales > Cupressaceae > Cunninghamia > Cunninghamia lanceolata. The sequence goes on along the minus strand of BSBN01000281.1, from coordinate 907,062 downwards.
ATACAATAATTTGTAAATGATCATGCAAATGATAATGTATTAGTGCAATGAGTGGTGAAATAAACAAGTCATGACACATGTTGTGTTCTTTTAAAACCCTGGGTGACGGGGCCAGGTGGTGGGGGATAGGCTGGGGAGGGGAGTGGTTAGGGGGATAGGAGGAAAGGGGGGTTACGAGGATGGTCTAGGGAGTGCTAGGTTGGTTGAACACCACATCATTAGAGGGGGGGTTTGGTTTAGATGTGTTAGGTTGGTTGAATGGGTTGAGGGGTAGGTGAGAGGGGGGATGTTAGTTAGGGGAGGGGTAGATTGGGTGGGTGGGGGGATTAAAACTCTAGGCCTAGATAATATTTGGATGAGTGTTGAAAGATGATGTGGGCTAGATATAGTACTTACATTAAACTATTGAGAGCATTTCTAGGTTTATTATAGCAAAGTAGCATACTTTTCACAAAGGTATGAAGGGACCTAAGTGATGATATTCATCCCACAATTGTATGGACTAGACTCACAAACAATAGGTTGATTTCATGCATGCCCAAGGTAGTATAACCTTGGCTAGCTGAGGGAAGGGGACTCATAACATAGGTTCTCATAGTACATAGAAGGTATCAATGCCTATATATGCAAATGGAAAGCACTATGCTAGAATTGACCCTAGCTTCAAGATATGAATACTATTCTTGGAATAATGAAATCAACCGACAAGCACAACATATAGAAACAATGACCATCTCTATTCCAAGTGTTGTCCACCACTTACCATGATATAACGGGATCAAGGTAGCTTTGGAAATGACCTTGAACAAGACACAAAGATAAAAATCAATAATCAAAAAGACCAATAAAATGACATAGACAACCATTGTATTCTCTTACCAAGATAAGTGTTGATAGGATGAGGGATTATTTCCATTGTAGGAATGATATATCCTAGGATGTGAAACGTTTTGGATTTTGTTGGATAAATTTGAAAGGTGGGCAAAAGGATAGTTAGGCCATATGTGATGATTATAGTCGGTATGTTGATTGATGATGTTTGTGTGAGGTGCAGTGTTTTGGGCGTATGCTTAGTGTGTGTATCATCTATTGAATCTAGCAAGCTCAGTAAATAGGGACCATCCAAATAGGTTGGATGGGTGCATCTTATGTACCTGAGTACTGGATACTTCCTTCATATTCTAGACTGCCTACATACCTTGTGTCCATGAGATCAAGGCACTTTCAAGATGCAGGTGAGATGAATATGTAGTTCTAGCTAGACTTGATGATGTGGGAATGGTTCAAGATGTGTGTGATGATGGTGTGCGTGATGATGATGTGACTATTTTTGTATTTTTCTACTTTTTCTAATGTTTTTGTATTTTCTAATTTTTTGTAATGTTTTTGGATTTTTTGAGATTTCGCAATTACCTAGAGGGATGCGTATGACCGGCTTGCCATTCATAATACCTAATCTATAGTGAATTAATGTTGAATTGGTTAAGTCGCATCACAGAATTATTTTTGCATTAATGCTCATTGACCAGAATTACTACTTATTGTAGAATAATAATTACAAATTGTACGAATATTGCATGGCTGCATTAAGACAAGCATATGGTCGTTGGTGCTGATATCATAGATTGGGCTATTTGAGGGGTCTGACAGTGTCAAGATGTCATTTAGTGATTTTATTGATTTGTGTTTGCCCCATTTCCTTAGTTCGAATCAGGTGAAGTGCTTCAATCATTTCATACCATTTGGATTCCATCCTTGCATGCTTTATGGATTCAATGTGAAATTTTTGAATGTTTTTGGGATTTTTTTTATTTTCTATTGTTTTTGGGATTTTTCTGATTTTCTATTGTTTTTGGATTTTTTGATTTTCTATTTTTTTGGATTTTTCTGATTTTCTAAAATTTTTGGATTTTTTTATTTTAGTTGCACAGAAGAAGCTTATAAGGATCCTTGTTCCACGTATTAGCTTTGGGTGGGATGATGCAAGGTGGGTGATTGATGTTTCAGAATTCCAAGCCATGGGAAGTGTTTGGTGTGGAGTGTCATGATGGAGAGAGAACTTATCAGATGGTGGAATCGGCCATTACACATGGTGTTTGAAACATGTTTTCACCATGGTACTTATCCAAGGCATCACCGAAGTGATTTTCACCATTGGACGACTTTATTGCACTAGGGTTTTTCTTGATTTTTCAAATTTTTTTATTTTTTTGTAATTTTTCTTTGGAATACTCGATGAGTTATGCATAGAACCTTTTCAAATGCAAAATATTCATGGGCTCATCTAGAGGCTGCCCCTCAGGTGTTGCAAGTTGATATGCCTCTAATCCATAGTTAGCTATGATAACATAAGGTCCCAACCAATTGGCCTCAAATTTCTCTTTCTTAGTGCGTTCCTGTAAGTTCTTCCGATTCTCCATGAGGACAAGGTCGCCTACTTCAAACTTGTGATTCTTGATTTTCTTGTTATAGCTTCTTCGTAGGTGATTTTGGTATGCATGCAGATGGCTAAGTGCATCCAAGCATTTCTCGTCCAATAACTCTAACTCATGCAGCCTTAAAACTCGATACTCTTCATCAGTGATTATGTTCTGTAGGGATACTCTGAATGATGGGGGCTCAACCTCAATAGGCAAGATGGCTTTAGATCTAAATACTAGGGAGTATGGGGTGGCTCATGTAGGTGTGTGGATACTCGTGCAATAGGCCCATAGGGTAGGATTGAGTTGGAGGTGCCAGTCATGGCCAGCTTCATTAACCATTTTCTTCAGAATGCGTAGGATGGTTTTGTTTGAAGCTTCAACCTGACCGTTACCTTGGTGATACTATGGAGTGGAGAAATGGTGTTGGATTTGGAATTTTTTACACAAAGCATAGACTTCCTAGTTCTTAAATAGTTTCTCGTTATTAGTAATGATGGAGTGGGGAATGCCATAATAGCATATTATCTAATGAAGAATGAATTTGGCTATTTGGATGCCTATGGTTAAAGTGAGCAGAATCACTTCAACCCACTTAGTAAAGTATTTAGTGGCAGTGATAATGAATTTATGACCATTGGATGACGGAGGGTGAATCTTACCTACAAGGTCGAGTCCCCATTGTGAAAAAGGCCATGGAGTTGTTATAGGCTGCAACTCTTGTGATGGTGCATGGATGAGGTCTCCATGTTGCTGACATGGCAAGCATTTCTTCATGAACCTATAAGCATCTCATTCCATGGTTGGCTAGTAGTATCTTGTTCTTAAGATCTTCTTGGCTAGGGTAGGTCCACTTGAGTGTGCCCCACAAATGCCTTCATGTACCTCTTGTAAGGCCACTTCGGTTCTCCTAGAGTCTAGACATCATAAAAGTGTACCATCAAGACTCCTTTTGTAGAGGGTGTCTCCTATAAGAGTGAAGCAAGAGGCTCAACAGATTAAGATTTTTCGTTGTGAGGACGAAAGGTTGGGTGGTATGATGTTGTCATGGACGTATATGTATGTCTCTTGATACCAGGGGGATAGGGGACCAACGATTTCACACACCAGTTCTAATTGCAGAACATCATAAGCCGGGATGGGGAGTTCTTCGATCAGGAACTCGTACTTCTTGCTATCTTTCTTCATGCCCACTAGGGATCCTATCATGGCCATAACATCCACTGCTTTGTTATTTAACCTTGGAATCTGTTCAAAGTGGATGTCATCAAAATAATCTTTAAAATCATCCACCATTCTCTTGTAGGGCAAGATCTTATCATCCTTAGTCTTATATTCATTGTTTACTTGTCGGATGACCAGTTGGGAATCTCCATAGACCATCAGCCTCTCAATCCTCCACTGAATTGCCATGCAGAGTCCTGTGATAAGAGCCTCATATTCTGCTACATTGTTCATACATGGAAATGTAATCTTGTATGACTTTGGGATGGTGTCTCCTTGAGGGGTAACAAATAGAATGCCTGCCCCCGAGCCTCGATGTGTATACAATCCATCAAAATACATCTTCTGTGGTTTTGTTGTTGGTGCTACAGTCAATATAGACTCATCAAGAAATTCTGCAAGTGTGGGTTGCTCTGTTGGAATGGGTGCCTCGGCTAATTGATCAGTGATGACCTGTCCTTTAATGGCTTTTCTTTCTATGTACTTAATATCAAACTCACTTAAGATCATTACCCACTTAGCCATTCTTCCTGTAAGGGCAGCCCTATTTAGCAGATATTTCAGCGGATCAATCTTGGCAATGAGCTTAGTCTTGTGATTGAGCATGTTGTGTCTCAACTTTTATGAGGTGAAGACGACAACTAAGCATGCTCATTCAATGGGAGTATAATTAAGCTCATAGGACACCAAGGTACTGCTGATATAATATATTTCTCTTTCTTTCCCTTGTCCATCATGTTATGCCAATAAGGCCCCTATAGCCATTTCTGTTGTTGAAATATATAAGAGGAGGGGTTCTCCCAATTTTGGTGGCATAAGGATAGGTGGGTTAGCGAGGTACTTCTTCAACTATTCAAAAGCTCCCTGACATTGATTGTTCCACATAAAGGCCATGTTCTTACGGAGGAGATGCTAAAACGGCTGGCATTTATCTGCAAGTTGTGTTATGAACTGTTGGATAGATTGAAGCTTCCCCTGTAGACTTTGCAACTGCTTTAGTGTCTTCAGAGGGGGCATCTCTGTTATATCTTTGACTTTGTTAAGATCCACTTCTATTCCTCTCCTCAACACTATGTATCCTAGGAGTTTCCCAGAAGTGACCCCAAAGACACACTTCTTCGGATTCAACCGTACATTGTATTGTTCCAATCTGTCAAAGATCTTGGCTAACACATCTAGGTGTTCCTCTCTGGTGTTATGTTTTCCTAGTAGATCATCTACATAGTCTTCCATTATGTGGTGGAAGAGGTCATGGAAGATGACCATCATTACCCATTGATAAGTTGCACCTGCATTCTTTAGGCCAAAAGGCATTACAACCCAGTAGTATATCCCCCATGGGCATATGAAGGATGTTTTATGTTGATCCTCTTCTGCAATCTTGATTTGATTGTATCTCAAGAAACCATCCATTAGAGACAACATCTCATGCCCTGTTTTGAGATCCACTATGATATCAATGTTAGGTAGCGGGAAGTCATCTTTAGGGAAAGCCTTGTTAAGGTCTCTGAAATCTATACACCACTCAATGCCCCCAATGACTTTAGCTACAGGTACAATATTAGACACCCACTCGAGGTAATCTATCGGCCAGATAAACCCCACATAGAGGAGTTTCTTAAGTTCTACTTTGACTAGGAGTACAATCTGAGGATTCATCTTCCTTAACTTTTGTTTGACCAGTTTCACATCAGGACAGACCGCAAGGTGATGAATAACCAAGGTGGGATCTAGTACTAGCATATCAACATAAGTCCATGCAAAGTTACGGCTTCTTTTCTTGAAGAAGGTTAGGAAGTTTTCCTATTCCACTGTTGTAAGAGATTCTGCTCTAAAGGTTATTTTTGGTGCTTCCTTTGTTCCAAGGTTCATTTCTTGCAATGGTTCCACTAGGATAGTTGATCTGTCTAGATATACTTGATCTATCTCACGAAGGCCCATACTCTCATCGTCTAGCGCCTCATGGAGGTTTTCACTAGGCAACACGTCCTTTATTTTGACTTTTTCTTCACCCAAAAGTGCCACAGAGTGGTTTTCACTAGGGGGTATTGTTTTTATTCTTACGTTTTTGTGACTAAGAGCATGGGTGGTTTCACAGAAATAGGCGGAGGTGTCGAGTTCCATGATATATCCAGCTCTGTGGTCTCCAAGGGGGGAGTGATCTCTGACCCCCATCATTTCTGCTATTGCTTCATCATTTTGTGCCACATCAAGGATGGGAGATCCTTCTTGGTCCCAATCTATAAGCTCAGGGTATACAAGAGGTAGGTCATTAGAGGCAGTGCTAGGGTGGTTACAGTATAAATGGTACATATGGAAGATTCAAAGAATTCAGCAAAATCACTAAAGGAATCTTGATGGTCCACTTTGTTAATGTTATCAACCATAGGGGAGACCTTAGCAAATTCACCTGAGATACATTTGCCATTAGTGAGGATAGACTCTTTTTTTTATATCCTAACCCTTGAGAATAGGGGTTCCTTGTTGCTTGACTTAGCTCCACAATCCCCTACTCATGTAAACCAATACTGCCTTGTCCCTTAAAGCCCATATAATTGACAACTTCTAGACCTTTGCCATAAATTTCAGCCGAGATGGTAGGGGCTTCTTGTTCTGCTTCTTCATCTTTGTATAACCATGATGATATGTCTTCGAGAACATCCTGATCAAGGAGGTACTTCTTCTTGAAGGTGGGGGATGGTTTACATTTGATAACTACCATGTAGATCTCTTCTTCCTTAGGAGCACCAAATGTCATAGGAGTGGGTCATGTTCCTACACAAAAGGTACCGTGCAGACCTCGTATTCGCCACACCCCATGTCACTTAACTTGATCTTGAACTCGGGTGGTGGTGATGTTTGGGATGAAGTGGTGGTGATGTTGGAAGGGTCAACATACGAGGTAGATGATGTAGGATTGGCTTGGGAGGTGGGCTTCTTGATGGTGTTGTTGTAAGGATAGAAGGTACAATCATGTTCTTCCAAGAAACTACAGTATTGGAAGGGATGGGGATCGGCATAGATAGTTACTTTTGAGCCGTTGTAAGGGAATTTTAAGCATTGCTGAAATGTGGATGGTATGGCTTGCATGGCATGGATCCATGGTCAACTAAGAAGAATGTTGTAAGGGAGGTCAAGATCAAGCACCTGACACTTGGTCTCCAGGATTTTCTACCCTATTTGAATAGGGAGTTTGATGGTGCCTTCAGATAGTCTCTCGGTATCATCATACCCCTTAATGGTTATACATTCACTAGTTTCCACAACCACATCAGAGTATCCCAAATGTTTTAACAATTTAAGAGTGCACAGGTTTATGCCGAAGCCACCATCTATTAAGACCTTTTTTATGATATGTTTATGGATGTGGACTTCAATGTGCAAGGCATCATTGTGTAGGTTCTTGGAGGTGGGAAGATCCTTCTTAGAGAAGGTGAGATGATGAACTGAAGCGATATGGCCCACCATGGCTTGGAATTGATCAATATTCAGGTTGGTGGGAACTTGGGTCTCCATTAAATCTTTGTCGAGGACCTCTTTGTGAAGGGGTGACGTTTGGAGCAACTCAAGGATGGAGATTTGTGTAGGGATTTTACCTAGATGATCTATGAGATTGTATTTGTGGGCAGATGGTGGGTTGGTAGGTGTGGATGTGGATGCTTGATCATTGGTGGGTACCCCACGGATGGAGACATGGCCGCGACGGGTAGTGATGGCGCAATCGAGGGTTTGTGCTCAAATGATAATGGTGTTGACATGGTTGGAAGATTCTTCGATTTGACCCACAATGGAGTCAAAAGAAGTGGGAGGTGGAATGATATTGTAAGCTTGGTTGGATGACGATGCTTTTCCTTTATTGTGGTTGGGTAGAGGATCCTTGTAAGCTCTGAGATTTGCATTTGGTGACTATTTTGGTGGTTCATTGAAGCTGATACTACCCTTATCTATGCGATCCTGCATGCAATGTTTCAATATCATGCAATCAAATGTTTTATGCCCCTTGACACGATGGTATTTGCAGTAGGCATTCTCTCAAACCATGCAAGTTTGAATTGATTCTCATCATAAGGCTTAATGGGGGGAAGAGTTATCAAATTCCCCTTTACAATCTTATCCAAAACATCTTCTATCGGTTCCCCTAGGGGTGTTATTTTGTTTGGGTGGTCCCTTTGGGATATTGACATTATTGGTGGTGGATGTTCTTGGTGGTGCTTGATTTTGTACATTTTGACATCAGCGATACCATCATTAAGGGTGTTCTTGTTCTTGCCCCAAAAGTGAGGTTTCTCATTTGATTGTACGTTGTTATTTATGTTTGGGGTGTTGATGTCGACTTTGTTGTTGTTATTGTTGTTGTTTTTGATTATATAAGGCGGCTAAACAAGGGGCCGAACCCTTAACAAAAATAGAAAGGCCCGAAGACAAAACAGGGCCTTAAACCAGAAACATCATATACAACCAGTACATAATGCCAGCAAAACTAGCAAAACTAGCCACTAAAACTAAAGCCAAAAAATAGAGTAACAGAGTATCATCAGTAAAATAACAAAGACAGAGGAGACAACAACTCTCCTTACTGGACCATAGAGTTAATAATAGCATCCACTTTTTTAGCCAAATCATCACTATCAGTATTGACAGTAACCCCCAGATTCTTCAACACAGAGAGGTTGAGGAGAATAGAGGTCCTGAGCACAATGGAGAAAACCCGTTCCAACTTCGTAATGTAGACCCACAGACCTGCAAGATCAGCCCCTAGACCATCATCAGTCTCCATAGCATCCTTGGCTTCTTCCACATACATATCGCCCGCTTTGTCAGCATTTCCAGCAGAGTCAGCAGTTTCCTCCCCTGTATCCTGCATTTCCTGCTTGTCTTCATCATCACCCGAAATGTCCTGAATCTCCACATCCCTGTCCTCCTCCCCCTGAGTGGATTCATCTGAGCCGCTCTCAGAATAGTCAATGAACTTGGCTGAGGGAGCCGACTTGCCAGCAATACACCCAGACCGCCAAACTCTAGAAGAAAACCCCTCCCCACAAGCCTTCACAGAGGAATCCCTTCGCTGTCCCACCGAGGTCCTACCAAGGGTTTTAGGGGTCCCAACCACTACCTTCCCAGTACCCATTTCACCAGTAACCTTCCACTTTTTACCCTTCTTAGATGTAGTCAAGCCTGGGGAATCAACAGGATTTTCCACAGGAGTGCAAACTTCAGTAGTTTTGATAGGAACAGGGGAGGGCTCAGGTTCATCAACATCAAGAATATCCTTAGGGTTAGAGGAGGGCTTGCCATCCCCACTAGTGGCTGGAATGGATTTAGAGGGTTCGAGGGCAAGATGATGATTATACAAATAGAGAATAAGGCCTTGGTGGAGAGGGAGAGGCTTCATAGCAGGGTTTTTAGCCAGTTTCACCCAAACCCTAAGGACAGAATGCTCCAGGGAAGAAAGCAAATAAAATGGAAAACTAATTTTAGCATTGCAATGGAAATGATTTAACAGGGGGAGATGGTAGCTATAAAACCTGGTAAAGTGCCCCTCCAAGGTAAAATATTTCATGAGGATAAAACAAATAGTGTCCCATGGCTCCGGCAACTTGGCTCTGTCAAAACCGCCCTGGTAAGGGACTAATTCTTCACCATCGCCGAGGAAAAGCTGCTGGCTAGAGAGGTCCAAAATTTTAGTTTTGCATTATAGCTTCAAGCCCTGGGTAGACATACCGGTGGCCATAGCTATTACACATTCAGAAACTTCAAATCTGATGCCACCTATCGAAACCCATCGATTCTGCCAAGACCACACAAATTGTTCAGAAAGAGCTTCATTGTATCCATTAAGCCTCTCCAGATAGGGGCTAATCCCACCCTCCTTGCAGTAATGCCAAGCAACCAAATTATCCATAAATTCGCAGCATGAGATGGGTTCAGTTCTAATTCTGTCGCCTCCCATAGCGGAATTACAACGCATTCCACAGAGACCCCCAGACTCCGCAGTTGTCTTAACAGGAGAATTACTAACATTAACAATGCAAATAATGTGGGTAATAACATAGCACACAATCTCATAATAATGAGAGGCCTTACAAACACCAATCCCATGCTTAACCATAATTACTTGGCACAAGCCATGATGATCCGGCCATCCGCTCATCTTATGAGAAAGAGGAGCGGATTTGACAGTAGAAAAAGTACAAGAGGATGCATACTTCAAGGGACACGTCAGCCCCTTCCCAAGGAACTGACAGTATGAGCTGTCTTTCAAACACATCAGCCTCCTCAAGATCCGGCCACATCTTTAAGAATAAGATTCTTAAGATTCAAAGGAAGGTGATCAAATTAGTGCCAAACCCTCCAATTTGAATATCTCTGTCTGAGGTCAGCACAAGCGTCTACCACGCCATTGCCCCCATGGTAAATATGTGAGATATGCACATTAATAAACCACTGCAAGAGAAACTGAATATCTCTGATAATGTCTTTCAACTGAATACCAACAGTCGACTTATTAGTTATGGCATCAATGACCATTTTAGAATCTCCCTGAATATCCAAATTTTGAATACCGAGGGATATGGCCAATTTAAGCCCCCAAAGAAGAGCCATAGCCTCAGCATAGTTATTGTTGTGATAGCCCATACCTCTAGCATAGATAGCAAACATCCACCCTTTATCATCACGGATGATCCCTCCCCCACTAGCTATACCATCAAGCTTAGAGGCCCCATCAAAATTGAGCTTCATCCAGTTAGAACTCGGAGGCTGCCATTTAGTGTTAAGTCTCTGCAACAGTTTAGTATTGTTATAAGCCGGAATATGGGTGAGAATCTTCCAGTTAACCACAATTTGTTCTTCCTCCTGAGACAGAGGTTTCTCCACAGTGCGGATATGGGCCGAAGTGACACTCTCCAAAAGAGTCTTGATGAAAGTATGAGAGACCTGAGAGACCTCTCTGGTAGTATCTCTAAAGATCAAATGGTTGCACTCTTTCCACAAAGTCCAGCTCAAACACGGTAGAGTCTGATTCCATAACTCAACAAGCCAGGGATGGGAGAAGGGAGGATACCAATTGTTAATAACTTCCTAGATATCAGAGTTGCAAGCCCACTGAATACCAAAATTACTGAGGATAATGCTCCAGATGTCCCTAGCAAAGTTACAGTGAAAAAATAAATGAGAAACTGTTTCCTCCTTTTCACAGCATAGACAGCATCTGTTGACCAAAGTGAAACCTCTCTTCTGCAAATTATCTTGGGTCAGAATTTTACTATGAACAGAGGCCCACCAGAACATGTTAATTTTTGGGATCAGTTTTTGGTTCCAGACTTTTCTCCATATCTCCTTTTTGTGAAGCTCAGGGACCAATAAGTGATAGGTAGACTTAACAAAGAATCAGCCATTCTTATCCGACCACCAAAATTGCTCATCTTCACGAGGGAAGAGAGGAATTCTAACTTCCTGAATCAACTTTTGAACCATCTGAGCTTTAGAGGCAAGATCAGGGCGATGGGGGCAGCAATCCAACAAATTTCTCCAGCTCCTGTGACCATTATTGTTTGATATATAATCACTGACCTTATGGCCAAAAAACTAAGTAGCAATGCCAGCAATCTCACCCATATCCCTTTGAGAGATGAGAGCCTTATCTTTTAGCCAAATATTAGTCCAAAACTTGATACCCATGCCATTTCCCAACTTCCATCTGATCCCTTGCATGAGCAGATTTCTAGATTTCAACATTTTGTTCCAAATGACCGATCCCTTAGGAAGACCTTCTTGTTGGAGGAAGTTAGACCAATCAGTGACATGCAAATATTTGGCTTGCATGATTTCTCCCCAATCTTTCTGATGATGGATCAAATTCCAATTAATTTTAGAGAGCAGGGCTTTGTTCATATTATGTATATTGCGGATATTGAGACCTCCATGGGATTTAGGAAGACATACTTTATCCCAGTTGACCAGGGACATCCGTTGTTTATCTTCAGCTCCCGTCCATAAAATTTTTCTTTGAATCTATTCCAACTTAGCAGCAAAAGAAGTAGGAATTTTGAAAAGAAAAAGGAAATAGGTGGGAATACCTTGCAAGGAAGCCCGAAGAAGCTGTAATTTACCAGCACTGCTGAGGACTTTGCCCTTCCAACCAATCAATTTCCGTTGGGTTCTTTCCAAAAGGCTATTCCAAAAATTTAGGGAAAGTTCTTTAACCGTAAAGGGAAGACCCAGATAGATAGCAGGAAGAACATCTTCAGCACAATCAAGAATATGGATGATTTTTTGACGAAGAGAAGTGGGAGTATTAAAAAAAAATACACATTACTCTTTTGGAAATTAATGCTTTGCCCAGAAGTGAGGGCATAAAGATTTAAAATATTCTTCCATCTCCGAGCTTCAATCACCGAAGAGATGCCAAAAAGAAGGGTATCATCAACAAGTTGCTGCACAGACATAGGGGCAAGGGAGGAAGCAGGTTTAATGCCCACAAGGTGTTTAGAGACCACGTTATCTTGAATGAATCTCCCAAGAGCCTCAGCCATTATGATAAACAAATAAGGAGAAAGGGGATCCCCCTGCCGGAGTCCACGCGAGGAGGAGAAAAAACCCCTAGGAATCCCATTAACCAATATAGAAAATTTGGCAGAAGAGACAGCCGTCCAGATGAGGAGATGAATTTTGTCATTAAACCCAAATTTTCTAAGGACTTGAAATAGAAAATCCCATGAGACCCTATCATAGGCTTTAGAGATATCCAACTTAATGGCCATACCCGGAATTCTTCTCTTCTCCATGGAATGAATAGTTTCATGGGTAGAGATCACAACATCCAAAATTTGGCACCCAGGAACGAATCATTTTTGGGAAGGAGAGATAATTTTGTCAAGAAAAGGTTGAAGTCTCATGACAAGGACTTTGGTACAAAGCTTATAGATAGTATTACACAAGTTGATAGGTCGAAAATTAGAAAGATTGGTAGGTTTCAACTTGTTAGGGACAAGGACAATAAAGGTGTTGTTGAGTTGCTTTAAGAGCTTACCAGTTTTAAAAAAATCCCGAACCGCAACAGTGAGATCAGCCCCCACAATATCCCAGTACTCCTGAAAAAAGATAGGAGGGAAGCCATCCGGACCCGGAGCTTTAAAAGAACCCATAGAGAATAAAACAGTACGGACCTCCTCCTTAGAAATAGGTCTCAGCATTTCCAGATTGTCATCCTCAGTTATGAGAGAGGGTATATTGTCAATAAACTACTTAGTAGCCCTGTCATTATCAACCCCAGTGGCCTGTTCAATCAACAAGTTCTGAAAAAATAACACAGCTTGTTCCCCAATCTCATTGTCCTCAGTGATAACATCCCCATTGTCCAAACACAGTTTTGTGATGGAGTTAGCCTTCCTATGTTTCATGACAGAAATATGGAAATAAGTAGTATTGCGATCTCCCTCCTTAAGCCATTGAACCTGGGATTTTTGCTTCCAAAAGACCTCTTCACGGCCCATACGATTCTTCCATTCTGAAATCAGATCATGTTCTTTCTTAGAAGTATCCTCAAAAACATCACCTTGAGCAATCTACTGTTGAATATCCTCAAGTTTTCCAGCTAAAGATTTCTTCTGCCAAAACACATGACCAAAAATGAGTCGATTCCATCCATGAACCACCTGTTTAATATGCAACAACTTCTTAACTAATCTGAACATAGGAGTACCTTGGATAGGAATTTGCCACCATTGGGTCACCAGTTGCCTGAAATCCTTATGCTTAATCCACATAGCTTCAAATTTGAAAGGGAAAGGACCCCGATGACATGAATCATGCCAGTGGAGGAAAATAGGGCAGTGATCAGATATGGTTTGAGGAAAAGCTTGTAATTGCATATTATGATGATTGTCCCAGTTACTCGATATAAGAACCCTATCTAATTTAACCTAGATCAAATGGTCCCCACGTCTCCTGTTGGACCAGGTAAAAATCTAATTTTGAAGCTCCACATCAAGCAGTCCCCAATCATTAATAAACTCAGCGAAGTCAAACATGTTGTCAGAGTAATCAAGGTTCCCACCATATTTCTCAGAGGGATACAAAGGAGTATTGAAGTCACCAGCCAACATCCATTTGGAACGCAGAGACTTAGTCAGGGTATTACTCAAATCAGTCCATAAAGACTGTCTCTGAACTCTGGTGTTAGGAGCATAAATATTGATGAGATACCAGTTGAAGGAGGGTAGGGAGAAATTGGTAACTAGGAAATGCTTGTCAGAAGCCACAAGGAACCCCTGAAATTTCATACTGTTCCACATGGTAACAATCCCGCCAGAAGCCCCAATAGCAGGACTAATACAAAACTCAGCCTTAGGCCATATGTAATCAGCAATTTTCTTAAAGTTTTCCTTAGTCATCTTGACCTCCTAAAGGAGCAAAACGTCTAACTTATTGTCCAGAATACAGTTTTTGACCTCGAACTGCTTTGAAGGGCTATTGAAACCCCTCAGATTCCAGGATAGGATCCTCATTTTAAAGGTTTAAGGGAGGAGACCTCTAGAGTTTTCTACTTACCACTGGCAATTTCCTTGGCAATCTCTCTTTGCCGAGTTTCCCGAAGGGTTGGTCTCCCTTGTTTTGAGTCAGTGCCAACATCAACAGTCTTTTTACCTTTACGAGTCTTCCTCTTAGGGGTAATCCAGCCTTCTAGATCATTCCCACTACCACTTGGGCCAATGTCAACTGTCAGGGAAGGATCGGCAATAGGATCATCTACTTCCCGCACAGGGTTCCTGGTTGACTCAAGGTCATTAGCATCTAAAGGAACAACAGATGAAGCCTGTAGATCAAGGGCTTTATCATCTTCAACAACCTCATTGATCAATCGATCCTATATTTCTCCCTCCTCACACCCAGAAGAATTCTGTCAGACCACCTGACTAATGGTGTCTAAAGCCTCATTCTGACAACCTATTTCCAGAAACTGTTCTGTATTCTCCTCCAGAAAAGTAGTATCCTTATGACCCGCAGCCATCAGACTTGGCTTGTCCTTAGCCTGTTCAAGATGGACTTCTGTGAAAACATTTTTCGCATTACCCCCATTCCCTAATGGTCAAGGGTAACAGCTGTTGGTGAGTAGTCCTCAACCTCATTATGAGAGTCAGTCTGCCAACCTGTTGGCTTAGATTTACATTGGGTCATTATGTGACCCTTCTTCTTGCATATTTGACAGAAGGTGGTGGCATTTTCATAAAGGATTGGCTGAGTCCACACCCCATATTTAGAGTTTAACGCAATGGACACAGGAAGGGTTTGGATTATCTCCACATTGACACAAAAACAAGCATAAACACAGTGGGATTGGATACGGGTAGTATGGTCCATAGTAACAAACTGGCCAAAAGAGTTACCAATAGCAGAAAAAAAATTTCATCCCAGAATTCTAAGGGAAACCCAGGTAATCAAACCCAAATAGGAGCAGATTTATTGAGATCCAAGCTAGGGTCAAACCTAGGTTTCCATTGGCATAAAGCAAACGAGTGCGACCCATAAAGCAAGGGTCCTCTAGCAAGAGTAGCAATCATATCCTCCCTACTAGTAAATTTAAAAAGGAATACTCCTCTTGCCATAGCAATGACCGAAACACTGCCCTTAATTCTCCACCAAGAGGAAACCCATTTATGAACCATCTCAATATTGGGACGGAAGGAAAAAAATTTCCTACCAGAGCGAGATCCATGGTTGCCATGATTTCTTCAATCAGACCATCCAGAATATCCAGAGCTGTGCCGTCTACATAAACTTTCTGGACAGGCAGACCCGCCATGCATTTAGAAGACCTCATCTGGTCCTCGGTTACCGCTTGTTTCCATCCATTAGACAGAGTGTCCATCCTCACAGCCCCAGAGGTACTGCCCAAGGCAACCGCCTCCATTGACACCGAAAGCAGCCAAAACAAAAAACCCTAGAAAACCCTAAACAGTCATGCAGATCGCCTTGCCTGCTGTTAAGTTATGTTAAGTTGTTGTTGTTGTTGTAGGTTTTGTTGTCATAGAGTTTGATTGAGCCCTTGGTAATAAGGGCTCTCTCAATGGTTGTGCCCTTGTCAATGACCTCTTCAAAGGTAGATGCGCATTGAATTTGTAGGTGGAATCCCATTTCTTGACTAAGATTAGCCACAAACATGGTGACTAGTTATTTTTCGAGAATTGGCCAAGGGAGTTTGCTTGCTAAGCCTCTCCATCTTCACAAAAAGGTAGCGAAGGATTCTCCGTTCTTTTTTTGGTATTGCAAAGATCTTTCATGGATATTTCATCTTTGAAATTATAGGAGAAATGGTTTACAAACTTCTCCACTAGCTCATGGAAGGTCCTAATGCCATGAGGAAGGTGTGCAAACCATTCGGTGGCTTGACCACCGAGGCTTTGAGGGAATAGTCTCATCAAATAGGTATCATCATATGAGACTTCTAGACAAGCAATGTAAAACTCCATAAGGTGTTATCTAGGGTCTCGCTTTCCTTTGTATTTGTCGACTTTTGGTGTCTCAAAATGTTTTGGAACGGGGGGCATGTATAATGTCTTGTCGAATGGGTATGGGCAAATATCCTCAAAAAAATATTGCTTGTGTTTGTTTCCATGTTGCATGCTATCCAACTTTTGGATTAGGGTTTGCACAATGCTTGTTAGATCTTGTGTTGGTGGTGGTTGTGGAATGTACATTTGTTGGTTTTGGAGAAGTTGTTAGAGATGAGGCAAGAGTTGGTTTTGTTTGAAAAGTTTTTGGTTTTGTGGAATGAGGTTTTGATTTTGGTTGAGTTGGGCGAGGTATTGTTGATAGGTGTGGAGTTGTTGTAGGATGTGGGGTGGTATTTGGTTTTGATTCAGGTTTTGTTGTGATGCTTGGATGGATGACACAATGGGTGCTTGGGAGATTGATGGATTCACATATGTAAAGTTGGATGATGGGTTGATGGGAACATTAGAGGTGTTAGCGGGTTGTTGAGAGAATAGTTGGTTCATGAAGGCTATGGTGTTGGGGTTAAGTGGAGGTACACTCGTGGAAGCACTTGTTTGTACAAGGTTGTTGGGAATAGTGAGAGTGATTTGTGGTTTAGATGCGGTTGCGTTTAATGTGCCGACGAGGTTGATGTTGGTGGGGTTCATTATGGTTGAGACGTTGGTGAGATTTGTGGAGGTGGTTTGAGATGTGTTAGGGTTGGTGTTTGATGTGGAGGGTTGTGAAGATGTGGTGGGGTTGTTTGAGGTGGATGGGTTTTGAGGTACATTACCAACATATTTGAGGAGGAACTGAAGACGTCTATTGGGATCCGACTTTAGGACTCTATCGAGTATATGGAATTGGGATCTTGCATGAAATCTAATTCATCTTGGTCCACTTGGTTGATGGTGAGTTGTGTTGGTTGGGGAAATGGGATGGGGTTTACCATCATGTTGGCATCATATGTGGGTATTTGTTGGATCGTGGGTATGTTGGACATTTGTTGGTTTGTGGGCATGTTGTTTAGGTCAGTTTGTGGCATTCCTAGGCCAAAGTTGTTTCCAAGGTTGGCCATTTCTTGATTTTTCTTGGATTGGGACCTTGTTATGGGCATGCAACGAGGTGGATTTGATTGGGGATAGATGAAGGTGAGAGCTTAGAAAATTGATTTGATTTGTTGGACCCAAGGATATGTGGTGATGAAGTGGTGACAAAGATTCAAGTTCAAGAGAGTATACTCCCTAAAATCTAAATCCAAGGGTGAATGAGGTTATGGTGTGGTTTTGATTATAGATTTTTAACCTTTGGGAGATAAGTCTCAAAAAGGAAGAAACCTAAGGATAGTAAATGTCAATTGATTTTTAAAAAAAATTGACCAAAAGGATGGAGGATGGAATGGTTTAAAAAAAGATGATTTGGTGAGAGAGATTTGGGGATGGGTTGGATGATGTCTCAACTAAGAAAAACCTTAGGTGATTTAGATGTTTGATAGGATAGATTTTTATGATGTTTAGAAAGGATGTTCAAGTCATCAAATGAGTTCAAATAGGTCTAGATTTTGGATGTTGTGAAATGGATGTGTCTTCTTACTCAAGGTAGACTTATAAACTTAAGAAAAAAGCGATGATTATTCTACTTGAAGGTAGACTAATGACCAACACGAAAAATAGGACGTGAAAGGAAAAAATATAGATTTAATTTTTGCTCAAGGGTTGATTTTGGATATGATTTTTGGTATTGGTTGATGTTTTTGATTGATGTTTTCATTATAAGATTTTTGGATGTGTTTGATGTAGAAGAGATGGATGGATTGGGGATGCAATTGTAGGATGATGTATTAGGTCCAAAAGAAAAATCAAAGGGGATGAAAAGATAATGGAAATGGATGGATTATGGTTGGGTTCAATAATATGATGAAGGGTCCAATAGTGAAAATGGGTATTCTCTAAGGTCTTAATCAGAATGTGGATGGATATTTTGGGTTAAAATGGTTATGGTTTTGATGGATTTTGGCAAGGTGGATATGGATTATGGATGTGTAGGTTTCAAAGGTCCCAAAACAATTTTCTAGGGCTGTGTGCAAGTTAATTTGTAAATAGTGCCAAAACTCAGGTATATGGCACCAAAACAATGAGAAATGGCGCCAGGGATTTGTGAATTGGCGCCAAATCAGGGCAAAGGTTGTCAATGCTTTGGCAAAGGTAGGTTTTGATGTCAAATTTGGATTTTGTGAAGGTCAAATGTTTGTCAAATGTTGTAATGGTGGTTCAATGATGTTTTTTCTTGGAAAGTATGAAAACACTTCAAACAAAGAGAACACAATAGCCAAAGGTTTTGTTTGCGAAAAATGTGGAAGATTTATCAAGCATGTACAACCTAAGGCGAAGCAAGGACAATACTTGTTGAATTCCCACTTGGATTTCTCTAGCCATACTTACTTAAAGTAGATAACTTAGAAGCTTGATAACACTGGCTTCCCCTTACATGACACTCACTTCTCGGGTACACCAATCTTCAAATTTTTAAAGACCCAAAGATCTCAAGAAATTTGTTATCTCTACTTTAAGTTCCAAGAGTGTGGGACGACTTCAGAGGTCTATCTTCCAACCCTCTACGCCAACGAGTAGAAGGTTTTTGGCCTCTAAAATAAATGGTGTTTAATGGGGGAACATTCAGGGGATCAGCACGTTACGAGCATCTGGTAAACCACTTAAGGTTTTGACTATCTCTACTAGGAGTTTCATATACACTAGGTACGACTTCCTTTCGAGCTAGCACCGTAGGGTAAGTGCTTATACTGATTCGGACTTGGCTTTTATCTTATCCTAATTTATATAGTGGACCGAATGAAAGTACTGCTTGGGGTTGCAAATGAGTTCTCCTTGCGGATGTGTCTCAAGAGCAGGCCAACTTCCTAAAAAGAAAAAGAGAGTAGAACCATTTCTCTTCACCCATGATCATTTTTAAAGTGAGGGGAGAGGATACTTTGATTCTATCCCTTGGGTAACACAAACGTGCAAGTGCACAAGACATGACAAACAATTGCTAATGTTCTTTTTAGAGCCCAAAATGAAGTGTGCCTAAGATTGTTTGCAAACAAGATTTATTTTATGCACCAAACCAAAATATTTTCTAAGCTAAGAAAGCAAAGGTTCATTTTAGGTGCACCAAGATAAAAAATTTCTAAGTTAATAAATCCCTGCAAGATGTTAGTAGTTTTCAAATGATAGTCTTAGACAAACGACTTTAGCCTACAAGAACACATTCAACAACCTGCACATATCCCTAAGTCAGTACAGAAAATAGTGCTAAAATAGTAAGATAAGGTGCCACAAAATAGTAAAATGGCACCACAGAATCACTAAATGGTGCTACAGACAGAGGACCTCTATTTCCTAACTATTACAAAATATGGCGATGTAGAATGCCAAAATGGTGCTACAATCACAGAAGGTGCTACAATTTATAGAAATGGTGCCACAATATTCACTACTGATTTTACACAGAAAAATAGCGCTACAATAAGGAAAAATGGTGCCACACAATAGGAAGGTGCTACAAAACCAATAAATGGCACCAAAGTGGGTTTAAATGTTGTTTCTCCTATATGCTGGACCGAAAGGTGCCAAACTGGGCACTAATAGCGCCAAAATGATGCAGTGCTTCAAAAGAGGCTGCAAAAACACACTTTTGTTGAAAAATATTAGCTCAATCAAGGTTAGTAGTTGTTTTCTACCCTAAAGACATTCAAAATTCCAGTGAAAGTACTAAAAACAAAGCTATAAATAAGCCAACAAAACAAGGGTTAGATGACAAAACATTGGATAGATTTTTAGAAAAATTTCACCATAGTAACCCCCTATCTCTATGTGTTTCTTGTCAAACCCGAGAGCTACCTTGCCCTAAAAAGCCCAAAAAGCATCAAAAACCACACATCAAAGTCCAAATGTTAATATGATGGCCATGGAGAATGGCGCCAATATAGTCAGAAATGGCGCCACTATACGAGCTGAAATGGCACCACTGTGCAGATAAATGGCATCAAACAAAGGAATTTTCATGCTAGAACCTACAAACAAGGCCTTCCAAACACAAAAACTCACATCAAATGTTAGTTTGGAACTTGTGGGTCCCACCGAGTGTGCCAATGTAGTTTATGAAAATCAAAATGAAAGTAAACACAAAGAAATACAATGAAAACAAATGTTATACCTTCACAAATGACCTACAAACCCTAGATAAGGTGGAGAGTGTTGCACCCAAGCACTCTAGATTTACCCAAGATGATAATAAACAATGTGAAATGCTCTCAAAAACCTATGCAATTCACTAATAAACTAGCTCAAGAGGAGATATTTTGGCATGATAACTTTGCTCAAATTGTGGATGTTAAAATGGCTTGAGAGATGGTGTATTGATAGGCTTTTTGGGAGAGGATTTGATCCAAGGGTGGAGATTGATTTGGAAGATCAATGGTTGTAAATGCACGTGATGTGGAGGGCCTAGATTTAATCTCCAAAAATGGAGGGTTGTGAATAAAGATGAATTTTAAATTCATCTTGGGAAAGGGGTGAATTAAATGAGGTTAGGTGAGATAGATTAGATGTGAATTAAAAATTCACATGGGGAAGAGAAAATGGATAAAAAATTCATGAGATGTTTGGCATGTGTGTATAAAAAATTGATTTATGAGGCATAAATATCATTTTTTTATTTGGAGGATGTGGGGAAGGGTATTCAGCTAGGTTTGACCATTTTAATCAGGATAATTAGCCTAATTAATATGGCTGGAAGAAATTAGGGAATGGGCTAATGAGGGGTTAAGATTAATTAAATAATATTTTATTTAATTAATCCTAGGTCTAGGGTCATGTAGGTTAGGCTAGGTAATTAAATAATTGATATTTAATTAACTAGGGTGGGGATAGGTTAATTAGTAGGTTAAATTAATTGGACAAACATGATTTATCTAATTAATTAGGTTTAGGGGAAAGGGGAAATTAATCAAATAAATACTTCCACATTTATTTATTTAATTGGTGAAGTTAGACCATTGAATTAATTAAATTAATTCAATTTTAAAGGATGAAATGATGGGAAACTAGGTGTTGAAAGGGATAATTAATTAAATAAAAATTTAATTAATTGATTAGAAGGGAAATTGATGTGTTTAGTGATGTTGAAGGTTGGTTAGATGGTGAAGACATTTTTAGGTGTCTACATACCCAATGTCTCCGGTAGCTCCACTTCATATGCATTTCCTGAATCAAACTTCCTGAGTATCCTACATGGTCCAAACTTCTTCATTTTCAACTTGTTATACTTCCCAACTGGAAATCTTTCTTTTCTTAGATATACCATTACCTCATCTCCCACTACAAACTCCTTATGTCTTCTCTTCTCATCTGCTTGCTCCTTATACTTACTATTCATCTCCTCCAAATGCTTCTTAACCTGATTATGTACTGTCTCCATGTGTCCTGCAAATTCTTCTGCTTTTGCACTTCTCTTATCTTCCATGTTGATATCTCTCAATTCTGCTACTCCTCTAGGGTTGGTTCCTATCACAATCTCAAATGGTGTCTTTCCTATACTTCCATTCACTGAATTATTGTATGCAAACTCTTCTTGTGATAGAATCAAAACCCAATATCCTATCTTCTCTCCAACCAAACATCTCAACAAGTTTCCCAAACTCCTATTCACTACCTCTATCTATCTATCAATCTATGGGTGAAATGTTGAACTGAACTTCAAATCTATCTTCATCTTCTTCCAAAGTGTCCTCCAAAAGTATCCAAGAAATCTTGTATCTATATCTGAAATTATTCGCTTAGGTAATCCATGCAATCTCACAATCTCCTTGAAAAATAGGTCAGCCACATGCACTGCATCAGTTGTCTTCTTACAAGGTATGAAATGTGTCATCTTTGAAAATCTGTCCACCACTACAAATATTGAATCATGTCCTCTCTGTGTCTTTGGCAATCTCATTATGAAATCCATGCTTATGTCTTCCCAAGGTCTCTCCAGTATTGTCAAAGATTTGTATAATCTAGTATTCTGACTACTTCCTTTTGCAACTTGAAAAATTCTGCAACTCTACACAAACTTCCTAACATTCTTATGTATCTAAGGCCAAAAGTAATGTTTAATTACCAAAGCCACTATCTTATCAACTCCAAAATGTCCTGCCAACCCACCACTATGCTTCTCTTTGATCAAATTGTCTCTCATTGAACTCCTAGGTATGCACAACTGATTTCCTTTGAACAACATATCCTCCTAAGTGAAATAATCCAACCACTTACTCCTATATGTCATAATGGTTCCTTACATTCTTTCCAAGGTTTTGCAAAATCAAGATCTTCTTCATACATGTTCTTCAATTTCTCAAAACCTAATATTTCAACTCTCATCCCTGTCAACAAGTTCCTTCTCCTACTCAATGCATTTGCAACTTTGTTTGATTTTCCACTCCTATGCTTCAATACAAAAGTATAACTTTGCATGAACAATACCCATCTCATAAGTCTCTGATTCAACTTTCCTTGACTATTCAAATACTGCAACACTTGATGATCTATATACAACACAAACTCCTTAGGCAACAAGTAATGTCTCCACTTCTTCAAGGCTTGAATTATGGTATAAAATTCCTAATCATAAACTAAATATCTTCTCCTTGCATCATTCAACTTCTCACTGAAATATACTACAGGTCTCCCTTCTTGACTTAACACTGCTCCTATTACATTTCCACTTGCATCACAATCTACTTGAAATACCTTATTGAAATCTGGTAATGCCAATACAGGTTGCTTTGTCACCTTTTGCTTCAATAACTCAGAACTTTTATTTGCTCTTGATGTCCACTTAAAGTATTTTCTATGACCTCTCATTATCTCTATCATAGGGTTACATACTGAACTAAAATTTCTGATGAACTTCTGGTAGAAACTAGCTAATCCATGAAATGATCTGACTTCTCCAATGCTCTCCAGTGTAGGCCACTCAACAATTGCTCTAACTTTCTCAGGGTCCTTCTTCAATCCTTCCATAGAAATCACAAATCCCAAATAAACCAATTCTTCCTTCATGAAACTACACTTCTTGATGTTTATCAGCAATTTCTCTTCTCTCAACCTCTGCAATACTTGACATCTTAGGTGCCACAAATGTTCTTCTTTTGTCTTACTGAAAATCAGAATTTCATCCAAATATACAATAATAAACTTACAGAAGAATTTATTCAAAATTTCATTCATCAATCTCATAAAAGTGCTCAGTACATTTGTTAATCCAAAAGGCATCACTAACCACTCATACAATCCTTCATTTGTCTTAAAAGTAGTCTTCCTTTCATCTCCTTCTCTGATTTTGATCTGATGGTATCCACTTTTCAAGTCTATCTTTGTAAAATATTTTTCTCCACTCAAAAAATCCATAATATCATCCATCCTAGGTAAAGGAAATCTATACTTAACTGTGATCTTGTTGATTGCTCTAAAGTTTGTACACATTCTCCATTCTCCATCCTTCTTTAGTGCTAACACTATAGGTACTGCACAAGGGCTCAAGCTTACTCTGATCAAACATTTCCTCAACAGCTCATGTATCTGTCTATTCAATTCTTCATTCTCTACTAGTCTCATTCTGTGTGCTTCTTTGTTAGGCAAACTAGCTCCAAGAATAAGATCCATGTGATGAATGATACTCCTCATTGGTGGCAATCCTCCAGGTACATTATCTAATATGATGTCTTTATACTCTATCAGCAACTCAGTTATCTCCTCTAGTTGTGATTCTTTAGTCTCTGTCTTCAGGGTTTCAAGCTTCTTAGGAATCAAAGCAAAACACATATTCTCATGTCTTAAACCATCCAAAAAATTTCTTCTATCTACCAAACAAATTATAGCATTCCCACATACTTCACTCTTAGGATCATCTTCTAAAGGAATCAAGGTAATTCTCTTTTCATTAGATGTTATAGTGTAAGTATTCTTTCTTCCATCATGTATATCTTTTCTATCATACTGACATGGTCTACCCAACAATATATGACATACATCCATAGGCATAATATCACACAATACTTCATCATGATAAGATCCAATATGAAATTTTACCAAACATTGTTCACTCACTAGTACCTTATGATCATCTTGAATCCATGTTATTTGATATGGCTTAGGGTGTTTCAATCTTTCCAACTTCAGCTTAGTCACCATCTCCTCTGAAACCAAATTATCAAAATTACCACTATCAATGACAAATTTACAACATTTACCTCTTGGTTTGCATCTTGTTCAGAACAAACTTTTCCTCTATGGTGGTTCCTCATTTGTCTCTGCTTGAAATAGTGCTCTCCTCATGACAAGTGATTCTCCTTTCTTAGGTTTACTAACTGAACTTGGTGATCCTACAGGTTCTTCCACATAAGCTGCTCTTCCACTATTCTCTGTCTTCTTGCTTGTACTTCCTTGATTACATTCAAATTCTCCATGTCCTTCACCTCCACACTTAAAACAAGTTCCTCTAAATGTTCTCCTATCAGGTCCTCTTCCTTCTCTCCTATATCCTTCACTCTAGTATGCATTAGGGTTTCCTCTGCGATAGAAAGTTTTGTCATCTCTTTGGTATGCACTGCTATCTCTATCTTCCTTCTTGAATGTACAATCTTATCTGTTCTACTCCACAAATGATCCTTCTCCTCTAGAAAATGTTCTACCTCTCTAAAATTTACCTCCTCTTCCTCTCTATCTCTGCTCATTTTCTTGTTCAACTTTTCTTCAACTTTCAGGGCAAACTGATATGCTTCTTCCAAAGATGTCATCCTCAATAAACTTATTTCTTCTTGAATGTTCAATCTCAGTCCATTGATGTATCTAGCCACTTTCTCATTGCTTGCTTCACTATGTCCTATCCTTATGGTCATCTTATGAAATTCTTTAGTATATTCCTTCACAGATTTCTCTTTTTGTCTCAAGTTTTGCAATCTCTTCAATACTTCCAACTCATAGTCAGCAGGTATAAACTGATTCTTCAATTTTATCACCATTCTGTCCCATTTTGTAATCTTCTCTTTTCCTCTTATGTTTCTATCCAACTGGACTTCCTTCCACCAAATAGCAGCATGTCCTTTCAAGCTTTTCTTTGAAAATTTCACCTTCTCCGAATCTTCAATTTCGTCATACTCAAAGTATTCTTCTAGGTCATTTATCCAATCAATCAACTCCTCAAGATTCAAATTGCCAGTGTAATTTGATACATCAACTCTGGGTCTTTTCCCAATCTATGAAATAGCTCACAACATCCTGACTTGATCTAATTCTTCTTCTTCTCCTAGGGTTTCTTCATTTTGATCAATGGATTGGAATTCTTCATCATCATCACTTTCAACATTAGGTTGAGGCATCAATCCTCTTCTCTGATCTTCTTCAACAGCATCCAAGCAAAATCACATTATTTTCATCATTTTCATCATCTCATATGTCCTTCCAGCCATAGTACCAACATCAGGTATTCTCCTCGGTGGCATGTCTTCCTAGGATCAAGTGTAACTCCCTCAAATTTGGTGATCGGGCTACAAGGTGACAACTACCTCACAATCAATGATTGGTTGACAACACAAGTAGTTTGCCTTAGATTTGGAGATCTATTCACAGCAAGATCTTATGGAATGCCTTCTCAAACTTCACTCAATTTGCTCACTTCGCTCCCAAAGGATTCAAACTTCGCTCTAATACCAGTTGGTGCAATCACAGTTAGGAGGGTCAATAGAGTGAACAATCTAGACTATGCAACAAGAGTAAACACAACAAAAGCAACTTAATTATGGAATGCAAATGTAGATTTAGTCATTTAGTAGATCATAGATTTAAAATGCAAACAAGATGGTAACGTGCAGGCTTACAATTCGGGCTCACAGGCTTGATTCTCTAGTTAAAATATATGCACAAGATATAGCTTTGAAGCACCTTTGCCAAGAATTCAAACTATCTATCTATCTCTATCTGATTGAATACTTTCCTATCCATCTATTACATGATTATATATCATCTTCATATCACAAGAGTCATCCACATTGGCCAAGGAAGATCACAAACTCCAATGAAGAGTTGTAACGTGTGTACACAGATAAGTCAGACCTAATCGACTTGTACTCCTCCACAAATGGATGAAACAAGGTGCGGATCTCAAGGACGGTTGGCCAAGTTCCAAACAACATTGAATGATGTGTCATTTAGCTCTATAAGTCATGAAATGCTTTGCAGGTCTTCTCCTTTAGCTAATTATCTGAGACTGTCAGGATGCTTTATTCTGAGAAAATAGTCGATCTTCTGATACTGATATCTTTCTGGTACATGATCCAAATGATCTAAATTTTGGATATGATGTGAATGAAAATGTCTAGATGTTAAGTCCAGTTCTGCAAGGTCTTAAATGAAACTATGGCAGAATGCGGACCAAAATACAAAAACTGGTTCTGACTGAACTGACTGTACTGAACTTGAAAATGAAAGAAAAAAAATGACATGCAAATGTTTTTGGTTGATGAAAGATTTCTCTTGAACCAAGGATGTTCCCGTATCATACATTTAGGATTTGGCATGATAGATTCACCAGTATGAAGACTGTGATTTGTAGAGGTTTGCAGAGGTGTCTAGGAGAAATGTCTTTGCTCTGTATTTCTTTGCAAAGTGGTTTTAGGTCTTGTGGTTCTATAAATGTGCTTATAAGGTTCATATCTTTCTTCTGTTGGAGTTGTTCATGGTTTCATGATTTGAAATTTGATTTCTAGAGATACAGTGTATGACGGAGATAGTTAAGTATACTAGATAAACATGATAAGGCTGTGCAGCAGGTGAAAGTTGTTGCAGAGGAATTTGTTGGATTTCAAGATGTTTCAAGATGTTCGTGGAATAGTCTAGATTATGTTAAAGCTTAGTATGTGGTCCACAAAGTTGTATTCTATCTTGAGGAAGCGTGTAATTAAAATTTCATTGTGTTAACATAGGTTTGGATGACCTTGGGTTTTTACACTATTTGCAGAGTTGCTTCGATGATTGTGAAAGCGTGGAGTGGCGTGCTTGGATGAATTTAGGTCTGAGCTAAGATGGGTTGTGGTCTAACTTCATTCCTTTCCACCATGGGAATGTTTTTGGTCTAACCTAATTTAAATTTGCAAAGCTAAGGTGATTTTCTGACCTTAGAGAATGCTTTCAAGGTTGAAGAAGGTATAAATAAGTATCAAGGGATTGTGAAAGGAAGGGTGCATGATGTATGTGATGTGAATAATAGTATGGTAGAATGTGTGATGTAGTACAAGATTTCATGTGTTAGATTACTGGATGTAGTGAGAGGAAGGTGTCTACAATTCTTCAGTAGGATTGTGAAGGCATTGATGGTGTTGCGGTGGAATTCTCTGTTGCATTGAGATAGTCCTCTCCTTGTAACAATCTTCTCTATCTTCTTCTCTTTTCTGGTAGTGAGCCTTTCTTTTGGGTTGTGAGCCTATTTTTTTTGGTGTTGATATTACTTTATACTGTGATCTAATCCTCACCATGGTTTTTCCCTTCTTAGGTTTTCCACGTAAATCTGATGTTCTCTTGTGGTTGATGTTGATTCAGTTTGTGTTATTTTCTTTCATGCTTAATCATCATAACAATTTAAGGGTTAATTGAATTGATGTGAATCTAAATGTGTTTGAGGGTTTTGGAATTATAAGTTACAACTGATTCACCCCCCTCTTAGTTGTCTTGTGCATTCAACATCATAACACAAAGTTTACGATTTCATAAATTAACTCCTCCAACTTCCATTCATATATTGAAATAACTGAAATATAGAGCAACACCAAAATGAAAAATTAACAACACAATATTTGCCAAAAGATTCATAAGCATCGACAGGCTTAGAATATATAGCCTTGCCAATAATAACTTTCTTTTTAAAATAATAACGACTTCTTGAAGACAACCAATTAAAAGATAATTAACCAAGTTTTTAAAGCAACAATTTTCAAAGAAAATTATATTAAAAGAAACAACATAAAACATGAAATTTCATCACGTGGCAACTGCTAAGTCTTCTCCTTGAATTGTTTTGCTCTCCTTGTCTTGTCCGCCAGTTGTAGTAGAGTCCACCTGTGCTCGTAACTTCACCTTGTAACTTCAATTTCTAGAGATAATGGGAGTTATGACCTTGCCACTTGGAGAAATAGTGATGTGCACCCTAAGCTTGCACCTGTTGATTGTTCTTTCCAAATCTAGTAGCCTTTTATTAATTTCATCAACTTCTACTTTGAAAGTTCTAAGATAGATGGCCATGTTCCCAAGCTTACCCAGTGATTCACCTGTAACAATATATCTTCACCAACAATTTCCTCCATCAGCATCCTTTTAAAGAATCACTTTACTTCTCCTACATCTCACAAATCCTCACCACATTCATTTAGAATTTTGACCTCAAAAGTGTTACAGTTCTTCTGGAGGTCTATAAGGTTAGCACAATATTGATTAAGAATTCCTCTTATGTCACTGTTATATTACTCGAGCACAGATATCTTCCATTTGAGAGCATCTAACTAAGAGATAGATTCATTTTCTTTTGGATCATTTAAAATCCTTT
Source organism: Cunninghamia lanceolata (assembly GCA_027924645.1). NCBI lineage: Eukaryota > Viridiplantae > Streptophyta > Pinopsida > Cupressales > Cupressaceae > Cunninghamia > Cunninghamia lanceolata. The sequence goes on along the minus strand of BSBN01000281.1, from coordinate 878,308 downwards.
CAGTCAAGAGAATACCTCTGTCTATTTTGATATTTTTTTGCACCTCTTTAGATACCATCAGCAGACCACTTTCCTCCTTAACATTTTGTAATTATGTTGCTAATCCCTTCCTCTTCTCAGATATAAGAGCATACAACCTCATAGCCTCCTCAATATATAACAGGCTATCAAAAGTAACCTTCTCAATCCACTGCTCAGTGGCTTTGGCTATGGTTTGATATCCCTTAATTCATTGTAGCATGCTGGGATCCATACTATTAATAGTGATACTAGGGGTTGCATCAAAAGACTGACAAATAATGTTTAAAATAGACTAAATAAAAGAGGTCAAAGTATTCACCTGGGCCTGCAATTTCAAGTTCTCTTGTTGTTCTTCTTTAACCCTTTTCACCAGCATGCTTATAGAGAACTTAGCATGATATATATCTACATCAACAGTTGCAAGGCCCATATTGATTTTTCTCATATTAAAATCAGCTTATGTGACCTCATTTTCATTCTTGTCACCAATGGGACATCAATTTCCAAAACACGATGTCCTATAGCAGAATCAGTTACCATCCTGGACATCCTTTTAGTCTTTTTAGGCTTAGGTGTCACCTAGAACAATTTGGATACAATATATGTATTCGTGTCAGTCATAGGAGTGAACCTCCTCTTTTTCTCTACAACCTTCTTCAACCAAGATGGTGATGGTAACACAACATTACTATCATTGGTACCCAGGGTAACATTATCTGGCTGACAAGAAACATTATGTACAAGGGTCCCATACAATCCAGGGGAAGTTGGATTATCAAACAAAGAATGAAAAATACTATCTTCACCAATCTGATGAAAAATTCAAGAATCACTATCTAGCACAGAGGAATTAGGAGAGGCCAAATGGTTTGCCTATAGCTACTGCAAGGCATCCATTTTTTTTCTCTTCCTACTCTTGTAGACGTAGGTTGTCCATCTTGTTCACATGTGCCTTTCAACCTCCTATTATCCTCAGGCTATTCTCCATCCCCACTTGATTATGAACCAACTCCATGATGATTTGTCTCCACTCTAGTAGAAGCTCTTGGGGTACCAGATGCTTGGGATGTCCCTTGATCTCTCATTCCCGATTCCTTTGGAACAAAAAAACCTGCATGCCCTCAAGATTTTCCTTTCACCCACCTTTCAATCTTTTCTTATACCAAGGAGGACCGATCCTTAACATTGAAGTAATTTCCTTATTATACCATTGTATTCAAGGAAAGGGTTTAAAAGAAACATCATGATATCCTTCATCAATAATCTCATAATTATCATCTACACCACCTGGAATTTGCAAAAGCAAATTAAAGGCTCAGATTTGATCTAGTGTCAACCTCATCTAGTCCCTTATCTAAACTTCCCTTTCATCTATATAGTCTTCCTAATAGTCCTCCAAGTGTGGCTGGTGTTCATATAGATTACCCCCATGAAAGTTCCTTTTGAGATAATTTTTACTATCGAAAAATGACCTTACAGATAAAGGATGAAAATTGAATTCTACCAGAATCTTCTCTGTATTCCTGGCATGATCATTTGATTTGCAAGTAAAGAAAGACAAAGACACAGGAAATGCATATCCTTTCTTTTTCATTCCATGATATTTATAATTCATAGTCACCATTCGGTGATAGACTTCCAAAAGAATAAAATAATCAGATGCATATCTCGGTAATTTCAACGAGGCATTTTCATAACCCCCAACCTGAAGGTAAGTGAATATAGCAAATTGAATTTAAAAACTTCCATACCTCATCACCAATGTACCTACTTCAGGTAAAATTCTCCTTTCAAGTGTACCTTCAATCCTCTTTACAGAAAACATGAGGAACACATCATTGACACAGCTCAATCTTTCATTCTCTTTTCCCTTTGCAATTGAGGAAAATACTTGTACACAGGTGTGTCCGGTGTTAATGAACCTTGGGTCCTCAACCCTACCCAGACAACTTGTTTACTGGCTAAGATATAGAACAAATAAGAACACATGTGAAAAGACACCTTTTGGTGAAAGTTAGTTAGTTGCTCGTTCAAGTGATCACTAATCAATTTGGCCTAGTCAACATACTGGCATTCACTACACACCACCAAGATGAATTGACACATCCAATTTTTAAATGAATCAGACTCAACACTCCTAACAACTCAGTGCAGTAGAGTGATCATATCCGATATTTTCTCTTTGAAATGTGCCCTTTTTAAATTGGCAAGAATTTGAGATTTTCCCTTCTTTTCAACTTTCAGCCAGTTCCTAACAATGGAATTCAAGCACCGGGATTTCTTATCCCAAAAATAACCCCACCCCATAGAGACATACATCTCAACAAATTCTTCTCATTTAGGTAATCTCAATACACAGAAAATGGCCTTAGCATTAATTTTCGTAACCACAAAGCCATCAAAATCTCTTATCTCTTGTGAGTCCAACAAATAATTCTTTGCACATGAAAGAACTAAGTTTGGGCATGGCATAGCAGGTGGAAAACCTCCAATGTGGGCTAGCCTACTGGTTAGACTTTTCTCTTCTATAGGAGTTCTAAGGTTTTGCTACATTTGACACCAGAAATCATCCAAGTCTATGTTCCCAAGTTTAGTGTCCCTCACCTTAGATAAACCATTTTCTATAATAGAGGCAACAGAGAAACCCTGATACTTATACTTAATTTTCACTTACTTCAGAAACCAGAACACAAAAGCCTCTATGACTGCTAGGGGCACCAAATAATTTTGTAGAAAATTTGAAGAAGACACACAATCTAGACTCATGAAATAAAATTGTTCTTTCCACCAAAATGACTTCAAGAAAATTGAACTTATTATAGCAAAGAGAGAGAGAGAGAGAGGAAAACCAATTATCTGACCTGGTTACAATAATCTATGCTCAACACTTTGCAGTCCAGAGGTCCTTCAAAGCTCACTAGTTGAGATGCAAGATAAGGCATTTTACGAAGGTGGCAAGCCTTTATAAAATGTCTGATTAATTGTCATTGATTTTGGTGGCATGTACAGTGGTACAATTCATAAATAAGCTACCTTAATTGTCCTTCGAAAAATGTGCAATCATACTCCCCAAGACATTCCTTATTAATTACAAAATGACAGATTTCACTTCCGCCACACACATTCATAAATGGAAAAGATGGCTCCTCGAAGAATGAACCAAGCTTTAGTCAGGAGATCGGTAACTTTTAGAACTTTAGAACCATTTGTCAGGAGTTCATAAGTTCTAAGAACTCCTAACTCGTCGACTACAAAGAACTTAAGCACTAGGACTAACACAAGGCCAATGACAAGGACTTAAACCATGACTTTCAAAGAAGAGTCAGTAAATTGGAAGGTTTCAGAACTTGACGACCTGTAGACTAAGGTTCAGAAAAGTGAAAAATCACCAACTATGAAGGAAAAATGTTTAGAAGGGAATGAAACAATAAACAATAAAGAGGGGGACTTTGACTTAACACATAAATGGAAAAAAAAATATTGGGTAGCATGTATAAAAAAAATCAAGCTATAGATGCAAGTAAAGGACACATGAGAAGATGTGACACATATTTTTGTGATTTTTTAAAGTAAATAATTAGTTATGAGTTTTTTATTGCAATTTTTAAAAATATTAAAAAGTAATTTTCTAGCCAACTTAACTTGGTCAAAAAAATATGAAATTCAACCAAAAAATAGACCTATAGCCAGTGAAGCCTAAAGTGTGATGCATCTTTTGAATCTGAAAGTTGTGGACATTTTTCAACCAATATGTCTATTAGGAATTTAGATGTAATGTATGTAGAAAATTAATAATTGCTTATTAAAATTATAATTAGACATATATTATATTTTTAGAATATTGAGAGCTTTCCTAATATACCTTTTTTGTTTTATTAAAATTGGATAAATAAAGGTCCATTAGCATTGAGGGTGAAGTCGAAGAAAATCTATGAAAATATCCCAAATCATCATTTGCATAGAGAAGGTAGGTTTGGGTTTCTGACGCCTAATTCCAAGGCAACGTTTTGGGAAAAATATTGAAACCAAAATGGATATCCATTTAGCAACGAATAATCAACAAAATCATAAACTATTTCTAAAAAATTGCATGAAAACCTCGTGATATAGTAACACAAATAGAGATTAAATCAGAAAATGAACAATGAAATTCATTACCATAAACTCCATTTTTCAAGGTATATTTTCTCCAAAATGGTGAAGAGATGTGGGTTCTCTTTTGTAAAGATAATCACTATTTCAACAGCATGTAATTAGCATAAAATTGGATCAAAATATGACAAAATATGGATGGCATGAAGGTAAATGGATTTATTGGAGGATGAGGGTCTTATTTATAGATTTTTGAGGAAAAAAGATCAACAGTGGAGGATGCATGAGAAGATCGATGGTGGAGAATGTATGAGAGGATTTTCCTTGGATTGAGGGGGGTTTGTTGTAGTCATGCGACATATGTCTTTTAGTTTAGAAAAATGTGGAGATGAAGTGGAGAGCAAATGGCCATGTGTCATTTGATTGAGAAAATGATGGAAATATGTTGGAGGAAAAAGAGCCATGTGCTATGTGAGGTGTTCATGTGAGGTGAAAAGGTAAATAATTAAATAATTAAATTATTTGTGAGAAGGAAATTAGCTAATTAAATAATAAGTCTATTATTTAATTAATATGTGGAATACATTTGATGAAAATGGCGGACGTGAAGTGGGGAGCGGAGGTGCGTAAGGAGCATTCCGAACTGGAGATTGTTCGCAAGTTGGTGGAAGATGGGATACTATCAGTAGATGATTTGGGCAGTGGTGACATTAAGCAACTGGTGGCTGCTCTCTGATAGAAGGTGGAGGTCATCAAGCATCGAAAGGAGCAGGGCACTGTTAGGAACGACGGATCTTCTCCCCCGGTTTCTTTTTCTGCTGTTTCACCCGCTGCGATGGCTCACACAATGGGAATCTTCATGCATTGCAAGAATTCCTCGAATCCTTACCATGTTTGTTCCGATTATTGCAAAGAACGGATCCTCTCCCTCAATCCTTTGGCAGACCTAGGGTTTGTCTCAGCTCGGGCATCAATGCCCAATAAGTCTTTGGCTATGGCTCCAGATCCTCCACCCCCTCCACTGGGTCCTCCTCGCGATTCATTCAATTCTTTGCATTTGGGCGATTGTAGGGTGGATTTGTCCACTGACCCTCTTGATTACCATATTTCTGATGAGAGCTTAAGGAAAGTCTCCTTAGATATGGGATCTAGAGCTCTAGTTTTTAGATCGATGGGGCGTCGACCTTCAGTAATTGATTTCTTGGACTAGTGCAAGCACTGGTGGGATAAATTATCTCCCCCTTCCATCGATTTGCTAGATTTTGGTTTCTTTCTCGTCATCTTTCAAAATGATGAGGATTGCAGATTTGTCCCGGACAATGGATCTTGGTTTTCTAGCAGAACAAGATTATTTATGACTCCATGGACTCCATTCTTTGATCCTGCAAATTTCCAAATTCCTTCTATCCCAATTTGGATGTGCCTTTACAATTTGCCTTTGGTTTTACGTAACCCTTCTCAAATCAAATCCTTGGTCAACCATTTCGGCACCTTCATTAAAATTAAGGAAGGAGCGAATCCCAGAAGGTTTGTCAGAGTTTGTGCCTGATTGATATTTCCAGGCCATTGCCTCACATGATCCGTATCAATTCATCCCTTTGATCCTGGACACAATACATTAATTTTGAAGGGCTTCCGAAGAGATGCTTTAGGTGCTTTCAACTTGGACATAAGATTGCTGGCTGTCATTCCAAAATCAACAATGGCTAGTGGTGTGTCAGGCTGAAGAAATGGGTTCGTAAGGAAGGCCCTCCTAACACAGATTTTGTTTGGAGAAATCATGGCATGTTCATGGATCAACACTCTTCTTCATTCCTAGAAGCTGGGGCTGAGGAGCAGTCTGAAAACACTTCCCCCCCATCCAGTGGAGCTGAGGTTGCACTTAATTAGCGAAAGGATAGAGATAAGCAGTCATTTTTAGGGGACACAAGGAATGTGGAGCAAGGGCTGCTTCCTTCCAATGATCAAGTGGATCGGATGGTTGCAATTGCTGGTTCAAAACTACACCTCATTCCCCTCACTGTTGGAAGGGACTCAAATTTGGTTAAGGTTGGCAAGCATAGGGGTAGGAAAACTGAAGCTGAGAAACTGAGAGCAGAGGCCCAAACCGCATTAGATGAGGGCACCCAATGGAAGATGGAAGAACTTCTCATGAGAAGCAAAAGTAAACAAAGGAAAGGCGGACTTTAAGACTCTCATGGTGGATTTTTTGGTCTTTTATGTAGATGTATTTTCCTCTACTTCCTTCCGTCTCTTCTGTCTCCTCTGCTCCCTGTTTTAGGGTCTGAAGCATTCTTATTTTTATGACCTTTTATGTTATATGGGACTGGGCCCAAAACCCACATATTACGCAACAAATATATATATATGTGTGTGTGTGTGTGTGTGTGTGTGTGTGTGTGTGTGTGTGTGTGTGGAATACATTTAGGTGAGGTAAATTAACTAATTTGGTTATTTAGTTAATTTAGGATAAGGTTGTACTTAGGATGAATTTAGATGTCTAGATCCATTTTGAATCCCAATGCATTTTGAAGCAAATTGGTGAAAATTTTGAAAAAAACAAATCAGTTTCAAAATAGATATCCATCTTGCCAAAATAGATATGTGTGTTTCCAAAATGGATATCTGTTTTGAAAAAGTTAATATTTGTTTTCTTTTCACTTACCAAGCCAAAATCTGAGCCTAAAAAAGAGTTTCATGATGGCAAACACTTACATGTAATTTTTTTCCTCCATTGAAACTATTTGGCCCATCATGATCTCACACTCACTCACAATAATATAATCAAAATATTATGCTTATAGAAAATACTAATAAAGTGAAAAATATGCATTGATTATACCAGTGGAAACTACCTATACATCTATGGAAAATTCTTGAATATATCTTCACTTGATTTTAACCACATAGATATTAAAATGCATAGGGAATTAATTACATTCATGGACATTTAAATCTCATTTTAAATCATTTCTTTGGGCATAGAATTAATATTTTAATCATTCGTTGTTAATGGCACAATGTTATGGTTAAAGTATGGCATTGTTATCCATGCCACCAAGGTCAAACCCTTGTTGGGCCAATGAGCTCGCAGACTTTGAGCCCTACTAGGCTAATGAGCTCATAAGCCTTGCTTCCTCACAAGGCCCCTATTGGTCCAATGAGCTCATAGTTTAAATCCCTTGCTAGGCCAATGAGCTTGTGGGTTTGAACCACCAATGTTAATGCAAGTGTTCATGCTAAGGGCATTCATGCCTGGGGATGAGGTCCCTAATGTTGTGGCTTTGTGCTAGTTAATAGCTTTGGTCAAAAGCTTGTCACCTAGCAAAAAATAAAATAAAAAAAAATTTAATCATTCAGACTAAAATAAAACTATTGCTTTCCTCGCCAACTAGCAGATAACTTTTTCTCACCAATGGCACTACCTCCCACTCTAGCCATCTTCATTTTCTCCTTGAAACCTGCTATCTATTGATGAGATTTGATCCAATGGCATGAGATAATTAATTCATGTGACTTTGTTTTAGTATTGTACGGGATCTTAATAAAATTATACATTGCCTTGAAAGGTCATGTGAATCCTTTCAAGTGGGCTCCAACAGTGCATTTAAGTTTGGAAATACATGGACTTCATTCCTAAATAATTAAAATTTATCAGAATAGTAATAAAAACAACAATATAATCAAACACATATGCTTACAAAAAATACTAATAAAGTGAGAAACACACATTGACTATACCTGTAGCAACTACCTATACACCTATAGTAGATTCTTAAATATATCTTCACTTGATTTTAACCATGCAAATATTAAAATGCATAGATAATTAATTTATATTAGTGGACCTTTAAATCTCCTATTAAATCCTTATGCAGTGCATAGAATCAATATTTTAATCATTTAAATTAAAATAAAATTATTGTAGGTACCACCAACTAATAATTAACATTTTTGGCCAATGGCACTACCTCGTACTCTAACCATCTTTATTTTCTCCTTGGATCCTTGTGAGCCATTGATTCAATTTGATCTAATGATACATGATAAATAAAACACGTGACTTTGTTTTAATACTACAATCTCTAAATAAAATTATACATGGTTAAGCCCCAATAGCACAAAGGGATATTCCTAGGTTGAGGGAATTGATTATGGTGAGATTTTCTCTATAATTGCTAAGCTAACTTCCATTCAGTTCTTATTATCTATCATATTAGATTTTGACCATGAGGTTGAGTAGATAGATGTGAAGACAATTTTTCTTCATGGTTATTTGGAGGAAGAAATTTACATGATATAGCCAGAGCACTACATTGAAAAAGGTAAAGAAAATTTCATTTATAAGTTGAAGAAATCTTTATATGGGTTTAAGCAATCTCCTAGGATGTGTCAAAAATTTATTAGATTTTTTATTTGGATTGGGATTTTTTGGTCCAAATCAGATCATTGCATTTATTATAATATGAATAATGATCGTTTCCTTCTTATCGCATTATATGTTGATGATATGTTGTTTATTGGTAATGATAAGGCCATGATTTGTGAATTAAGGTCTTATCTTTCAACATAGTTTATGATGAAAGACTCAGAGAATAATGATTCAACTTAGGAATAGAGATTAGGAGAGATAGAGCTAAAAAAAGATTTCATTGGGCCAGAGAAAGTGCTTGAATTTGGTATTGGAGAGATTCAACATGACAACTTGTAGACTAGTGTGTGTTCCTATTTGAGTGGGGACTAATTTAGTCATAGATCAGTGTTTGACTTCTCCTACTAAGATGGAATATATGGCTAGAGTACCAAGTATTCTAGTGCTATTGGGAGCTTAATGTATGTTGAGTTATGTACTAGATTAGACATTGCCTAAGTAGTGGGAGTGGACTTACCCACTTCATGATTAATCTTGGGCAAGTTCATTGGGATGAAGTGAAGAGGGTCTTTAGATATTTGCAAGGTACCTTTGAGTACTCCATTTGTTATCATGGTAATTCTATATGGGACCAAAAATTAATTGATATTTATGGTTTTGTGGATTCAAATTGGACAAGGTATGTTGACAATAGGAGATCCACCAGTGGATATATTTTTACTACATTTTGGGGCGCAATAAATTGGATGAATAAGTGATAGTCTATGGTCACTTTTTCCACTACAGAAGTAGAGTAAATGACATCTACTCATGTATGTAATGAATCCATCTAGCTTAGACATTTGTGTTTAGATGTGGGGCTAACTCTAGGAGCTATTACAGTTCTATTTGACAGTAAGAGTGCCATATGTCTAGAAAAGAAGCTAACCTTTCATGCAAGGACAACATATATTGATGTCCACCACCATTTTGTTCATGAAGTGGTAGAGGATGGGAGTGTGATGATGAAGAAAGTTGACAATTCACAAAATGTTGTAGATGCATTAACGAAGCTAGTGAGCATAAAAATGTCCATGTGATGTTATGAGTCTATGGGCCTCTCAACCCCTAGTAATTAGTTCATAGTATTGATACTCCTTTTGATCTTTGAAGGTGTTCAAGAAGTGAGATAATGTTAGGAAATGTGTCTCAACCTTGCTTCTAATGTTAAAATTACAAATAGTGTGATTTTAGGCTATAAGATAGGAAAAAAAAATTGGCATTAGAGTTGGTTTTTGGCCAAAATAAATATTCTAGGTTGTATGGATTTGCTTCTATAAATTCCTAGTGTGTATATATCTTTGAGCTCTACAACCTAAAAAAGGGGCCCCCATGACCTCCAAGATAAAAAATTATGACCTTTGAAAGTTGGGCCTACTATATTGGAAATATAAAAACATTTGAGACACATAAAAGAGCCAAGTAAGAGAAATTTGTACTTGTTGAAAAACTTATGATACATGTTATGAAACATCATAAGGCATCTTTGGATGGAGATAATGGAGTCAAAATAGAACACCCAAGTTGGTGAGTGGATTTTGATGATCTTATGATAGGTGGAAGGAATATGCTATTTTTAACCTGTGAATTCATCTTGGGATTTGGGTATTGGATTTTTAACTAAGGATTCGAGTATCATATTTTGGATGGTTTTTCTTATGGTTTTTGTAATTACCATTTTATGGTTTAATGTATTGTGTATCTGATTTATTGGGTGCTTGAGATAGAAGTTTTAGTGTGAATTTTGTAGGTATTATTATGCTGCCAGAATTCCTCCACATCTCAGGTTGGTGATACTTGACAAGGGTCATTGTACCTTATCATTTAATCATATTTCAAGTGTCAAATCTAGGGCTGTGTCCATGGCTATCTGCAATTAGTAATCCTAAAGTTGCCTAGTTTTATCTAACTAACTCTAATGATCTTTACTTGATTAAAGAAACTTAATATTACTGATCTATCTGTTGTGAAATAAATTCTAAGAATATTGAAAACAAAATTGAACAATGAATTGCTTATTGTAAATCTATATTACTCCTTCCAATGGAAACATGCATTTATCTATGAAAACAATAACTATCTCCTTAAACAGAATTTGAAATAACAAAAACGACAGTAGTAGCCTTCTGCCTTAGTGGTGAGAGTGGGCCCTTGCTCCACACCCTTGGGGCTGAAGACCAAAGTAAAGAATCAACACAAGAAGATAAGATTACAACTCAATTCCAGTCCAATTCCATTAGCTTTGTATTCAGAAAATGTTTATATCAAAATAAGGTTACAGAAATAAAAAATTAATTACTGTCCCTTCTGCTGCTACTTCTATAAGTTTATATCTAAATCTATGATGAGATATCACTTACCCTATCTACTAGTTCATCTAAGAGATAACATCAATCTCGTTATTCTACTAACAATCTAACTATAGAATGAATATCCATGCAATTAAAATAGATTTAGTGGAACAACAGTCCATACTAAATTTGAGTCTTAGTTTTAAATACACTTGGGCAGCGAGGCCCTCAAATATAGGTATTTAAATCAGTTTATCAATAACTCATGCAAAATCAAAAAGAGATAAAACTTCCAGCAGTTAACTATGGTTTGCCCTTAATCACTCAGGTGATGATTTGAGTAACATCAGGAGCATCCCAATCACTACTGGAGGTGTTTGACTAATAGCTATGCTAGAAATCTGCACTGTTCTAAAGAGGCATCGGAGATGTATGTTTTTGTCTGTAGCTCCGGAGATATGTTTGTGACCTTCTCGTTCAGCTTCAGAGATGCTTGTGACTTTCTCATTCAGCTCTAGAGATGCTTGTGACTTCATTCCAGCTCCAGAGATGGTTCACCTCCTTATCCCAAAATCTCTCCAATCAAATTGAAAAACATTAGAGACTAGTCATGGCATTCTAATGTCTGCTCTGGAGATCATTAGGACTACCTCCAGAGATGCACAAAATTGTCTACCCGAATACCTGCACCTGTTGATTCAAAAAGAGAAGATTTCTGCATGTTTCCATCAATTCTATGCACATTAGTCCTTCAATCAGAAATCATGATTCTAAGTAATTCATCTCTTATTAATCATCATTAGAACAATCTTGTTAGCTTATTTTGGTGCAGTCATCAGGACAATGGAATAAGAAGGGAGAACAAGAGGGGTAAAAAGGTGTATTTCATGGGTGCTACCTAGCACTCATCAATACTCTTATAAAGGATTAGACTCTGCAAGCCTATTATAACCTTTGATTACTAAATAATACATTGAGTTTCTTTGGAGTGTGAGATTTTTCTCCCATAAGGGTTTTCCCCACATAAGTCAACGTGTCATGATATATTGCTTTTGTTTTTATTTCTTTGTAATTACGTGATTAGTTTAATTTTTCCATATCTCGTCTCATAGATTAGTGTAGGAAGCATATTTTGCACCTCTACTTCCTTTCAACCCTTTGCTAATTAATGTAAAAGGTGGGCAATTGAACCATAATTTTAAAAAATAAAAATTCAAATGACAATCAATTGGACCAAAATCAAAAGTTGCCTCTATAATATCTTAATATTAGGGATCAAACTACATTTAATAGCATGGTGATCTAATGTTGTTCTAAAATATTAAAAAATTAGATCCAAGGTGATTTGATCCTATGTACATGAAAACACAATTAAAATTGGGCTAAAGCATATGCCACTAGAACATTTCTATTCGCCACCATTTTTTAGACCCCAAAAGCTAGAAATTCACCAATTGGTGACAAATTACCTCATAAAAAATTTCCTAGTTATCATCCAATCTCTTCTTGACAAAGATGATAGTACTAGCTTGTCTCTAATGGTGCATTATAATATTCAAGACAAAATAGTAGAATCATAGGTGTCGACCAAATCTATTATTATGGTATCTCATAAGATGAAGAGCATTTTCATGTATTTTAAACTCTTTGGTGTGTGATTGTTTGAAATCCATTCTTGTACAAAAGAGAGTGGGAATGTCATTTTAAACAAGTCCTTTATGTTGTACTTATTTATTTTGATAATGAAATAGACCACCATTCAACAAAATAAGCTACTCATTCAAGGCATACTTGTAGAAACGTAAAAATCTCTTCCATTTCTATAGTTGCATATGGGGAAAGAAAATTGGTTGTCAAGTTCTTGTTCAAGGGTTCTCGTTTCTTCTTCTGTTGTGGAATAAGAGTGAGGGAAAAGGTCAAAAAGATTTAGGTGTAATGAAGCATGTCAAATACATTAGAAGGGCTTGAAGGAAAAGACATGAAAGTGCACATTCATCGAGCTAAATATATTTGTAGTATTGATCATGAGCAATTTATATTGTTATGATGCTTTCTACATACATAATTGTTAAAGAGGTCAATGCATAAAAAATATTTTTATTGTCATGTTAAAGAAATTGTCTTTAGATGTGAAATAACTATGCATAGCAAAGATTGAAGAATAATGTTAAACTCAATCGAATGTAAAAGACATAAAACATGATCTATTTAAACAAGTTATAATATATAAGTTAAAAGGATAATATTAGTTCTATTTTCACAATTTTTAAGAGTTCTAGATTTTATTTTGGTTTTCTTGTTCATTGATTTTTTTTATTATTAAGTAAAAGTGGGTTTTTGAAAGGACCCAAACCCTTTTACAACAATCAAAAGAGTTTTAGATGTTAATAAAAGTAGGCTTAACCGCTTTTAGAATTTGATTCAAAAAAATATGAGGGAAAGAATAATCATCTAAGCTAAACCAATTGAACATAAATAAACTTGATTTCCATCCTATGTAGCCATAGTTTCAACAAGAAAAAAATGTTTATAGCAAATGAAATCTTAAATCTAATCCAATTTAAAATAAACTGAAAAATAAAAAACTTTCAAGAATAATGAGTACAATTTGGTAGATTGTACAAATCAATTTAGACTAAACATTAAGTCATCCTTTTTAGAATTTTAGTAGTAATTTGTTGTCACAAATTAGTACATAAACCAAAATTTTAAACGAAGACACTTACAAAACTTAAAATTATTCACAATTTCACAAATCGAATAAAGTAAGTAGATTGTTTGAATTGAGTAAGTCATCAAATAATTATTATCTAGATATATTTATTACAATTACCAACATAGACTAAAGAAACAATCACTTCAACACACTTTCATAGATAAACCCATCAAATTTGTTTTAAAACTTTAAGTCATCGCATTATATCATATAAATATGTTCAAAAGACAATATATTTTTAAAAAGTGGCTATTCATAAGAAACAATCACTTCTCCATCACAAATACTACAAATGCATTACATTATATTGAATTTTTAAAATATAATTTCCAAACTTAAACCAAACAAAAATATTAAGAATAAACTTTAGAAAGTTGACCATCCCTAAAAACATCCAAAAATAACATGCAATTTTCAGAGAAAACTATAAATAATAAAAGTTAAATAGTTGTCATCAAAATCCACTACCATAAGAGAAAAGGCATTAGAAGCATCAACTAAGTCATTTCCAAAGAATATCAAACCTAAGCATAAGTGATTTTTTCTAGTAGAATTAGTAGATTTCTTACAAGAATGAAATACAAAATAGTTTTAAATTAATGCCATATGTAATCATATTTAGTTGTATCTAAACATTGATTCTTAAATGTACTCCCAAAAAGGTTTACTTTATATAACACTATATTCCCACTAAATTTAGATGGTAACATTCTAGTAGATTGGATTGTCAAATGTAATCTAAAGTTTTTACTAAAGGCAACATGGGATGGTCAAGTAAAGAGTTCCCACTGACCACTATAATGAAACATAGTTTAGCTTAGTCTTGAAAAGTGTAGGGCAAACCACATTATATAGGTTACATTTAGCCAATTAAGTTGATTAATCAACATAACTCAAGACTTTGATAGTCATAAATTACAATATAGTAGAATTGATTAATAATCATAACTTGTTTCTAAAATTCTAAGTTACAAAAATTTATTGATTATGGATAGAGATTTTATCTATGTATTTAGAAACTATTATGTGGGAGGCTTTGACAAGTTTGAATAGCAGAAACTCAACTTTGCAAATCCCAATGTATGTAGTTTGCCACTAAAAACTTGTAGCTTGCCTATCTAAGAATCAAGGGGAGTGGTAGTAGTAAATGTCACAACTTTTGTTTCCCCAAGATCAATTGGTGTTAGAGGAAAAACCCTAAAGTCAAGGCCTTTAAGATCTAAAATATCTTGTGAACAATATAAGAACATGCCTCCAATATAACAAGAGTTGTCCTTATATGGGCATGATGTGTCGAATTACAAATCCTGAATCCTAAATTATTGTGTGGCCATTATAGAGCCATCCTACAATTTGCTTTAATGATTTCACTAATTCTAGGAATCAAGGCATAGGTTTGGAATGCACATTGAAATATACACTCATTATTGATAGCCTCCATAGAATAAGTAAAGATAGTGGAGGAAATTAAATGCCAGAGGGATTGGCAATCAACAGTTATGTGGCTAAGGGTCCCTTTGAATAGATAAGTCTTGAAGAGAGTGTTACTTGGTCAGAACCTTTGGATTATGTTTAAGGAATTTGAGAATTGTTAGGGGTTTATACAGAGCTACAATGAACTACCATTATTTTTTCTTCATGGCTAGATGGAATGGTCCCCCTTGAAAGGAGACAATGTCTTAAAGAGCTTCTCCTAAGATTGTTAGTTCATCCACTTAGAGAGATTCTAACATAGCTTTTTGTGGATTGTAATGGAAGCATGTAATTTGTATGGTGGCTTTTCCCCAAGCATAGATTAATGGCCTTTCTAATGCTATAGCAACCCCATTGCAAACAGTAAATGATGTCACTGGATTTTCTATATCACAACTCCCAATTTCAACTCCCTCATCTTTAAGAATATTCACAACTTCAATGCCAAAATCACATCTTGGTTTTGAGTGTTCCTTCATATACAACATAAGAGTTTTGTTTCCGAAATCCTCTGCAATTCATTTTTTGATTCATTATCAAAATCATCATTATTTTTTTGCACACATCTTGACCAAATTCATGAGGAATTTTCACTTTTAGTGTATGTCGAAAAGGAAAAAGTGATTGTTAGGAATATAGAATTAAAAAAACCTTGAGAAAACTCAAGTTGTGAAAAAAAAATCAATGAAATTCAATTTGCCGATAATAGAAATTTTTCTTACACTTTTTCCAATTTTAGTATTTGCATATTTGAACTTATATAAACTACAATGACACTTAATTTATAAATGTTTTCACTAGGATGCATATGTATAATGATTTTGATTGAGTTTTGGTGGTGACTAATTTCTAGCAGTCTCTATTAAATTCTTGTGTCTAGGTTTGAAAAGCAATTGTTATTAAGTAAAGTTGGATACAAGTGGTACCATGTACTAATAACGTGTTAGCTATGATAATTTTAATAATGCAACATCCTTATCCCTCTAAAGGTAGATTAAATGGAAATACTTCTTGAAGTGTATATGGACTTAACAACCCAACTTGCCAACTTAAGACCTTGTCAGCTAATTAAATGGATAAAAAAGGTTTCAATGGTCTTCACTAGTAAAAACTCAAATTGTTTTTCTTTTGCACTTTTTAACTAATCAACTTCCAAGCCTAGATTAGTCCTTATGAACCAAGCTTGGAATAGACAATGAAAGAATGATTGCTCATTGTATGGAATTTGGCAGGGCATTGCCAATCTTCAAAATTGTCATCCCCAAAGATCTCTTTGTCCAAATTCTATGAATGATGAAACTTAGGAATCTTTTCATGTTTTAAGAACAATTCCTTAACAATACATTCAACATAGTCTAGCAACTGAATCAACTAAGCATGCTATGACTCAGAAATTCTAACAAATTTGCACTCTTTTCAACATAACTATCAAGCATTATGGTAAAAGTGTAATCTTTGTACAACTCTTGTATGAACTTAATATGCATAGAAATGCCTTTGCATCCAAATGATAAGTTAGAAAATAGATCCCTCTTTACCTTGAAGCTTAATGAGAAGTTAAAAATTAGGTCATTTTTTTACCTCGAAGCTTAACTAGTTAAAATGAGTTGAAGTTTAATAAGTTAAGATAGGCTACTCACTATTCTACTCGTAATATATTATTGCTATATAATGTCACTCAATTAATAATGTATTAAATTGAAGAAATATTATAAAAACTTGTGAACTTATAAAGAAATCATAGTACATTGTACAATATCAATCACTAAAACATAAGGATACACCTGAAAATAGAGAAAAGCTTATCCTTACTAAATTGTCAAAGTTAATTTTTTTTCATCAAGCCAATATGAATTCATTTACATGGGTTAAATGTTATGTCTACCCCTCTAGCAGTAAAGTCTTCCCAACAATTAGATGATCAAGCAAATTCACGTGTAAATTTTTTAGCTTCACCTGTAAAATTTTCAAATTCACGTGTAAAATTTTCAAATTCATGTGTAAAATTTTTAAATTCACTTGTAAATGTTTTAGCTTCACCTATAAAATTTTCAAATTCTCGTGTAAAATTTCCAAATTCACGTGTAAAGAGATACATTCCTAGGAGGACACATCCCCCAAATATGATAGAGTTCCAAAGCCCCTGTAGACACATGCAATTGTAGATTCAATTAGTTTGATTAAAAAATATACTTCTAAATGATTAGATTCAACATAAATACTAAGTATTTGAGATAATTGAATGAATTATTAATGGAAAGAAAAAATCCTTACTAATAAGTAAATTGTGATTATGTCATTAAAGAACATCATCTAGCATATCATAAATGACATATTTTTATTTTTATCATGAATATATTTTTTCTAGATGACACACTTTAAAGAGAGAAGTTGGAAAAATATGCTATAGAAATAGACTCTATTGCATTGAACAATACATTCTTATATATTTATAGATTTCCAAACAGAACACCTATGTGTCGATCTACGATGCCAACAAGTTGACATGTGACTTTAATAAAGTCAAAAAGTACATCAACAAGCTATGGAATCTAAGCCAGCCTATTTTCAAGTCTATATTTTTCTTGCAAATCTTTTAAAATATGAATTTATATAAATGATAAAACATAAATAAGGGATTGCATATTTCCGTCTCCAATCCACCCTTTATAGGAAAAGACACAGAATATTCAATAGGAGTTTCAACCCGAGAACCAATAAATTTGGTCTAAAAATCAGCAAATTAACTTGAAGTTGAATGAATGAATGCCAAAAAGTGATTTTCTTAAATTTGCAGTGTTTTTTATAGCATTATGTTCTACTTACACTAGAATATTTTACCCATAATTGTTCTAAGATTTTGAATCTACAGATGAAACTCAAATAAAGGTATATATTTATTTGGATTTTGATCATTCTCTTCAAAAGTAAGGCCAAAAAGATTGAATTTAAGCTGGCTAGAAAGCCAAAGGAACTAAAGCTAAAGGTATGTAAGAATTCAAGTTGATAACATATCCTAGGACCAAGGGCATAGATGCATGGTGTGTAAGTCCAATGATTGAGACCCCAAAAATTAAGTCTACCTATCCATCTCATACAACCAAGGTTAGACCATACAAATCCAAGCTAATGGGAAAGAACAAGATCCAAGGCTGGGCCTATATTGAGGCCATCCCCAAGGGTAAAAGACTTGGATGTCAGCTTGCAAAGAGTCCAAGACAAACTAAAATCCTAATAACTTATTTCAAAATCTAAAGATAATATTTATTCATAAAGAACCAATTGATAGTAAAGATTGGTAGATGGGATTAAAAGGATATATAAATCAAAACAATAATGAATGACTGTGAGCAAGAATCATTTTCATATTGCAACAACTAGAGAAAGTGGAGATGTCTCATTCAAGAGTGAATCTCCACAATAGGTTTGCATTGTTGTTTAGCATAGAGATTGTGGTTGCACTAGCCTCTAATATCTGACCAGAAACATCTTCTTATGTCTATTATAAAACAAAGGGAATATATAAACATCCCTAGATAAGCATCATTTTGCAAGGACACAACCTTAAAATGGATCCAAGGCATTGAAGTTGCAAACCAAGGTAATGGATGTCAATAAAGTTTAACAATTGTTTATTGAAGGAAAGATACAAATAGAATTCTATACATGTTACAAAATAAATTTCTAGTTCATGCTTCCATTAGAAAGCAAAGATTACAATAACATGGTGTGTCATGGTTTATGATAACCAGGAACAAGCATTCAAAAGCATTATTAAATGCAACTGAATGTAAACAATAGAACATAATTAGTGGTTAATGTGACTAGGATCTTTAATTTTTCCTAATACCCTTTCATGTTATTTTCACAATTAAAATTTTGTTTGTTTCTATAGACTATCATCTTTTATGGTAGCAAGTTTGGTAAGGTAGGCTCTTGTGCCATACACAAGACTTAAATTTGAGGAGTGCACAATTTTTCATATTTTCTTTAGCTAAAAGTTTTATGTTGAGTTGTATAGAGCATTGCAACAAAAATCTTTTGGGGAAAATTTTGACAAACCAAAAGTATAAGATTTTTTTAAAAATTCGAGATTTAAATGGGAAAAATCATATTTCAATAAAACATTTAAAAATGCAGAAAAAAGGGACAAAAACTTGTTTTTTAAACTTAAATGCATTTCCATAGCATAGAGATATAAAGATCAAATAAAATTGAGAGTTTTGCCCATGAATTGTAGAATATAGATTTTTGTTGTTTACATTCATATCCTCAATCACTGATTACATTGCATTACACAAACAATGTCAATTGCGAATGGAAATCAAACAGCTGACACTTATGTATAGCCTCTAAATAAGTTAGTGCCTAGAAACTATGCTTCTCTCCTTCGAAAAGAAAACAATTCCTTGCTACTTGATCATCAGTCTGTTTCAACTGGACTAACCTCTTCTTTCGATATAGGATTCATTGTCATGGATTGAGTTGATGCTTTGATCAGAAAATACACGATTCTAATAGAATTTGAAGTAGAGTAGGGGTAAAGTTAAAACATTGTTTCATTCAAATTGTAATAAAAATGTTGTTTGAATGAGGTACGATATTGTTCACATGGTTAGGAGTATAGCTCATCCTCAGACTATGTTGCAGGAGTATCGACTTCTCCAAGTTTTTTCTTTATGTTCAGTGTTTGATTTTGGTGTTGATTTCCAATTTTGGTTTGTGTTGTTGTTTGGAGTCCTTTTGAAAACTGGTGCAACAGTTTGATGTTTCGGTTGTGATGTTTTGTGCCTTAAGGCTCGTGGTTGGGTGGTCCAAAGGTCCATTTGAAACTGGAAGTGACAAGAGTTTACACTTGCAGTGCTTTTATCCTTTGTTTTTTCTAGCACATAACATACCTTTACAGGTTCTACGCTGAAAACTCCTTGTGCAGATTAAAAAAAATGAAAATTTACCAATCTCCAAGCAAGACACACGTTCAAGAATCAGTTACACTTTGGAGAGTTCGGGTCTCTATTCCAGGGAGAAGGAAGGAAAATAGTTGGGGAAAAACAAAAACAATTTTAGAGAGTCTCTTCTCGGCTTTGATTAGGCAGAACAGACAGTTTTTAGAAGGAATCGAGACATCTCTCTCTGGTCTAGGTGTGCAGAAAAAGAATGTCTAATAGACAATTCCTGATGAAACCAGAATGTACTTTTGGATGCTCATCGATAGTCAGGGAGTAAAGAAACTCCATACATCGATTCATAGGTGAGAGAACTATTTAAGATAGTTAATTCTCTAGTTTACAAATGCTGTCAGCAGTTGGATTGTGAGGTTTTCAAGCAAAATACAAAGAAAGACGCACGAGTAGGTTGGTTTCTAGCAGACATGAACCCAACAGGAGCAGAGCATGAATTCTTATGGATCATTGTTGAGGAACTGTAGGATAAAGGGAAGTGTTTGAAGGTTTGCTGAGGGGAAAAGGGAAGGAGTTTTATAGAAACCTTGAGGGCAAAAAGTTTCCAGCTCGAGGAAGACAGTGGCATCCGTTTGGAGAAGAATTCTCCCTCATCAAATTGTATCTGAAACTTTTCTTGAGTACTAGATGGGCAAAAGGATGACTGCCTCTATTTGAGGCATAAAATCTGTAACAAAAATCTAATTCCTCTTTGTGTTCTATGAAAGAGTACATGTTTTCGTTGGACAGTGCTTAGTTCCTACAAATTGAATGATATTTCTTCACTTTTCTGCCTGCATGTGTATTATTTACTGACATATCCTATATTGAATTATTTTTAAATTTGAAACTAAGAACTAGGATTGAAACATGAAATTTTATTTGCTCATTGGTGGGACTGTTCTTACAGTGCTCTGAGATTCTAATTCTCTTACAGTAAGACATTTAGGTTTCTTGACATTGAATTGTGCAAGACCAATCGGTCTATTTTATTGCCTGTCCATCCAAGACAGATTAGAGGAGTGGAAAGTAGTGTTAAGTGTTTTGTTATCAACTTCCTTCAATTTTTGGTATCAAAGCAACAAGAATTTGGGCAGGGTAACATTGGGCAAAATGCCACCCAGGAGAATGTTGAGAGGAGGTCGAGGAGGTGGTCAAAGAGGCCTAGATGAAGGGATTCTTGAATTATTGCAGAACCTAACGACACAAATAGATGCCATGGAGTAGGCATAGAGGAGAGGAATACCTGTTGGAGATGTGAGTGAGAATGAAGAAGAGGAGCAGGAAGCTGAAGAAGAGGTGGTTCAAGAAGAAGAACCTGATGGAGTTGAGATGAGATTACTGAGAGCAGTCATGGGGGTTGGAGCCAAGCCAAACATAGAGGTTCCTACCTATTCAGGAAGCCTCAATGGAGAAGAACTCATTGATTGGATCAATGAACTTGATAAGTACTTTGAGTACAAAGAAGTGGCAGAGGATAAACGAGTTAAGTTTGCATGTACAAGACTCAAAGGCCATGCTGCTATGTGGTGGGATTATGTTCAATCAGAAAGAAAGAAGAAGAACAAGGAAAAGATAAATTCTTGGGACATGATGGTTTTCAAACTGAAAGCCAAATTTCTTCTAGGAGACTATCAGACTAACCTGCTCAAAAGGCTACAAAATCTCGAGCAGAAAGAGATGAGTGTGAAGAATATATAGAGGAGTTCTATAAACTGGTAATCCGATCAAGCTATAGTGAATAAGATATGGAGAAGGTTGCTAGGTACCTTAATGGGTTGAGATACAGTTTGCAAGATGAGTTGAGCCTTGTATCCCCTAGACCTCTTGAGGAAGCATATCAGTTTTCCATTAAGGCAGAGGAGAAGCTTATGAGAAAGCAAAACCAGCAAGGAAGAGGTAGAGGAAGAGGACAACAATCACCATCAAGGTGGAGAAGATAGAAGCACCATCAAGGTGGAGAGGCAAGTACTTCCAGTGGGCCAGCCAACCCGAAAAGAGGAGGTTTCCAAAATAGAGGAGGTTACCAAGGAAGAGGAAGAGGTTTCTCTAGTAAATGTTTTAAGTGTAACAAGTATGGCCACAAAAGTTGGGAGTGTTCTGAGTTTCCAAAAGAAGGCCACACAAGGCATGAGAGAAGTAATCAAGTTGTGCAAGAAAAGTAAGAGAGTGTGGGATTACCTTCTCATCACTTAGATGACCCTGAGATAGGAGAGTCTTTGTTTTTTAAAAAAGTACTATTGAAGCCACAAAAGGAGAGTCAAGAACCTGTGCAAAGGAGAGCCTTATTCATAACCAATTGCAAGGCTCAAGGTAAGTGCTCCAAACTTATTATTGACAGTGGTAGTACTGATAATCTTGTGTCAATTGAAATGGTGGACAAACTAGGACTTCCTAGAATCAAACATCCTAACCCATACCAAGTTTCTTGGCTTCAAAAAGGGCATTAGTTATTGGTAGATGAGAAAGCTTTAGTAGAGTTTCAAATAGGTAGTTAAAGGACACTGTTATGTGTGACATTATGCCCATGGATGTTTGTCATGTGCTTCTTGGTAGACCTTGGCAATTTGATAGGAAAGCAATACATGATGGCAGAAATAATACTTACACTTTCCAAAAAGATGGTAAATAACACACCTTACTACCTTTGAAAGGAGAAGAAGTGGACAATTAAGAGCAGTAATAGCAGCAAGGTTATGTTGGTGAGTGGCAAGGAATTTTTACATGATTTGAAACAAGGAGTGGGTTATGCATTGGTACTCAAGCCTAAGGTTGTACTTACCTTCACAAAAATGGATGACTTACTGAATGAGATACATGACATATTGAAGGAACACGTGGACATCATGGTATCTAATTTGCCTAATGAGTTGCCTCCAATGAGGAGCATTAGTCACCATATGGATTTGGTTCCAGGAGCTATCCTTCCAAACAAGGTTGTATACAGGCTGACTCCCAAGGAAAATGAGGAGATTAGAAAGAAAGTTGAAGAGTTGCTGGAAAAAGGATTGATAAGGGAGAGTCTTAGCCCTTGTGTTGTACCAGCAGTCCTAGTACCCAAGAAATAAGGTGAATGGAGAATGTGTACGGATTCTAAAGCAATTAACAAGATTACTATCAGGTACAAGTTTCATATTCCAAGAATGGATGATCTAATGGACTGTTTGAGTGGTTCTATGTATTTCTCAAAGATAGATTTGAAAAGTGGGTATCACCAGATTTGGATCAAACCTGGGGATAAATGGAAGACAACATTTAAGACTAATGATGGGCTCTATGAGTGGCTAGTTATGCCCTTTGGGCTTACAAATGCACCTAGTACTTTTATGAGGCTTATGAATGAAGTCTTGAAACCATTCCTGGGAAAGTTTGTGATAGTATATTTGGATGATATACTTGTTTTTAGTAGGTCTAAGGAGAAACATCTACATCAATTAAGATTGGTTATGACACGATTGCATGAGGAGAAACTGTTGATCAATCTCAAAAAGTGTACCTTCATGAAGAGTGAGTTAGTCTATTTGGGCTTTGTAGTAGCCAGAGAGGGATTGAAGATGGACAAAGAGAAGGTGAAGGCTACTGTTGATTGGCCAACACCTAGGAGTGTTTATGAGGTAAGACGTTTTCATGGACTTGCTAGTTTTTATAGAAAGTTTATCAAAAAATTTAGTAGTATAGTTGCTCATGTACTTGACACTATAAAAGGCCATAAAAAATAGTTTGAATGGACTCAAGAGGCCAAAAAATGTTTTAGAATTCTTAAAAAGAAATTGACTGAACAACCTATACTTTTGTTACCTAATTTCAAAAAAGTTTTTCACGTGGAATTTGATGCTAGTGGCTTAACAATAGGGGCTGTTCTAAGTCAAGAAGGTAAACCAGTTACTTATTTCAGCAAGAAACTCAATGATGCTAAGAAGAAATATTTAGCATATGACGTTGAATTTTATGCATTGGTACAATCTTTAAAGAAGTGGAGGCATTACTTGCTACCCAAGGAGTTTGTTGTCTACACAGATAACCATGCACTTCAGTTTATTAAAAGCCAACACAAGCTGAACCAAAGGCATGCAAAGTGGGTAAAATACCTTCAGAGTTTTAATTTTATGTTGAAGCATAGGAGTGGGCAAGCAAACAAGGTTGTTGATGCGCTGAGTAGAAGGAGTTGTTGTTACAGGAAATTTAGGCAAATAGTGTTGGATTTGAGATCTCAAAGGAGTTGCATGTTGATGATCTTGATTTTAAAGGTGCATATGAAGCTTGTAGTAGTCCTATTAGTACAGATAGAGAACCTTGGACCAATTTTATGTTGCAAGAAGGTTTGTTGTTCAAAGGCAACCAGTTGTGCATTCCAAGGGGATCAATAAGGGAGAATCTCTTGAAGGAAAAACATTGTGGCAACTTAGTAGGGCATTTTGGACAGGATAAGACTTGCCTACAACTAAGTACACATTATTATTGGCCAAGGATGCAGGCTGATGGGAAGAGGTATGTGGAGAGATGTGGAGTATGCCAGCATGCAAAAGGCAACAGTCAAAACACTAGATTGTACCAACCACTACCTGTGCCACATAGACCATGGGATTCTATAAATATCGATTTTGTTGTAGGATTGCCTAGAACTCAAAGAGACAATGATTCTATTTTCATAGTTGTGGATAGGTTCTCAAAAATTGTTCATTTCATTCCTTGTAAAAAGACTAGTGATGCAACAAATATAGCTAACCTGTTTTTCAAAGAAGTGGTGAGATTGCATGGTATACCTAGAAGTATAATATCTGATAGAGACACTAAGTTTGTGGGTCACTTTTGGAGAACACTTTGGAAACAGTTGGGCACACATCCCAGTTTCAAATTAGCTTACCATCCCCAAATAGATGGTCAAACTGAAGTAGTCAATAGAAGTTTGGGTAACATTTTGAGGAGTTTTGTTGGAAACACACCTAGTAATTGGGATATGGCTTTAGCACAAGCTAAATCTGCATTTAATGATTCTCCAAATCAGAGTACAAGTATTATCTCATTCTATATTGTCTATGGCATGCATCCAAGGGGTGTATTTGAATTCAGAGATCTTGGTAACTTAGAGCAAAGAAGTGCAGATGGAGAGGACCTTGCCAAAGTCATCCATGACCTTCATGAAGAGGTCAAATTGTAGATAGAGGGGAGTAACCAGAAGTACAAATAGTATGCTGATAAGAAGAGAAGAGAAGTACATTTTCAGGTTGGTGATCTTGTTTTAGCTCATCTCAGGAAGGAGAGATTTCCAAAAGGGGAATACAACAAAGTAAAGATGAAGAAGATCGGTCCTCGTAGAGTTCTCAGGAAGTTTTCAGCCAATGCATATGAGATAGACCTTCCTCCAGCCATGGGTATCTTGCCTATCTTCAATGTGGCTGATCTCAATCCCTACAAAGGTGCTGAAATGGATGGAACAATAGAAACAGAGCTGATTCCAAGTTGGGAACAACAAGTGACGAAGCCAAGAAAGGTGGACATTGACTATATCTTGGAGAAATAGTTGTTGAAGAAGACCCACAGCAAGGAATACTTCAAGTATTTGGTTAAGTGGAAGGATCATCCTTTAGAGGATGCCACTTGGTTAACAGTAGTTGATATCTCTGTTTATGGTCATACCTTTGATGACCTCATGAGCAGGAACTCGTGCTTTCTTTCTATCTCTGAGGGAGCCTGATGCAGGAGCATCAACTTCTCCAAGTTTTTGCTTTCTATTTAGTGTTTGATTTTGGTGTTGATTTCCAATTTTTGATTTGTGTTGTTGTTTGGAGTCCTTTTGAAAACTAGTGCAGCAGTTTGATGTTTCTATTGTGATGTTTTGTGCCTTAAGGCTCGTGGTTGGGTGGTCCCACCCAAAGGTCCATTTGAAATTGGAAGTGACAAGAATTTACACTTGTAGTGCTTTTATGCTCTATTTTTTCTAGCGCATAACATACATTTAGAGGTTCTATGCTGACAACTCCTTGTGCAGATAAAAGAAAATGAAAATTTACCAATCTCTAAGCAGGACACATGTTCAAGAATCAGTTACACTTTGGAGAGTTTGGGTCTCTATTCCAGGGATAAGGAAGGAAAAAAGTTGGAGAAAAACAAAAACAATTTTAGGGAGTCTCCTCTCAACTTTGATTAGGTAGAACAAACAGTTTTTAGAAGGAATCTTGACATCTCTCTCTAGGCCAGGTGTGCAAAAAAAGAACGTTTAATAAATTCTTCAGTTTGCAAATGCTATCAGCGGTTGGAGTGTGAGGTTTTCAAAAAAAATACAAACAAAGGTGCACGAGTAGGTTGGTTTCTAGCAGACACGAACTCAAAAGGAACAGAGTATGAATATGGATCGTTGTTGATGAATTGTAGGATAGAGGGAAGTGTTTGAAGGTTTTCTAAGGGGGAAAGGAAGGATTTTTGCATAAACATTGAAGGCAGAAAGTTTCCAGCTCGAGGAAGACAGTGGCATCTGTTTGGAGAAGAATTCTCCCTCATCAAACTGTATCTGTAACTTTTTTTGAGTACCATAAGGGCAAAAGGATGACTGCCTCTATTTGAGGCATAAAATCTGTAACAGAAATCTAATTCCTCTTTGTGTTCTATGAAAGAGTGCATGTTTTCATTGGATAGTGCTTAGTTCCTACAAATTGAATGATATTTCTTCACTTTTCTACCTGCGTGTGTATTGTTTACTGTCATCCTGTATTGAATTGTTTTTAAATCTGTAACTGAGAACCGGGATTGAAACATGAAATTTATTTTTCTCATTGGTGGGACTAGACTGTTCTTACAGTGCTCTGAGGTTCTAATTCTCTTGTAAGACATTTAGGTTTCTTGACATTGAATTGCGCAAGACCAATCTTTTTGTTTTACTGCCCATACATCCAAGACATATTAGAGGATTGGAAAGTAGTGTTAAGTGTTTTGTTATCATCTTCCTTTAGACTGCCATGTGAGCATGTGCACCTTTTTCATGCTTACAGTTGCAATTAACTTATTTGAATAGTAACATCATATTGTCTCAAATTTAAGAGGTGAAAATGATCCTAGGACCTATGGGTTATGGGCTCACAATGTAACCTAGGTTAGACTTAGGTATAAAAATGGGTATCAATTTTTAAAAATTTATTCTACAAACACTTCATTTGGAACACTATATGCTTGATATTGATGTCTTGAATATTTAACCATGATTGTAAAGCTAGTCTAATCAAGTGACTTGACTTAGGACAATACGAGCCTTGGATGAAACATTCTTCTCAAGATATTTTCAATATCGCTAGTTCTTACACATAAATAGATATTAGAGATGTGTAAATTGGGTTGCACACATGAACATAACTCACTAGATCAACCTTGTAGGTTACAAGATAGATCCATGCATCATCATAGTTCTAGAGAGCATGGGATAGATCACATATAACATGGATTTGATTGGGCTATTATAGTAAAATCCATGATGCATTATGATTCCTCAAAATGAATAGAATAAATTACTCTTTAATAGAGCAAATGTATGCCTTAATGAAGCTCGATGATATGCTTTATCTCTTGGTGACTGAATAACAAGATATTTGAAGGCTAACTCAATCAACTAGTTTGAGTGAGCTCTTACATAGCCATATTTTCCCTAA
This sequence comes from Cunninghamia lanceolata, assembly GCA_027924645.1. NCBI lineage: Eukaryota > Viridiplantae > Streptophyta > Pinopsida > Cupressales > Cupressaceae > Cunninghamia > Cunninghamia lanceolata. Next base: position 850,727 of record BSBN01000281.1, on the reverse strand, counting down.
AAGATATAATTTGCTACTATTAAAAGGAAATTCTTGGACATTCTTATCCGTTTTAGTTTTTCTTAGGAGTTCTTCAAATTTCAAGTCAAGTTGTCGTAATTAATCAAAGAGTGCAATTGAAGATAGTTATTCTCCAACCCTTAAGAGATGCAACAATTTTATGATTCAGCATAGACTTATTATCCTATTTCAATAAGGAGTATGATAAATCACTTTTGAAGAAATATATTCTTGGTTGTTACCTAGAGCTTCTGACTTTATTTTTCACGCAATAGATTCACACTTTTGTGACTTTACAAACAAAGATAAGTGCAATCTTAAGGAAATTGAACTACCCTAATAGTGAGACATTTTACATATAGTTAGAATAATGTCCATCTTTTCAAAATTTTAGTATGATATAGGCTCTCTAGTTAAATATCGTCCATTTCAATGGGTAAACAATGAATAGGAATTTTACACCTCATCTGCAACAAAAAGTGGAAAATATTTGTCCTACTATTATTGGTCAAAATTGACATTTGACTGTTGAAGTGGATGATCATCCACTTCAACAGTCAAAGGGCAATTTTAGCCAATAAAAGTAGGACAAATATCTACCGCTTTTTGTTGTGGATGAGGTGTAAAATTGCTATTGACTGTTTGACCATTGAAATGGATGATATTTAAGTAGAGTGATACAAGTGGGTCTGAAAATAAAATACTGCATGTTTGTTTTGTCCAACCCCATTTCCATTCCCCAAATCATTGTTGTTAATCATTAGCCGCCCAGTTCAAATTCCTACTCAATTGACAGTTCGTGCATTGTAAAAGTTTGGTGGATGCCTGTAGAGTGTTTGATGGCATAAATGAACATAAATATTGTATGTCTGGCTAGTAGAGTCTAATTGAGAGATGTAGATACAATTGTTTGGTGATAGTGATCATTGTGGTATGATTGAGATAAAGGATGCCATGGACCTCTAGGCTAGATAGGTTGTGAACCTATGTGAAATGTTATAGAGGTAAATGGTGATGCATCACAATGGATATGTTTTATGCTTGGATTCTGTTTGAATATGATTATGAAGGTGGCATTTTACACAAGGTTTTTAACTGTTGTAGACAAATTTGAAACCTAGCGTTATGGAAGAGACAAGATCCATTGTTATTATGAATCCATTTGATTGATGTCTTTAGCTAAATCTAATGATCATGAATAAAGATAAACCTTGTTTGAACTCTCATCTTCTAGGGAGACCCAAGGGGGATTACAAATTGAGCTGGTGTAGGTGGGGTGAAGATTTCTGAGGTGTTGAGGTTGGATGTTTAGGAGAAAAGAAAGTAGATTTGAGTTTGGCTTCAAATGTTGGGGCTCTATGTGTGGTAGATGAGGGTTTGTTTCTTGAGAATCATCCTTCCTCTTTGGAAGTTTTGGAGAGTCAGGTAAAACTCATTGGCCTTGAATGTTGGAATATTTAATATAATTTGAAGTCAGCATTTAAACCGTCTACCCCCTCCCATCATTTTTGGGATCCTCCACTGACGCCCTTGTCCAGTAGTTATTGTTGCAAGGTTATTTATTATTGGTAGGTAAGTTTGAATTTGTAGTGTTGAGCGCCAATTTTCTGGCAAGGAAATAAACAAGACAAAATGGAAGAATGTTACATTGGAAAAAGAGAGAGTAAGACATCAGATAATAGAAGCATGTAGCAGCAACAGAAGGAATGTGTGAAGGAGAATAACAGTGAACAGTAGAGAGAAGATAGCAGAAGGGAATGTTGCAACAACAACAATAATCTATAGGTAGCTATGGAGTTTCTGGACAGCAGCTCCAGAGTTGAAATAGTTTGCAACTTCAGAGATTGGGGCAAATCAGGAAAACAAAGCAGCAACTCTGATTGAAGTTTATATCAAATTTTTTAATGTAATTTTTGAAGAGGAAAATATAAATATATATTGTTGTTATTATGTATTCTCTCTCTCCTTGTGTGTTTTTTTTTAATAATGTCCATATTGTTGTAGAATTTGTTTTAGGATAGCAAACAAACCCCCTACCTACCAACAAGTGGTATCAGAGCCCTTTTTTTCTGGGCAGTTAGTATTTTGTGGGTGTATTGAGAAAAGCCCTAGTTTTCTAGGCACTAAGATTTTCTAGGTTTGACAGTCTTATCTAAATCTAGTGAAATGGCAGGTGGGGACATCAAAGGTTGGTAGCAACCACTAAACTTTGATGGGAAAAACTATGATATATGGACAAAGAAGATGAAAACTATTTTGGTTGCAAATGACCTATGGGAGTTGGTCATTAATGGCTTCACTGATACTATAGACCCAACAACCTATGCAACCCTATCAAATGCCCAAAGAAACTAGTTGAAAGAAACTCAAATGAAGGATGCAAAAGCCCTTAGTCTTATTGAGGTAGCCTTGACAAAGGCTATTTTCCCTCACATTAAAGAATCAAACTACTCAAAACAGGCATGGGAAATACTCCAAAACAGTTATAAGGGGACTGATAAAGTGAGTTTGGTAAAGCTCCAATTGCTAAGGAGAGATTTTGAAACTTTGCAAATGAAGGACAATGATTCTATTTTTGATTTCCATACTAGGGTTTCTACCATGATAAATCAACTAAGAATAAATAAAGAAACGATGGAAGATCAAAGGATTATTCAGAAGATCCTAAGGAGTCTACCTTCTAGATTTGACCCTATTGTCATAGCCATTGAAGAGGCCAAGGACCTGTCCAAGATGACGATGGATGAGTTGATGGGTTCACTACAAACCCATGAGCAGCAGTTGAATAGATCCGCTCCTTCCCTAGAGCAAGCCTTTAAGGATCAAACCAGTGCAAGAGGTAGGAGAAGAGGAAGAAACTCCAGAGGTAGAGGAAGAAGTAACTCCAGTAGAGGAGTCTCAAACAACCAAGAAGAGGCAAGCACCTCACAGCCAGCCTACCAAGACAAGAAAAAGAATAATAGTTCCAATCAGAGGTATGACAAAAACAATGTTCAATGCTATTACTTTCACATGTTTGGTCATTATGCTAGTGAATGTAGAAAGAAACAACGTGACCATGGAGGCCAAAATGCTAATGTAGCAAATGAGAACAAGGCTGAAAATAAAAAATAGTCAAATGTATCTATTGTTTGCAACCTTGTTGAGCGGAGTAGTGATGAAGTATGGTATTTAGACAGTGATTGTAGCAACCAAATGAGTGGTAAAAAAATTCTTTACCTCCATAGATAGTAGCATTAAAACTAAAATCAAAATGGGAAACAATGAGCAAGTTCTTGTCATGCGAAAAGGTACAGTCAACATCCATACCAAGCATGGTGAAAGAAGGAAGATCCAAGATGTCTACTATGCCCCTAGTATAAAACATAACCTATTGAGCATTGGACAGATGATCCAAAACGGTTATAAAATCCTGATGGAGAATGGAGAGTGCATGATATTTGACAAAGGAGGCAACAAGAAAGTGATTGTAGTAGTGCAGATGACAAGAAATAGAATGTTTCCTCTTAGGATCCATATTAAGTCTCCAATGCCATCTCTAGTGCTATCCCTGGCACAATTTCCAGCACTATTTCTGGGGCTCACAACGGTGGGACAACAATCAGCCTTTAGGATAGTCATCAAAGACCCATCCAAGCTTTGGCATTTGAGGTATGGCATTTAAGTTTTTTATGGTTTGAGTTTATTGTCCAAGAAAGGCATGGTTAGAGGGCTACCAAACATTGTAGAGCCCGATGGAAAATGTGAAGCTTACATCTTAGGAAAGCAACATAGACAACCCTTTCAATCAGGGTATTCTAGGAGAGCAAAAACACCATTGGAGTTCGTGCACTCAGATTTGTGTGGTCCCATGAAAACTCACACCTTGGCTGGAAATAGTTATTTCATGACTTTCATAGACGATTACAATAGAAAAATCTAGGTTTATTTTTTGAAGAACAAATCAGAAGCCTTCGAGAATTTTAAGTGGTTTAAGGCCTTAGCTAAAAAGCAAAGTGGCCATTATATCAAAGCCCTAAGAATAGATAGAGGGGGAGAGTACATCTCCAAAGAATTTCTAAATTTTTGTAGAAATGAAGGCATAGAAAAATAGTTTACAACAAGGTATACTCCATACCAAAATGGAGTGGCTGAAAGGAAAAACAGGACCATTCAAGAGATGGTAGCAAGCATGCTAAAAGAAAAAGGACTATCACATGATCTTTGGGGTGAAGTTGTAGCAACAACAATTTACCTATTGAATAGGTGTCCTACAAAGGTTGGTCATGATAGGATTCCACAAAAGGCATGGACAAATAGAAAATGGAGTGTTGAACACCTAAGACTCTTCAGGTGTGTGGCATATGCATTCATACCAAAAGAGAAGAGGTAGAAATTTGATGACAAAGGTGAAAAAGGTATATTCATAGGCTATAGTGAAGAGTCAAAAGCCTACAAATTGTATAACCCTATCACCAAAAAGGTTGTGATCAGTAGGGATGTTGAGTTCATAGAGAATGAAGCATGGGATGGAATGGTGGATAGCACCATGAGTATTTCAGTCACAATACCCCTTGTAGATGAAGAAGCTCCAGACGACAGTAACTCTGGAGGAGCTTCAGAGAGCAGTAGCTTAGGGAGAACTATCGTAGAGCATTAGAGAACAGTAGCTTCAAAGGTACTCAGTTAAACAATAGCTCCAAAGGTGGACAACAGTGCAGCAGCTCTAGAGATCAGTATCTCTAAAGGTCTACAACTCTGAAGATCAGTAGCTCCAGATTTTAGTAGAGAAGTAGCTCTAGAGGTTAGAAGTACAGTAGCTCTAGAGGTTAGAATAGTAGCATTTCTAGAGGTAACTCAGACCCTACACTTGCATCATTGATGACATAGAGGACAAGGAGTGTGAGGGAGATTTATGACAACACAAGGTATGCTGATGATGATGAGAATTTAGATTTTGCATTATTTTCATGTAGTGATCCAATGCACTTTGAAGAAGGTGTGAAAGAAGAGAAGTGGTGTAAGGCACCCATGGATGAATAATTAGATGCTATAGAGGTAATGACACATAGCAGCTAACTGATTTACCCAAGGGTAAACAAGTGATTAGAGTTAAGTGGGTCTATAAGATGAAGTCTACTGTTGATGGAAAGATTGAAAGACATAAGGCAAGGCTAGTTGTCAAAGGGTACAAACAACATCTTGGAAGAGATTATGATGAGACATATGCACTAGTTGCAAGGTTGGAAACAGTTTGGGTAGTCATAGCAATAGCAGCCCAACACAAGTGGAAGGTGTAACAAATGGATGTGAAGTCAGCCTTCTTGAATGGAGTGCTGAAAGAGGAAGTGTATGTGGAGCAGCCACTTGGCTATGAAGTCCTAGGGCAAGAGGACAAAGTATATAGGCTCCGAAAAGCCTTCTACGAGATGAAACAAACACCTAGGGCATGGTACAATAGAATAGACATATATCTAATGAGTAATAGCTTGAGCAAAAGCAGCAGGTGAGCCCACACTTTACATCAAAGCAGCTCAAGGTATTATTTTGATTGCTGATGTGTATGTAGATGATATGATTTTTACTGGAAATAGTGATCTCTTCGTTGTTTATTTCAAAGAGGTAATGCAGAATGAGTTTGAGATGATAGACTTATGTCTACTGAAATATTTTCTTGGCATTGAGGTCAAACACACAGAGCATGTCATATTTATTTCGCAAACTAACTATGCCAAATAGATTATGAAAATATTTTAAATGGAGAATAGAAACCATGCCCCAACACCAATAGCTACAGGTCTAAAGTTGAGTAAAGAGGACAACAGCAAGGAAGTAAACCCAACCCTCTATAAGAGCATGGTTGGAAGCCTCATGTACTTGACAGCTACTAGGCCTGATTTGATGTATGCAGTAAGTTTGTTTTCTAGGTTCATGGAGCAACCTAAGGACACACATTGGCAAGCAGGAAAGAGGATCCTAAGATATGTGAATGGCACAATAGGTTATAGCATCTTATATGGTGCATCTAATGAGTTTAAGCTGGTTGGTTTCATAGATAGTGATTGGGTAGGAAATGTAGATGACAGAAAAAGCACATCAAGTTATGTTTTTCAAATGGGTTTAGGAAAAATTTCATGGGCATGTAAGAAGCAGCCCATTGTCTCTCTCCATAACAGAAGTTGTGTAAGGTATGCATTCTACATGCTAAAAATACAGAAGTAAAAACAACTCATTTAGTTAACCTTTAAAGGAAAGATAAAGCTTTCTAATAATAATAATAATCAATAATGTTACAATATATAGAAATCTTACCAATTTCCCATGCCATAACTAGGAGATAGCACAACCAAGGAATATACAAAGTTTCATCTATTGGAAATCATGCCATACAATCATAATGATATAACATAATGTCAAAATTAAACAGTTATGAACAAGTATTCAAATATCCATCCTTAGTCGCCATAACCAACTGGTCTTCCACAAGCCAAAGGACAAGAACATGGTTAAGGTGCTTTTTCCACACAACCATGAAGCACTACACTTCCCCAAAATCCTCCTATCTCGAAGAATACCTGACCCTGCACGAAATGCCCAGCAACCTGGAACAATTGGCAGTAGGGAACACTCAATGCATGTTTGCTGCCTATATGCATTCTAATCTGGAATGATCATAATCTTGCAAATAGGATGTGGTAGAGAAACATATTAACATAAATTTTCTAGGTATACATTCATCTATTTCAATGAATACATGGATTTGGCCAAAGCACTTTAAAATATCGATCAAATCCTGAAAAAGAAGATATGCCTTCTCTATTAGTCCACATTCGGTACCCTATCCCGGAAGGTAAGCGCAACACACATAACAAAAATAATCTATTTCTAATTGCATAATAATACATGCATTTGCTTAAAAATAGTTACTATTATGTTCTTACAAAAACAACATCAATACACTTTACATGCATCTCATACCTCTTAACAAGGAGCTACATGCACGATCTATTCAAGATACACATAAAAGATAAACAATTGGTTATATTCATTAACCCATATTCACCTATTCATTTCCAAATAAAGCAGGTTTATAAGATCATAACCATTAATTTGTGATAGGGAATTTAAGAAGATATAAATTGTTTAACAATTCCATAAAAGCCAACGAAACAACATTTAATCAAAGGTATGAATCATGTTTAAAATAGTCATTCAAAAAACATGGTCTGACTACTACAGAAATGCATAAAGCTTTGCTACAGGAGCTAAGCAAAGTCTGCTACAGGAAGTATGTAAAGACTACTACAAAAACTATGTAAAGTCTGCTACAATAAGTACGACAGTAACATAATATTCACATAATAATTTATAACAAAAAGGAATAATGTGTTGGCCATCATGAAATCAACCGCTAAGAAGATATAGAGACCGACTAAAGATGATTGCACAGGCCACTGTAAAAATAAGTTGGAAAGATATGATACTCAATCCAAGGAGTAATGATATAGAGATGATTATTGATAGGTCATTAACATCTTTTACAGCTAGTAATATTATAGGTTGATCAAAGAATAAACTGCTGGTAATAATAACAAGAACCAATCCATAATCATAAATCCAAACAAGAAAGAGGTTGATAGTAAATACAAAGGGTTGAATTTCTTTAAGTACAGAGAGATAGGAATAACAGTAAGGACAACAATATATCACACAAGCTTTTAATATAAATCTATTGTGAAAAGAGTAAAAGATAATCAATCCAGGAAATGAAATAATAGATGTAGACTAGGGTTCATCCATCTAGTATATTTTAGAAATTAATTTAACAATGGTAAAATGGATAAGAGATACATAGTCACTAATTAATACCTATCTCCAAATGGACAAACTAGGTAAGGCTAATTTTTTGATATGATTTAAATAACTAAGTTTTACACCTCATTTAAAAGTTTCAGAGAAACCCAGTTCATAAAAATAAATTTATTGGTGATGCTACAGATTGTTTTAATAGAGACAAAAAGGGTAAGAGATAGACAGCCACTAATTATTACATATCTACAAAATGACAAACTGAGTATGGCTGATTTAATTTGGATATGATTTAAATAATTGAGTGGCACACCTTATATAAAAATTTTCAAAGAAACCCAGTTTGTAAAAATGAAGTTATTTGTGACACAATAGTTTTCATGACAGATTACATATCCAGACCTTTCTAACAATAGGGCAAAAATAAATAGATTGTGCAAAAGAGAATTCACAGAACAAAAAAATCTTACATTTTAGAGAAACTGATTTCAAACAAATTTAACACAAATAATAAATCATTTTCATAACTAGGTGCATACCCATAATTTATTTGATCACTATTGTTATCCATTATTCCCATAATTCCCAAGCTTTCATCCATTTTTCCCACATCTTTGCTTCTATTGTCATTTTTCCTTATGTTGCTCCTTCTTCTCTGTTCTGCCTTCGATCCCTTTCTCTTTTTCTATATTTTATTTTATTTTTATCTTTCCTTTTTTTTTTTCAAAGGCGTATCCCCCTTTTTAAAGACTTTCATCCTTTTTAATTTTTAGTTTGTTTCCTTAATTTTTCTCTTTCTTTTTAATTTTGATTTTTGCATGCCAACGCTTTTTGGCTTTTCTGCTTTAAAGCTTCTCAATATTATATTTTAAAAATTATCTAAAAAGGAATTATTATCTTTGCATATAAATAAGAGTACAACATAATTTAATAATTCAATATATTTTTAGCGTATTACACATTATATCTAAAACACTTTAAATATTAAATGTAATAATCTTAAACATTAAATCATTTAATTATAATCCTTAAAGAAATGCAATGATCTTATGATTTTGGAAGGAACATTTTTAAACAATGCTATCTCATGACTACTTAATTATTTTTCATCCATCACGCAACTATTTCTTGTTAAAACCATAGGTAAAATTACGCTACTAAAATGAAATGTGAAACATCAAACCAAAACAATAATGCAACATGTAGTATGAACTACGTGATTGTGTGTGCATGCATCAAAGTTCCTCCAAGCCAATTCTTGTCGGGTGGCTAGGACGCCCCTACCTTAACCATGCCCTTGCCTTCGACACTTTCCTTCACTCAATTGCACTCAAGTCTTGATTAATAGGTTAGTCAATAAAACCATAGCCGAAGCACGAGAAAACATAAATCCATAATCATAATTATAATAATCCATCATTACATCAAATTCTCAAATTTATATAATTTCACAGTAATGATAATTTCCTTTTACGCACATGTAATTATCCAATTATAATATAATTATAATAAAATATCCAATTATTTAAATTATAAATGAAATCAAAAATTGGGATGTGACAAGCTAAGTATATTGCAGTAAATGTAGCAGCATGTCAGGCTATTTGGTTGAGAAGTATCCTTGCAGATTTGAATGAGCAGCAAGAAGATGGTACAACCATTCATTGTGACAATGTTTCATCAATAGTCCTGATAAGGAATCCAATCTTCCATGAATGAAGAAAGAATATTGAGATCTATTATCACTTCATAAGGGAGTTGGTAGAACGAGGAGAGATTGAGTTACAATATTGTAGATCCGAGCAACAGCTCGCTGACATTTTTACCAAGGCATTTCCAAAAGATTCTTTTGAACACCTAAGAGATAGGCTTAGCATTATAGATAGCTCCAGAGGTGTGTAGCCACATAAAGAAGACAACTCTAGAGGTTCAACTCTGAAAAGACAGTTACAGCAGAGCTCTAGAGGTTCAACTCTGGAAAGTCAGTGCAGCTCCGAAGATGCTCTAGAGATGTAGAAACAGAGCTCCAGAGATATAGGAAGTCAGTGCTGAAGATGTAGGCAGACTGCTCTGGAGATGCAGAAAGGTGCTCTGAAGGTGATCCAAAACGTCAGAAATATCTCCAGAGACCTGCTCCAGAAAGGCAAATACAAAGGTTTAACTCTGGAGATTAGTTCCAGAAAGAAAATTGTTGAATGATAGGTGACTTCAGATTAAGGGGGAGTGTTGGAATATTTAATATAATCTGCAGTCAGCATTTAAACTGTCTACCCCCCCATTAGTTTTGGGATCCTCCATTGATACCCCTATCCAGTAGTTATTGTTGTAGGGTTATTTATTATTGGTAGGTAAGTTTGAATTTTGAAGTGTTGAGCACCAATTTTCTGGCAAGGAAATAAACAAGACAAAATGGAAGAATGTTACGTTGGAAAAAGAGAGAGTAAGACAACAGAGAATAGAAGCCTACAACGATAGAAGAAGGAATGTGTGAACGAGAATAATAGAGAACAGTAGAGAGAAGATAGCAAAAGGGAATGTTGCAGCAGTAGCAGTGATCTACAGGTAGCTACGGAGTTTTTGGACAGTAGCTCCAGAGTTGAAATAATTTGTATCTTCAGAGATTGGGGCAAATAAAAAAAAACAAAGCAGTAGTTTTGATTGAAGTTTGTATCAAATTTTTGAATGTAATTTTTGAAGAGGAAAATATAAATATATATTGTTGTTATTATGTATTCTATCTCTCCTTGTGTGTTTGTTTTTATGGTGTCCATATTGTTGTAGCATTTGTTTTAGAATAGGAAATAAACCCCCCTACCTGACAACATTGAAAAGGTGTTCTTGGAGGGCAACCTCGAGAAGCCCAGAGGGTACAAGACTGAAATAGAATGACTAAACATGGAAGCGAAATCAACAATAAATGAAGGATCCCAAATAACTATGAAGAAACTCTTTTCAATTCTAGAGAGTGGAAGTGTCTTTTTTCTGAACTGCAGGGTTCTTTCTAGTGCCTCCTCTATTTTGTCAAGTCTTGATAGTTTTTAGTTCTTGGCATTCATAAATTGATGTTAGTCTGATTATGCCTACTTTTTAAGTTGCCTTTAGTTCCTTCTACTCCTATATAGCACTAACTTTAATAGTTTAGCATTGAGGAAAGATTTTGATGCTAAGTGAAATTCTATCCTCAAATTTTGTAAACAAAAGAATCCTATTTCTAGTTGTCTAAAATGTTCACACCAATACTACCATTAGTATAAGAATAACATTTAGTCATAATTACCCAATTTCTCTCTTAGACCCTAATTTTTTAAAATGTTATTGGTAAGTCCCATAGGACTATGATTATAGATGATTGAGTGCTCCCACTTCAAATTAAGTCATAATAAATCTTACTCCCTAAACTAATTAGTTATAAACATTATATGGCCATAATGCTTTGGTGTTGAATGTGGGTGATCCCTAACATTGAACATAAATTATCTTATTATCCTTAGTACATAAGTAGAATTATTTAATCATCTAATGCAACATCAAATGCCAATGATTCCATAACTCTAAGCATTAAATACCATTATGAGTGCTTCTAATGTGTGCTAAACCTATTGTTGAATTCAAAGGTGTAATGTTATAATGTGTAACGATTTTTTTTGGCAAATATATTTAATCATTAAAATGGTCCTTACATTAGTAACTTAGATATTATTGGTACCTAATGTAGTCTAATGATGATATTAGTTTGTCAAGTGAAATTGTGAAAATACTTCCCCCTTGGAGTGCCCCTAAACCTTTGGGTCATTATTGAGCCCTAGTTGAGCCTAGCTACCTGTTTTGTCAGGTTGTGACTGTTGATAACTAAGAGGGGGGGTGAATTAGTTATCTTAATTATTTTGACTTTCTAAACTTTCTTAATATTTAATGCAGCATCAATTCAAATAAGCAAACATAACCATGAAATGGAAATACACATGACACAATATTTTTGACGTGGAAACCCTATTAAGGGAGAAAACCACGCGGTGATTAACCCAAGATTGTATTCTCTGTTAGAAGAATAGAAATACAAAATGGCACTTGCCAATTAGGGCTCACTGCCCAAGCACACTGCTCACAAGAGGCTCACTACCTACAAGAGACTCACTGTCTACAAGTTATAAAGAGAGTAACAAGATACTTGAATTGATGAGAAGCATCCACATATGCTAGAGTTCAGTTCTGGTTAGGCTCAGTATACTGATCTACTGCACTTCATCCTTTCTCTTCTTTTAGAGCTACTGTCCTTTCACATACCGGACCTGCCTTACTTCTTCCACACTATTCTTCTTCTTTTCTTCACACTTCCCAATTACACCACACACTCTTCTCATCAAAATCCATTTGGTATATATATCCGCACAAAGGATTTCATCCTCTTTCTAGTCAGCATCCGAAATAGTCAATATTTCCCAAACTTTAGTCTGTCGGCTAAATCCTTACTTACCAAGTGATGCAGATCAAATAGATACTTATAAGAGTTATCTAACAAGTCAGCCAATCATGAATGATACCTTAAGAATCTTGATCACCATCAACATCTCATCCAGAATAATGTCTGAAGCTCTACTGGTAAGTTCTTCCTCTATTTGCTCTGCCAAACAGGACCCCAATACTTGAATGCTTATATCTCTTCACTCTTTCATCATCGAAGGCTCAAATCCTAAAATCTACCAGTCAAGGTATTCCTCTTGACTTCCCCAAGTCTGCACTTTCCAAAGATACTTCCTCTTAGAGATCTGGACCTGACTGTTGGACCTTGCCACAACACTCTGTTCTTGCTTACCAGATGACAACACTCTTCAATCTGACTTCTGGTATAGGCACACTATGTTCTGCGGATGTGTGGGATGAACTTTGTTGCCATCAATGACAACAATCATGAAGCTCCAATGTGTCTCTTTCCAACAATCTTCCCCTTTGGCATTGATGGCAACACTTAGTGAAAAATGACTAAGTGTTATACTATACTCCCCCTTGGTTGATGCTCTCTTCTAATGTACACTTTTCCGGAGCTCCCCCTTAGTTGGATTCCACATTTTTCACTATTCCTCACTCCCCCTTTGATATCAATGGCAAAGGGTAGGGTTTGCATACCAAAATTTCCAAAAACAATCTATACTTAGCCGCATAAGTATATATACATGCTTATACTTACATATACTGAAGTATATCTGCAAAAGACGTCTTCAACTAGGCAAATTCTGCTGCCCAACTTAACTTCATCCTGTCCAAAATTTAGATGTGACCACTCAACAGGAATGCAAAAGCTTCTGCCATCTTGAGATCTGTCGGATCACTAGTCCGGGCTTCATGCATGGCCTCTAACTTAGGGATAATCATCCCTCTAAGTTCACCCATTCTGCCTAATATGTTCTTCCTCTCTTTCTCAAGCTTCTTAATTTCATTCATGATTACAATAGTTTGACATTCCTGGCTTATTATGGATACAATGAGAGGATCAAAATTCTGAGAGAGGTTTGACAGTTTATCCTCTTGTTCTTTTACTTTCTTCTCAATATCCTTTGTTGCTTTAGTCCAGGATATACAAAATTTATATACTTCTCCTCCATCCTTAAGAGCATTTTCTAAGCTCTTTATCCCAATGTCCATATTTCTCCTATCATTGGTTATAAGCCCTTGTAACTCCAAGAATCTCTTATCCAAAAACTCTTTCCGGACTTTCTCTTCTGCTGCTTTCTCTAAAGAATTAAAATGTGTACTAACAGAATTTACAAGAGACTTTAGATTACTAGATGTGGATGCTGTAGGATCCTTTTGGAAGGATGGCATGATCTTTTCTAGTACACCGGATGCATTTTCTATGAGTTCACAGTCTTCCATGTGAGACTTCAACATTTTTTCTTTTGCCTTTGCTTGAGTGAAGGATGCTAGCTTCATGGTTTGCACCGGAGAGAGGGAATCAAAATTGAATGGACCCTGAAGCAACTCTAGTTCATCAAATTCCATCATCTCTTTGGTCAAGAAATCCTTGACTGCTTTTGTTGTGTCTCTTGCCGGTGACAGGGCTTTGTTCCCTTTTTCAGCCTTACCACTATCATCTGTGGTTTCTAGAATTTTCTCTCCTTTTGCACCCTTATTACTGTCATCTTGTTTTTCCTTTTCCTCTGCTTCTTTCTCTTCTTCTCTTTCCTCTTCTTTAGATCCAGAGTCAGCAGTGGAAACCAGAGGAGAGATGTTTGCTTGATCATGTGCCTCTTCTTCCGGAGCAGAGGAATCTAAGTCCTTGTCTTTTTCTTCATCTGTCTCCTTTACCTCTTCTACCACTGTCTCAGTAGATTCTTCTTTGTTATCCATTCCCGAGGGATCATCACTTAAATCATCTACAACAGGAATATTGAATCTTTTATAGGCTTTCTGGAGGATTTCTTCTATTTCTTTTGCCACTTTATCAGTTTCTCCAAGCATGAGCTAATTCATTCTAGCCTTACTCCGGAACTCATCCTTGCAATCTTTGAAGATCATATTCATTTTCTTTTGAGTGATTGAAGGAAAGAGATGAATGGCTATCTATTCTCGGATCTCAAGATCCTTTGCCCTAGCATTATTTTTCTTTATCTCTAATTCCTTTTCTAGGCTTTTGGGAATGAGAGATATAATTTCAATAAAAGCCTTATTGTATATGTTCAATTACTTAACTGTGGCTTCCTCCAAGATCTTTCTATCTGCATCATTGTATGCATCATAGAATTTTGTTATTGGTTGCAGGTTCCCATCCATAGTAACTGCCTTAACTACATCATCTAAGGACATATTGGACCTTTCAACAAACTCTTCTGCCATCTCTTCCTTGTCTTTACCGGTAGAGGGTTCACCAGATACTTTCTTCTTTTTCCTCATTTTCCTAACCTCCTCATCTTACTCAGTCTCTTCATCATCCTTCTGACTGATGTAAGACCTTGTGGCCTTTGTCTTAGTTCTTTTATCTGCTTTATTGGATGGTTTTGCTTCCAGTTTTAATGCCTTTGAGGTCTTAGCAGTTGTAGGTGCAGACCTCTTGGAGGATCTGGTCCGGGAGGGGGCTTCTATCGGACCACTTTCCTTTTTTGTTTCTTCCTTCTCTTTCTCTGCCCTTTTTGTCTTTTCTCTATTTGCATCAAGTCCTTCTTTCAAAATTCCATGCCTCTTGGCAAACTCTTCTACTTCCTTCCTCACTTTTCTTTTTATTTCCAGTTGTCTTAATTCTACATGGATCTTTACACTATATTCTTCAAAGGTTCCAAACCTTTCTGCCTTGGGATCCTTGGGCTGACTTAGCATGTGCTGAACATGCAGCTCCATAATTTTCTCATCCACTTCATACCCCATAGGCATGATCCACATTGTTCTTGGTTCCACTACCTCCATCAGGCATTGATTAGTTTCTACCATAAAGCAAACTGTATCCTTATACTTTTCAACTAGAGATTTGGGAATTCTCTCCCTTGCTTGCATCATACTATGAAAGTTCTTGAAATAACCCCACAGAGCTGTATTTCTTACCTTAGTATTCCCAAGCCCATGTAGGTAGTCTCTTATTTGAATGGCAACAGGTCTATCATTCTACCATACCCAACCACTGGATTCGGGCAGCTCATTCATAAAGTAGAAAAATAAACATAATATCAGTCCACCATACTTAAAAGAGTTCTTCTTGTCCTTCTTGATCTTCTATAAGTTTTCCATTAGTTGGATTAGGAGTTCACAGAGATCATAATCTGCATTCTTTCTCAACATTTCATAAGCAGTATACACAACGGTTCTGGGTACTAAATTCTCCCTGCTGGAGTGATATATCTTATAACCAATTATCATAGCTGCAAACTTGATATCCAGATTAGAAATATCTTCTATGGTCATTGCTCTCTTATCAAATTTTGATTCGGTAGCCTCACTCACCGTTTGGGTTTTGACAGATTTGAGAACTGGTATCCCTCCGGAAGAGTGCAAACCGGTTATTGCCCTAATCACATCCTTAGTGATCTTAAATGGTCTATTTAACCATAAGAAGTTATCATGTACTCTGCTCAACACATACCGGACCCATTCATCCTCTTCAAAATAGGGGAAATGAATGCACTGACCAAAATGTTTATTCTGGATGGCCTGGTACTGTGGTTTGAGTTCAAAAGCATCATCTATTAACTGATTGTGATAGATATCTGCCAGCTTGGATTCCCCAAACTCTTCAATGTTCGCATGAATGTAAACCCTAACATCTTCTACATGCAAAATACCATGTGGAATGCTAGAAAATGCACCTAAGGGATCCATTTCTAGAGATTTGTATGGGTGCTTCTTAAATTTAGGGTGTGGCCTATCAGAAATCTTCACCACATTTAGAGTAGCCATCTTTCAAAGATTTATAGAGAGATATTCAAGAACAGAGAATACCTTTTACGCTTCTAGGTTTCACGGAGTGAGCCGGACTGATTGCTGGATGAATCAACTTCTGCAGATGATCTTTGATGAGCTTGAGGAGATTTGTTGTAGAGATCTTTATCGCTTCTTCTTGAATGCAGAATGAACAAGTGTTTGATAAGAAAACCCTTATATTATTCTGCAAACCCTAATACCAAGTTGCAATAAATGCTCAACTTAAGTCATTCCGGTTTGCCTTGTTTTTCTTATTTGGATGACTTTGATGAACCGGATCAATCTTGTCCAAAACATCTTGCGGATCTTCCATATCTTAAACATAGTTTATTTAGATGTTTCTTTATGAACCCTTTAATCTGCAACTCTCCTTGTGCCAATTCTGGCACCAATTAACTGGCTGGGGGAAAAATGTTTTTCCTTGTGTCTCCCCTTGAGCCAGAGCTCACTTTTTAATTTTCAGAAGGAATATCAATACCAGATTCTGGTGCAGATCCATCCCCTACATTTTCTGTACTTCTCTTCACCCAAATCTTGTTCATCTCACTTTGAACTTCATCTACATTCACTTTTCCTTTTCCCTTGTCTTGATTCTGATTGTGATGTACCAGACCTCTTTTGTCCTGATTCTTGTTTCTACAGAATTTGGCAATATGACTGGATCTATTGCAATTGTGGCAAACAATGTTTCTTTGCATATTTGATTGATGTCTTTTTTATCTACATTGATTAGCCATATGACCCATTCTATTGCATGAAAAGCATCTACCATTGAATGAATTGTTTATTTGCATATTTCTGCATTCATGAGATTTGTGACCATACCTTTTGTAGTTAAAACATTGTCTGGAGAAAGAAGTATTAGTCTGATTCATTCTCTTTCTACATTGATTAGCTTTATGACCAAAGTTATTGCAGTTGTGGCAGTATCCATTGAAGGATGGATATCTTTGAGCATTAGGTTGCCTTACTAGAGGTCTTCTAAGCCTATTCCTTGGATTTTCTGATCCAAACTTCTTCTGACCAGATCTAGAGCTTTCACCTTTCTCATATCCCAAGCCACACTTGTCATCTACCCTTATTTGGCTTTCAAGAAGAACTTGAAGTTGAGCAGAACTTAACTTGAATTTCTCTCTATATTCATTAGCTGTTTGAAGATCCCTTTTAAGAGAGATAATTTGATCCTCAAGTTTTTCTTCATTATCTTTAGCATCTTCAAGATCAGATTCAAGATGTCTGATTATTCTATCCATCTTGTGGCAGTCTTCTGATTTCTCCTTGAGAGATTGTCTTAGATCATCTTCAGTTTTTCTTTTCTCTTCAATTTCTTGGGTAAATTTCATAACACCTGATTCCATTTCATGTCTTACCATAATGATCTCTTTTGATAACTTTTCACATAACTTGGTTTTCTCCTTTAGATCTCCATTTGTATCATTTGCTTCACTTTGACTTGCCAATTGCTGAAGTAGCTCTTTTCTCTTTTTCATAGACAGACTTAGTTTCCCTTTTAGTTCATTTATAAAATCATCAGCCTTTTTGAGTCTTTCCTTCAATTCATTGACTTCAGAATTAGATTGTTCAAGATCATCTAGGGCAGACTGAAGTTGCTCCCTCATACCATACACATCCATTTTAATTTCCAGATCTTCCTCAAGCTGTTAGGCTCTGTTTGGAGGAACTTGGCTCTGATACCAATTATTGATAACTGAGAGGGGGGGTGAATCAGTTATCTTAATTATTTTGACTTTCTAAACTTTCTTAATATTTAATGCAGCATCAATTCAAATAAGCAAACATTACCATGAAATGGAAATACACATGACACAATATTTTTGACGTGGAAACCCTGTTAAGGGAGAAAACCATAGGGTGATTAACCCAAGATTGTATTCTCTATTAGAAGAATAGAAATACAAAATGGCACTTGCCAATTAGGGCTCACTGCCTGAGCACACTGCTCACAAGAGGCTCACTGCCTACAAGAGACTCACTGTCTACAAGTTATAAAGAGAGTAACAAGATACTTGAACTAATGAGAAGCATCCACATATGCTGGAGTTCAGTTCCAGTTAGGCTCAGTATACTGATCTACTGCACTTCATCCTTTCTCTTCTTTTAGAGCTGCTGTCCTTTCACATACCGGACCTGCCTTACTACTTCCACACTGCTCTTCTACTTTTCTTCGCACTTCCCAATTACACCACACACTCTTCTCATCAAAATCCATTTGGTATATATATCCGCACAAAGGATTTCATCCTCTTTCTAGTCGGCATCCGGAATAGTCAGTATTTCCCAAACTTTAGTCTGTCAGCTGAATCCTTGCTTACCAAGTGATGTGGATCAAATGGATACTTATAAGAGTTATCTAACAAGTCAGCCAATCACGAATGATACCTTAAGAATCTTGATCTCCATCAACATCTCATCTGGAATAATGTTTGAAGCTCTGCCGGTAAGTTCTTCCTTTGTCTGCTTTGCCAAACAGGACCCCAATACTTGAATGCTTATATCTCTTCACTCTTTCATCACCAGAGGCTCAAATCCTAGAATCTACCAGTCAAGGTATTCCTCTTGACTTCCCCAAGTCCGCACTTTCCAAAGATACTTCCTCTTAGAGATCTAGACTTGACTGTCGTACCTTGCCACAAGACTCTGTTCTTGCTTACCGGACCACAACACTCTTCAATCTGACTTCCGGTATAGGCACACTATGTTCTGCGGATGTGTGGGATGAACTTTGTTGCCATCAATGACAACAATCATGAAGCTCCAATGTGTCTCTTGCCAACAGTGGCCTTAGGGTTGTTTGTGTAACATGTCCTTATCACCTTGGCATCATACATCATTGATATACCTCTTTCTTGCATGTAATCTTCATTTTGTGGTGCCCATGACGATCATTATATTAATGCATAAGAAAATTGTTAAGATTTTAGTCAAGTTATTTTCCTGTTGCATGTTTGGGGCATTACAAATAAGAAAAAATGAATCCATTTAAAGCCAATAATTACATTAAAGAAAAAAACTACTAAGATTCATTTAGGAGGATAAAATAAGATTATTGTTTTTTTTTCAGAGAGAAATCATTCACATAAATGTACGTAAATGTAAGAGAGCCTCCTTATCTACTAAATATGACAAGACATTGCATTGAGGATTAGATTATGAAGTGAAAATCATCCATAGGAATATACCTAGACATAAAAGAGAGAAGAGTGTAGTGTTGCTAAGTGTAAACGAAGAGAATAACATGGGTAGATATAAAAGAACAAGAAAATGTACCTAGATGTAAGAGAACATGACCTCTACCTAGATGTAAAATGAAGGCTTGACAACCTATTGTTATGTCATAAAATTATACATTAGCATTTTACACTTAGTTTAGCACCCGGTTGCACCTATCTTGTTGCCTTTGTTAATCAGGACCTATTTTAACACCTTTTGAGCTTAAAATGATGAAATCTTGATCTCGATAAATAAACCTGACATAATCAACTTAGGACTAGACTAAGCTCACCATATTGGACACTTTCCAAAGTTTGTGGGCTAAAGGTCTAGGGCGTCTAAGCGCCCTAGTCTCACTTGGGAATTTTAGCCCCACTTTGTGGTTTCAGCTTAGGACACTTCTTTGGTTTGTATTTGTCAGCCTAATTAAGTTTTATTTGTCTTAAGTGAGCGGGAATGCATATTTAAATGAGTTTTATAGTTCATTCTATACACTAGACGACACCTAGAGGATTAATGTGAATGTTGCTCTCATATTGTGTTCTATGCTAACGTATTATTCATGCTTGAAGTGTTATCTACTTGGGAATGCTATTAAAGTTTGTTTACAACCTTTGAAAGAAGTTTGAAACCCTCTTCATCACTCTTCTTTCTTGGTGTAGGATCTTGAGTTATCTTCATCAACTAAGGTCATATTTCTTGTGGTTTTCATCATCATTATCATTCATTATTCATTATATTATTATAGATCTAGCCTTTGCCCTCCTAGGGCACACACTCTTGGATCTAATCATCATTGTAGTGGAGGTGGGAACACCAACACAGGGTTTAACTAAGGCAAACACTTAAACACAACACAACCTTTTCCTCTTTCCTTATGTGTAGGTAGGAGAAACAGGTTTTGAGAGCTGATTTTTAGAAAGAAGGTAGAGCAGACAAGTACAGGTCTGGTGACATCCAAGATTCTACAAAACCTTAGAAAAGGACTAAGGTGCCCAAGCACCTGTTGTGCCTAGTACACACGCCCCATTTTGAAAATAGCAACCCCCTCCTTCAAATTTGGTCTAGAATGTCATGTGAGTCTTTTCCATCTCCTAAGTAGTCAAGTGGTCAAAGTGTATTTCTGCCATGTTGAGAGTTTGAAGTGGAAAAATCATTCAAAAATCTGCTAAGTTAGGGTCTTTGCATTTCACTCAGTGAGCCTGATAGTCCTTTTGCGCTAAAATTGACCCTTGCTGACTTTTGCGCTAAAAGTGCTTGCGACTGACCTTAGCGTTGAATTGCCTTTCATCCAACCTTAACGCTAAATTACCTTTCATCTGACCTTAGTGCTGAATCGCTACTCAACCGATCTCAGCGTCACTTTTTGCATGCACTGACTTTGCACTATAATGTTTGTTCACCGACTAAGTCGGAGGGTAGTGAAATTCCCACAAGTCTGTGGGACCTGAAACTGCACAAAAGGCACACAACTAAACTTATCGATGCAGCACTGAAAAGGATGTCTACCAACCAAGTTCGTCACACCCAGAATCCCCACCAAGTCAGAGGTGACCAAAAGTTGCACAAACCCTAAATCTGTCAGATCTCCCGACTAACACAACGTACATCCTGTATTTATGGCAATTAAGTTGGGAGGAATAAAAGGGGTTTTGCATCATTTCAAAAACTCATTCCTCATTTCAACAAAGTATTTTGGAGAGCTTTCGATGATTTATCAAGTGCTTCCTCTGCATTGCCCAAGGATTTGAACCAATGACCTTTCCCCTGCCTGTACACTTCATCTCTTCACCCGCACGAACTAGGGAGGAGATCATCCTTCATTTCGGTTAGGGTTTCATTTTTTAAACAAGTGCATTTCATTTCAAGAACATGGCATGCACATGGGTAAAATGAATTAGAGTAAGTTAGGATTTCATGCCTGAACTATTCATTTAAATTGTAAACCCTTGCTTAAACTTTGATGAGTGATGAAAGCATGCTTTTGGGCAAAACAAAATTAAGTACCAACCAAACCCTAGCATACAGATCAAACGTAGAGCCCTTTGAATTGATTTTCAAAACATAACCGACCAAATGAGTTTTGCACTAATGGTGTGTCCGACTGACCTCCAAATTCTTGATCCATTTAGTCAGTCTACGACCACTAGAACCCACGCTAGGATTCATGATTCATTTGGCACCCAGAGCCTAACTTTCCAACCTTCTCTTCAGTTGGTAGGTCTTGAAAGCTCCGCATAACCTTAAAAGTACGTTTTGCACTAAGATCTCAACTGCTCCGACTTTGCGCCAAGAAACCATCCCTCTGACTTTGGTTGGATACGTAAGAAAGCCCCACAAGTCATAGATGTTCAAAATTCCTACTGAAAGCAAGAAAGACCTTTTGCGCTGAAACTGATCTCATCTGACCTTGCACTAAAATGTGCTATCACCGACTTAATCGGTTGACTTCAAAAGGTCCACTAAGTCAGGCAACATCCGATCCTACGCAAAGGTAATAAACATTGATCTACTGTTTTGGCACTAAACTTCCAACTAACTGACCTGAACGACTTGCTTAAGTCAGTACCGTCCAAAATCTGCACAGGTTGGTCGACCATAAAATCTATACAAAGCTTTAAAAATGCATGAACACTGAAAGACTTGGTGGTTGGTTGACCTCAAAAATAGCGCTTTCATGTCTGTAAGTCCGTTAACCCTAAAATTAGTGCAAATTGAGAAAAATGATTGTTTTTAAGGAATTTTCAAAAGGAGAAGTGTCTGAAATGATGTAAGAATGACTGCAAATGATGAATGATGATGTTTTACATGTTTTAAATGAAATTTTTGCAGCATTGAAGTGTTTATTGCATGCATTGATATTGAATTGCTTATTGTTGGGTTATGTGATGGATGCAATGATAGTAAATGTCAGGTTCCTGTTCTTTAAAAAGCATGTTAGTAACTTTCCAGATCCATTATAGATTCATTGGTTATGATATGGTTGAGAGTCTAGTAGTCCACTTGATAATCATAAACCTTAAACTTAGGAGTTAGTGAAAATATCTCAAGGTATCAAACTTATAAGGTCCAGTCCTGCAGGTTAGATGACTACACGAGCTTAGATCATGAGGTATGAATTCAAAGGCATCCCTCCAAAGACAAAGATTCATACCAGATGGAGTGACATAGGAGATACAGACTTAGTTCATATTGACCTTGATGATTTCAAACTTAGAATTTTCGATCCGAGTTCAACACCTAGGGCAAAGAAAGTGAAAGATAGTGGGCTTGCACAAGCTGTTGCCTTCCCTACATTTGTTCAGTGTGCTAAACTTATAATTACATGTGCAGATAGCTATGACATCATGACTAGAACAATCCAAACTGCCAATGGAGACATCTTAGCCAACTTAAGTCCACCCTCCTTGGCTGAAACTTTTGATATCCCATGGTACACAGTAATGACCATGCCAGATAAGGCAGAATCAAAGGCTACATACAAGAAAGATGAAAGTGGATGTAGGAAGCATATGAATGAAAATTGGGCAAAAAGCAAAAGGTCTGCCATGAGCAAATTCCCCCAAATACTACACAGGAGTGACTTTCATGATGAAATAGGGGATTTGGTAACTTTCCTAAGTAGAATATATGGATTGCCTACAGCATCAACTTTTGAGGGGTGGATGTTTGTTATAGTTGAAGAGATATTGAAAGGAACTAAGTTTCACTGGTCACAAATTCTTAGTGATAACATTCATGAGGCATTTAGTAACTTTAAAGAGAAAAGGTTCTTCAGATGGACATCCTATGTTGTTTATGCTCTGGCAAGAAAGAATCATTATGTTGGCTTGTCTAATGTGGGAGAAGTTGGAAATGATGAACAAACTTAAATCAAGGTCTATGAATGTTACACACAACTCACATTATCACAATCCCTTATGCATTATAAGAGGGTAAAGATGCCTTTACCATGTACATAACCTGGTTATTGCAAGGTAATATAGCTCTCAGAATATCCATAGAGGCTATGAATGAAATCATCAAGTATGGTAGGTGGTATATCCAATTTGAAAAGTTCACATATTTGAGAATACAGGGCTTCATTGGGATGGCTTACAGACTCCCAAGGTATCCAACAGATAAAGTATTTCTTTTGGAACTATCTAGATAGCTGATAACTTGTACAGAGAAACTTAAACATCTACATAGAACAAATGTTCAATTTCCCATTCGGTTAGGCAGGGGAAACTATGCATATCCTTCTTTGGGGTCAGCTGAACTCTCTGACAAAGAACTCCAACTGCTCAATCTTCATTACTCAATAGAAGAGATCATTTTGATCCTAACAAGGTAATGGAGAAGTATGTAAGTAATAAATGATTTCACAAAATGCATATAGAGGACTTTTGGGCCAACTATATGGATGATTACGAGGTTATGAAGAAAGATCACTCAAGGTTATCTCTAGCATTCATAAGGAAGTTCCACATTATTGTAGTCCCTGACCAACTAGAGGATGATGAAAATGTAATGAGTAGAGGAGATTGGGAAGCTCAATATCACCAACCAATTCCATTGCCCAATTGGGCTAATGCTGAAGAAAGTTCTCTTGAGGTTATAATGAAAGAGCCGATTAGATTAAGCAAAGCATGGGTGAGAGGTCAAATGGCTATCTTAGAGAGACAAGGAGTATAGCTCACATACACTGCACCTGAGTTAGAAAAGGAGTCTAGAGGAGAAGAAGATGAACCAATAGATATCATTGATGATGCAGAACCTGTCCAGGAAAAAAAATCTGATAGTGAGGAACATATGCCATTAGCAAAAAGGGCTAAGGTACAAAAAGGTAAGAAAACTTCTGCAAAGTCCCCTAAGAAAGATCTGCCTCATTCTACCAATACAAGAGCCTCCAAGAAAAGGGACATGCCTAGTAGCTCTGGAGACGGTTCCAAGACAAAGAAGGTCAAGGTGAAGAAGGTTAGTAAGGCTATGGAGACTGCTGCTACAACTAATGATGTCACTAGTCTAAAAGCCTCTCCACCTCTTGTTGCTCCAAGTGTTGGTGTTGATGTCCCTATTGTTTAAGAGAATATTTCCACTGATCCTCCACCTAAGAATACTGCCTTAACTATCTCCCCTCCACTAGTAATAACCTCTACTACTTCTGACAGTTCCACCTCTTCTATTGTTGCACTACCATACTCCCCTACTTCTTTTACATCCCTACCTACCATATCCTCTATCCCATTCTCCACTTCTATCCCATTACCACCCATTTCTATTGTCCTCTCACCTCCTCTACCTTCTTTTTCCATCCCTTCACCCATAGTCATCTCTTCCACTCTATTAGTAGTGTTAGCCAATTTAACGCAAGTGGACTTGTCCTCAGCTGCAGTGCCTTTATCCTCTATTGCACCTATCTCACAGGCACCCATAGACCAAGACTCGACCCCTCTAGCTATACCACTGCTACCTGGAATTAATAAGGTATGCACTGAATTAGGTCTACAAGAGTCTAAGCCGAAGAAAGATACATTTGTTGAGGCAAATAATGAAATTTTGAATGAACCTTTGGCTGAAGCAATCATTGTTGAAGTATTTGACATATCTGACAGTCCCTCCAGAGAAAGGTCAAACAGAGGAAATCTTCAAATTAGCTTAGAAGAATGTGATGGTAAATTGGAGAAATCTCACTGATGAAGGAGATAAGGATTTGGATAAAGATAAGGGGTTAGAGCAAGAACAGAAATTACTTGAAGGCCCTCCCAAAACTAACAGTGAAAATATTAATGAACTAAGCAAGCCCTCTTCTTCAGCACCTGAGTGGTTACAAAATAGAGTGGTATACCCAGAACCACAATTTGAAATAATGCAATTGGATTTGAGCACAATCTTGTCATAGGCTCAGAAGCCAAAGAAACAAAAGAAAGCAAAAATACAATCAAGGATTTATAAAGATGAGACTGGATCTAGGATTGCTGAAATAGCTATCCCACCAGCGAACACAAATAGAGAACAAATCAGAGCCAAGGATTATGCCATCTCAACGGTTAATCTGGGACCGACCACACGTGCTCAAAGAGTTGATGAATTTAAAGGATCTATCACTTCAATTCTGGGACAGTTGGATAGAGATGAGTTTTCAAAGAAAGAATTGAAACAACAGAATGAGGAACTCCAGACTTGCCTCCAGTTTCTAATTAAACCAGTTGATGTTGGTGGAGATATAAGTATAGTGCCAACCTTCCTATCAATAGATGAAATGGCGAAGCTCAATGAGATAAGGACCATGTCACGAGGCACTTAGAAGTGGTTGATCAAAGTATGTGAAAAAGGATGTGAAATGATTGATGTTGCAGCCAAGTCACATAAGAAGTTAGTTGAGCTTCATGAGAAATGGAAAGATCTGCGGGAGGAGTGTGACTCTTTCGAGGAATATTATTCTCACATGTTTCCCAGAGTCAAAAGTATTAGAGATTTGCCTGCGCAAACTTTATTGGTTGAGAATAGTCTAACTGGTGACAAGTTATCAAAGGCTATTGAGTGGTACCAACAGCTGAAATTGAGAAAGGAAAACTTTGAGAACATAAAAGAATCTTATAAGCCAGTAGATGAAGAAGTTTGGGCCTTGATCTATGATATTAATGATACTTTAAAGGATTGCCTAGAAGAAGCTTACAATGATTTTACACCCTATGATGTTGAGAAATGTAAGAACAAATTGCATAAAGTCATTTTTGAGAATACTGAGCTGGATGTGGAGGCCAGGTTGGATAAGGTCAGTGACCTCAAGGCTGAATTCAATGCATTCCATAAAGTAGGGGTAGAAATAGAAAGGATATACAACCGGTACAGCCAAGAGCTAGAGATGTTCAAATATTGAGTCAACCATCTCAAGAATTCAAATCCTTTGGAAATCAATCCAGCACTTGAAGCATGGCTCAACTACCACAACAAGCTAGTAGAAGAAGATAAAATCAATTTGGATGAAGAACCTTAATGTGTTTGTGATTATTTTGAAGTGTAATCCTGTCATTTATGTAAATTGCTATATTTAGAGAGGCATGTGACACTATTTTGTCTTTATTATGCCTCAAAAATGAGCTTTTCCATATATAGATTAAGCTGGGTAGTCAAATTGTCTAGATTCAATGTATCTGAGGGTTGTTTTTTGTCTTTTTCATAAGAGACAAAATGTAATTCAGGATTTGCTATTAGCTATAAGAAATACATTTATTGATGTAATATGGACCGTCGGTGTTGAGTTAATCTCCACTGTCTATTGAAAAACTCAGTATGCCACTTTCCTATATAAAGGGCTGCATGTTCCATTCTTTGTAAGAGAGAATTCTTGATGCCAAATTGTTGACATTTTACCATTTGAAGTAATACAAAGCAAGTTTCTGTAGTTGTTCTGAGAATTTGTATATTGTGTTCCTTACTTGGTCTTCATGGTTCGCTTCTTGCTTTCCCATAGTTAGTTAGTTGTGCTTTTATAATGTTCATGGTTTGCTGAAAGTATCTGATGAATACTCTAGGTCCATACTTTTAGTTATTTGCTGATGGTAGATAACTATGAAAAGTTAGTATGGGCAGATCATATGTGCTTAAGTTCAATTGCATCTCAAGAGTTAAATTGCACTGTCTATTGGGTATTTAATGAATGAATGTAATCTGAAAATCTTTCAATTTCCATTGAAGATAGCATCATTTTCTGCAGTGCTATAGCATCAATTTTTAGTTTGGTAACTCAAAAAACTGGTTGAATTTCAGAGTGTTTGTCTACTTAAAGCAGTCCATACATTGTGAATGTCACTTAGGATTTCTCTAAAACCCTAACCCATTTTGCATTTTCTTTTAAAACCATTGTTAGATTAGGAATTCCAGCAACATTTTACATTATTTTATCAGCTGAAATCATAAAGGGTTTATATGTATTTGCTATTCCAACTCAAAAAATATGTAGATTGCATGTAAGACCCCTTGTAGGCATAGCTAGAACATTCCAATTGAGAGATTCCAGGCAAGCTAAGACCTAGCTGTAGAAACCTTGGAGTAGTCTTACCTAGGGTAGGATACTTTTCAAGAGAGATGTGAAACCAACAATCACACCTGCATTGCTGTGTGCTAAAACACTCATCAACAACACCCTAGTCCTGGGTATTTCTACTACAAGATCCAAGTTTTAAATCCTTCTCTAACCTCTGTTGTACTTTCTATTTGTTGTGATCTATTTCTGATAGTTAGTTATAGTATGTTCTTCATCTTCTAGGGTTCGATCACTAGACTTAGCTTGCTTGCTTGACTTTGGTTGAACTTGGTTGATCCATCTATATACAACAAAAGGGTAGAACCCCTATAGTTGGCTTGTTGGCAAGAGACACTGCTCTAATGAATGATTGAATATTGTCATTGATGCTAATAAAGAAAGGAGATTCCATCGGCTTGGCAACAAGACTTTACTCTGGAAGGATAAATGGCTAAGTATGGGTAGCATACATTATATAATGTAAATGACAGTGTTTGTGTTAGTATGCCTCCACAGTTGAAGATCATTATACATAATTCAGGTATGTGACCCATAGATATTTGATGATCATATGTTCAAATTCTCAAGTCTTGACTTCCTCCACAAGTCATACTGCAAAATATCTAAGTCTGGGTGAACAAAGTTAAGTCAAGAATAATGCATAGTACCAAAGTAAAAGGGTGGATCCATATTCCTCCGTTGTTGCATATTTTGGCCTATGGTTTTGAAGGTATAATAAGAATTCTAGAATGAATGTTGGTTATGAATCGTTGAGTCTCATATGGTTTGCAGTGAGAGTTATGATGTGACAGATGAATTGGTCAAGCATGTTCTTAAGAGACAAGCCGACAGGCATGTTAGATCATTATACAGAGAAGATATATTGTTTGCACAATCAATCTAAGTGGTTGAATGATTGGTGCCAACCTATATGAAGACTATTGAATGATTGTTTGGGTACGCATTGCAGATTGTGCATAAGTTCAAGCCGACAAGATATGACATTTGTATACACGGTTTATATTTGGCTTGCCAACCTAATTATGAGATAAATCTTATAGCAAATATATTTATACTCAATGGATTTTTGGTGTTGTATGGTATGATGAGTATGTGATGTGTATGAATTCAATGTGTATGTGATCTAAAGCAAATTTGTGACCAAAAAAAGATAATAAGGGCAGAAGAGTAGAGTTTATGTAGAGCAGAGCAGAAAAAGCAGAGCAGACATTATAAAGACTTTTGAGTCTGTATACTAAGCTATAAATGGAACTGCACCCCAGCATTCTGTAGATGCATTTGTAGCAGTCATCTCTTGGCAATGATCCAATCCTTCTTCTATCTTCTTTTCTCTTGGCAATGAGCCTATTGTAGTGAATACTTCTTGGACAGTGAGTCCCAAGGCAGTGAGCCCTAAGGCAGTGATCTTTCATGTAATTTAGTATTGTTATCATAATATATTTGTGATCTAACATTCACCATGGTTTTTCCCTTTTTGGGTTTTCCACGTAAAAATCCCAGTGTCTATGTGTTATGTCTTTATGGTTGTTGTTCTTATGTTTATTCTACTTTCATGTTATTGAATTTGGTAATTGGATTAAGGAACAAAAAATGAGTGGTTTTGTAGAATACTAATTCACCCCCCCTCTCAGTATTATTTGTGTTCAATGAGTCTTTCCTTCTTGAGCAAAAGCCTAGCTTAGTTTGTGCCCCAATATTTTTAGAAGAGGGTTTTGGCCTAGCTTAACTCTTTAGGCTAGATCACGCTTTTCTCCTAAACATTTTGGTGAACACATCATTCCTTGCACTCTCGCATCCTTCTTCTTTCATATCTGAGTTGTTTATCACTCTAGATCTGATTGGGAGTGAGTTCATTAGTCTTTTTTGCATTCTTACATAGTTAAATTGTGCATTCTTTCAAAACTAGGGTTTGTTAAAACCTTGCATTTATGAAAAATCTTGCTAATATTTGAACTTAGGGTTTAGAGACTTGTGAGTTGTTTTAGATCTTTTTGCATTGATTAGTTTGTTTAAAGAATTTTCTTTTGTTGTACCTTTTCATTCTTTCTATTCAAAACATTCTTGCATCCTTGCATTTGAAAAGTGGAAAAGAAAAAGGTGCATCCTAGATTTGAAAAAAAGCATAGTTATCACTTTGTTTGCATTTAGAAAGGATAGATCATCATAGAATAATCTTATTTTCTGATTTTTGCATCAGATCTGATTGGAATTACAATAGTTAATAATTTCATATTGTTGCATTGTGCATTTGCAACCCTTTTATTGCTAGAAATTGTTGAAAAAGCTACATTTTTTACCTAGTTAATGTTGCATTCTAGGGTTTATGATTGAAAAGTGTAATTTCAGATTTTGCCACTGTCATTTTCACTCCAAATCTAATTTTATATTGGCATCATACATTACAAATTGTCATCTTTCATTGAAAATTGAAGATAGGAATAATTTGGAATTGTTGCATTTTGGAAAAAGCATTGAAATTGGAGTTTGATTTTAGCCTTAGCATTGTTGATATTCAAGTGGATTTGAGTAGAATTGGATTTGATCAAGGGATATTATT
Source organism: Cunninghamia lanceolata (assembly GCA_027924645.1). NCBI lineage: Eukaryota > Viridiplantae > Streptophyta > Pinopsida > Cupressales > Cupressaceae > Cunninghamia > Cunninghamia lanceolata. The sequence continues at coordinate 820,716 of BSBN01000281.1, read as the reverse complement.
TCTTCACTTAAACAAAAACCTAAATCTTTCTTTTGCTTCATCATTCATTTCTTCTATTGGTACATCTTGTGTGTTACTAAAGCTTGTAGACGCTTTATTAGCTTTGTGATCCGATGCCCCGATTCTAACCTTCATGTGTGAAGATGTTGGAAAATTATGAGTTTGAATGCTATGCATAATGATGATACCAATACATCAGAACCCCAAATTCTTAGTCTTATCACACAAGTGGATCCATCAATTCTTCCTAGCATTCCTACTTTGCATCTTCCTAAAGCATCAAACTCCCATGAATCCATCAACATTGATGACCTTGTGACTCATGTTCCTAAAGCTCAAATTCAAAGATTTAACATGGAGTTCATTAATTTACAGCAATTTGTAAGCACAAAACACATAGCTAAGAAGGTCATCCCTATTTTTGAGAGTCTACAAAGTCTTTTGCTCGAAGGTCAAGAAGGATTGGAAGTCTTGCATGGAGTTGTACATATAGTGCATAACAACATTCTATCTGCATCTAGTTGCATTGAAATCATCACCAATGTCACTTCTTCTAATCAAATAGGGACTCATGTGTCAGCACCCATATTGAAATCCCCTATTCCTACTTATACTTCTTTTATTCTCACCACTACTATACATTTGAGTAATAATGCTACCACATGTGGGTTATCCACTAGGAATCATGTTCTCCATTATAGTACCATTCCATATAGTTACACAAATTCTACACCTAATGTCACTCTGCCTACACCTAAACCACTTATCACATTCCAAAAGGCTACTCATACACCATCACCTAGTCCTTCATTCCAATCTCTACCTGATTATGCTTCCAATCCCATCATAAACCAATTGTTGCAACATATGACCTCCATCCAACAACAATTGGCTAACATGAATAATATTCCACCTAAACCTAATATGACAACACATTATATCCATATCCCTTTGTTTTATTCCATCCTAAGAAATCCTATGCCTGAGAAGTTTGAGACCCCTCGCTTTGAGAAATATAATGGGAAAGGAGACCCTAACAACCATGTGGAAGCTTTTACTGCTATGTGTAGTGATTTAGTCTTTGAGGATGCGATCTTGGTAAAACTCTTTCCTAGTTCACTCAAGGGCATAGCCTCGGATTAGTTTTGCTCACTACCTCCTAATTCTATAATTTCTTTTTTGCAATTGGTTAACAAGTTCCTCAAACATTTTCAAATAAACATTGGACCTCAAGTCTCTTTGACGGACATGGTTCTTGCAAACAAGGAATGAAAGAGAAAATAATAGATTTTATGGGCCATTATCAAGCCCTCTTTTCACAAATCCAATATTCTATGCTGAATGTTGATGTGCAATGAATCTTTATAGGAAACTTACAACTTCACATCCATGATAAGATATTATTTATGCGATATGATTCATTCATTCATCTTTGCATGGCTCTTCATGATTATCAACATTCGGTTAGTTAGTATGAGCATAATCACGCATCAGCTCCAATTGGCCAATCCGAGGCCTCTCACAATCATTCTTTCAAAATACAAAATAAGAACTTGATCAAAATAAATTAAATTTCAATAAATAACATAAGAAAACATGTGGTGGCAGCGCATCATCTCCTATTTCCACCCCTTATAAGTTAAAACAAAAAACAAGAAACTTCACACCATTATCAAAATATCTCTATGCTATCATGGAATAAATTTTACAAAATAATCTCATCAAGCTTCCACCGGTTAGACCCCTTAATCCAAGTAAGATGCAATCATTTTCCTTTGATGTGAAGGCCTTTTGCCAATTTCACCACTCCATTGGTCATGACACTGAAAGATATATGCATCTTAAACATAAAGTTCAAGATCTCATTGACTCAAATGTCATCTAGGTTGCTAGTGTAAATGAAAAAGGGAATAAATCAGTTGTTGCCCCTAATCAAAATCTTTAAATATATTCTAATACTTTACCTCATCACAAATCTAATGTTGTTGATATTTGCATGGTGGAGAAAGTGGATTTGGAACCTGCTATATCTTTTACTCCACATGATGCTACTATCAAAGCTCCTAATGGGCCTTTTTATATCACTATTCAAATCAATGATAAACCTATTTAGGGTGCTATGATAGATCCTATATGCATGGTTAATATAGTAACTGAAGAATTTCTCTACATGCATGGTTTGCATCGAGATACATATGATGTATCAAAGATGGCTATTAAAGCACACAATGGGTCTATTCTTCCAACTCTTGGTGTTTTAACTCTTGGAATTAAGGTTGGGCCAAGAGCTTTGGATGTTCATTTTGTTATCATCCCTACATCAGACCTATTTGATGTGAAGTTGGGCTATCCATGGCTTTGCTCCATGAAGGTGGTCCCCTCTATTTTTACAAGTGCTTAAAGTTTCCATTTGAGAGATGTGTGCATGTTGTACATCATAGTCAGTATCGCCTCATTTCTCACAATAGACATTTTTCATTTGATTGCTTCTAGCCACAACCAGTTGCAGCGGCTAGACCTATAGAGGATATATTCTTCTTATCATGTCAAAAGTTTAAAGCAAAGAAAATGGTAGAATTATCACTTAGTAATATTCCTCCTTATGATGTTCCTGAACCTCCTCAATTTTTGCGGCTACAACTCTAATTCCTCATGTACTAGAGGTAGTAATGTTGGCAACTTGGCAAACATCATTGATAGAGACACTACTAGTATGAGTTGGTTTGGTTGAGCATGATGTTTGATGGTGTTGTCATTGATGGCAACAAGAAAAGGAACAAGGTTGGAGTAGATATTTTAGTTAGGCAAAGAAGTGAAAGGAAGCAAGGTGTGCAGAAATCGCTTCCTACAATAATCTAATGAGAGGTCTATGCAAATTCAAATTAATCATTACAAATACAACAATATAGAACGTCTAAAAGAGATATAGCAGCAATACACATGAATCAGAAAGAAGACAGAAGAAGAGAGACAGATTTACTATGGGGAAACCCCTTATCGGGTGAAAAAACCCCACTCCGAAACCTGCACAATGTATTAACAAATCTGAAAGTTGTTTACAATACACTTGCAATGCAAGATTCAATGGTCTTTGACACTTGTGCCTGGAAGTAAATCTGGTAGCATAACAGTACTTGTAAACCTGTGATACAACTCCCTCTCCAAGCACCTATTTATATAGAATATACAAGGCAATATTGGACCTATCTTGGGATGGGCATCCAACTTGGCCTCATGGCCCAAAACCCATGCCTAAGGACACTTGGTAAACATTGTAGAATGTGCCTAACACTTGTCCATAGCTCCCATCCCAAAGAGGTCACCTATTTCCAAAATGGGCTATGACAGATGCTCTTACGACCCTTACGACTGTCATAGAATCTGTCATAACAATTACAACTTACAACTGTAAGAGAATGTGTCATACACAGGCTATAAATAGCATATTCTCTTACAACATGTCATAGTCCACCTTGGGGTGCCCAAATATGCCTTTTTCAAAGATGCTTCATGACACATGTCTTCACATGTCTTACATGCTTCTATTTCTGACTCTTACATGCCATAGATTATGTCATAGGAATCCGTCATAACCATTTCGGTCAATATTCCCTTACACAACATGAAAGATGCTGACACATGGCAAAATGCTCCTACCACAAAGTAGGATGCCTATCTCCTCATGTGAGGACAAAATTACAAGTTGTCATATTCCATGTAGGATGACACATCACTGTGCCACATCCCACAATATGACAATATGGAATTTACAATTATTTACAACATAGGCAATGAATTAATAAATATAAACATAAATAATGCAAGGAATTACCAAGGTTGAGACACCTTAATTCCCAACATTCTCCCACTTGTTGAACACCTTGTAAGAGCCAATAGAATAATAAGATTTAATTGCTACAGGCCGAGAGGCCCATAGATTCCGAACACCATCTGAACTTCTTTGTGCCTACTAGTTTCGTCAATGCATTTGTAACATTCTTCAAAGTATCTAACTTCTCCAAATTTACCTTTCCATCCTAAACCATGTTGCACACGAAGTGAAACTGAACATCAATATGCTTTGTTCTAGCATGGAAAGTTAGATTCTTCGCAAGGCAAATTGCACTCTGACTGTCACAACTGATCGTAATTTGACTTGCATCAACACCAATATCAAAACACAATCTCTTAAGCCAAACGGCTTCCTTACAAGCATGAGTTACTGCCATATACTCAACTTTTGTCATGGGCAAAGCAACCACAGGTTGTCACTTACTCATCAAACTAATAGCACCACCAAACAGTGTAAACACATAAGCACTGGTGGATCTCCTGCTCTCATTGTCACCCACCTAGTCTGAATCCACAAATCCACGAATATCAATGGAATGTAGAGGTCTTGTAACATTACCATGATATCACATGGAATACTCAGAAGTACCCTTCAAATATCTGAACACTCGCTTAACTGCATCCCAATGAACCTATCCAAGATTACCCATAAATCGACTAAGGACTCCCACTGCTTGGGCAATGTCTGGTCTTGTGCAAACCATAGCATACATCAAACTGCCAACAACACTAGCATAAGGTACTCTGCTCATGTCCTCCACCTCACTAGGAGATTTTGGACAATCCTCAACATACAACTTTGTCCCAAAAGAAACAGGAACACACAATGGTCTACAATCTGCCATACTGAACCTATCCAACATGGTCTTGACGTACTTACTCTGGCTTAACCAAAGTTTTTTGTTGGTTCTGTCTCTTCTGATTTTGATTCCTAGAATGTACCTGGCTACCCCTAAATCTTTCATTTCAAACTGTGCTGACAACTAAGATTTAAAATTAGAAATCATATTCTTACCCTTCCCGATGAGAAACATATCATCAACATACAGTGCAAAAATGAGAATACAATCACCATCAAACTTATAATACACACAGTGATCCAATTTTGATCTCACAAATCCAATTGACAACACAAAGGTATCAAACTTCAAGTACCATCTCCTAGGGGACTACTTCAAACCATACAAAGATTTCTGTTACATGTAGATTTCTTCCTCCAAATCACCATGAAGGAAAGTTGTCTTCACATCCATTTATTCTACCTTTAAGTCATAAGTTGCTACAAGAGACAATAAGAATTGAATGGATGTCAGCTTTGCAATGGGAGAGAAGATCTCACCATAATATATACCCTCCACTTGTGAATACCCCTTCGCAACCAATCTGGCCTTATACTTCTCAACACTGTGATCTACACCAAATTTCTTCTTGAACACCCATTTGCATCCAACGGGTTTCCATCTAGGAGGCAAAGACACCAAGTCCCAAGTTTGATTCTTTTCCAAAGAATCTATTTCATCAGCCATGGCCTCCTTCCAGGAACCTGCATCTTTCATGTCCATAGCCTCTGATACAGTTCTAGGTTCATCACTATTAGTAAGCAAAGCAAAAGCACAACTAGAATCAAGTAATGTAAAACCAAACCTTTCAAGTTGCTTTCTTATCCATGTAGACCTCCTCAAGAGCTGAGGTTGAGGTTCAGCGTCTTCATCTAAGCTTTTAGAGCTGCTAGAGCTCTCCTCATCATCAAGTTCGACATTGTTTCTCTATTCAGTCTTCTCAGGGGTAGGAGGAAACTAAACAACATCCTCTTTCTTTTCTTTTTCTTCTGGCTGTAAAATAGTGGAAGAAGGTGTAAGCTCTCTGAAGATGACACTTCTTCTATACAACACTTTTTCAGCCACAGGGTACCAAATCTTGTATCCTTTCACACCGACACCATAGCCAATGAAGATACACTTAACAGCCTTGTTCTCTAGTTTTGACCACTTCTCCCTAGGTACATGTGCATATGCTTCACAACCAAAAACACGAAGATGCCTTATTGAAGGCTTTCTACCAGACCACACCGCCATGGGTGTCTTTCCAACAAGAGCTGATGTAGGAGATCTATTAACAAGATAGCAAACAATGGCAACAACTTCAGCCCAAAACTTTTGTTCTAGGCCAGCTCCACTAAGCATACTCCTAGCCTTCTCCATCAGTGTCCTGTTCATCTTTTCTACAACTCCATTTTGTTACGGGGTGTATAGAGTTGTCTTATGTTTTTCAATCCCAAGTTCCTTGCAATATTTATCAAATTCTATAGAACAGAACTCACCACCATTGTCAGTTCTCAAGCACTTAATCTTTTTACAAGTCTAATTTTTAGCAAAGGCCTTAAACTCCTTAAACTTACTATAGACTTCAGATTTGCTTCTGAGAAAATAAATCCATGTCCTACTATAGTCATCTATGAAAGATAAAAAGTATATAGATTTTGGTAACGAAGGAACATTAACAGGACCAAATACATCAGAATGAACAAGGTCCAACACACTAGAAGACTTGTGAGAACTTGAATAAATCTAAACATAGTTTTGCTTTCCATAAATGCAATGTTCACAAAGGTCAAACTCAAGATTACAATCATCTAACCCCTCAACAATTTTTTTATTTTTCACGGTACTCAAACCCTTCTCACCAATGTGGCCAAATCTCTTATGCCATAACATTGTCTTTTCAGTAGGAAGCTTAACTTCCAAGGCATGATTACAAACATTAGAACTAGAAACAACAGATTTCTTAACTGCTCGTTCAGATGGTGGGGATGAAGTGACTGTTGCCCTCTTCCTTGAATCAGAAGAATTATTACATTGTGAAATGCATGCCTCCAGCTGAAACAAAGCACCTCTCCTAGTACCCTTAGCAAGCACCATAGCTCCTCTAGTCATCTTGCATCCTTCTTTCGAAAAGACAACCTGCACACCTGCATCATTCAAACTACTTACAGAAAGCAGGCTTCGTACTAAGCTTGGGATATGCATAACCCCAAAGATCCCCTTCACTCGACCATCAGGGAATCGGATAGAGACTCTTCCACGACCAACAATCTTTAGATGAGAGTCGTCACCCAAGTACACCTTTCCACCATTGAACTCCTCATACTTAGTAAACCAGTCTCGATGCAAGGTCATGTGGAATGATGCACCAGAGTCAATTAGCCACACGTCATCAGATGCATGGGTTTCTAGGGCTGCGATGAAAGCATCACCATCATCTTATGATTCATCAGAATCTAAATCTAGGGTCTTCTTCTTATTTTTCTTTTCTTCTTTGTATTCCTTTCGGAAATGCCTAAATTTACCACAGTTCCAATAGATAACCTTGGACTTTCTAGGAGATTTGGATCTCCCACAGGATTTGGATCTATCCTTCTCAGCTTTCTTGTCCTTCTTTTTTCCTTTCTCCTTGGGTTTTCCATGAACTGCAAGAGCTTCTTTGGCTACATCAGAAGACTTTCTCCACATCTTTTTAGATAACAATAAAGAAACCACTTCATCCATTTTGAATGTGGATGTGGTGCTTCCAATAGCCATGACAAGGTGATCCCATGAGCCTGGCAAAGAATAAAATAGGGTCATACACCGATCCTGCTCCTCCATTTTCACACCAATGTCAATTGTGCAACCAACATGTTAAAAGCATTCATATGTTCAGCAATGGATCCTCCATCCTCCATTCGAAGAGAATACAACTTCTTTCTTAGAAAAAGTTTATTAACCAGGGATTTGGCTTGATACACATCTCCCAACTTCTTCCAAAGCAAGGTTGTAGTTTTCTCCTCATGGACATTTAACAACACAGAATCAGCAAGACTAAGTCTTATGAGACCCTTAGCCTTCTGATCCTTGAGATCCCACCAATCTTGTGACATTGTAGCTGGTTTAGTTCCATTAACACTTTGCCAAAGATCTCGGTCAACAAGCATGTCTTCCATCTTGAGCTTCCACAGTTCGAAATTAGTGCCATTGAATTTCTCCACTTCAAACCTTCCTGATGTGCTTGCCATCTCCTTGCTACAATAGAATTTAGAATACTCTGCAAAGACTCCCACTCAACTTAGGATCAACTCAAAAAAACCCTACCCAACAGCTAAGACCAAGACTGGCCAGGCTCTGATACCAACTGAAAGGAAGCAAGATATGCAAAAATTGCTTCCTACACTAATCTAATGAAGAGAGGGCTATGCAAATTCAAATTAATCCTTACAACTATAGAAACATAGAACATCTAAAAGAGATATAGCAGCAATACACATGAACCGGAAAGAAGACAGAAGAAGAGAGACAAAGATTTACAGTGGGGAAAACCCTTATCAAGTGAAAAAAAACCCCACACTCAGAAACCTGCACAATGTATTAACAAATCTGAAAGTTGTTTACAATACACTTGCAATGCAATCTTTAATGGTCTTCAACACTCATGTCTAGAAGTCAACCCAGCAGCATAACAGTACCTGTAAACCTGTGATACAACTCCCTCTCCAAGCACCTGTTTATATAGAATATATAAGGCAATATTGGACCTATCTTGGTATGGGCGTCCAACTTGGCCTCATGGCCCAAAACCCATGCCTAAGGACACTTGGTCAACATTGTAAAATGTGCCTAACACTTGTCCATAGCTCCCATCCCAAAGAGGTCACCTATTTCCAAAATGGGCTATGACAGATGCTCTTGCGACACTTACGACCATCATAGAATTTGTCATAGCGGTTACAACTTATAGTTGTAAGAGAATGTGTCATACATAGGCTATAAATACCATATTCTCTTACAACATGTCATAGTCCACCTTGGGTCACCCAAATATGCCTTTTTCAAAGATGCTTCATGACACATGTCTTCACCTGTCCTACATGCTTCTATTTCTAACTCTTACATGTCATAGATTCTGTCATAGGAATCCATCATAACCGTTTTGGTCAATATTCCCTGACACAATATGAAAGATGTTGACACATGGCAAAATGCTCCTACCATAAAGTGGGATGCCTATCTCCTCATGTGAGGAAAAAATTACAAGTTGTCATATTCCATGTAGGATGACACATCACCGTGCCACATCCCATAATATGACAATATGGAATTTACAATTATTTACAACATAGGCAATAAATTAATAAATACAAACATAAATAATGCAAGGAATTACCAAGGTTGAGACATCTTAATTCCCAACAAGAAGACCTATTCATTTGGACTAAGTATTAGCAGAGTACAGACATAGCGACAGAGAGACATTGAAGATCAGGTTGTGCAATTTTGGTATGATATTCCTGTCGGAAAATTAAGTGTGAATATCAAAGACATTAATAATACCCATAACCCAATGAAATATAGAAATAAAGAAGATCTAAAACAATGAACAATACCTCAACAAACCTCTTTATCTCATGGCTTCCATTGGTGGCCTATCGCAAATGATCTTGTCTATGAATAAGGCCCTCAGAAGGTGCACCTATTTGCTATTCCAAGATGTCAAGTGAGAATGGCCATGATAATTGATTGCAATGAAGATGAGCTTCATAGCAATGGTAATGGTGATATCGTAACAAGTTGATCACATGCAAATGGAATTTCTGTAGAGTAACGATATTGAAAGCTTGGATGAGGAAAATGGAAGAAGAAGGTTCAATTTATAGACTTATGAGAGAAGAGATCAACGGTATAGAAAGAATGAGAAGATCAATGGTTGAGAAAGAATAAGAGAATGTGCACGAGTAGAAAAAGAACAAGTGTCACACAAAAGCTATTTTGAGTTAACTATTTTTCTATTTATTGAAGGTAAGATATGCTGTCATAAAATAGAAAGCTTTTTTCTATTTCAGGAGTTTTGGAATCAATTAGTTGACTCATGATTTGCTTTTGCATGTTTTGAGAGGAATTAAATAATAAATAATTTAATTTTGTGTGCATGAAGAGGAAGAATTATTTTTAGAAGATTTGGAAGATTCTTGAAGAATTTAGAAGATACAAAAGCAAATTAAATAAATAAATTTATTTAGTTGTGTGTGCATGATTTGAAAGAATAAATAAAATATTTGATTGTCTTTTATTTTTGAGAGATTGAGAGGAAGAATTGACTTAATTAAATAATTACAAATTATTTAATTGTTTGGAAGCATTAAATTAAATAAAGGATTTTATTTAATTTTGACATTAGAAGAGCTAATTAAATATTTTGATATTTAATTAACTCAGAGGAATATGAATCGAATAAATAAATTTGTTTATTTATTTATTTATAGAGGAATAGAATGGAATAAATATTAAAAATATTTATTTAGATAGAGTCACGTCATTTTTAGGTGTATACATTTTTCCCCTCTTTGATGCAATGCAGTTTACGGCATTGCTTCAAAGAATAAGAATTTCTTATAATGATACGTGCCCCAAATTGCCCCTAGTACAGGTTATGACGACAGGATGCCCCCTTGGGAGATTGGATGGGAAGAAGGGAGAAGGACGTGAGACAGACAATCTCACGATGGAGAAGGAAAAAATAGGTTAGAATGAAGAAAAATAGGTCATGGTTTAGAGAAATGGGTAGAAATGGGCCTGGGAAGTAGTCATGGTCGCCACATAGCCAGTTAGGGTACACTTGCTATATATAGGAGCTGGGTCCACAATCCTAGTCATTTGCACACTTGGCTTTTATTGATTGGTCTTTGAGAGGTTAGGAGAGCACAGGAGCATACAACAGTCGAGACAGATATGGATATTCCATGTGAGGAGCACCGCTTTGAGCGAATTTGACAATTCGATCAGCCAGCTGATGCAGGACCACCAGTATGTAGCTCAAAAAATCTTGCCTAGATTCATTTATTAGCATAATAAATGCTAGATAAAGTTCAACTAAGACAGATGCGCAAGTTCACAGTTTGGCGCATATGCCATGCGGAACTATGCATATGATATTCTGCAATACATTTAGGATATGAAATTGTGCATGCATGTTGGCTACGCATATGCAGTATGAGTTGGTGCATATTCCAAGACAGTGCACATACGTAGAAGCTGCGCATACATGATATGTTGCGGCACATTTACTAAGAAGTTGTGCTTTTGATATGAAACAACACTTTTGATATGAAGCAGTGCTTTTGATATGAAGCAGTGCTTTTTATATGAAGCAGCGCATATACGGTATGAGTCGACACATTTACCAGAAGTGGCACATGTACCTTCTGGTTCGGCGCATATGCTTGAGATAGTCAGTTTACTTAACAAAATTGACTCGATTGGCATCTTGTTCGATGCGTCAATCGATAAGTGATCTCCGAGATTGCAAGAATCTAGTCAAGAGATGTTGTATGCTATTTTAATCAATTTGTTTAGGTTAAGTAAATGATATGATGCTTTAGATATGTTGAGCAGGTTTTTTGCAATTTTAAGTTGACGCATTGCCTTGCGTGTTTGTAGGAGGATGTTCAAGATGTGCTTATGTCGCAGGAGCAGTTTCCCTTGCCGATGTTGTAGCGATATATGCTCACTGAGGTAGATCAAGAGGCTCTCGGTACTATGGGTCTAGATTATGTTTGTTTCATGCCTGAGGTTCGCACGAACCTCAGTTTGTTGACTACAGTAGTGGAGAGATTCCATAGCGAGGATGGGACCTTTCATTTTCCAACTGGCGAGATGGCGATTACTCTGGAGGATGTCTACAGGATCTTGCACTTGCCGATTCAAGGTGACCTGGTAGAGTACGATCCTCAGCATGATGCAGGATTGGCAGAGTGCAGGTAGTTTTTGATGACCCTAAGTTAGAGGGTCCGGTCATCTCTTGGCAAGATATTCATGATTATTATGACTACTTCGTAGGGATAGTGGCAGGGTTGATTAGAAGAGTTGTATGCCCCAATAGAAGGTTGCATGGGTTCCCGATTGGATGGGGTTGAATCATGGAGCAGATGATGATAGATGGCACCCACTATGCATGGGGAGTCTATGTCTTGGCACACTTATATTGAGATATGCATCAGGTGGTAGACCACAGGGGTGCTAGGTTGTCAGTAGGGGTCTCTCTTTTACAGTTTTGGCTTTGGGAGCATATTGCAATCTCTCGGCCGATATGTGTCTTTTCTAGGTAGAGGGGCGAGCCCTATAGTTATGGATATGCAAGAGTTATTTCCCAACACAAGCTAGGAAAGCTTGAGTACTGGAGGCACACGCTGGATAATGTGGATAACATTATTTGGTGCCCCTACTTGGAGTGCGAGCATTGGGATGATGAGGATGACAAGATGTCGTACTACTTTCAGATGTGGTGGCTCATTGGTAGGACTTGTTTCATTCTGGAGAGATAGATTGTTAGCAGGGTATAGAGACAGTTTGGCAGGAGACAGGGCATGCCCCAGGGACAGGCCCGCTTTGCGTGCACATATGCAGAGAGATTCAGATGGGGTCTAGTGGCATCATATGAGGAGGCCTTGGCAAAGTTCCAGCAGATGCCTTATGTAGCTTGGCTAATGAGGAGAGAGATTATAGACACAGGGATGACTCCTAACTATGAGGAGTGGTTCACAGCTCATCCTTTTCTGAGGTACTCAGGGCCTGGAGAGTTGGTTCCTCGCATAAATGAGGAGGATTTAGACGATGAGGATAGGGCCGATGGGAGGAGGAGGAGATGGAGGAGGGGTAGAGGAGGATGGGGAGACAGAGGTGACGGAGGAGACAGGGGAGATGGGGGAGATGGGGGAGGCGGCAAAGGAGGCAGATAGAAGTAGAGGAGGAGAGCTGGGGAGGGACCCTCCCAGCAACAACAGGTAGTGTAGACACCCAAAATTGACCTAATTATCATTAGCATTCAAATATTGCATTATTTATCATCTACATTTGTCTAACACACTTGAGTAATTTCCCTAACACACTTATTTCTTCTATTAATTAATTAAATTCATATTTATTTAATTAATTCATTAGCTATTGCTTCTATTTTCTATAATCTATAATTATTTAATTATCTTCATTCTATCTATTTTTAATTAAATAAATCTCATTTATTTAATTAAAATTCCCTTCACAAGCCCACTTTCCAATTAATTAAATAAATTTTATTTATTTAATTAAGTTTTCTTATCATTTATCTCAATAAGCCGACATGTGTGCCTCTTTCATTTAAAAAAGATAAGTGGTACTACATCTTTTATTTAATATCTTTCACATGTAGTACTTTTTATGTACACGGTCACGCATAAGCCTTATCTCCCCTCCACTTGTCATCTACACATTCATCTATGATTATCATTTAATCTTAGCCATTCACATAGCCACCAAATCTCCACCGTTGATTGATTTTGGTTGAGTTCTATATAAACACCCTCTCATTCCATACTACATCCTATCCAGCATTCATATAGTGTCTACATTATCATCTTGAGCATATTGAGCATTTGAGTATCCATCTAACATTTTATCATTATCATCCATTATGGCAGCACTAATCTTCATAATTGTTCATTGTTGAAGCTGCAATCCACATCATAAACAAGGAATCATACAATCTAGGTGATATTGTCCTTGAATTGCATGCTTTTGATTTCATTTGGATTAGATTCTTTGATGATGGTAGGGTTAGGTTTTCATGGCTATGATTGATCTTATTAACCTATTTTTTACCTATCACAGGTAGTGCAGCCACAGGCTGCACCACAGGTACAGGTTGGTCAGCAGATTGGTTAGCAGGGATAGATGCCACCACCACAGCAGGTGCCCCACCAGGCAGCCCAACAGCAAGCTCCTTCACCTGGCTAGCAGCAGCAGGCCATTGCTACGTTGCAGGGTCAGATTCAATAGCTAAAGGCACATCTTCGAGTGGCAGAGTCTTAGAGGGAGTCAGATGCACGAGTCTTAGCTGGGGTTACTGCAGAGCGAGATGTAGCAGAGGTGAGGGTGCGAGGCTTGAGACTGGAGAGAGATGTGGCTCTAGTAGCCTTGGGGACAGATGGGGCCACTGTATTTTTGGTGACACAGGTACAACAGGAACAGGTGCACCTTGCACAGGTACAGGTGGAGCTATCGAGGGCGCAGGCCTAGACTCAGTATTACAGGGGTCTTTACCACAGGGCTGTGCCAACGGATCAGAGGGCACCCAGTTTCAGGAGCCATTCTGTAGCCTCCCAGAGAGCAGGAGGTTCATAATCTGGAGGGTCAGTGATGGGCCCATAGTAGTCTAGGGCTGGTAGAGGGGAGGACAGTGTAGGGAGCAGTGGTTCATGGCAGTAAGGCTAGCTGACACACCTGTATAGATTTTGGCTTATGCATACACTTTTTGATGGCTTAGATAGCCTAATATGTATATTTTTGTACCGAGACATGTATCACTATTTATGTGGTGTATACACTGTATATGATATTTACTCAGAGATGGACTTTGATATTGTACATTTGGACATGTTTTATCTAATATTTATATGATGATGCAGCTATTGATGATCTATATGCAGTTGTTTATGCTATATGTCATGGATGCACTCTATCTTTATGGTGTTTTATATGTTATGCACATGTTTATTATGTCTATATGATGCTATGTGATGGATGCACATTATTTTTGATTCTATGACTCTAATATGATTATGATCTAATGCAGGCTTGAGATGATTTCTGATATGCACCTAATATGTAAATGCAAATGGTATCTATATGATTATGCAGTTCATGTGATGATATTTATCTATTTTTTTAATTTTTCTGTCGATACTGTGTTATGATGCAAATGTATATGAAGGATCTAATGCACTTATTATGTATGCAAATGATTTAATCATGTTAATGACTATCTCATGTGATATGATATGCAATTTATGCTATGTCCAAATGTACTCAATCAACACAGAAATGACACAATGATAGATATAAGACTGACTGATGGAAGAATGACTTGATAGAAGAAGTTTACAAGCTTTTATTTGTATTGATATTATGCATTTTGGATCTTTTATTGCATGGGATATGGATGCAAATGGATGCGATGTGGATGTGAAATGGTTTGTCATCTTGATTTTGCAAGTATTTTGAAGTGCTTATTTCATCATTGGGCGTTTTAAAATGTTGTAAGAAGATACAAGCATCTAGGTATAATTGAACTGAGATGACCTGAGTATTACTTACATGGATTTTGATATAGCAAGCTAATACAAGCATCTAGTCAAAATTGAATCTAAATGACCTGAGTATTTCTTGAGTTTCAACAGACAAGAATTGCCCCTTTTCATGTTATACCTTTGATGTCCTCAATGATCTTTTGTTGATCATGTTGTTAGACAAGGCTTCACATTACTAAAGATTAATCCATAAACAACAAACAAAGAAAATGATTATGCCCCATCATAGCATCTCTAGCTTTTGGCATCCTCGAGTAGCATAGGAAGACATAATAACAAAAATCAAGACTTTGTAAGTTAACCTGATCATAAACACAAAACATTCTTGCATTAGATGTGTTTGTCTTGCCATAATCTTGATAGAATCAATTTGAGTGTTTTAGGTTCATGTTTGCTTTGCGTTGGATAGGTTAATGTCCTGCATCAAGATTTCTGTCTGAAAACAGGGTTTTGTTTGTGCTTGCATGCATGCCTAGTAAAACAGACCCTAAGGGACTAACCCAGTGCCTCGGGGGCGCATGACGACGCAGAGGCAACATAGTTCAGGGACTCATACCATGGATGGACTAGAGGATAGATGACAAGATATGGGAAGCATGGGAAGGTGGAGCCTCGAGGGTGCATTGAAAATGGCCTTACCTACATAAGGATGCAGAGGCAGCATAGTTCGGGGACTCGGACCATGTGAGACCGATGACAGACACTATGCTAGGCTGATACTATGGATAGGACACTGGATAAGACCTTTAGTTGACAAGGCAAAAAAAGAGATAAAGTATCAAGCCATGATAGGTTATCGTTAGGTTACACAAGGTGCTTTATTATGGAGCAGATGTGGATTGGATGAGGAATGTTGGTAGGAAGAATGGACACAAGGTGATTGATTTCCCAAAGATGGAGAAGGCAGTTCATCACAAGTAGCACCTGTTTACCAGGTTTTCACCACTTGCTTTTATTAGCACGAAAGCTAGAAGTACACATGACGCCTGTTTGCCAAGTTTTCATCATGGTACCTATCCAAGGTGCCTATTTGCTAGGTTTTCACCAGAGGATAAATTTTTGCATTGTTTTTCTATTTTTTTGATTTTTTTTGCTTCTTTTTTTTTTGATTTTTTGATTTTTTTGATTTTTTGATTTTTTGCCCCCCTTACATTGGGGTTCTCTTAGGTATAGAACTAGTGAAGATGCATACTATTGATTGGGTCATCGAACAGCTCACCCTCTGATGTTGCTAATTGATATGCCCCCAATCCATATGCAGCAATGATGACATAAGGACCAAGCCAGTTGGACTCAAACTTACCTTTCTTTTCCCAATCCTGTTGATTGCGGAGATTTTCCTTAAGCACTAGATCACCAACATTGAAGACCTTTGGACGAACTCTGTGATTGTAGCTTCATGACATCCTCTGTTGATATGCTTTGAGATGGTTAAAGGCATGTTGTCTTCTCTCTTCTAACAGCTCTAACTCTTGCAATCTGGAAACTCTGTAGTCTTCATCAGCAATGAGACCCTTTAATGACACCCTTAGAGATGGTAACTCGACCTCGATAGGAAAAATATCTTCTGATCCATAGACAAGGACGTAAGGTGTAGCACCTATGGGAGTATGTATACTGGTTTGATAGGCCCACAAAGTGGGATTCAGTTGTATGTGCCAATCATAGCCAGCATCGTTGATAGTTGTTTTGAGGATTTTCAAGATTGTTTTGTTGGATGCTTCTGCTTGGTCGTTGCCTTGTGGATAGTAGGGGGTGGAGAAATCGTGTTGGATTTTGGATTTGTCACAAAGCTCTTAGATATCCTAATTTTTGAAAGGTCTTCCATTATCCGTGACAATGGATGAGGGAATTCCATATTTGCAGATGAGGTAATTGAGGATGAATGAGGCAATATGTTTTCCTGTGACATTGATGAGGGGAACGACTTCAATCCACATTGTAAAGTACTCAGTGGTGGTTATTATGAACTTGTGGCCGTTGGATGATGGAGGTGAATTTTGCCCACAAGGTCAAGTCCCCATTGACAAAAGGGCCAAGGTGTCATTAAAGGTCACAACTCTTGAGTTGGTGCATGTATTAGGTTTCCATGTATCTAGAACTGCTTGCATTTCTTCACAAATTGATATGAATCAGTTTCCATGTTTGGCCAATAGTATCCCAAACGCATGAATTTCTTAGTTAAAGAAGGACCGCTAGAGTGTGTTCCGCAAATTCCTTTGTGTACGTCTCGTAAGGCAGTTTGAGATTCTTCTCATTCTAAACATCAGATAAAGTACCATCCAGACCTCAGCAGTATAAGGTGTCAGCGATAATGGTGTAACAAGAGGTTTGGCAAATGAAGGTTCAGCATTAGTTAGGAGACAAGTCAGGTGGTAAGGTGTTATCCTTGAGGTAAGTGTAAATCTTACCATACCAAGGTGAATCAGATCTGACTAATAGGCATATGGAGTGGGTTTCAGGAAGATCATAAGCTGGTTGTATAACTATCTCAACCAAGAACTCATACCGTTACTCATTCTCTAGGATCTTGAGGAGCGAGGCAATGGTTGTCATAGCATCTGCAGCTTTGTTTTCAAGATGATAATAAAGTACTCTTTAAATTCATCGACCATGTGTCTGTATGGGATTAACTTGTCATCTTTGGTCTGATAGTCATCATTGAATTGATTGATTACCAGTTGGGAGTCACCATAGACATGTAGCTCTTTGATTTTCCATTATGTTGCTAGTTTGAGACCAATGACCAAGGCTTCGTACTCTGCAACATTGTTTGTGCATGGGAATAGAAGACGGTAAGACTTAGGTATGGTTTCACCATGAGGAGTGCCCAAAAAGATTCCTGCCCCTGATCCATGGTTTGTATAGGATCCATCAAAGTAGAGTTTCCATGAGTGTGTTGTGATACTGAAGATGGCTTCATCTGGAAACTCAAATGTCATTGGTGTGGTATCCTATAATGGTGCTTCTGCTAATTGATCGGCAATGATTTGACCTTTGATAGCCTTCTTTTCTACATACTCAATGTCATATTCACTTAGGAGCATTACCCACTTAGCTAGGCGACCTGTGAGAGTTGCTTTGCTTAATAGGTATTTTAGTGGATCTATCTTTGCAATAATCTTGACTGAATGTGCTAGCATGTAATGTTGTAGTTTTTGGGAAGCAAAAACCACAAAGAGACATGATCTTTCTATCTAAGAGTATTGCAGTTCGTAGCCCACCAATGTGCGATTGATGTAGTAGATAGCCCTTTCCTTGCCTTCATGATCATGTTGTGCTAATAGGGTGCCCAGAGCTGTCTATGTAGCAGATATGTAAAGTAATAGCAACTTATCTTGGATAGGCGGCATTAGAATAAGAGGGTTCATGAGATATTCCTTTAGTTTGCCAAATGCTTCTTCACACTTCTCATCTCATCTGAATGGAAGGTTTTTATGTAAGAGATAACTGAAAGGTTGGTACTTGTCTACTAGTTGTGATATGAACTGGCGGATTGCCTGTAACTTTCCTTGTAGAGACCACAATTGAGTGATGTTCTTAGGTAGTGTCATTTCCATTATAGCCTTGACTTTGGCAAGATCAACTTCTATCCCATTCACTGATACAATGAAGCCTAGGAGCTTTCCGGAGGTGACTCCAAACACACATTTCTTCAGGTTTAACCTGACTTTGAATTGTTCCAGTCTCTGAAAGACCTTCTCTAGTACATCCAGGTGGGATTCTCTTGTTAGTGACTTTGCAAGGCTATCATCTACATAGTCCTCCATTGTGACGTGCATCATGTCATGGAAGATAGTGGTCATAACATGTTGATATATTGCTCCTGCGTTCTTTAGCCCAAATGGCATGATGTTCCAGTAGAAGGTACCCCATGGACAAGTGAAAGTTGTTTTATGTTGGTCTTCTAGTGCTATCCTGATTTGATTATATCTTGAGAAGTCATCCATAAGAGAAAGCATGGTGTGTCCTGTTGTCAAGTCGACTATGATATCAATATTAGGCAATGGAAAGTCATCCTTGCGGCAAGCTTTGTTAAGATCTCAAAAATCATTGCATAATCTAACTCTGCCATCAGGTTTGGAGACTGGCACTATGTTTGATACCCACTCTGGATAGTCTATTGCTCTGATGAATCCCACATCCAGTAGTTTCTTGAGTTCCTCCTTTACTAGTAATGTAATGTGTGGATGCATCTTTCTGAGCTTCTGCTTGACTGGTTTGACCCCTGGATCTAACGGAAGATGATGTAGAATCAAATCTGGATCTAACCCAGGCATATCTGTGTATGACCAAGCAAAGTTGACTTTCTTTCTCTTGAAGAATGGTATGAACTTGGTCTTCTCTGGTGGAGATAGAAACTTTACAAAGTGACTGATCTTAGGATTATCCTTTGTTCCAATGTTGACAAGTTATGTAGGTTACACAACAATCTGCGACTTCTCCTAATACATGTCAGTGGGGAGGGTGTCAAGCCTTCCATCATTAGGTACCACAGTTGGGTTTTCACCATCGGATACGTCTTTTCTTTTTACTATTTTGGGATCTAATACTGCCGCAGAGTAGTTTTCACCATCAGATCCATTTTTTACTTTTATGTTTTTACAACTGGAAGGCTTGGCACCCTCTTCAAAATAAGCCACGATGTTGAGTTCAATTGTGAAACTAGCTTTATGATCTCTTGTAGGTAGGTGGTCCCTAGGTTCCATGTAGTCAATATAGGCATCATCATTTTGGAACATGTCTAGTTGCAGGGTTCCTTGTAAATCCCAGTCGATGAGTTCAGGATGCACAAGGGGAAGGGAATCAGAAGATAGATCTGATTCATTGATAGTTTGAATGGATACATGGTTAGGATTCATATTGGTAGGGATAGGATTCGAGATGGTACTTTCCTCCAAATTGTTTATTGCGATGGAACTCTGATCTTCCTCAAAAGTCGTACTCTCAGGAGTTGGCAAATCAAACTCTAATGGTCTATGCGTTAGCATTTATCCCTCACAGTAGGGGCTATAGGTTTGAATGGTATCAACTCCTTTGTTTTCATAGGAGTGCTCTGTGAGTTCATCCCACTCATACTTGTTAGAGTCTATGTCACTATCTTCTTATAGGGCATGAATCTGTTCCACAAAACAAGCATTGGTCTTAGTTTTGCCTTTGTCCTTGTATCCCAGCCCTTTTGTATTTCTTGCTAGTGAGGATGAAGAGGGTTGGATAGGTTCTATTATTCCTTCTTTTCTTAGGCCAATGGGACCTTGTCCATCATAACCCATTCTATGTAGGATAGACTCACCACGCCCATAGATCTATTGGGAGATTAGGTGGTTCTTGTTGCGTGTTATCTTCCTTTATGTAGAGCCATGATAAGACATCTCTCTCTTCTGTTTCATCTAATAGGGTCCCCCATTTTACAAAGGGAGCTATGGGAGCTTTGGGAGGAGCAAATGGCTTTGGAAAAGGTGTAGGTCATCCAAAGGATCTTAGAGATAGAGGCAATTTGGCTAAGTTGAGGCTATGCTTGATGGAGTATTCCCCTACTCATGTTTCTCTAATGGTGATTTTCTGCTCTTTGGATCTAGATGAGGAAGCTTCAGAGGTAGAATCTTGCTAGAAGATGGGGGATATAGAAGCTCTAGTGTTGGGAATGATGCAATCAGGTTTTGAGTAGATAGTGTTGTAGTGTTGGAAGGAATCAGGATCACCTTGGATAGTGATCTGCTTGTCGTTATGAGGAAATTTGATGCATTGGTGATAGGTAGAAGGTACATCTTGCATGGCATGAATCCAGGGTCTACCTAGGAGGATATTATAGGCTAGCTCTCTATGTAGGACTTGGAAAACAACATCCTTAATCACCAGTCCAACTTGTATTGGTAACATCACTATTCCTTTTGTAGTTCTTTATTCTTCATCATAGGCCTTAATGGTGGTCTTTTTTCTCAGATCCACCATAGTTTTAGAGAACCCCAATGTAAGGACTAGCTTGAGCATGCAAATATTTAAACTGGCTCCTCCATCAATAAGAACCCTTTTGATACGGTGTCTATGAATGAATGCGATGATATGCAAGGGTGTGTTATGAGGCTGAGACACTGAAAAATCATCCTATTCGGTAAATGAGATGGTGTCTGAAGAGGTTAGATTTCCTACCATGGCTTGAAACTTCTCTTGGGCCAAGTTCGTGGGCACAGTTGTTTCCACTAGGGCTTTATCAAGAATTTTCTTGTGGGAAGGAGACAGACATAACAATTCTAAGTTAGATATGTGGACAGGAGTTTTTTGAAGTTGGTCTATGACACTATACATATGGGGATCAAACAGAGAAGGTGACGACCTTGGAGGAAGCATGTTTAACATGACCTTACCACTACGGGTGATGATGCTGCAATCAGTTTTGTTGGGTCCTAATTGTTGGTTGGATGTGACCATATTGACTTATGGGATGTGTTCCAATATGCAGTTGACAGTATAATCGAATGGCATGCTTGTGTAGTTTGCATTATTGTTTCCATCATTTTGGTTTTGCCTGTTGCGGTTGTTATTGTTGTTGTTGTTGTTGTATGGCCTGTTATGATTGAGAAGCGGATCCTTATATGCCACATGTGTCTCGTTGGAAGTATGTTGTTGAGTGCCTACTTGATTTTGCTCAAGTATGTATTGAATGACGTGTTTGAGATGCATACAGTTGTTGGTCCTGTGGCCTATTCCTCTTTGATATTCACAGAAATCTGTATCTTTCCAGTAGTGAGGTTTTATTTGATGTTCATAGTCGCTAGTTGGTGGAAGAGTGATCTCATTGTTGGCCAATAGCTTTCTTAATGTAGACTCTTGGGACTCCCCTATTGGTGTGAATTTTTTCCTAGGGTTGGAGTTGAACCATGGCTTTGGCTCGCGAGAGAAGGTTTTGTTTGGTATAGCATTGTTTGTTTCTTTTTTTAGAGTGAATATTGGTTGTTGTTTGGGAGCCGCCACTTTGGCATCAACTACTCCATCATTGACGACATTTTTGTTCTTTGTCCAAAATTTTGACTTGTCAGTGGTGTAATTAGAGTTAGGAGTGTTCTTGTACAACTTTATTTGCCCCTTGGAAATCATAGTTTTCTTGATAAATAGTCCCATCTCAATGACTTTCAAAAATGAGGTAGGGCATTGAATTTGTATTTGGTAGCTTAGATCAGAGTTAAGGTTGTGGACAAACATTTCTGTCATTTGCTTCTCAAGTACGTCATATGGGCACTTTCTCACGAGTTGTCTCCACCTTTGTAAGAAAGAGGCAAAGGATTCACCACCTTTTTACTTTGTATTGCATAAGTCAAGCATCGAGACTTCATGTTCAATGTTGTAGGAGAAGTGTGTGATGAACTTGTTTACTAACTCATCAAAATTTTTGATACCCGGTGGGAGTCGTGAGAACCATTCCATGGCTTGACCACCTAGAGATCTAGGGAATAGTCTCATTAAGAAGGTTTCATTATGAGCTACTTCCATGCACATGGCGTTAAATTCCCTAATGTGATCTCAAGGGTCTCCTTTTCCTTTGTATTTTTCAAACTTAGGCACTTCAAACCGAAAGGGGAAGGGTACCATGTTCAAGCTTTTGTCAAATGGATACGGTGCAATGTCTTCCAAGGAATAAGTTTTAGTGGGCGGTCCCACTTTGAGATCTGCCATTTGTTGTGTTAGGTCCTCAATTTGTTTCCTCATCTCTTCCATAGGTATGTTTGGGTCTACGACTTTCTTTCCTTTGTCCTCAATAGTCTGATTTTCATGAGTTTCATCTACAATCTCTTTCAATTTGTTGAGATCAAAGTTCGAGGGGAGTTTAAGTCCTAGGTTTGCAAGATAAAGGAAGTACTTGTGAGGGTCCTCATGGAGCACTTTTTCTAGCATGTGTTGAAATTTCTGATCTTGGAGGGTTCCTTGGTATTCTTCCCAAGAGATTTCCTCATCACTATCATGACGGGTGACCATGCGGTTGGATGATCCAGCCATTTCAAGTTGTTTTTGGTATTGAGATCTAGTTAAAACCATGCAAGGCGACGAGGGAAGAGGTGGGATGAAACTAGAGATTTTGGTTAGGTGTTGTTGGAGATTGTTGAGAAGAGGATACTTGTGACATGATTTGAACAAGGAACTCTTTTGATCAATGATTCCAAGTTGGTTGACACAAGACGATAGCCACAAGTAAGGGTATCTGATACCTGTTTATTATGTAGAGACTAGTCTGACACCATGACCACTAGCGAAGTTCTATGACCTACTAGGTTTACTTGAATCTGGAATGATCTGAAAAGGGTCTTGCACCAATCTAATATGGAACTCTGACTTTGTTTTGGAAAGACCTGGTAGAAGGTGGATGAGATGACTAATGGAAGAGAGGGTACACTATGAAAATGGATGGAAAAGGTTACTGCACGGTAAATTTGATCTCAGAAATTGGTGTAAGACTGAAATGGGTATCTGGAAAACCTAAATTTTTTCTCTGAAAATATGCAAAAATACTCATTGTCAGGGATGTGCAGGAATAGATGTGCTGAAAAAGAGGACAAATGCCAGAAAGTCAGGACAAAAGCATAGCTCTGGTAAAATTTAAAGGTGTAGTAATAGGTGATAGATGTGCAGCAAGTCGAAATGTATGCGCGACAGGTCGAGGTATATGCGCAGCTCTGCAGGACAGATGCGCAGCTCTGGTTTTCTTGACTATTTTTGTAATTTTTGGCACATTTTTCGATGTTTTTTTGGTTTCTCAGTTGCAAGTTGGTGTTTTTGATCTGATTTTCTCAATTATGGCAAGTAAAACATAGCAAACACAAAGAAGTTTTCATGATTTTTTTTACCTTTTTTTTTGTGATTTTTGGACTCTTTTTGACACAAAAACAAGTACAATCCTAGGCTGGCAAAGACAATATTTGTTGAGTCCCCTAGCTATGCCTATTCAAAGCGGATAGCTTCAGGATCTTGGTAGCACCAGCTCCTCTCCACGGCACACAATTATCACGCATACCAAGATCCAAGTTTCCCAAGGCTCGTACCCCCACCGAACCTTAGGATTGTCTCTACTATCTCTACTAAGAACCACATGAATCAGGGCGGCTTTAAAGGTCCCACCTTTTGTGCCAACAAATAGAAAGATTTTGGTCTACTAAAATAAAGGATGACTAGTAAGGGCAACCATTTGAGTGGTTATATGTGTGGCAGTGCTACTCTCCATTATGGAGTCTCCCAGCCTTCAAAGGTTACGCCTTGAAAGGTTTTGGGGGAGGTTGGTTGTCAGTATAACACAGAAACACTCATTGCTTGAAGCTTTTGCTCCAAACATAATTTTTTTATAGTGCCTCAACAGGGCTTGGCTTTATCCTATTACCACTTAAAGTCATTCCCCAAGGACGGAAGGATATCCAAGGGCAGGCCTCTCTAAAGGTTCAACACATGCGAAAATGATATGTCTGGCATTTTGGTCACCCAAGATAGGGGAGAGCATAGGCCTGGTATCATTCCCAAAAACATGAAAGACACTTGTTCTTTTCCCCTAGTTAAAATGAAAAAGACTATATGAGCTATCTACTTGGGCATACACGCAAGCTGTTAACTTTGAAAAGTAAGATAGCAATGGTTCAATTTTATCCTCCTAGCATTGTGGCTAGATTCAATTTGTTGATGCAACAAGATTCAAGTTACTCCCTCCTAGTTAGATCTAGATGTGATTTTGCATGAACATCTGATTACTATCCTTTAAGAAAAGATGATGTGTGCTAATAATGCAACTAGAATGACTAAACTAGCCCCTAATCCTGCAAGCAGATGAGAGAATATCCCTACGAAAAAGTGTCAGCGTTAGCAAAAACCACAGAAAATATCTAAAAACCACTGTTCAGAACAGATGTGTAGCTTTAGAACCTGAATGCATATAAACAAAGATTAGAAGTGCGGGAAAATCAAAAGCACAAAAATAGAAAACAAAAGTGCTGAAACAGAAAGCATATGCACAGGAATATCATATGCATCGTAACAGAAGGTGTATGTGCAGTTTCAAAGGTCAGATGCACTGAAAGATCATATGTGCCGAAACAGAGCTCAGATGTGTGGTAGCATTGTTTAGATGCACCGAATCCTCCTGTGTACGGAACCTTTGCATAGAAAACACAGTTTTTGGATTAAATCGGGGCAGGGCCCACGGTGGGTGCCAAAAATGTTAGGGGAAATTATGCGTGAATATCAAAGATATTAATAATACCCATAACCCAATGAAATATAGAAATAAAGAAGATCTAAAATGATGAACAATACCTCAACAAACCTCTTTATCTCATGGCTTCCATTGGTGGCCTATTGCAAATGTTCTTGTCTATGAATAAGGCCCTCAAAAGGTGTACCTCTTTGCTATTCCAAGTTGTCAAGTGAGAATGGCCATGATAATTGATTGCAATGAAGATGAGCTTCACAGCAATGGTAATGGTGATATGGTAACAATGGTATAGAAAGAATGAGAAGATCAATTGTTGAGAAAGAATGAGAGATTGTGCACGAGTAGAAAGAGAACAAGTGTCACACAAAAGCTATTTTGAGTTAACTATTTTTCTATTTATTGAAGGTAAGATATGCTGTCATAAAATAGAAATCTTTTTTCTATTTCAGGAGTTTTGGAATCAATTAGTTGACTCATGATTTGCTTTTGCATGTTTTGAGAGGAATTAAATAATAAATTATTTAATTTTGTGTGCATGAAGAGGAAGAATTATTTTTACAAGATTTGGAAGATTCTTGAAGAATTTAGAAGATACGAAAGCAAATTAAATAAATAAATTTATTTAATTGTGTGCATGATTTGGAAGAATAAATAAAATATTTGATTTTATTTTATTTTTGAGAGATTGAGAGGATTTAAATAAATTTGATTTATTTATTTAAATTTGGAGGAAGAATTGACTTAATTAAATATTTATGAATTATTTAATTGTTTGGAAGAATTAAATTAAATAAAGGATTTTATTTAATTTTGACATTACAAGAGGTAATTAAATATTTTGATATTTAATTAACTCAGAGGAATATGAATCGAATACATAAATTTGTTTATTTATTTATTTATAGAGGAATAGAATGGAATAAATATTAAAAATATTTATTTAGACAGAGTCACGTCATTTTTAGGTGTATACAATTCCTAATCCCTAGATGATCCTATATCCAGAGTTTCATCCCTTGATCATCTCTAGAAGTCTATTTTCAAGTTGCACAAGTTCGGCATTGCAGAGATTAAAGGTAATAAGAGTAGAACACACATTTGTTTTGGTCCGTATTTCTCTGGTGTCAGATATTTTGTCATGTGGTTTTGAAGTGTTGCAAACATAGATATGAAGTCTCTAAATCCAAATATGCAGAGCTTGAAGTCTACCGGAAAGATATTTGTGAGTATCTATGTATTGCTACTTGGCTTGACAATGTTTGACTGAGATAGGGGATGTGTTTTGATGGTCCACATTTTGCCGCAAGATAATATTATGCTTTGTAGTTCTAAAGGTAAGCTTGGGGATGTCTAAAGAGTCTTTGATATGAATTTGAGAAAGTGTTGTGGTCCACAAAAAAAGTTATGATCTGACAGTTAGACTGAACTAGTGACAATCTATGCTTGTGGCTAACTTAATAGTTTGATTTGTGTGAGATAAGTTCTATTGATTGGAACTTTATCCTAAGTGGTTCTACAATTGGAGCCAACATATGAGAATGTGTTTCAAATGTAAATTGGGTTCGCAAAGCATTTTGGTGAATGAATTTAGCCAACAAGCTACACATTGATTAACTACACACTTCATCTTAGTAGGCCGACCTAATGTGAAGATTCTAAGTGTTGCAGATATATATATGAGATCCAATTCAATGTTTGGATGATGTGTATGTGAATAGAAAGGTGTGTGTGTGTGTGTGTGACATGTGAAAGATTGTGATTTTTTGAAGGCAACAAGTGCAGAAGAAGAGACATCTTGTTCTCATGTAAGAACAGAGCAGTGTAGCAGAGAAGTTCAAGTTGAAGAGTTTTGAGATAGTTTTCTGAACATCATTGGAACTGTAATCATGCATTAACAGATGCAATTTTAGTAGTTCATTTTGGCAGTGAGCCATCCTTCTATCTCTTACTTTTTTTTGGCAGTGAGCCTATATACAATGACCATCTTTGGGCAGTGAGTCCTTTTGGGCAGTGAGCCTCTTTAGAATCTAGTATTGTTACTACATAATATATTGTGAGCTAACACTCACTGTGGTTTTTCTCTTTTTGGGTTTTCCACGTAAAAATCTTAGTGTTCATGTGTCATGTCTTGTGGTTGTTCATACTATGTTTCATTTGCTTTATTGTTGTTGAATGGGCAAATGGATTAATGATTTAATAAGTGTACTCTTTAAGAGACTACTAATTCACCCCCCCCCCTCTCAATATTCTAGGTGTTCAACAAGTGAATGAAGCTAAGCCTGAATCAAAGGTTCTTCCCCATCCCTGAGAGTCTTATAAATATGCTGAGGTTCCCCCTCTGCCATACCTTCAAGGACAATGTGGCAACCTTTGTGCACAAAACAAACCTCCCCACAATTGCAATATTACCTTTGTCCCACCTGCCTCTACGGAGAAGAGTGGAAATTCATTAATTGTGTGTGTTTTATTTCCTGAGGTTTCTCAACCACTTGAGGATGCTCTCGTACTTCCACCTATTTCACAAGTTGAGATGGAAGAGCAACCCGCATTGAGGAACCCTTCCCCCATAGCCTCCCAGCCTTCAATGGTTCCTCATCTTTCTTCTAATGTTCTTGAACCAAAGGAAAAAAAGGAACAAGTGTTGGAAGATACTATGGTTCCCCTTAAGAACATCACAAATAAAGCTAATTAAAATAAGATTGCAAGAGAAAGAAAGAAGCATCATCATGTTATGGCTCACCTTTCCATAAGAGAGGAGAATCTCCCTCCTTTCAAGCGTTTATCACTGACGAATGACAAAGAGATAGCTATCACCATTGTGTTTCCTACACAAAAAGAAGAAGCTTTGCAAGCTGCTATGGAACCTATTGTACTACATTTTGATAGCTATTCTGAAGATAATACAGGTATGCTTTTGTTCCTTATATCTCATGTTCTATAGTTCCTCTTGCATTTTGTCCACCTTTCCAAACAGACGATGAGCAAGATCTAGAGGAGGAGGATTTGTTTTAGGTTGACTCGCATGTGAGGCACCTTTTATTTTATGTTATAAGTGCATATGATTGTTTCTCTCATGATGTATTGCTTGATATTTCATTTGTGTTGTTATTGTTGTTTTTGTTAAGTTCTCTTTGGATGACCTTTGACACCCTTGTAGGTGCAAGGATAAAAAGGAACCAAAATCCGTTGTGACAATCTCTCTATTTGTATCATCATTATTCTATATGTCATTATTTGTATTGTTGTTGTGTATTTTGGGGACGATGCAAGGCATAGAATGTTTTGACATTCTCCCTTTTTGACCCAAGGGATGTGTATTTTTTATTTCATGTGATACTTCCTCCTTTGTTTCCGTATGATACTTCCTCCTTTGTTTCCGTAGTTCTACTAGACAGAAAATAATGACAGATTCAAATATATATATAGTCTTGAGATGCCTCCTATTATACAACCATTCATATACTGATGTCAGTTATGTACATCCCTTTGTGTTATTACTTGCTGCTTCTTTTATGTTTTGATTTTTGTGTCACCTTATTTCTTGGCTCAGCATCATACCATGACTACACAAGCCATTATGTATCATGTTCATAGCATCACCTCGGTTTTCCTTTTGTGGGGGCAACCCCTTTTGTGTGATATAGTTCTTTGGAAACACATATCTTATGGGCATGTGCTTCCGGAAAGTTCTCGTGCCTATTTTGTGATTTGTTCTACCTTAAAGCAATTGCTCCCTGATAGGAGTTAGCAATCACTTTAAGGTGGGGGCATACATCATGCTATGCTCTCTTTTTGTGGTATATTTTCTTGTTGGAGTGGAACTCACCTAGTGATTCAGCAGTCCTCACTAGCCTGTGATGCTTCCTCTTTGGTCCACGAGCCACCTAGCGCAACATAGTTGGCTAGCCCATGTGCTTCATGCGACTTGTCATGGTCACCTAGTAATTCAACGGTCCTTACTAGTGTGTGATCCATGGTGGCACTTCTCTTCACATGACCCCTAGTGATAGAGTAAGCTAGCATTAGAGTCATGTGCCTTGTGTGTTTGTTCTATGTGAGTGTTTATGTTTGTTTCATTTATGTTTCAACTTATGTTTTCACGTGTCTTCATCATGTTTTCCATGTGTTCTCTATGTTTGCATTGTGTCTTATGTGTATGCTTTGTGTCTTATGTGTATGATTTTTTTCTTGTGTATGCTTTGGGTATTGCATGTCTTCTGCGTGTATTCCTACGTATACCTTTAGTACTCCATGTATGTTAATTAATGTTGCAATGTCTTGTGTGTTTGAAGTTTTTTTTCTTATGTGTTTGTAACCTTAGGATCTTAGGTTTGGGGGCTACTTGTAGTCCATTGTTGAACACCCAAAGTACTGAGAGGGGGGGTGAATCAGTACTATATTAAAATTTCTTATTTATTAAACTAGTAATCCATTTACCACATGCAATAGAAAACCAAATTAAACACAGAAGAAACAACAACAAACCATCACACATGAACACCAAGATTTTTACATGGAAAACCAAAAACTGGGAAAAACCACAGTGAGTGTTAGCTCACAATATATTATGTAGGAACAATACCGAATTACAATAAAGGCTCACTGCCCAAAGAAGTGCTCACTGCCCAAAGGCTCACTACCTAGAGAAAGAAAGAAGAAAGGAGATGGCTCACTACCAAAATGAATTGCTCAGATTGCATCTACACATGCATGAATGCGGCTCCAATGTTTGCTCAAATTACTGTCTCAAAAAACTTCACCTTGATTGCTCTGCTTTTACATTAGACAAGATCTCTCTTCTTCTTCTCTTGTCACCTACTTTGCCCTACATATATTTCACATATCACATTCACTTCCTAACCCTTAAACACTGAATTCAATCCCATATATATATTCGCAACGAACAAAAACTTCATATTAGGTCAGCCTAATGACGTGTACCATGTAATCATGCATTATCTACTCTGTCAGCCAAATACATTCTCCACAATCTATAGAGGACCCAAACAATATTTGAAACACCTTCACACATGTCAGCCTCAACTATTTCACCACTTAGGATTAAGTTCCAAACACCAAAACTTACCGCACACACATCATACTGTCATGTCGGCCTTATCCACAGACTGTTCATTGGTTCAGTTCAACTGTCAGACAACATCTTCCACTACGGACCACAAGACTTGCTCAAATCCATATTAGAGACTCTTTACATGTCATAGATCACACCTCCAGAACTATAGAGAAAAATATTCTTTTGAGGTAGAATGTGGACCACTGGAACACATACCCCGTCAGACACTAGTACACAAACTAGCAATAAATGACTATTAAAAAAACTACTAAAAATTGGTCACATGACCATTAGTTTGGTCACATGACCACTAGTAGTTTATTCACAGTCATTTATAACGCGACCAAATTTATGACTAAACCATTTTTAGTTATTTATTGGTTGTTTTGATTGATCAATTTGGTAGTATATTTAGTCATTAATTTAGTCATTGATTGTTGTTAACTGGTCATTCATTTAGTCATTGTAGTCATTTATTTAATCATTGTAGTCATTTATTTAGTCCATTGTAGTCATTTATTTAGTCCATTGTAGTCATTTATTTTAGTCATGGTAGTCATTTATTTTAGTCATGGTAGTCATTTATTTGAGTGAATCAGTGATTTAGTTACAAATCAAATCTAACTTAATAAATCCTCACAAATTTTTGCATATAAACTTCAAGTACCATAGATATTCAAATGTTGAGAGAAGAACCATGAAATGAAGACTAAAATGCTTGAACAAATATGATTGATCACTCTAAAAATTTACTTCATTAAGCCTCATTGGCAAATCAAATACATTCAATGTCTCACTGGTTACAGCCTCACTGGCTAAACAAATTCAAAATATCATGCGGTGGGGGTAACAATTGATGGCACACCTTGTAGGTCACAGGGTAAATAATTACAATCCACAGAGATTTCAAGTCTGAGCAACTCTCTCTCAAAGTTTATAAGAAGTTCAGGATAAAAATTAAAAACACAGACTAGAACTTGACTATTCACCGTCAAAGGCAAAAAGAACAAATGCACTCTTTAATTCCCAATGCTTATGTTGATTACATACAATTTAATCTCTGAAATAGCATTCTATTCATTCGACAGAGGCTTACATTACTTATGACATAAGGCCTTCAACAATCAGTCTGGCTATAATCCCCCATTGCACTATTCGACCTTCTGCTTGTCTTCTGGTCAATCAAAGACACTGACCTCTAATGATTTTGCCCTCATACAACATATCATTCAATTATCATACACTCTTGAATCATGAAAATTCCTCATCCACTGACCACGGCATCTACTCCTTACCGATCCACAGGAGCCTAGAGACCGCATTCATCACCGCCATTACCGGCGGAAGTTTGTAATGATCAATATATAATGAATGCGGTCTCTAGGCTCCATCGATAAATGAATGATAATTAGGGTTTAAGCGAGGTGCCAGTAATGGTGGTGATGACTAGGTGCTCCAGCACTAGAGATTGTGTTTTTCTCTAGTGCCTACCTAACAATAAAGACAAAAAAGGAAAATGCAACTGCACTCGCAATGTCTGACGTGATATGTGCATTTTGTTGGAATATGAGTGAAGCATACCTGAGATAGACATACGACATGTCAATGGTCATCTACAAATGGCAAACCATTGCCAAACAATCTAAATTTGATGGTAACAAATATTTCCTTGGATATTATTTATGTCAACTCATTTTTGGAAACCGACCTCTAATGATTTTCCCCTCCACCATCGGTTGCCTTTTGAATCATGGAAACCCATGTTCTCTTCAGCATTGAACCCATGTTTTAGCATTGATTCTTCCTCAAGTACTCATCCACTTCCAAACTGTCGATCCATTACAATTACCACAACAAACTGCTAACTGTCGATTTGTTAGGCAGATTTGACCATGAAGCTTACCACACATTAAAAAGTAGATTACACTAAGACAAAACCTAAACTAACAAACTACAAGAAAGAAATAAAACCAAAATGAGATGAAATGAGAGTGATGCCCTGCATCAACAATAAAAGCATACCTTTCTCTTTTTTCGCATCTGGGTTGCCATGGCTTATCAACAAATTGAGAGCTTAAGCTCACCCACCTGCTGCACTATGATGAAATTTTAAGGGCCCCGCTCTGCTCCAATCATTCATAGCAAAAAAGAGAAGTCAGGACTAATAAGAGTAAGAAAATAAAAAGAAGATGAAACAAAATAGGTTTTACTGCCGACCTTGATCCAATCCTGCAAAAACTTCTCAAAGGAGGCGATGTCCATGATCTTCTACTATTCTTCTTCTCTATTTCGCCCGCCCAAATGCTTACATCTTCTCCCCCTCGCCGAGTTAGGGTTTACCTTTAGGGTTTCAACGAGAAGCAACACATGTATATTGTAGCAATGGTTACACTAGGAATTTATTAGTTGTATGAAATATTATGGCATCCATATTATTAAATTTCAATATTGGCACCCATATTATGGCGCCCATATTATTAATAAATATATTATAATCTTATATTATTATAAAATATTAAATATATTATAATATTAATAATATAATATAATAATATTATATAATATAATATTATATTATATTATATTATAATATAACTATTATATTATATAATAATATAATATTATATAATATATATAATAATAATATAATATTATATAATAATATAATATTATATAATAGTATATATTATATAATATATATTATAATATATATTATTATTATATTATATTAAATAATATCATATTATATTTTAATATATTATATTTTATCATATTGTAATATAATATGTTATTATTATATTATATTATAATACAACCCACTCCCTCAATTTGAAATATTTTTTTAATTATCCACTTTAATATCATATTGTCTAATTTTTATTTGTGTGACTAATTATTTGGTTGTGTTTTTTACCCGACGGTCAAATTAGTCACTTATGATGATCAAATTAGTCATTTATTTAGTCATTTATAGTTGTGTTGCAAAAAATGAGTAGAATTTAGTCATCTTTAATTGTTGTGACTAAAAGTTTTAGTCACGTAGTCATTTATTTGCCAAAATTCTACTAGTGACAGTCAAATTGCACCATATCAAGTAGTGATACTTAGGCATTCATAACTGACTCTTCGGTGGGACTCAGAACTTGTAACTCTAGATATAGATACTTCATGCATGTGTTTACAACACATCAAAACTGCATAACAAGATATGCAATAGCGGAGGAATGCAGACCAAAACAAATGAGTGTTCTGCTCTGAATCACAATGTACTCTATCTTTCCAGACTTAGTCTGTTAGAGTGTGTGCTTCCGGTAAGTTATTCAGGAGCTAAAAACTTGGATATAGGATCATCAAAGGAATACAAATAACATACCAGCACCGCATGATCTTGTCTTCTACTATGGACCAACATCAGCTCAAACACTATCTCCTTGTCGCTATTTCAGTATACTGCCAATACTTAACCAAATTGGTTGTCTTCTTCTCCAGATCAAAAACATTGTTCCAATCTTGTTTCTTTTCTTGTTGCCATCAATGACAACATCAATGACATCATACAACTCCCCCTATCTCTTTATACATTGTTCCCCCTATCTTCATGCTTCTTTTATTGTTTTTCAAAATTGTTTTTCGCATGCTTCATTTCTTCTCCCCCTTTGACATTAATGGAAAAGGTGTATGATACAAAGATATGTACAAGTTGCCAAAAATTCAAAACTGTTCTACTTTGCCACATATATACAAGTGTTATAAAAAATGCTTACTGTTGTTGTTGTTCCGAGAGAACATCTTTATAGATATGTTTTAGCTGCACCATTTCTTCATCCCAACTGGTCTTAGCATCACTCAACATTAGTATGTGCCCATTAATCTAGGACACCAAGTCTTCTACTTTCTTCACTGTGTCAGGGACTTCAGTGCTTTGTCTTGTTTTGTCTGCAGCTGCTATTAACTTGGTTAAGGATGCAATTTTGAAACTTGCTACCTCCTAGAGCTATCCCATTCTATGCTTTATGATATCCTTCTAAGTCTACAACTTATGTATGTTAGAATGAATGGTTTCAACTTGTGCCCTTTGATTTCCAATGGCATCTTTTGTTGGGTCATAAGTTTTAGATATCCTCATTATTTGGGCTTCCCATCTATCTATTTTATCCGTTATCTCCTTAGTCTTGTCTGGCCATGTTAGACAAACTTTATACAGTTCACTTGCTTCTTTCAAAGCTAATTGTGCAAACTCTACACTTTTATCTAACAAAATTTTGTCTTGAGAAGCTTTATTTTTCAGCTCAACCAATCTCTTATCATCTATTTCAGCTCTTACCATTTTATTAGCAGCTTGTTCAAAAGATTCAAAATGGAAATTCATAGACTCCATAAGCCTTTTCATTTGTGTTGCAAGAGAGAGTGTTCTATATCTCTGAACTTCAGGCATTTCAGCATTTTAGCATTTCTTCTTGTGCAATAGCTTGAAATATTGTACCAAGTCTTAGCTTCTGCAAAGGGGACATTGCAGTAAGGTTGATAGGTCCTTGCAAATGCTCAGGTGTAGTTAAAATTTGAGCTTTCTTTTGCTTCTAACCAAAAACTCTCTCAAAGAGTCAGTAGTGTCTCTGTTTTCTCCAACTTGAGATGCCTCAGCATCTTGTCTCTCTGGAGGAGGCTCTTGAATGTTCTCTTGTTCATTTCTTTCTAGTTCTGGAGTAGGATTGTCTACCATTTGTTCATCTATTTCTTCTCTTTTCTCTTCTGAAGCTGCCTTTGTTTCTTCATACCTCTTTTCTTCCTCAATTTCTTTCATTTATTTAACTTGTTTTGTATTCCTTTCTTCTTCATTTCTTGTGTCTACCGAAGGAGTAATTGTGCTTTGCTCCAAGTTTTGTTTCACATTTGTTTCTGGAGTTGTATTAGCTACACTAGTGTCGTGTTCCTCTTCATCAGCATCAATAATAGTTGATATTTGCAACTCATTTAACACCCTAAGTGTTATTTCCTCTGTTTCCTTGACTAATTTCTTGGTCTCACCAGACATCAGAGCATTTATTCTCTTCATGGTTCTAAATTCCTCACTAAGCTTCTTAGTGGCTTTGGTTCTTTCCTCAGGGGTGATGTCTGGACAAAGTTTTCTCAAGAAATATTCTTTGATCTCAACATCTTTGGCCATAGCTCCTTCTTTCCTTGTTGACATTATACTGGCCAAACTGTCTAGTAGCTCATCTATTACTTCAATCAGAGTTTTGCATAACATGTCTAAGTATCTTACAACTGCAGTTTCAATGATTACCTTGTCTGCATCTAATCTCTCATCATACATGTCAACAATGGGTTTCAGGGTACCATGTTGAGAAAATGCATTGACCATGGCCTCCAAGGATATACTTGTTTCTTCTCTATTCTTAGTCTTCTCCTTTTTATTCTTATTTTGTGTTTTTTTCTTTGACCTCCTCATCTGTTTCTGAAAGGAAGCTAGGTGTGTGGAAATTGCTGCCTACACTAATCTAATGAGGGGAGGAGAGTGTAAATTTAATTTTATCTTTACAATTGTAGCTATGTTAACCCACTAACAAAGATATTGCAGTAAACACATACGCAAGAATGTAAGACAGAAGAAGAGAGACACAAGATATGTGGGGAAAACCCTTACAGGTGAAAAACCCCACACTCCAAAACACAGCTCAAATGTATTCCGTAAATAATGAAGGTTACAATACAGTCACAGAGATAATACTCTTGTAGGAGTCTTTGACACTCATATCTGGAGATGATTTGGTAGCATAACAGTACCTGCCAAACCTGTAATACATCACCTCTCCAAAGAACCTGTTTATAAAGAAAATACAAGGTAAAAATGGCTCCACATTGAGATGGGCATCCAACATGGCCTCATGGCCCAAAAACCACACCTATGGACACTTGTCCAACACTGTAGGATGTTCCTGACACTTGTCAAGTCACCCCATCCCAAAGAGGTTGCCTATTCCCAAAATGGGCTATGATAGATGCTCTTACGACTCTTACAACTGTCATAGAATCTGTCATAGCTATCATAACTTACAGTTGTAAAAGAATCTATCATACACAGGCTATAAATAACATATTCTCTTACAACATGTCATATTTTACCTTGGGTCACCCAAAGATGCCTTCCTCAAAGATTCTTCTTAACACATGTCCTCACCTATCATAGAACATTCTATTTCTGACTCTTACATGTCATAACTTTGTCATAGGAATCTGTCATGACTGTTTCGGTCAATATTCCCTCACACACATTTTAAGATGCCGACACATGGAAAATATTCCTACCACTAAGTGGGACACCTATCTCCTCATGTGAGGACAAAATTACATGTGGTCATATTCCATGTAGGATGACACATCACCGTGCCAACTCCCACAATATGACAACATAGGATTTGCATCCAAATTATACAATAGGCAATAAATAAATAAATACAATGAATTAATACAAGGGATTACCAAGGTTGAGACACCTTAATTCCCAACATTCTCCCACTTGTCGAACATCTTGTAAGAGCTAATAGAATTAATATGATTTAACTACTATAGGCCGAGAGACCCATAGACTCCGAACACCATCTGAACTTCTCTGTGTAACACAGATTATATATTATAAACTATTGTTTTCAAAATTTAGAATAAAGTGTTACATAGATTATATATTATAAACTACTTTTTCAACCCTTGTTATAGAGTTATATGTTTATCAGTGCTAAAGTTGAATCTTCATGACAACGTTTCAGTACTCTAAGACTATGTAGTTGAGTAAAGATCAGTAATCACATAGCTTATTTTTGGATGGAAACTACCCACGAGGGGATTTGATTAAGAAAAACAACATTATTATTGCAATGGTCAATAAGTGGTGTAATCTATATATACTCCAATTTCCTTCTGAAATGGGGCAATATGAAATGATGTTAATAAAATCTACATTAGATATCTTAACCTCCATTATTAACTATGTTTAAGCTAATTTAGTTTCTTTAGTTGATAATTGCACTATTGAAATTTAGGTACCACACTTCACCCAGATGCAAAAATATTGTTATGTTGTTACAACAATCATCGCTACAGGACATTAGGTAAGGGTGCCTCTAGTTAGGTTAATAATGTCAACTTTTTCTTATTGTCATGTAGTCTTTCCTAGGAGGTAAAGACAAACGTTACTAGATTTGACTAAATGCACTAACTTGTGTTTCAAAGTTATAGTGAAACTAGATAACACTCAAGCAAGGGCCACTTTAGTACACACAAAGCCCAAGAATACTACTACCCCTATGAAGGGACCATTATGCATCCTTTAGAGATTACACGAACTAGGACTAAAACTAGTTAGCCTAAAATTTTTAAGACTTCTAAGCCACCATCTTCCAGCTCCCCAATTACTTACATAGCCTTCCCTTTCATGAAAAAAAACATACACAAAGGTTCTTATAACAACCAATAGTATTAACAAAACACAGCCTCAAATCAATATAACCAAAAATACAAACACTAAAACCAAAAATTTCAAACGTGGCCACTCACATAAAACACTCCAAATAAATCAATATTCCTGTGGCTAGGGAATGCATCAATCTAATCGGCTAAATAGCCAAATGCAAAATTTTAAAATCATTATACTATTGGTTATAAAATATTTATAAAAATTATAATGCACAAAAGAAAGAAATTTATAAAAATTATAATGCATAAAAGAAAGAAATTTGCAAACACGTCAAAGGTAGAAACTTTTCCCACCCAAAATACTCACTATGTGGCTTGAGAGCCACTTGAAGGGAAGTAGGAATATTGGTGGTCTTATCAGTTATTTAGTTACCCTCATGCTTGACACCTTAACACAAGAAACGAAACCTACCCAATCCCAACGCATGAAGAAGGGTAATTATGACTAACTTAGGACAATCATTACTATGCTTCAAGTACATAACATACTCTTGACTCAAAGCTCACACAATGGGTTCGATGGATGTTTCTTATACTTTATTTGTGAAAGTTTTAACAATCCCAAGAAGGATCAAATTAATCCCTATCACTTAAATTTTAGTCAAGCCATAACTTATTCTCCTAGATTATCTTAATTAAATGACTCATTTACCCTATCCACCATTTAATTATAGACTAGACTAAGTGATCATGATACTTAATAAAGTTAGCATAGTGGGATCCATTATTTAAATATTGCTAAAGCCTATTTACTCAATTCAACCAAATAACAATTACAGTAGCTATCATTATTACTTTACCCCTTTTAAATTTGATTAAATCATTAAATTGATAAAATACACCAATTAATATAATCTTGTAGACAAATAATCCTATTAATAAATTTCTTCAAATCTTTCTAACTTAAAAATAATACAATTAACAATTATTCCTTAATGATTAAATAATAATAATAATAAAATTCCCTAAACTTCCTAATTGTAATCGGCCCTAAACCAAGATAAGAGGAAAGTACCTTGAGCGAACAATACAATTTAAAGTTTATCTATGGACCTTATTCACTCCTAACAATTCACCTTAGGAAAATAAGATAGTTACTTGCTAACATCTACAAGAAAAAAATTCCACCAAGGTTAAACTTATTTTTATATAAGGTAAAAAGACAGGTCTTCTTCATGAGCATAAAGCCGTAATTCTAGGAAAGAAAGAAAAGAATACACTTTACTCTATTTGAAAAGAATTGTGAACTCCATACTATGTCACATATAAACAAGGACAATGATTGACTAAAAACATAAACTTTTACAGAGGTTACGAAGTCCT
The DNA here is from genome assembly GCA_027924645.1 of Cunninghamia lanceolata. Taxonomy (NCBI): domain Eukaryota; kingdom Viridiplantae; phylum Streptophyta; class Pinopsida; order Cupressales; family Cupressaceae; genus Cunninghamia; species Cunninghamia lanceolata. The sequence goes on along the minus strand of BSBN01000281.1, from coordinate 781,662 downwards.
ACAACAAAATACAAGATATCAATATTATGGTGATTTCACAACTAATAAGAAGGACTATATTCCTACATATAACATTACCAACCAGCTCATATCACCAAACATCCTTAGGTCATACACCTTGGCCCCAAGAAATATGCCATAGAGTAGTAAACCATATTTTAGAAAAAAAGAACATTCAACAATCCTCTAGTGTTTAAGGAGACAAAATTTCACTTGCTAACCTTTATTCAATCGATCAAAAGTAACAAGAGAACACCATATTAAGGTTACTAACCCATACAGAAAATCTTATACATACGGCACATAATCTCCGAAGGTAAATTGCATAACCACTCAAGTAATTTATCATAACAAAAGTTTTCACTAATAATATTCAACCCACAATTTTGGATTATTTAAAAAGTATTACTAAAGAGTACCCTAATCGAAAGTCACTAAAATGTTTCTTAACAATTAAGATAACTAGTAATTCTCTAAAGATCTTCTCCTACATGTATCACGACATTCTTCCTCTACTAGAGTTTGTTTGGAGTTCAAAGATCCTAGTTGTGTGGTTGTTTGGGCCCGAAGTCGATTAGACCTACACTTTGGTGCCATCCTAACCACACAAATTTCAAGTTAGGTTCTAAACAATTTCCCCAGAGTTCCCAAAGTGTGGAAACTTGGCTTTGATACCAAATGTCATAATACAAACTTCCTTCTCAACACAAACCCATACCTCCCAAATACCATCACCCACATACTTATCATAAAACATCATTATCACTATCTGAATCATGAAACAGAAAATTTCCCCAAGAGAGGCTCCACACCTCTCTCTACCCCAAACACGTGGGAGGCTCTCAACAAGTTGGAGGGCCACTCCCATACAACCCAATCCCACACAAATTGCAATAACCAACACAGACAATACCCAACACTCATAAAAAATCATATTTCTCAAGCATACACAAAGTTTTTACCAAATTCAAAAAAAAATAAGAAGCTCTCAAAAAATTTACCTCAGCTCCCCAAGTTAGGGTGAGCCCAAAATTTGAAAACTGGTGCAGTGCACCTAGGACATTTTTATGTCATTTATTTGAAAATTCTAGTTGTTAGAGACTAAATAAAGTCTTAGATAAATGTAATAAAGCCATTTGAGGCATAAACATGTAGTGGAGGTTGAGAATAGTTAGTTTCCTTAGTGAAGTCTGCAGTTTACTAAAACTGTGACAGTCTAATATTAGTAAATCAACATTTTATGGAAAAATCAGTCAGTTTAGGCTATTTTGAGCCTTTTCCCATGATTAGGAAGTATTGTGAAAAGGAAATTCATGGAAAAGACAAGGGAGAGACCTCTCTCATGAGAATGTATTGTAATTTGGATGAAGTTCAAGAGAAGGAAATCTGATACATATGGCACATAATCTCCAAAGGTAAATTGCATAACCACTCAAGTAATTCATCATAACAAAAGTTTTCACTAATAATATTCAACCCACAATTTTGGATTATTTAAAAAGTATTACTAAAGAGTACCTTAATCGAAAGTCACTAAAATGTTTCTTAACAATTAAGATAACTAGTAATGCTCTAAAGATCTTCTCCTACATGTATCACGACATTCTTCCTCTACTGGAGTTCGTTTGGAGTTCAAAGATCCTAGTGGTGTGGTTGTTTGGGCCCAAAGTCGATTAGACCTACACTTTGGTGCCATCCTAACCACACAAATTTCAAGTTAGGTTCTAAACAATTTCCCCAGAGTTCCCAAAGTGTGGAAACTTGACTTTGATACCAAATGTCATAATACAAACTTCCTTCTCAACACAAACCCATACCTCCCAAATACCATCACCCACATACTTATCATAAAACATTATTATCACTGTCTGAATCATGAAATAGAAAATTTCCCCAAGAGAGGCTCCACACCTCTCTCTACCCCAAACACATGGGAGGCTCTCAACAAGATGGAGGGCCACTCCCATACAACCCAATCCCACACAAATTGCAATAACCAACACAGACAATATCCAACACTCATAAAAAATCATATTTCTCAAGCATACACAAAGTTTTTACCAAATTCAAAAAAAAATAAGAAGCTCTCAAAAAATTTACCTCAGCTCCCCAAGTTAGGGTGAGCCCAAAATTTGAAAACTAGTGCAGTGCACCTAGGACATTTTTATGTCATTTATTTGAAAATTCTAGTTGTTAGAGACTAAATAAAGTCTTAGATAAATGTAATAAAGCCATTTGAGGCATAAACATGTAGTGGAGGTTGAGAATAGTTAGTTTCCTTAGTGGAGTCTATAGTTTACTAAAACTGTGACAGTCTAATATTAGTAAATCAACCTTTTATGGAAAAATCAGTCAGTTTAGGCTATTTTGAGCCTTTTCCCATGATTGGGAAGTATTGTAAAAAGGAAATTCATGGAAAAGACAAGGGAGAGACCTCTCTCATGAGAATGTATTGTAATTTGGATGAAGTTCAAGAGAAGGAAATGAAGAAAATATAGTTTGTTGTCCCTTATCTCTATTTTTCTTTTTTCCTGCAATTTTTTTGTTGCAGACTGTACCACGAACTTGTACGAAATAGTTATTCCATGAAACCAATTGGATGTCATAGAGGGGTTAGATAACTATCCAATGCCATTGGTTTGAGGTCATTTCATTCTTTTTTTGTGAAAGTTATCACATTTTTTGCTAAAAACTATCTAAAACCCTATTTTTTTTTACTACAACAGTCCTATTTCCGGCCATTACACTCCTCTGTACAGATAGAAATAGGGGTAAACCATATATTTCTGGAAGGAGGGTTGAGATACCTTTCTAATGGTTCTAGTCTGAGGTCTTGATTTAATTTCTAGAAGGAGATATTGTCTTTTTTTTAAGACTGCCTGTGTCATTCCAGCAAACACTTGATTTGGGGGTTTTAGAGAGGTTTTTGGGTTTTCCCAACTTAAATTGCTATGTTAGAACCCCAAAATGGGTGGAGTTAGTGTAAAATGGTGTTCTCTAATGGGTTTTGCATGTAGGAGCGGGGGACAAGCAAAAGGTGAAGATTTGAGCCTTTGAGCCTCTTTGTGACATGAATTTGGCAAACTAGCCTAGTTGGAGTGAAGATTTGACCATCAAATGAGTTGAAATGATCTAAGACCAATAAAACCTATTAAATTGGTCTATTTGGGATGTGTCTAAGCTCATCAAAGTGGAATTTTGGTTGTGGGCTAGAGATTTTGTGTACTTCCTTTGTAAAATAGGGCTAATTGCCCTCTTGGACAGCAGGGACAGTCTAAATTTGAGGTGTATGTTACAAAAATACCTACCTTGCATGTTTAGTATGCTATGTAACTCCATAATGGGTACTTGAAAAGGTATTTTTTTTGTGGGTTTGTCATGCCTTTTGAAAGTTATGCTCCAAAAACCTTGCTGATAGGGCTACAAGGAGATAGGTCAGTTTGTGAAGGAAGTGGTACAAGGAGGTACCCAAAGTGCATTTTGATGGTTTTGTGAGCTTGGGAAAGTCAAACCTAGAAGTTATAGGGTCCCTAGAAAGTTTGGAAAGGTTCCCATGTATATGAACCTATAAATGGTGTTATTGTACTGTGTTGAAACCATGGAGTGTGAGAGGATAGTCATGTCCTGTTTGAAGTCAAGTGTTGTAGCTTTGTCCATTAGGGCCTAGAAAGAGTTGTTTTCCCTACCATCCCCTATATCCTCTTCCTCCTGTGTGGTTGTTTGTGATCCTTTGTGGTCTTTGTGCCCTGTAGTGATGAGTAGAGAGAAGAGACAGTCAAGTGAAGCTGGTGCAGTAGTCTACAAGGTTCCAAGGATAATGAACCAACTAGTTGCAGACATGACAAAGGTTGAGAAAGATAATGATAGTGGAAAGAAGAGAATGAGGCAGTGGTGTGAGAAAGGAGCTGAGAAGAAAGTGTTGATAGAGGTAAAGAAGAGTGAAGTGGACAGAGCACTCCATGATAGAGTGAAACAAACTATAAGAAAGGACAAGAGCAAAGATGACAAGAATAGTGAAGGATCAAGGCAAGAGGGACCTGCTAAAGAAAAACATGGAGGACAAAGACAAACAATTAAGGACAATTTGCAAGATTCTTTCCAAGGGACTTGGAAAAGTTACAAGTTAGGGTGTATGGTGCAGTGCACCTAGGACATTTTTATGTCATTTATTTGAAAATTCTAGTTTTTAGAGACTAAATAAAGTCTTAGATAAATATAATAAAGCCATTTGAGCTATAAACATGTAGTAGAGGTTGAGAATAGTCAATTTCCTTAGTGAAGTCTACAGTTTACTAAAACTGTGACAGTCTAATATTAGTAAATCAGCCTTTTATGGAAAAATCAGTCAGTTGAGGCTATTTTGAGCCTTTTCCCACGATTGGGAAGTATTGTAAAAAGGAAATTTGTGGAAAATACAAGGGAGAGAGCTCTCTCATGAGAATGTATTGTAATTTGGATGAAGTTCAAGAGAAGGAAATGAAGAAAATATAGTTTGTTGTCCCTTATCTCTATTTTTTTTTCTATAATTTTGTTGGTACAGACCGTACCACGAACTTGTACGAAATAATTATGCCATGAAACCAATTGGATGTGATATAGGGGTGATCTAACTATCCAATTCCATTGGTTTGAGTTCATTTCATTCATTTTTGTGAAAGTTATCACATTTTTGCTAAAAACTGTCCAAAACCCTGTCTTTTTTACTGCAACAGTCATGTTCCCAGCCATTGCACACCTCTGTATGGACAGATATAGGGGCAAGCCATATATTTATGGAAATAGAGTTGAGATAAATTTATAATGGTTCTAGTTTGAGGTCTTGATTTAATCTCTAGAAGGAGATATTACCATTTTTTCTAAGACTGCCTGTGTCATTCTAGCAAACACTTGATTTGGGGTTTTTAGAGAGGTTTTTGGTTTTCCCAACTTAAATTTCTATGTTAGAAACCCAAAATTGGTGGAGTTAGTGTAAAATAGTGTGTTCTCTAATGAGTTTTGCATGTAGGAGAAGGGGACAAGCAAAAGGTGAAGATTTGAGCCTTTGAGCCTCTTTGTGACATGAATTTGGCAAACTAGCCTAGTTGGAGTGAAGATTTGATCATCAAATGAGTTGAAATGATCTTAGAACCATAAAACCTATGAAATTGGTCTATTTAGGATGTTTCTAAGCTCATAAAAGTAGAATTTTGGTTGTGGGCTAGAGATTTTGTGTACTTCCTTTGTAAAACAGGGCTAATTGCCCTCTTGGATAGCAGAGACAGTCTAAATTTGAGGTGTATGTTACAAAAAAACCTACCTTGCATGTTTAGTATGCTATGTAACTCCATAATGGGTACTTGAAAAGGTATTTTTTTTGTGGTTTTGTCATTCCTTTTGAAAGTTATGCTCCAAAAACCTTGCTGACAGAGCTACAAGAAGATAGGTCAGTTTGTGAAGGAAGTGGTACAAGGAAGTACTCAAAGTGCATTTTGATGGTTTGGTGAGCTTGGGATAGTCAAACCTAGAAGGTATAGGGTCCCTAGAAAGTTTGGAAAGGTTCCCATGTATATGAACCTATAAATGGTGTTATTGTACTGTGTTGAAACCATGGAGTGTGAGAGGACAATCATGTCCTGTTTAAAGTCAAGTGTTGTAGCTTGGTCCATTAGGGCCTAAAAAGAGTTGTTTGCCCTTCCATCCCCTGTATCCTCTTCCTCCTATGTGGTTGTTTGTGATCCTTTGTGGTCTTTGTGTAGTGAGCTCTGCATCAAAAACCAAAATAATTTCCCAATTGTTTGCTTGTAAATCCAAGGCCTTCAATTAACAGAACTTCTTCCAACTCAAAACCCAAAATCTCTATCTTCTCACCATTTCTCCATTCATAAAACTTCACATAAAAATAAGAATAAAAAAAAATCAGAACTATGAAAACCCTCTCCAAATTTCCCATAAATAAAAAACTCCAAAAAATTCCAAAAAGAAGAAAGCAGAAAAGAAATCAACTTTCTTTTTTCTCTTCCCATAAAACTCATCTTTTCTAAAAATAAAACAAGGAGATAAACTTTCTCTAAAAAATATTAAAATATAAAATTAAAATATTTATCCTCATCCCACAAGGAAATAAATTAAAATAAAATAAATAAAAATGACTTTTACCTTAATTGACAATTTAAATAAAATTAAATAAAAATAACATCATCCACGAAATAATAATAAAAATAAAATAATTTAAAATACTCGCTCACCACTTAAATGAAATAACTAAAAATTTATTAAATAATAAAATCACCACAACCAAATAAAAATTAAAATAAAAGACAACAATAACATCACACCACAAATTAGCCTTAACCCCTTCCCCGAGTTAGGCTAGGCTTAACTGGGCTGACCTAGCGTTTATGGAGTCTCCAAAATCCACTTAAGGGATCTTGACCACCCACCTATACACTTAAATTTGAATATCAGTTTGTCATAGTAATAATAACCGAAGCAACATACTGCATATCAAACATTATTTAAATAATCAATTTTCATCAAAGTCACATAATCAAATAATTTATAAACTTACTAACACATAAACATCATATAGTTCAACCACATAAATCATAAAGTATGACCATACTAATGTCCAAGGTACCATCTTTCATAATGTCTAAGGAAATAACATAAATGTCCATCAACAACATAGACAAATAGTCTAAATCATAACAGTTAAAGCAATAGAAAGAGATGGGCCTCACATCCTCCCCCTCTTGTATTAGGCTTCCTCCTGGAAGCCCTCAAAGATGAGTTAGCAACTTGATATAGAACAATCTTCATCAATAAGTTTATAGCCTAATTTGAAAAGAATAGTAATAATACTAACCACTAAATTTATGTCAGCAAAAGCACCCAAATGCCATTTCTATTAACTCAAGAGTTACCGACTACCAAGCACCTCAGTATAATCTTCATGCCCAATGGAAACAAAGGATAAGATTCAAAAATGAAAAACCACTTCTTGTTTATACATACAAAATGACAATTATTGTTCACAATCTTATAAAACTAGAACTTACTTCCAGAATCCACTTCTTTTGAGTAATATAATATGTTTAATTTTTTATCTAAATATCTTTTATACGACTACTTGGTTAATATAAGGCATACTTCGATAGATGAATTTAAATAGTTCAACCTCAACCGATTACTTATTAATACAAAAGATTGCTCCTGTTACTAATTAGGGACTATAGTATTTCATTAAGGAAGGGATCAATGGATAAAATTTTGAGTTAGCCCAATTACTTTGTGATATATATATATATATATATATATATATATATATATATATATATATATATATATATATATATATATATATATATATATATAAAATCAGTGTTACACATTATTCTAATTTTTGAAAACAATAAAACAAGGCTTGCTTTCCACAATGAAATTTAAAATAGTATCTCGCTTTCTTTCTATATAACATATACAAGTTGCCTTTTCACTTTCCCTTCTAATCTTAATTTTTTTTCTTTTTGAATAATAGAATAAAATCGAGATTGTCCTTAAACTAAATTGATTTTTCTTTCTTTTTATAATTTAAGGCAATGAGATATCAATATTTTATTCATTTATTCTTTGAACAAATACTTTTAATTTTATTCCATTTTTTTTCTTTTTTTTCCAATATGAATATAATAAAATTTACCAATCTTTTCAAAATACAACCAATCCTAAAAACATTCCTTCTTTATAAACTCAATAAAGCGATGCTTTTTCTAAATATATGAGAATAAAACTAAGATTTATTTCTTTATTAATAAATAGATAAAATAATTTTAACTGCTACTTCAATTGAAAAAGAAAATGTTGTAGTTATATTAATATTTTGCTTAATTAGTTCTGAAGTAAGTTGAGACTTTATTGATTTTATATTATAAGGAAATATTTTGGTTATTTGGTGAATCCATGAAGTTAATGGAATATATATATATATAATGTTGTCTTGGATTAAATGAGGTGGTTGTTTATATTAAATTAATTTTTAATTTTAAATACAATATGGAGAACCTTTATAAATTGTAATTGTCATCTTAGTTTAATAAAATAAATAAATAAATACACACTTCCTTTTTACTTGATTTGTTAGAAAAGTAGTGTTGCCATTTGGTTTAAAATCCTGAAGAGGAAAAGTAAATAATAGCTTATTTCGATATACCTTAGTTGCCCTATTTGGAAAAGAAAACTATTTTATTTAGTTATATGATCATGTTGCTATTTTTGTAGCCAAGGTTTTATTATTAGGAAATAATTTGACCATTTAGTTTAATTGAAAATTATTAAGTTGAGTGGTAAGTTAAAGTATAGTTGATTTTCATATCTAATTTAGTTAGTTTAATTTAAATACAAAAAGGGAAACAAATTATAAAGAGTAAATGTATGAACAATTTAGTGTAGTGGAATTTATCAAATCGTTTTATCATTCTCAAATTTACCTTATGATCAATTAGGATATTGTGACAAAAGTCAAACTTCAAACTAATCCTTTCAGGAGTTGACATCATCTGATAAGACTATAGGTATACTTACCCATGCAAGTTAACATTTATGTCTTTAAACATTTTTAAAAAAATATATTTCCATATTTTAGCCCTCTTGTATGGTGACATACAGGAGGGCTCGTCACGGGCATGACACAACTGGCTTCGTCAATGCATCTACAACATTCTTCAAAGTATCTACCTTATCCAAATTTACCTTCCCATCCTCTACAATGTCTAACCCAAAGTGAAACTGTACATCAATATGCTTTGTTCTGGCATGGAAAGTTGGATTCTTCACAAGGAAAATCACACTCTGACTGTCACAACAAATTGTAATGTGTCTTGCATCAACACCAATATCTAAACACAATCTCTTAAGCCAAATGGATTCCTTGCAAGCATGAGTTTCTGCCATATACTCAGCTTCTGTCATGGACAAAGCAACCATAGGTTGTCGCTTACTCATCCAACTAATTGCACCACCAAACATAGTGAACACATAGGCACTGGTGGATCTCCTACTGTCAATGTCATCTGCCCAATCAGAATCCACAGATCCATGAATACAAACTGAATGTGGAGGTCATGTAACATTACCATGATAGCATATGGAATACTCAAAAGTACCCCTCAGATATCTTAACACTCACTTAACTACATCCCAATGTGCCCATCCAAGATAAGCCATAAATCGACTAAGGACTCCCACTGCTTGGGCAATGTCTAGTCTTGTGCAGACCATAGCATACATCAAACTACCAATAGCACTAGCACAAGGTACTCTGCTCAAGTCCTCCACCTCACTAGGAGATTTTGGAAAATCACTAACAAACAACTTTGTCCCCAATGAAACAGGAACACAAAATGGTCTACAATCTACCATGCTGAACCTATCCAACATGGTCTTCACATACTTACTCTAGCTTAACCAAAGTTTTCTGTTAGCTCTACCTCTTCTGATTTCCATTCCCAGAATGTACCTGGCTGCCCCTAGATTTTTCATCTCAAACTGTGCTAACAACTAAGACTTCAAATCAGAAATCATATTCTTACCATTCCCAATCAACAACATATCGTCAACATACAATGCAATAATGAGAATGCGATCATTGTTAAACTTGTAATACATACAATGATCACATTTCAATCTTAGAAATCTAATGGACAACACAAAGGCATCAAATTTCATATACCACATCTTAGGAGACTTCTTCAAACCATACAAAGACTTCTTTAACTTGCAAAGCAAATTTTCTTTACCGTTCTCTATGTAATGCTCTGGCTGTGACATGTAAATCTCTTCCTCCAAATCACCATGAAGGAAAGTTGTCTTCACATCCATCTATTCTAGCTGTAAGTCATAAGTAGCTGCAAGAGATAACAGGAATCGAATGGATGTCAGCTTTACAATGGGAGAGAAAATTTCACCATAATCAATTCCTCCACTTGTGTAAACCCCTTCGCAACCAATCTAGCCTTGTACTTTTCAACACTGCCATCTGCACCAAATTTCTTCTTGAACACCCATTTGCATCCAACGGGTTTTCGTCCTTCAGGCAAAGGCACCAAGTCCCATGTTTTGTTCTTCTCCAAAGAAGCCATCTCATCTTCCATGGCTTCCTTCTAGGAACCTGCATCTTTCATGCCCATAGCCTCTTTCACAGTTCTAGGCTCATCAGTGTTAGTAAGTAAAGCAAAAGCACAACTAGAATCAAGTAATGAATAACCAAACCTATCAGGTTGCTTTCTTGTTTGTGTAGACCTCCTCAATCACTGAGGTTGAGGTTCTGCTTCTTCTTCTAAGATTTCAGAGCTACTAGAGTTCTCCTCATCATCAGGTCTCACAGGGTCTATCAGTTCAGTCTTCTCAGGGGTAGAAGGAAACTGAACCGCATCTTCTTTCTTTTCTGTCTGTTTTGGCTGTAAAACAACGGAAGAAGGTGTTAGCTCTCTGAAGATAACACTTCTACTATACAACACTTTTTCAGCCATAGGATCCCAAAGCTTGTATCCTTTCACACCGACACCATAGCCAATGAAAATATATTTAACATCCTTGTTCTCCAATTTAGACCGTTTCTCCCTAGGCACTTGTGCATATGCCTCACAACCAAAAACACGAAGATGCCTAACTAAAGGCTTCTTACCAGACCACACTTCCATAGGTGTCTTACCAACAAGAGCTAATGTAGGAGACCTGTTTACTAGGTAACAAGTAGTGGAAACAGCTTCAACGTAAAACTTTTGTTCGAGGCTTGCTCCACTAAGCATACTCCTAGCCTTCTCCATCAGTGTCCTGTTCATCCTCTCTGCAACTACATTTTTATGTGGGGTGTATGGAGTTGTCTTATGTCTTTCAATCCCTTTCTCTTTACAGAACTTATCAAACTCTGCCGAAAAAAACTCACCACCATTGTTAGTTCTCAAACACTTAATCTTTTTACTAGTCTAATTTTCAGCAAAGGCTTTAAACTCCTTAAACTAACTAAAGACTTCAGTCTTGCTTCTAATAAAATAAACCCATGTCCTACTGTAATCATCTATGAAAGATACAAAATATATAGATTTTGAAATCAAAGGAACATTAACAGGACCAAACACATTAGAATGAATAAGATCCAATACACCAGAAGACTTGTGAGAACTAGAGTAAAACTAAACATGGTTTTGCTTTACATATACACAATGTTCACAAAAGTCAAACTTGAGATTACAATCATTTAACCCATCAATGAGGTTTTTATTTTTTAGGGTTCTAAGACCCTTCTCATCAATGTGGCCATATCTCAAATGCCATAACATAGTCTTTTCAGTAGGAATCTTAACTTCCAAAGCATGTGCACTACCATCAGAATGTGTTACAACAGATTTCTTCACTGCTCATTCAGATGGTGAGGATGAAGTGACTGCATCTCTTTTCTTCGAGTCAGAAGAACTATTGCACTATAAAGTGCATGCCTCCAGCTGAAACAGAGTACCTCTCCGAGTACCCTTCGCAAAAACCATAGATCCTCTATCATCTTGCATCCATCCTTCAAAAAGACAACCTGCACACGTACATCATTCAACATACTTACAGAAAGTAGGTTCCGTGCAAGGCCTGGGATGTGCATAACCCCAGTGATCCCCTTCACTCATCCATTAGGGAATCGGATTGAGACTCTTCCACGACCAACAATCTTCAGATGAGAGTCATCACCTAGGTACACTCTTCCACCTTCGAACTCTTCATACTTCATGAACCATGCGAGCTCATGTGGAATGATGCACCAGAATCAATAAACCACACATCATCAGATGCATGGGTGGCTAGGGCTGTGATGAAGGCATCACCATCATCTTGTGACTTGTCAGAATCTGAATCTGGAGTAGTCTTCTTTTTCTTTTTCTTCTCTTCTTTGCATTCCTTTCAGATATGCCCAGATTTTCCACAGTTCCAACAAAGAGCCTTGGACTTTTCAGGAGATTTGGATCTCCCACAGGATTTGGATCTGCCCTTTTCACCTTTCTTGTCCTTCTTCTTCCCTTTCTCTTTGGGTCTTCCACAAACCGCAAGAGCCTCTTTGGCCAACTCAGATGTTTTCCTCCACATTTCTTCAGATAACAGCGAGGACATGACATCTTCCATCTTGAAGGTGGTAGTGGTGCTTCTGATAGCCATGACAAGATGATCCCATGAATCTGGCAAAGAACAAAGTAGGGTCATACATCGATCCTCCTCCTCCATTTTCACACCCATAGATGTCAATTGTGTAATAATCATGTTAAAAGCATTCATGTGGTCCGCAACAATCCTCCATCTTCCATCTTCAGAGTGAACAACTTGTTTTTTAGAAAAAGCTTGTGCACCAAGGACTTAGCCTAATAAACCTCACCCAACTTCTTCCAAAGGTCTTTTGTGCTCTTCTCCTCATGGACATTCAATAGAGCAGGGTTAGCTAGAAAGTCTTAAGAGACCCTTAGCCTTCTGATCTTTGAGTTCCTAATCATCTTGTGACATTGCTATAGGTTTTACACCGGATACAGTTTCCCATAGGTCACGATCAACAAGTAGGTCTTCCATCTTGAGTTTCCACAACTCAAAATTAGTGCCATTAAATTTCTCCACCTCTAATCTTCTGGATGTGGTTGCCATCTCCTTGCTGCAACAAGATACATAATACTCTACACAAACTCCCACTCAACCTAAGATTAGCTCAAAAAACCCCTACCCAGTAGCTAGAACCAAAACTAGCCAGGCTCTGATACCAACTAAAAGGAAGCTAGGTGTGCGGAAATCACTTCCTACACTAATCTAATGAGGGGAGGAGAGTGCAAATTCAATTTATCTTTATAGTTACAACTATGTTAACCCACTAACAGATATATTGTAGCAAACACATACACAAGAATGTAAGACAGAAGAAGAGAGACACAAGATATACGTGGGGAAAACCCTTACGAGTGAAAAACCCCACTCCAAAACACAGCTCAAATGTATACCGTAAACAATGAAGGTTACAATACAGTCACAGAGCCAATGCTCTTCCAGGAGTTTTTGACACTCGTATCTAGAGATGATCCGGCAGCATAACAGTACCTGTCAAACCTGTAATACATCACCTTTCCAAAGCACCTATTTATAAAGAAAATACAAGGAAAAAATGGCTCCACATTGAGATGGGCATCCAACATGGCCTCATGGCCCAAAACCCACGCCTATGGACACTTGTCCAATACTATAGGATGTTCCTAACACTTGTCAAGTCACCCCATCCCAAAGAGGTCGCCTATTCCCAAAATGGGCTATGACAGATGCTCTTACGACTCTTACAACCGTCATAGAATCTGTCATAGCTATCATAACTTACAGCTGTAAGAGAATCTGTCATACACATGCTATAAATAGCATATTCTCTTACAACATGTCATATTCCACCTTGGGGCACCCAAAGATTCCTTCCTCAAAGATGCTTCTCAACATGTCCTCCCCTGTCCTAGAACATTCTATTTCTGACTCTTACATGTCATAACTTTGTCATAGGAATATGTCATGACCATTTCGGTCAATATTCCCTTACACACATTCCAAGATGTTGACACATGGCAAAATATTCCTACCACTGAGTGGGATGCCTATCTCCTCATGTGAGGACAGAATTACATGTGGTCATATGCCATGTAGGATGACACATCACTGTGCCAACTCCCACAATATGACAACATAGAATTTGCATCCAAATTATACAATAGGCAATAAATAAATAAATACAATGATTTAATAAAAGAAATTACCAAGGTTGAGACACCTTAATTCCCAATAAATTTTGTTTCCTCTTCTTCTTCTCCCTCACTAAGGCTCACATACACTCTTTTTGTGGCCTTAGCTTTCTTTCTTTTCTTCTTTTCTTTTGGCTTCTCCTTTGACATTTGCTCTTCAGTCTTTGTCTTTTCTTTTTCATCCTCAATGGTAGCTGTTGTAGATGATGAGGTTCTTTTTTTTCTTCTAGAGGTAGGTGCAAGCTTTTCTTTCTTAGATTTCTCATTTTTCTTCTCTAGAGTTTTTGAGATTTGTCGTTCCGGAGCACTTGATGTCTTTTATACTGGAATAGCTATAGCCTTTGAAGCCTATATCTTGGCTCTTGCTTCACTAATTTATTCATTTGTAAACCCTTGGATTTTGAAAAAATCCTTTGCCACTTTCTTTGTGTTCTTCTTGATTTCTGGTTACTTATGTTCCATAAACACTTTGAGAGACAATTCTTCAAATGTTCCAAACCTACCCTCCTTAGGGTCTTTAGGCTTGCTCAACATTAAATCAACTAATCCAATCAAAACTTCCTCTAAAACTTCATATCCCATGGTTGGGACCCATACAGTTCTCAGTTCAATAACCTCCATATAACACTTATCCTTGTCTACCATGAATACAATATCTTTTTCATACTTATTTACTACCTTTTCAGGGATCTAGTCCCTTCCCTACATTTTCTTTTGAAAATTCTTGAAATATCCCCATAAGTCTTCATTCTTTTTATCTGTATTTCCCAGACTTTGTAGATGATTTCTGATTTATGCTACAACAGGTGACTACCCATGCCAACCAATATTTCCTATACCAGGTAATTCCCTTATAAAATAGAAGAATAAATAGATAATCAAGGTTCTGTACTTGAAAGGATATTTTGAATCTTTTGTCTTTTTCAAATTCTCCATAAGTTGTTGGAGTAATTCACATAGGTCATAGTCAGTGTTGTTTTTTACCATATCATATGTTGTGTATATAGCTGTTGCAGAAATAGAGTTCTCCCTATTGGAGAAATAAATCTTGTAACCAATGACTTTTGATGCAAATCTCACACCTGGATCCACAATATCATTTATAGTTAATGCTCTTTTATCAAATTTTGCCCCTATCAACTGCATTACTATGTTGTTCTTCATAGGCCCTTCAGTTCTGGAACTTTCCTAGTGGAACACATGACAGTAACTATTTTAATGGCATCCTTTTCTATCATATAGGGTTCATCAAGCCAAAATAATTCATCATGAATTCTACTCAAGATATATCTAACCCGGGCATCCTCTAGGATTACAAGAAAATCCAACCAGGTGTCCAATTTCTTCTCAACTAGGACACTATACTCTTCTTTCAACTCAAATTTGTCATCAGTTAATTCTTTTAGATAAATATCCCCTAATTTTCTGTGATCATATTCATCTAGGTTTGTGTGAATGTAATCCCTAACATCCTCCATTTACATAATGCCATGCGGAATCATAGAAAATGCCCTATCCAGATTAGTCTCTAAGGATTTAAAGGGGTGCTTCTTGAACTTGGGGTGAGGCCTCTCAGTTATTTCAACTACTTGAGGAGTATACATTTTTGTAGATTCAACATAGAGAATTTTGAGAGAAATAACAAAAAATACCTTTTGCCTCCATTAGGGTTTCTTCGTCAAATGCTTGAATTTTCCCTAGCTTACTTCTCAGGTCTTTTTAGTCACTTGAAAGTATGAATGCAAAGTAATTTTTCCTTCAAACGAATCCCTTATATTCTCTTCTCATTAAAATTCAATCACAATAAATGCTTCATTCAAAAATCTATTAAATCCTTTCTTTGTTGTTCCCAGTCGATCAAGATTGCTCTGTAATTTACCGCGTTAGCTTCTTTTCTATCAGAATCTTCTTCATGTAAGATCTGCAATTTAGTCTTCTAACTTATATCTTTGTGCTAGATATCAGCTCCACATTTCTAGCTAGGGGAGTAGGATTTTTCATTAAGCTCCCCCTAAGCCAAAGCTCTCAATTTACTTTCTGGAGGAAGTACCAGCACTGGAGTCTGGTGCAGCCTCACCCTTGTCTTCCTGCACTCCCTTCTTGAACCATATTTGATTCATCTCCTTCTTGATCTCTATCAGATCTACCTTTTGTATCGATTATCTCTTCTATACCTGATCATTCCTCTTTATGTTTTTGCTTCTGCAGAACCTTGTAAAATGTCCAGGTTTGTTGCAGTTGAAGCATACAATATTTCTTTGTCCATTGTTCCTTTCATTCATCCTTGACCTGCATTGATTAGCCTTGTGACCAAATCTATTGCATGCAAAGAAATTCCTATTAAAATATTGAGCATTCCTTCCATTGTTAGAGTTGTTCCTTGTGGAAACAAGGTAGATAATTAAGACGGGGGGTGAATCAGTTATCTCAAAAACTTTCTTAGTTTCACTTCCTTTTCTTGACTTAACATTCAGTGATATATCAAAGCATGAAAGAATAAGCAATCATAAAACTGAAATGAAATCAGCACACATAACACAAGGATTTTTATGTGGAAACCCTATTAAGGGAAAAACCATGGGATGATTAACCCAAGATTGTATTCTCTATTAAAAGAATAAAGAAGTACAAAATGGCACTTGCCAATTAGGGCTCACTGCCCGAGCACACTACTCATAAGAGGCTCACTACCTCCTAGAGACTTACAAATGATAACAATGTGTTTGAACTGATGAATAGCATCCACATATGTAAGAGTTCAGTTCTGGTTAGGCTCGGTATACTAATCTAGCACATTTCATTCTTCCTCTGCTTAGTATCACTCTCTTGTCACATTCTAGGCTTAGATTACTACCTTCACACTTCTCTCTGCTTTTCTTCACACTTTAATCAATACACATATCAATACACCACCTTTACAAGCTTGAATCCATTGGGTATATATATATCCGCATCAAGGATTTCAATCAACTTTCTAGTCGGCAACAAGAACACTTAGGATATTTGCAAGATACTGTTCTATCGGCTGAATTCATACTTGATAGATGATGCGCACCAAAAACTTAGGCATAGAAATCATTACTTAAGTCAGCCAACATCATATAACACCTCAAATTACTTGATCAACACCTTCTGCACATCTGGATTGAGGTCTGATAGCTTGTTGACCGGTTCTTCCTCTACCTGCACTATCTAACAGAAGTCTAATACTTAGATGCTCATACCTTTCATATGCTTAGTCTTCGAAGGCTAAATCTCTAGAATATAATAGTTCAGATACTCCTTACTACTCACCCAAATTTGCAACATGTTGGGTTTCACCATCAAAGAGTTCTAGACCCAATTTGTCGAACCCTAACAAATGCTCTATTCTTGACTACTGGATCATCCTATCTTCAATCTGACTTTTGGTATTTGTAATTTATGCACTGTGGATGTGTGGGATATACTTTTTTGCCATCAATGACAACACTTATGAATCCTAGCAGTGTCTCTTGCCAACAATCTCCCCCTTTGGCATTGATGGAAACACTTAGTGAAAAATGACTGTCGCTGTAACTCCCCCTTTTGCTTGTGCTCCATTTCTCCACACTATTTACCGGTGCTCCCTTAATGTTGGATTCCTTATTTTTCACTGTTCTTTACTCCTCCTTTGACATCAATGGCAAAGGGTGGGATCCACCAACCAAAAATGTGCAAAAATTTTATATAAGGCCGCATATGTACATACAATCCATAGGATAAACTTACATATACTTAAGTATATCTGCAAATGTAGTCTTCAACTGCACAAGCTCTATGGCCTAACTTCTCTTCATCCTATCCAAAATGGAGATGTATCCACTTAACAAAAATACATATGCTTCCGCCCTCTTCAAATATGTTGGATCACTGGTCTGGGCTGTACTTAGAGCATCAGCTAAGGCATCATACATTGCCTCTAACTTAGGGATGATTATCCCTCTAAGTTCACCCATTCTATCCATTATATTTTTCTTCTCCTTACCCAGTTTCTTTATTTCATTTATTATAACAACTACTTGGCATTCTTGACTTACCAGAGAGATGGTGAGAGGATCAAAATTCTGAGATAGATTTGTCAATTTTCTTTCTTGTTCTTTCATTTTCTTATCAATGTCCTCTACAACTTTGGGCTAGGAAAAAAAAATTGTATATGTCTCCACCATCCTTAAGAGCATTTTCAATGCTCTTTATGCCAATGTCTAGGGTTTTTCTATCATTAACAATTAGCCCCTGTACCTCACTGAATCTTTTTCCCAAGAACTCATTTCAGACCTTAGTTTCTACTAATTTTTCTAAAGACTCAAAGTGTGTATTGATAGAATTAACTAAGTTCTTCAAATTACCAGATGGAGAGGCAAATGGATCCTTCTGATATGAGGGCATTATCTTCTCCAGCATTTCAGATGCAATACTCAACAGCTCACAGTCCTCCATATGAGATTTCAAGATTTTTTCTTTGGCTTTGGCCTGAGCAAAAGATGCTATCTTCATCATCTGAACCAGGAAAAGAGAGTCCAGATTTAGTGGTCCTTGTATTAATTCTGGTTCCTAATTCCACAACTTCCTTGTCCAGGAAACTTTGTACTACTTCTGCAGTGTCTCTTGTATTCTCAACTTCCTTTTCTTTAGGGGCATCCAGACTGATTTGCTTATCACCAATAGAACTTGTTTCTTCTCTCTGCACTTCCTCTTCTGGAATAGAGGAGTCTAAGGCCTCAGATTACTCTTCATCAATTTTCTTTAATCCTTCAACATCCATGTTAGAAGGTACTTCATCAGTTTTCTTTAATCCTTCAACATCCATGTCAGAAGGCTCTTCATTTGCTTCCTCTACAATGGGAAGTTTAAACCTCTTTAAGGCACACCAGAGAATTTCTTTTGTCTCATCAACTACTTGGTCAGTTTCTCCAAGCATGAGCTTATTCATTCTGGACTTGCTCTGGAATTCTTCTTTGGCATCTTTGAAAACCATATCCATTTGTTTTTGAGTGATAGTTGGACATAACTATATCATTATCTATTCCCAGATCTCCAAGTCTTTAGCTTTTGCACTTTCTTTTCTTGACTCCAAAATGTTTCTAAGCTCTTAGGAATCAAGGAAATTATTTCAATGAAGGATTTGTTATAAATGTTCAGGTACCTTACCATTGCTTCCTCAAGAATTCTCCTCTCTGCATCATTGTACTCATCATAGAATTCTATTACCGGCTGTATCCATCCACAGTGACTACCTTAATGATGTCTTCAATTGAGAGAGTGGGTTTCTCAATAAACTCTTCTATCTTTTGCTCCTCATCAGTCATGTCAGTCTTGGAAGGTTTGTTCTTGGCTTTCTTCAAATCTCTGACCTCAACATCTGATTCTGTCTCTTCATCATACTTAAGGCTCACATATGTTCTTGTGGCCTTAGATTTCTTTCTCTTTACTCCTGTAACAGATGGTTTGGTTACCAGTTTTGCAGTCTTTGAGCTTTTAGGAGAAACAGGGGCAAAACTCCTGGTAGATCTTGTCCGGGTAGAGGCTTCCACCAGGATGCTTTCTTTCTTTGCTTCTTCCCTTTCCCTTTCAATTTTATCTATTCTTTCTCTATTAGTATCTACTGCCTCCTTTGTTAAGCCAAACCTCTTAGCAATTTCTTTGACCTCCTTCCTCACTTTTCTTTTTGACTCGGGCTTCCTTAATTCAACATGTATTTTTATGTTTTGCTCATCAAAGGTGCCAAACCTCTTTGCCTCAGTGTCCTTGGGTTGGTTTAGCAAGTGTTGAACATGTACCTCCAATATGTTTTCATCAACTTCATAGCCCATGGGTATTATCCATACAGTCTTGGCCTGACTGCCTCCATTAGGCATTGATCTGTGTCAACCATGAAGCAAATTGTGTCCTTGTATTTCTCCACAATTGATTTTGGTATTCTTTCTCTTGCATGCATCATGCTCTGGAAATTCTTGAAGTAACCCCAAAGAGCTATCTTTTGGGCTTGTGCATCACCAAGTCCATACAAATAATATCTAATTTGAATTGCAATAGGTCTATCATTTGCCCAAATTAGACCTTTTGATCCCAGTAACTCATTCATGTAATAAAAGAACAGACACAACACCAGATTGCCATACTTGAAGGAATTTTTCTTATCTTTCTTAATCTTCTGTAGATTCTCCATCAGTTGATTCAACAGAAGCCCACACAAATCATAATCTACATTTTCCTTCACCATTTGATATGCAGTATAGATTGCAATATCGGATATAGAATTTTCCCTACTTGAGTGGTAAATTTTGTAACTAATTACAATTGATGTAAACTTGACATCCGGGTTAGTAATATCATCTATAGTCATTGCCCTCTTGTCATATTTTGATCCGGTGGCATCTGTTATGGTTTGATTTTTCACAGATTTGAGTGCAGGCAACCCACCAGTTGAGTGCAATCCAGTTATAGCCCTGATGGCATCTTTGGTTATCTTGAATGGACTCATTAACCACATAAAGTTATCATGCATCCTACTTAACACATACCGGACCCATTCGTCCTCTGCAAAAGACAGGAAATGTATGCAATGTACAAAGTGCTTGTCTTTTACGGCCTTGAATTCTGGTTTGAGATCAAAATTCTCATCTCTTAACTATTTGCAATATATTTCCATCAATTCTAAGTATCCAAAGTCTTCAATGTTTACATGAATGTAAACCCTAATATCTTCTACATGGAGATTCAAGAAAACGCACCCAAGGGATCAACTTCTATAGATTTGTGAGGATGTTTCTTGAATTTAGGTCTCGGCCTCTCAGTGACATTCACAACCATGGGAATAGCCATTCTAGCAATGAAATTTAGAGAAATTTTGTAGAAAAGAAATACCTTTTTCGCCTTAGGGTTTGTTGCAACTGCCGGAGCAAATTTCTGCTTGATTTCAATCTTTAGCTTCAACTTTAATAATTTGTAGGATCTCTTCTTAGAGCTCTTCTCTCTTCTTCATGAGTGAAAATGATGAATGGAAAGCCTTTTATCCATGCACAAAAACCTAATTCCTTGTTGCAATAAATGCACATTTTAAGTCATCTGGTTACCCTCTTGAGTGAATTTCTCATGAATAATTGTGTGGATCTTCAAATTATCATCTAAGTGAGTTGACAACATAACTTTAGCCTTTCAAAACATGCCTCTAAATCTACAGACCATAAAATTGCATTTTCAGATCATACCGATTCTGTTTGTGTAATTATGTTTTTACCGGATAGCTGTCGGAATAGGACCTACTCACAACTTCTTCTAATCTATAAGTGGATTTCTCAACTCTTAACTAAATGAATTTCATATGAACTTCCAAAAATCCCTTTAATCTGCAACCTCTAATTCTTGCGTAATGTGCCGAATTCAGGCACTTATTAGCTAGCTAGGGGAATTTTGATCTTCTTTATAGCTCCCCCTGAGCCAAAGCTCACTTTTTAATTTTTGGAAGGGTTACTAGCACCAGATTCTAGTGCGGACTCATCACCAATGTTCATCACACCCTTCTTTACCCAAGTCTTGCTCATCTCCTTCTGAATCTCATCCGCATTCACTTTACTTTTGCCTTTGTCTTGTTTCTGATCATGTTTTGCCGGACCTTTTTGTTGGCAAGAGACACTATATGGATTCATGATTGTTCTCATTAATGGCAACAAAGTTCATCCCACACATCCGCAGGATATGGTGTGTCTCTACCGAAAGTTAGAATGAAGATTGTTGAGGTCCGGTAAACAAGAACAGAGCTTGTGGCAAGGTCCGACAGACAGGTCCGGATCTCTCAGAGGAAGTATCTTGGTGAAGTGTAGATTTGGGAAAGTTAAGAGGACTACCTTGAGTAATAGATTCCAAGGATTTAGCCTCCGGTGATGGACAAGGAAAAAGATATGAATAATTGAGTACCGGATTCTTGAATAATAGTGTAAACAGAGGAAGAACTGACTGACTAAACATCAGACTATTTTTCAGATGCGTTTCTGATGGTGGTAAAGGTTATGAAGACATGAATTATGTTTGGCCGACATGATTAATGATTTCTACAAGTATATGCTTGATCCGCATTACTTGATGTGCAAGGATTCAACCGACAGAACAGAGTTTGTGAGAAGATTAACTGTTCTGGGTGCCGACTAGAAAGATAATGAAATCACTTGTGTGGATATATATATATAGGATGGATTTAGTTGTGAGAAGTGGTGTGGTTACATGTTATATGCGAAGAAAAGCAGAGCAGAGTAGAGACAGTAAGGAAGGTCCAGTATGTGAAAGGAAAGCAGCATAAGAGAAGAGGAAAGATGAAGTGCAGTAGATCAGTGTACTCAGCCTAACCGGAACTGAACTCCAGCATATGTGGATGCTACCAATCAGTTCAAGTATTGTATAGCACTCTTTTGTAGACAGTGTGTCTCTTGTAGGCAGTGTGCCTCCTTGTGAGCAGTGTGCTCGAGCAGTGAGCCCTAATTGGCAAGTGCCACTTTGTAATTCCTTATTCTTCTAATAGAGAATAATCTTTAGGTTAATCACCCCGTGGTTTTCTCCCTTAACAGGGTTTCCACGTCAAAAATATTGTGTCATGTGTATCTCCATTTCATGGTTATGTTTACTTGTTTGAATTAATGCTGCATTAATTAATAAGAAAGTTGAGAAAGAAGAAATAATTTGGATAACTGATTCACCCCCCCTCTCAGTTACCAACAATTGGTATCAGAGCTAAGTTCCTCCTAACAGAGCCTAACAGCTTGAGGAAGATCTGGGAGTTCAAATGGATGCATATGGTTTAAGGGAGCAACTCAAGACTACCCTTGATGATCTTGAACAGTCAAACTCTGAAGTCAATGAATTAAAGGAAAGACTCAAACAGGCTGATGATTTCTGTAGACACCCTAAAATGACCGTGTCGTCAAATCACTTGCATTCCGTTATCTGTCTAATCACTTGCATTGCAAACGTTAATTAAATAATCTAATTATTTAATTAATTAATCATCAAATTCTTCTAAATCTCCTAAATTCAACATTAATTAAATAAATCCTCTTTATTTAATTAATTAAATTAAATTCCTCTATATTCTTCCACAATTAAATAATTTTAATTATTTAATTTGATCATTATCCTCCTTCCAAAATTCACATCCACATTAATTAAATATATCCCATTATTTAATTAATTCATCACAATTCTATCTTATCTACAATTAAATAATTTACATTATTTAATTAAATCAATTGTTCTTCTAAATTTAAATAAATCAAATCAAATTTATTTAAATTATCTCAATCCTCTAAAAATAAATAAAATCAAATATTTTATTTATAATCTTCTGTTCTTCCAAAATCATGCACAACAATTAAATAAATTTATTTATTTAATTTGCTTTTAAATCTTCTAAATTAAATAATTCTAATTATTTAATTGTTTCTTCCAAAATATCTTCTCTAAATTTAAATAAATCAATTATTTATTTAAGTTGCTTTTTCTTCTAATTTGAGTTATCTCTAAAATAAATCAAGCTTTCTTGCTCATCAATTAAATATTTCTATATTTAATAAAGCAAAATATATTCTTTTCTCATGCAAATCTCTTCTTCTTGTTTTAAATCACTTAACTGATTGCTTTATTCTTTTAATTGATTTATCTCTTCAGTTAACTCATTCTTCTATTCTTGATAACTCCTCTCATGCAAAAGAAAGCAAGACACATGTCTTCTTCTCATTCGTTGCACATTCCTCAACTTATCTCCTCCGTTGATTCTTCTGAATTATCTGGACCGTTGATCGATTTTCCTTGAAATCTATATAAACCCCCCTCATCTCCTTCATTACCTCTCTCTCTTCGATTGTATTTTCAGGCACACTTAACAGAGCTTCGAGCATACACTACGCGTTGATTGAGCACCACAACAATCTTTTGACATTGATCTCTTGAGCACTACACTTGCTTGTTGCAGCTATGGCTTTGCAATTTCATTGAGCAATTCTACATTCAATCCAAAGGAAACAACACAGATTTCGGTAAAAGTCTTTATTGCATTGATTATTCGTCATAGCTTTTATTTAAATTCGTTTTCTTTATGTTATTGGGTTCTTTGGTTTTATTAGTTTAGATTTAATCCATTTTTCCATATACACATTCTGGCACGCCCGGTGGGACCCATTGGTCCTGATTTAATATCAAATTTGTGGAATTTTTAGTTTGATTTCACAGGTTTTTTAACTCTTTTTTTTGGAGAGATTCGAAAAAAAATTTAAAGGAAGCTTGCTGGGCAAAAACGGAGGTCACGGTTGCGTTCGGAAGGGTCGAGGGACGAAGAAAAATATAAAATTTGGCCTATTTCGGTGAAGGTAAAATTTTTTCACTTCTGGCACGCAACCCGAGGCCATACAATCACTGTGAGGTACGGTAAAAAAAAAAAAAAATTCTTTTTTCAAAAAAAAATTCAAAAAATTCAAAAAAAAAAAAAAAAGCAAAAAAGAAAAAGCAAAAAAAATCCAAAAATAAAAAAACAAAAACAAAAACCAAAAAAAAAAACAAATAAAACAAATAAAAAATGAAGTGTTTTTAGTTTTTATTTCTTTTAGAAAGTAAAACAAAGTAAAGAGAATCTTTTTTCCTTTTTCTTTTTATTTTTTGAAAAAAAAATAAAGCACCTTCAGCCCAGCAGCAGGTCACATCAGTGACCAGGAGCCAGTCACAGGGGGCTAAGACAGACCCCTCTTCAATGAGCTTTTTAAATGAATAGGCGATTTTCAAACCTCATTATCTTGGTCATACGGACACGTATTTCAGTGCTTTTTTTTTTTGAAATAGGCTAGAATTTCGTGATCTACATCGTGGTGAAATTGGTTTTTTCTCAAGATTCTCTGATTTTTTAGAAAATTAATTTTCTCACTGCTGTCTTTGTCTCGTCACAGTTTTTTGACTTTTCAAGCTTCATAACTTTCACAAACGGACTCGGATTCAGGTGATGTTTTTTTTGAAAGTTGGTATTTTTCTGTCCTCTACATAGTGGTAATATTTTTTCAAAGATTTTCTGAGATTTATTTTTTAAGACCACTCATTGGCCTATTCTCAATCTCTGACTTCAAGCACTTGCTAACTTTTGAGTTTGTGTGGACCTAATATCACTTGTTGCAGCTTCTTATTACTCATACAGAGCAAATAGGTGTTTTTAACATGTTCATGCAGGATGAGCATTGAAGACCTCTTGATCTATCTCACTAAGTCTTAGAAACACATTTGCATGCTTAAAAGAATAATTGAACAAATCTTTTCTTGCAATCTAAGTCTTAGGAACATACTGCTTTTCTTAAGGGACAATGGACATGTATGAACAAACACCTCAATTTTCTAAAGGACAATGGACATGAATGCCAAACACTTCATTTCATAAGGGACAATTTACAACTACAATCGTGTGTGTGCATAGCTTAGTTGCACCTTATTTTTCTTATAACGGGACAATTGAACCTTTGTGTGACGTGCTTGATTTTACATTTTTTGTACTTCCTTTAGAAGGGCCTGCTTTTGGATTGCGTTTCATCCAAAAGGGACGACCCTAAGCGGAGTTTTCCTTTGAACCGCTATATAAAAGGGATAAGGCGAAAGCCAAGTCCTAACCGACGTCAGCCTTACCTTGTGATGCCAAACTGAAAAGAGGTGTACTAGCCCTTTGTGGAAACGATTTTTACATTGAGCGAAGTGTTTGAAACTCTTAGTAGGATTGGTTAAAGCTTTTAGTAGCTTGTCGCATTGCTCGTAAGGCGTTGGTCCCTCAAAGTCACTAAGAACCAATTTAGATAGAGACTACCCGACCTACCTCCGAACATTGCGGTAATCATCAGTGCAAGGGAAATCGATTTAAACCCTTAAGATACTCACCATTGGCTCCCTTGAGAAGAGATAGTATTCCCTTGGACATAAAACTCTTGTGACCTACTTGAGCTTTCCAAGGGGAGGGTGAGATATCCCTACCTATCGTCTCTCACAAAGATACTAAATATCTGACACCTTTATGGAATGATATTTTTATCGACGGAGTATTAAGCTGTGAGCTGATCTACTGCAATGAAACCTTGTCTCTAGGGATAAAAAGTGCTTGTTATTGATTGCAACTGTATTTGACCTGTGGAAACATTGGGCTTGTTTGGAGCCTTGAACATACACTATCTGTTGTGTCAGTCCTTGTGCCTTTTTTGACCACTTGTTTGTTGTGTTTTCTCTTGCCAAACCAATCCAATCAGAAACAGAAAAATCTTGCCTTTGAAAAACATCAGACACTACTTCAGCGCCCCTGGTACTGTTGGGACCTAAAATTTCATACCAATTTTTGCAAGATTTTAGGTTCCCATATGAAAAATTCAATTTCAACACTCATAGATACACCTGCACAATATGCTCAAATGGCCTACTTTGAAGCATTATAATTCGGAGCCAGTTCGTCTTCATACAAAATTATTTCATAAACATGTTTGTCTGCCATATGTAAGTGAGCACACCTGATTTCAGCTTCCTACGATCAATTTTGACTAGGTTTTGAAGAACCAAGTTGGAGGGTTTTGATAAGGTTTGTTACTTGCACAATGTGAAATCAGCCCGAGAGGCCAACTTTGGAAGTTGATATCTAGCAGCTAAATGATGATCCTAACAAACTAATTAGTGTTCTGTATTCCCCTCATGATAATGTACTTTCATGCCAGTTTATGGGACCCCAACATCTCGTTTGCTATTTTTTCAAAATCAAAAGCAAATGTAAAAAGTTCAGTTGCCATATCTGTGTTTCAAGAAAGTTGCAGAGAGGTCAACTTTGGCCCTTAACATTTCATGACAGAAGATGGATGGAGAAGAATCCTCTTACACATGCACTCATCAAGCCTAAATGAACTCAAATTTCCAGTTACAAGTTCCCAGGAAGAGATTTAATAGGTTTTTAAAATTGCAAGTGGTGAGTTCGAATCAGGTTTTGACAGGGGCAGTTTTCAAGGAGGTTAATTTGGAAGGTAATATCTAACAATCGGGTCGTGTTCATAAAAAAATAATTGATGTCTCAAATTCTTCCCATGTTAATGTGCTCACATGCCAATTCTCAAGGTCCCAGCACTTCGTTTGATATTTTTTCAAAAGCAAATCCAAATGGATTTTACACAGTTCTGTGACTGCATTCCCAGGCAGCTTCAGAAAGGTCAACTTTGACACCCGATATCTTATGAAGGAAGAGGAATGATGAAAAATCCTTTTGCACACATGTTCATGTGGCCTAAATGAACTAATCCCCAGGACGGCAGCTTCTCAATATCAGATTTGATATTTTTCCAAAGAGGCAAAATAATAGGTTTCAGTTGAGTTTAAAACAGGTGCAAAACACGCTGAGTGAGCTACTTTGATTGCGAGCAGCTTTTAATCCCAATAACTTCATGCCAATCCGTCTGACAACCATACTCCCCTATCACAATTCAACATGTTGGTGTATTTTTGTGGCTCCGGGAAAAGTTTTGATTAGTTTTTCAGGCTAATTCCGAAGGCTAGTTGGCCTATTTTGATCACCATGCAAGGTGTGTGAAATGGAATTAAAAGAACTGGGAATACTTTTTATCCTTTTTCGTGATATAACAATTTGCTACAATGGACACAGTTTCAGCAAAAGTCTCACTGATGAACAAAAGCTATAAAAAAAATTTTCATCGGCAAGACATCATATAGGTCTCACCGATGGAAAACTCATCGGCAAGAGATATACCATCGGAGTGAAAATCTCAAGTCACACCGATCTAACAAGTCTTGCCGATGGAGTCCCGTGAGATGAAAGGTTTATTCAAAGGAGAATAAATATTTACAAAAGGTGCAAATAAATATCCTATTTTCATGGAAGGAGTTATAAGGTGAGAATTTATTCAAAATATTTTCTACTCAGAAGAAAAATACTTTTCTAGAGAAGTTCATCAAATAGGTAATTATTTTACCTAAATAATATTTTTATGTGAGAATGCATAAGATGGCCAGTAAAACCATAAGGAGTAATTATTTTCACACAAATGATTATTCTAGCCCAGTGAAGGTGAAAAAGCACACGAATAAATGAAAGCGTGAAGATTGTCAGCCAAAGATGGAAATAATTATTATTAAATTATCTTGCACGGGAATACAAAGCTTAGAAAGGTTGAAATTAATTTAATCAAACTAAAGATAGTTGATTAAATAAAGGGATGCATCAGAAAGGTTATAACCTTAACATATGAATGTGTAAAATGCTAAATAAAAATCAAGGCATAAAAATACATCGGCAGAAGAAAATGAATCGGAGTAAAAATTGTAAATCATACCGATTTGATGTGTCACACCGATGTTGTGGGCCCAAGTATTATGTAAATAAAGTAATGAGGTAAAACAATGGAAAAGGAGATATGGAAGCAAGGAGAAATATGTAGAATATTTTTGAAATAAAGATGGGAAATATTTTCACAAAGCCGTTAATTGAAGATTTTGTGTAAATGTGTATAATGGCCCATGAAAATATTTTCACTTAAAAAATGAGTTTATGCAAGACAATAAAAAATATTATTAAAGTCACTGCACCATGAAAATCTCATCGGCAAGACCAAGCAAATCGGAGAGAAATTTTTAAAACACACCGAGTTTATGCCTCATACCGATGGATGCCTCTTTGGGGAGAAATGTCATTTAATTAAAAGTGGTAAGTATTTTAAATGTGAGCTGCATGCCCGAGGTAAAATATTAAAATGCAATATGAAATAGTTTACCAAAGGGGTTATAAGGATGAAAGAAAATATTTTCCAACGAATTCACGAGATAGGTAATTACTTTACCTAAAAATATTTTGAGGAAGTATATGCAAAAGGTGAGAAAACATTTTCACCAAGAAATTCACAAGCGAAGTAATTATTTTACTGGAGAACATTTTACGCAAAATATTTCACCGAGGAAGTTGTAGGAGATAAGATATTTTCACTAAAGGATGTAAAATATTTTCACAAGGTTGTTAAAAACAAGATTTCATGAGCAGAAATTGTTTCTTACTCGAAGGGTAAAATATATTTTTCCAGTGGGAGAAAATATGCGCAAGAGGATATAACAAACAATCATAGTCATATTGGAAAATTATTTTCGTGAGAATACAAGTCCCAGGAAGATTAATTAAATAAAGAATCAAGATACATGAAAGTAAACCCTAACAAAGATGAAGAGAAATAATTGAATTTTAAAGGGCCGGAGGCTAATATTTTGCGTTAATAAAAATTGTTGTCCTTCACGGAAATGAAGAGACGCATAGGACGGTAAGCGAAGGGTCACAACCCTAAAATACACAGTATGTATAAAGGTGAAATCAAAGGAGGACAGAGGAACATCATCAGTAGATTAGGATCAAGAGTAGATTAGGAAAAACATCAGTTAGATAACTGGATGGATTGACCAGTTTCCAAAACAAAATATTATGTTGTACATTGTAAAATCTTTCGAAAGTGCATAGTGGAGAAAATGTATGAATAAATGATTTAATATTGGTGTCTATTGTTTGTTGAGCTGAGCAATTATTTGGTTGTCTCCATACTGTTATTTCTTTGTTATTTGAACCTGAGTTTCCAAGTTGATATTTCAGTTTCATCGAGACACAGTTGTTGTTTTCGTGTAATCAAATTAATTGGTTTCCATTACAGATATAAAATCCTTTTGATTGATTACAGTAACCTGGAGGTAGCATTTGGATAGGTAAGAGCAGCCCTATAATTGTCAAGATTGCCATACTGTCTCCAACTCGATATTGTCTTGTTATTCAAATTGAGCATCAACTCCATTTGTCAATACACATTTGCTGTCATTGTGTGATTCTTTTGATCGGTTCCTTCAAGCAAGGATTAAAAAAATCCTTTCAATAAGTCACAGTAACCTGGTAAGATTCGAGTGGATCACTAAGTAGAGTTTGTCAGTCACATTCTTGCACGTTTATACAAGCTATAAACAAACACATGTGCCAAACAATTAGGAATGTAACCTATAAGTAAATCATATATCATATACACCTTGACTCCATTAGCCCAACAGAAATAGGCACTGGTCATACCAATTCCATTTTAGGATTCCATAAAATCTCATTCAAACAATTACATCTCAAATCTTAGTATTAGGAGTAGGAGTAGTTTAGAAGCTTGCATCTATTACATTTTATGCCATTGTGATAGATTTACTAATCCAATCAAGTCATATAGTGTTAAGTCTGCTTTAGTTACAAAGGTACACCCGCCTAGGTTTGCAGGAGCTGAAGTGTAGGGAGCTAATAGCTCTGTCAATTGGTCCAAAAACGTTGCAAATCCAAACATAGAGTCTAGCATCCTCTTAGGGTTAGCAACCTGCATTTTTGGGAACCAACAGGTACTACAGAAGCTCGCTTTTGGCCATACAGTAGATCGCCTTTGGTACAGCAGTAACCCGCCTCTGGCTAAAACTCTACTTCAGCGCCCTTGGTATAACAGTAGCTCGCTTTTGGTCACTGTAGCTCGCCTTTGACATAGCAGTAACTCGCTATTGGTAGCTCAGTCTGTCGCCCCTAGCCCACAGTAGCACGCTTTTGGTAGCACAGTCCTGCGCCTCTGGTCAAACAGTATAGCGCCTTTGCTTCAGTACTTTGTGCATCAGAGTTTGTCTGTTTCTTCAAAGCATCTCATAGATTCCCAGCATTACATTGTGTCCTAAGTGTATCCCATGGTCACCACTAGGCTACAGCAAACTATGAAGTCTAGGCAAGTTGTCCCTAAGAAGCACAAGTCACCCCCTCGCACACCACAATCAGGTCGTCTCAACGTTACTCCCAAAGTGACTCCTAGTGCACCCGCGGCAAGACCAATCAGCTCTCCAAACATGCCGCACATAGAGGAACCAAGCAATCCTCATGAGGATAGAACCCCTTTGCTAAATGCACCGCAGTATACCACAGGCTTGCCTCCGGATTTTGTCCCACAAGGTTATGTCATAGATCAACCCCCATCTCAAGAAGAGTGACACTTTGAAATAGGTCAATCCTCTCAAGAAGATGGGCAAGATCTTGACGAATTTATACAAGATCCTAGAGCTATAGCTACCTTTGATAAAATCCTTAGTGAGAACCAGGATCATTTCTTTCGCTTGCTTGCAAAGCAAGGTGCCAAGTTACCTCAAGATTTTGATGTGTCCACTCTCAAGGAGAGCAACAACACCCAAGAAGCCATACAAGCAGTGCAAACCATGTCCACGGTCACTACGCCCTTACCTACTCAAAGCTCGCAGTATAGGAATCCCCTTTTTCAAAATCCAACAGAGGAGAGGCCCGTATCACCACTTTTGACTCCTATGGAGATCTATCAAAACCAACAAGAAACTCTCCAACGGCAAGCAGAGTTAGCTAGGCAAGCCACCTTAGCTCGATCCAATGTGCAACCACCTCCTAAAGTGTCCATCCCAAGCGCAAGTGGAATCTTGGTTACCCCATCACGCGTAGGTTTTCCACCCAATTACAATCTGGGGAACACGTATGTAGCCATGCAACAAGGGTCTCCACATATGCCACCTCCTATATCATCACACCTGCATGTCTCTCAACCAATTGGAGTCACGCAGCCCCAACCACAACATTCTTCTACTCTCATCCTCAAGCAACCCCAACTGTCGCAAATCACTTCTACCTATGTCCCTCAACCACAACATTCTTCTACTCTCACCTTCAATCAGCCCCCACCGTCGCAAATCACTTCTACTTATGTTCCTCCTCCACAACGTTCATCCACGCTCAACTTCTTTCATACATTGCCTAGCCACTCTCAACATTTCCAACATCAGGTTTCCCAAAGCTATGTGCCACCATCACAACCAAATCAAACGCACTTTAGCTTTCCTCCCCCCAATACATTTCTTCAACCATCGTAGAGCCAACATTCTTACCTAGCACCACCTCCACCTCTGCCTAATCAAAACCCCCAATTCCAACCCAATCTGAACCAATCATACAATCCATACAATCCCAATCAATCTTACGACCCTTACAATACCACTGCGCATGGATCACATTATAATCTTCCATATGGGCAACACCAACCACTTTTTGGACAACAGGAGACGTTACCAACCCCTCCCACGACTATGGAACTAAAAATTGCGGAGGTGCAACAACAGCTATCTGATCTTATGTTTGGCCACACCAAAAAGACCTTCTCTTTGGAGGAAGTGTGCCCTTATCCTTTTGATCGGTCATTACCAATGATCCATTTTCCTCAAAATTTCACTATTCCAAAGTTCGATAAGTACAAAGGAAAAGGTGACCCAAAAGACCATCTTAGGGAATTCTATCTTGCTTGCTTCGAGGTCTCTCACAACGACACATATCTTATGCGTCTTTTTCCTCGCAGTCTTGGAGGACAAGCAATAGAATGGTTCTCACACTTACCTACGGGTATCAAGTCTTTCAACGAGCTAGCAGAGAAGTTTGCCACCCATTTTTCTTACAACGCAGAGCATGAGATTTCCATGACGGATCTATGCAACAATAAACAAAAAAATGGCGAGACTTTCATTTCTTTCCTTCAGCGATGGAGACAAATGGCTAGTAAATTCCCTTTCAAGATTCCGGAGAAACAGCTTGTTAGCATATTTGGACAGAACCTCAACCAAGAGTTAGGTTTCCATTTGCAAATTCTTAGTGCTACAACCTTCGATGAAATCACATACAAGGGTATCAACATTGAGAAGGCCCTCATCGCTAAGGGTGTGGTCAAAATCTTTAAGGAGATGAAAGATAGCAATTCGCATCAACAGTCGAATGATAAACCCAAATATTGGAATAAAAACAAAAATGTGGTCAATGATGGAGTGGTCGATACTAAGCATGTCCAAACATTGCAAACACCGCTGCAACTCTCCAAACCAAGTCAAGCTCCACCTCAACAACAGCAGCAACAAAGGCAGCCTTATCCCAACCAACAGCAACGACAACAAGAGCGGCCTCAACAAGATTACCCTTTGCGACGTCAATTTACTCCTTTGGGAGTGCCCATCGAATCGGTCTTACAGCAAGCTTTGCAGAAAAGGCTCATAACCTTACCTGATGCTCCTCCTTATGGAGAACCTATCTACAAAACTGCACGTTACAGAGACAATGAGTATTGTGAGTTCCATAGGAGCAAAGGTCATCGAACTGCATCTTGCATGAAGCTTAAGCACCTCATCCAAAACCTCATCGACGGTAATCAAATCACCTTTGAGAATGAATCACTAGCGCAACACACGAACAAGGATCTTGATATGTACAAGGAACCATTCCCTCATCATGGTCCACCTCCTCCTCAGGATAGAGGTAAAGGTATCAATCACGCTTCCACGTCCTTCGATTCCATTGTAGGTCGTTTTGAAGAGAGTCGAGTGTCTACCCTCACCATTAAAGGCAAATCTACGGATTGTGCTGTTACTACTCGTCGAGGTCATGTCACCATTCGTGCACCTACACCTAGACTTCCAGTTCAGTCTGATTATAATCTTGTCGAACATCTAGGGAGAACACCAGCGCAGATCTCTATTTTGGACCTTCTACGGTCATCACCTGCACATCGAGTAGTGCTAGAAAAGGCCCTCCAAGAGTCCTCCGTTCCTAACAACATAGCAGTCGCAGATTTCCAAGCTATAGTGGGTAATATTGCTTTGCCTTACAATGTGGTCTTCCCTGAGAAAGACCTTCCCTCCCATGATCCTTGTCACAACGATGCCCTCCATATTGAAGTGCTCATCCATAAGCGCAAAATCAAACGCATCCTCATAGATGGTGGTGCTGGTCTCAACATCTGTTCTTTAAAGTTACTAAAGCAATTGGGATACTCTGAGGATCACGTCAACACTAAGCATAGTATTACAATCAAGGGGTATGATGATGCAGAACGCCGTTCAGAAGGTATTATTCACTTGCCTATACAACTGGGCCCTGTCATGCTTGAAACCAGGTGTCAAGTCCTTGATATTGAGCTGCCTTACAACATTATTCTAGGCCGCCCATGGATCCATGTAATGAAAGCTATTCCCTCCACGTACCATCAGTCCCTAAAGTTCCCATACAATGGTACGGAGATCACCATCCCAGGAGATCCTAATCCTTTTGAATTTTGTCGTGTCTTGCAAGGAAGCTATAAGAATTGCAACCAAGTGCCTAAAAATGACAAAGCCCTTGAGTCCCCTCTCTATGTTGACCCTGAAACTCTCACACAAGCCTCTACAAGTGAACGTACACCCCTCCCCAAAATCACAGCTCGCTTTCGGGATATAGGCTTTGGCTCTTATGATATCTCTGAATCTTGTTGTGTAGGGCGGATGCCTTTATCTCCAAAATCTTACGGCAAACCACCCATTGCTAAAGTTACCAAAAAAGCAAATATTCCTCCCCCACCATTCCTAACCCAATTCCAACATGGACGGTTATTGGAAGAGGAAACTATTGAGGACATCTCTTCTTGGCTCTACAAGGAGAAAGAACCAGTCACGATACCAGTCAAGCAATATGGCAATGGCTTAAGGATAGTGAAAAACATGGGCTATAAAGGCAAAGGTGGCCTTGGGAAGTAGAATCAAGGCACTATGGAGCCCATTGTGGTAACAAAGAAGCTAGACAAGAAAGGATTAGGATTTGGTAAGAAGGTACCACGCGCCTCGGACATCGAGTATATCCTCGACGAGGTAGCTAACAAGTTTCCTGCTGATTCGACATCTACAGAGGATATCATCGATGACTCTTCCCTCCACATAACCAATCTATTCGCAGAATCCTCCATTTTTACACTATCCTCTGTATCCTTAACTTCCACCACCAGCACCCAGAATGTCACGCTTGTCTACCCTGAACTTATCGATTGGGACCAACAAGGGGCCCCCGTTATAGATGTATTTCAGAATGACGAAGCTTTAGCTGAATTCATGGGACTTCGAGAAGGTATCCCTCTTGGCAATCACAAGGCAGGTTTTGTAATGGAACTTGAGCCCACGGCTTATTTTGGTGAGAATGCCAAATCCTCCAGTCGCAAAAGTGCAAATAAAGAAAGATCTCTAGGTGAAAACCACACTGTGGCACCTCCTGATCATAAAATAGTAAAAATAAAGGACGTATCCAAAGGTGAAAACCCAACTGTGGCACCTGAGGATGGAGGATTTGACCTTCCCTTACCTTCTAAGTATCAAGAGAAATCTGCTCTCCTAGTGGAAGATTCTACAGAGATCAACCTAGGTACAGAACAAAATCCAAAGACAACATTCCTAGCGGCATCATTATCTGATACAGAGCACAGAAATCTTAACAACTTCTTCTTACAACGAACCATCAACTTTGCATGGACCTATGCAGATATGCCAGGGCTAGACCCTAAGCTGGTAGTTCATTATCTCACAGTTGATCCCAAAGTGAAACCAGTCAAATAGAAGTTGAGAAAGATGCACCCACAGATCGCTCTCCTAGTGAAAGTAGAAATACAGAAGCTGTTAGACGCAAAATTTATACGACCTATTGACTATTCAGATTGGGTCTCAAACATTGTACCTGTGTCTAAACCTAATGGGCGCATCCGCATGTGTAATGATTTCAGAGATCTCAATAAGGCATGTCCCAAAGATGATTTTCCACTACCAAACATTGACATTATAGTGGACTTGACAGCAGGTCACGAGATGCTTTCTCTCATGGATGGATTCTCGGGTTACAATCAGATAAGAATAGCTGAGGAGGATCAACACAAAACAACCTTTACATGTCCTTGGGGCAATTACTGTTGGTGTGTTATGCCGTTTGGTCTGAAGAATGCAGGAGCAACCTATCAGCAAGCTATGACAGTGATCTTCCACGATCTATTTCATCACATCATGGAAGACTATGTGGATGATATATTGGCTAAATCTTCTAGAGCAGAACATATACAGGTCCTAGGACAGATCTTCGATAGGCTTGAAAAATACCAAGTAAGACTTAATCCTAAGAAGTGTGTCTTCGGTGTCACATCAGGGAAGCTGTTGGGATACATAGTATCTCGTAGGGGCATCGAAGTAGATCCAGCAAAAGTAAAGGCTATAGTGGAGATGCCTCCACCAAAGAACCTTAAAGCATTAAGGAGCCTCCAAGGAAGGTTACATTCCATCAGGCGTTTTATATCACAGCTAGCAGATAAATGTCAACCCTTTCAACACTTGCTCTGAAAGGATGTCTCGTTTCGATGGGACAACAAGTGTCAGGCAGCGTTTGATCAACTTAAGGAATATCTAGCTACACCTCCTGTATTGGTCCCACCAGTTGTGGACAAACCCTTGATATTGTACATCTCCACTACAAATTCGGCCCTAGGGGCCCTGCTAGCACAAAATGATGACTCAGGCAGAGAGCACGCAATTTACTATATCAGTAGAACCTTGGTGGGATATGAGCTCAATTATTCACCCATGGAAAGGGCTTGTCTAGCAGTAGTGTTTGCCTCCCAAAAGTTGCGACATTACATGCTGAACCAACACACAAATCTGATAGCCAAGATTGATCCCTTGAAATATCTATTAGCAAAAGTAGCTCTCACAGGCAGACTGGCTAAATGGGTTATGATCCTTAGTGAGTTCGATATTGAGT
The DNA here is from genome assembly GCA_027924645.1 of Cunninghamia lanceolata. Taxonomy (NCBI): domain Eukaryota; kingdom Viridiplantae; phylum Streptophyta; class Pinopsida; order Cupressales; family Cupressaceae; genus Cunninghamia; species Cunninghamia lanceolata. The sequence goes on along the minus strand of BSBN01000281.1, from coordinate 745,242 downwards.
ACACAGATCGCAAAGCAATCAAAGGACAAGCCCTCGCGGATCAACTAGCAGATGCACCTATGAAAGATACACATCCTATGGTCGCAGACTTTCCTGATGAGAATCTCTTCACTCTTGCTACCTCCATAATGTGGAAGTTGTACTTTGACGGTTCTTACACACAGCATGGATCAGGAGCCGGCATCTTATTTGTTACACCTCAGAATGACTACATTCCAAAGTCATATCGGCTAGCATTCCCTTGCACCAACAACATAGCCGAGTATGAAGCACTCCTTATAGGTCTCAATACAGCAGTTCAATGGGACATCACAGAATTACAAGTATATGGAGACTCACAGCTAGTCATCCGCCAAGTCACGGATGAATACCAAACAAAGGATGAAAAGTTGGTCCCCTACAAGCAACTAGTGGATGCCTACAAACCACATTTTTCTAGCATCACATTTGAGCAAATTCCAAGAGAGCATAACAAAGCTGCGGATTCTATGGCTTCTGTAGGGTCACTGATTGACATGCCTGCAAATACACACAAGTGTGAATTCTTGATCGAGCAATTGTTGATACCAGCCGTCGATGTTCCTATTACTGAAATCATCTGCGAACTTGTTGGTCCCAATTCCCCATGGTACGAAGATATCTATGAATACCTCAAGAACAATACCTTTCCCCCTGACCTATCATCCACCCAACGCAAAACCTTTATCCGTCGATCCTCTCGTTACATCATTCTGGGTGATACACTATATCGCCGGAGTCTCAATGGTATCCTCTTACGATGTCTTAACGCGGAAGAAGCTGAAGCTACCTTACGAGACATACACGAAGGTCTTTGTGGCGCACATTCTACTGGTCCTAATCTTGCTAAGAAGATACTCAGAACAGGTTATTACTGGCCTACAATAGAGCAAGATGCTGCACAATTTGCTAAGAAGTGTCTACAATGTCAGCAACATGGAGATTTGATTCACGCACCCGCTCATGAGTTACAACCTGTGACAGCTCCATGGCCTTTTTCTCAATGGGGTCTCGACCTCGTAGGACAAATCCACCCTTCCTCCTCCAATGGCCACAAGTTTATCATTACCGCCACTGAGTATTTCACGAAGTGGGTGGAAGCCATTCCTATGACCTATATCACTGGTAAGCAAATAGCCAAGTTTATCCTAAACTACCTCATATGCCGGTATGGTATTCCCCAAGCCATTGTCACTGATAATGGGAGACCATTCAAGAACCAAGATGTCCGTGCCTTATGCATACAATACAATATCCAACATCACTTTTCAACTCCCTACTATCCGCAGAGTAACGGCCAAGCTGAGGCTTCCAATAAAACCATTCTCAAAATCCTCAAGAAAACAGTCAATGAAGCTGGTCGTGATTGGCACTTGCAACTTAATCCCGCCCTATGGGCCTACCGCACTAGTATCAGAACACCCACTGGTGCCACACCATATGCCTTGGTCTTTGGCTCTGAAGCCATCCTACCTATAGAGGTCGAGATCCTATCACTCAGAGTATCCATGCAGGACCTGATCGGCGGAGATGAGTATCGCACTTCCAGATTAACTGAGCTTGAACTACTAGATGAGAGGCGTCTTGCCGCACTTAATCATCTCCATGTCTATCAAAATCGCCTCCGGCGTAATTACAACAAAAAGATCAAAGAAAGACGGTTTCAAGTTGGTGATCTTGTACTTAAGGAGAATCAGAGAAATCAAGCAGATCGAGAGAAGAAGGGCAATTTTGAGCCTAACTGGTTAGGTCCCTTCATTGTCATAGCAGCATATGGCTCAGGAGCTTATACTTTAGCTACACCTGATGGCATTCCTCTAGATGAGCCACTTAACAGTGTCCATCTCAAGAAGTTCTATGCCTGATCCTCAGAGTATTCCCACAAAAAAAAAAAAAATCAAAAAAGTCAAAAATCAAAAAACATCAAAAAAATCAAAAAATCAAACATACAAAAATACAAAAAAAACATCTATCCTCTGGTGAAAAACTGGCAAACAGGCGCCTTGGATAGGTACCATAGTGAAAACCTGGCAAACAGGCGCTATGCGTAGAGTCAGCATCCATCGTCTATCGAGTCCTGTCCACTCCTTGTCCAGTTCGCAACCTGATTCATCCATCCATCCATAATAAAACCATTGACTTTGTTTGCATTTCCATCTCCCTATCTAGTATAGCTTGGAAATTTGTCAGTGTCCCTCATCGTCATCCCACGGCTTGATCTGTGTCTACAGTTAACACTGTCTGATCCTAGGTCAAGTCTTTCTGTGTCTTCTTCGGCGGTCACCCCTACAGTTTCCTCTACTAGAATGGGGGCAACTCTTTCCTTAGCTTCAGTCTAGGATTGGTTCCTTATTCGTGGTTCACAGCGCATGCTTCAATCTTGTCTCATTTCCACAGGTAACACCCTTTAACGGACACTTCGCTCCTGCGATAAGGTGGTTATCTTCTCAATGCTTGTTCTACATCATCACATTAACCAGAACTACATATCATCTTTTCAATCTTCAGGTACCTTGATCCCATGGATATGGGTATGTAGGCAGTCTGGAATACGAAGCACGTTTCCAGTACTCAGGTACATAAGATCACCTCTTCTCCGCTCCTTGTTCTACATCATCACTCTAACCAGAACTACATATCATCTTTTCAATCTTAAGGTACCTTGATCCCACAGATATGGGTATGTAGGCAGTCTGGAATACGAAGGACGTATCCAGTACTCAGGTACATAAGATCTCCCCCTTTCACCTGGCCCCGTTCATCACTCTATCCAGAACTACATATTTATCACGTTCATCTTCCATCGTAAGTGTGCTTTGATCCCGTGGATACAGGGTATGTAGGCAGTCTGGAATACGAAGGATGTATCCAGTACTCAGGCACACACGATCCACCATTCTCCACCCGTTTCAATCCATTAACATTTCATCCTTCTATTCTTCCGTTTTTCAAAATCCATTCGCCTCAACTTGACTAACTCAAGCAACCAGCTAGCGCATCCTTTCAAAGCAAAAGTCCTTAACAAACTTGAAGCAAAGAGGCCTACTTCCAGAGTCATCTACTGTCCTGCATACCGATTGCCAACATCAGCTAAGTACTGCTTAACCAAGCCCTAGATCCACAAGCTTGTCTTCTGCGAAGTGTTCCATTGTCGAGACCAACACACGCGTCTCCTACGACATGTGGCATTTCCTGCAGCGAGATATTGTCTTTTTAGGTAGATAGCCCCCTTTAACGGACACAGAGTTCCTACGATAAGGCTATTATCTTTCCTATCCAATCTATCCTGAGCAAACCTCTTTGGCAAGAGAATATGTTGGCTGTATGTTTACTTTGTAAGTCAGTCAATTTGTGTTATGGTTTATCTTTTGTTCCCTATTCCTATACCTATTCAAAGCTACCTTGATTTATCTATAATCTTGGTATGCTGCGATGCAGTATGGATTTGGGGCATAGTCATTGCTTTCTGTGTGCCGTGTTTGAGGAATGATCTTCAGTATCTTTCTTAGCATTCTATTTATCTTGTGTGTGTTAGGACCTAGCATCTTACATATTAATAATTCTTCTTGCATTTACATGTATTGAAGTTTATTTTATGTTCAAGACTATGGCTCATTCACATGTTCCAACAAGGTTATATTATGTCTAAGGGGATCTAAGTTCAAACCGCTTGCTTGCAGAGTCAACGTCCACGCACTCAGATATTACAGCACCTTGGTCTTTTATACCTTGGTGGCAAACTATCCACGTGCTATATCAAAAATAAGGATTGCTCTTTATAAACAAATGTGAAACCATTGCAACAAGCTCATCCATTTACACCATCCATTCTTCCATGGCCTTATATAGTTTTCTAGCAAAGATCAATCAACAGTCTTTCTCTCATGTTCTCCTCTATCTCCACTTTCTTCTATCTATCATCAACCCAACCTTATCTGTCTCCAACAAATCTTCTAGTCAAGCGTCAACACAATTCTTCTATCACTTCCCTATCTTCCCGCTCGAGGGGGCATACACTGGGGCAACTAGCTACACTGGGGCACAACACATTGTATCACATCTTCAACAATCGATTTTCTTTGACGCAATGCTGCAAGCTGCATTGCATCAAAGAGGGGCAAAATGTAGACACCCTAAAATGACCGTGTCGTCAAATCACTTGCATTCCGTTATCTGTCTAATCACTTGCATTGCAAACGTTAATTAAATAATCTAATTATTTAATTAATTAATCATCAAATTCTTCTAAATCTCCTAAATTCAACATTAATTAAATAAATCCTCTTTATTTAATTAATTAAATTAAATTCCTCTATATTCTTCCACAATTAAATAATTTTAATTATTTAATTTGACCATTATCCTCCTTCCAAAATTCACATCCACATTAATTAAATATATCCCATTATTTAATTAATTCATCACAATTCTATCTTATCTACAATTAAATAATTTACATTATTTAATTAAATCAATTGTTCTTCTAAATTTAAATAAATCAAATCAAATTTATTTAAATTATCTCAATCCTCTAAAAATAAATAAAATCAAATATTTTATTTATAATCTTCTGTTCTTCCAAAATCATGCACAACAATTAAATAAATTTATTTATTTAATTTGCTTTTAAATCTTCTAAATTAAATAATTCTAATTATTTAATTGTTTCTTCCAAAATATCTTCTCTAAATTTAAATAAATCAATTATTTATTTAAGTTGCTTTTTCTTCTAATTTGAGTTATCTCTAAAATAAATCAAGCTTTCTTGCTCATCAATTAAATATTTCTATATTTAATAAAGCAAAATATATTCTTTTCTCATGCAAATCTCTTCTTCTTGTTTTAAATCACTTAACTGATTGCTTTATTCTTTTAATTGATTTATCTCTTCAGTTAACTCATTCTTCTATTCTTGATAACTCCTCTCATGCAAAAGAAAGCAAGACACATGTCTTCTTCTCATTCGTTGCACATTCCTCAACTTATCTCCTCCGTTGATTCTTCTGAATTATCTGGACCGTTGATCGATTTTCCTTGAAATCTATATAAACCCCCCTCATCTCCTTCATTACCTCTCTCTCTTCGATTGTATTTTCAGGCACACTTAACAGAGCTTCGAGCATACACTATGCATTGATTGAGCACCAAAACGATCTTTTGACATTGATCTCTTGAGCACTACACTTGCTTGTTGCAGCTATGGCTTTGCAATTTCATTGAGCAATTCTACATTCAATCCAAAGGAAAAAACACAGATTTCGGTAAAAGTCTTTATTGCATTGATTATTAGTCATAGCTTTTATTTAAATTCGTTTTCTTTATGTTATTGGGTTCTTTGGTTTTATTAGTTTAGAATAGATCAATTTTCCATATACACAATTTCATGAGAGAACTAAAAGACAAATTAAGTCTTTCTATGAAGAAGAGAAGGAGCTGCTTCAGCAATTGGCAAGACAAGGTGAAGCAAATAATGCAAATGAAGAGCTGAAGGAAAAAACTGAGTTGTGTGAAAAGTTATCAAAAGAAATCATTATGGTAAGACATGAAATGGAATCAGGAGTCATGAAGTTTACCCAAGAAGTTGAAGAGAAAAGAAAAAGTGAAGATAATCTAAGACAATCTCTCAAGGAGAAATCAAAAGATTGCCATCAGATGGATAGAATTATTAGACATCTTGAATCTGATCTTGAAGATGCTAAAGATAATGAAGAAAAACTTGAGGATCAAATTGTCTCTCTAAAAAGGGATCTTCAAACAGCAAATGAGTATAAAGAGAAATTCAAGATGAGTTCTACTCAACTTGAAGTTCTTCTTGGAAGTCAAAAGAAAGTAGATGACAAGTGTGGTTTGGGATATGAGAAAGGAGAAAGCTCCGGATCCAGTCAGAAGAATTCTGGATCAGAAAATCCAAGGATCAGGCCTAGAAGACCTCCGGTAAGAGAGCCTAATGCTCAAAGATATCCATCCTTCAATGGATACTGCCACAACTGCAATCACTTTAGTCACAAAGCTAATCAGTACAGAAAGAGAATGAATCAGACTAATTCATTCTTCTCCGGACAGTGTTTTAACTGCAAAAGGTATGGTCACAAATCTCATGAATGCAGAATTATGCAAATGAACAAATCATTCAATGGTAGATGCTTTGCATGAAATAGAATAGGTCATATGGCTAATCAATGCAGATCAAGAGGATATCAATCCAATATGCAAAGAAATGTTGTTTGTCAAATTTGCAATAGATCCGGTCATATTGCAAAATTCTGTAGAAGCAAGAATCAGGACAAAAGAGGTCCAGTATATCATAGATAGAATCAAGATAAGGGGAAACAAAAGGTGAATGCGGATGAAGTTAAAAGTGAGATGAACAAGATTTGGGTAAAGAAGAGTATAGAGAATGTAGAGGATGGATCCGCACCAGACTCTGGTGTTGATATTCCTTCCAAAAATTGAATAGTGAGCTCTAGCTCAGGGGGAGACTCAAAGAAAACCTTGTTCCCCCAGCCAATCAAATGGTGCCTGAAATTGGCACATGAGAAGCTGCAGATCAAAGGGGTTCTAGAGAAACATCTAAAGAAGGTCAGGTAAAGATTTGAGAGATCTGCAGGAAAATTTAAAAAGTTCAATTCCTTCAGAATTGGTTCGGTTAAGCAAGTCTTCCGGTAAAACAGGTTTCTCACAAGATTAGCCCGGTATGAATCCAAATTGATACAGCTTGATCTGCAGATACATAAGATGATCAGAAGGACAAGTGGATATGATGATTCATCACTAACATCAATCACAACAGAATCATAATGATCCGGATGAGTTTCTTCCTCCTTGAACAAGGAAAACAAGGCAAATCAGAATGAATTAGGTTGTGCATTTATTGCAGGGTAAGAACTAGGGCTTTTTGGAAATAAAAGAGTTCACTCATTTGTCATTCACACATCTGCACTCAAGTAGAAATGAAAAGCGGAGATCTGCAATGAAATTCCTCAAGTTCATCAAAGATCACTTACAGAAGTCATTACTTCCAGAGATCAATCCAACCAACTCTGTGAAACTGATAGGCACAAAAGGTATTTTCCATTTTCAAATATGTCACTGCAAATCTCTTGATAATGGGTACTCTGAATATTGTAAAGATTTCTGATAGACCTCGCCCTACATTTAAGAAACATCCATACAAATCCTTGGAGGTAGACCCCCTAGGTGCATTTTCTAGTGTTCCGCATGGTGTGTTGCACACTGAAGATATTAGGGTTTATATACATGCAAATGTTGAAGAGTTTGGGGAATTCAAACTAAGAGATATCTATCACAAACAACTGTTAGATGATTCATTTGAGCTCAAACCCCAATACATAGGCCTCCGGAACAAGCACTTTGCACAATACATACATTTCCCCTGTTTTACAGAGGATGAATGGGTTAGGTACATTTTGAGCAGAATACATGACAATTTCATGTGGTTAAATGGACCATTCAAAATCACTAAAGATGCCATTAGGGCAGTTACCGGACTACACTCATCCGGTGGGATTCCTGTTCTTAAATCTGTAAAGAACCAAACTGTGAGTGAGGCTACTGGATCTAAGTTTGACAAAAGAGCAATGACAATAGATGACATCACTGATCTGGATGTCAAGTTTGCTTCTATGATCATTGGATATAAGATATATCATTCTAGCAGAGAAAATTCTGTACCTGGAACTACCATCTACACAACTTATGAAATGTTAAGAAAGGATGCAGACTATGATCTTTGTCAGCTTCTCTTGAACCAACTCTTGGAGAATCTACAAAAAATCAAGAAAGACAAAAAGAATTCATTCAAGTATGGTGGATTAATATTGTGCTTATTCTTCTACTTTATGAATGAGCTTCCCGGATCTAGTGGTTGGGTGTGGGAGAGTGATAGGCCAGTAGCTATCCAAATCAAAGATTATTTGCATGGACTTGGTGACAACAAAGCACAAAATACAGCTCTATGGGGATACTTCAAGAACTTTCAGAGCATGATGCAAGCAAGAGAAAGAATTCCTCAGTCTCTTGTTGAAAAATACAAAGACATAGTATGCTTTATGGTAGAGACAAATCAGTGCCTAATGGAGGCAGTAGAACCAAGGACAGTCTGGATCATGCCCATGGGGTATGAAGTTGATGAACAGATTGTGGAGCTGCATGTTCAACACATGCTAAGCCAGCCTAAAGATCCAAAAGCATAAAGGTTTGGAACCTTTGAGGAGCTGAGTATAAAAATCCATGTTGAACTCAGAGAACCAGAGATCAAGAGGAAGGTGAGAAAAGAAGTAGAAAATATTGCTCAAGGCCTTGGCATCTCAAAGGAGGCACTTGATGCCCACAAGAAAAGGATGGAAAGGGCTGATGAAGAGAAGAAAGAGGTAGAAAAGAAAAGCAAGGAAAGTGTTCCGGTAGAAACCTCCACCCAGACCAGATCATCAAAGAGATCTGCACTTGTCACAACCAAAAGCTCAAGAACATCAAAACCAGAAGTCCAGGCATCTGGCAAAAGAGAGAAAAGATCAAAGACAAAAGCCACAAGGGCTTATGCAAGTCAAAGAGATGAAGAGGAAACCAAATCAGATGAGGGGGTAAAGGAAATAAAGAAGCAAAAGAAGAAAGGATCTGGTAAACCCTCCACAGGCCAAGACAAGGAAGAAATGGCAGAGGAATTTGTTGAAAATCCCACCCTGTCTCTAAAAAGTGTAATCAAATTAGTCACTGTGGATGGAAACCTTCAACCAATGGCTGAATTCTATGATGATTACAATGAGGCTAACCAAAAGATCCTACAGGAAGCTACAATCAGGTATCTGAACATATACAATAAGGCTTTCATTGAAATCATATCTCTAATTCCTAAGAGCCTAGAAAAGGAGTTAGAAATAAGAAAAAATAATACCATGGCAAAAGACATTGAGATCCGGGAATAGATAGCTATTTAGCTATATCCTGCAATCGATCCTAAAACAATGAATATGATATTCAAAGATTGCAAGGATGAATTGAGGAGCAAAGCAAGGATGAATCAGCTCATGCTTGGTGAAACTGACAAGGTGGCAAAAGAGACTGAAGAGATTCTCTGGAATACTCTTAAAAAGTTCAACATTCCTATCACAGAGGACTCTGGTAAGAGCTCTGAATCCTCTATTCCAGAAGAAGTGGCTCATGGACAAACAAATATCTCTCCTCCAGTTTCCCCTACAGCTTCCAGATCTAAAGGAGAAGACACAATACAGGAGAAAGAAGTAGGAGTGAAGGAAAAAGAAGCTGATAGTACCAAGGCTGTAGAGAAAGAGAAGACCCCAACAGAGAAAACCACAACTGATAGTGGTAAGGATGTAGAAGGAGAGAAAGCTCCAAGGGACAGCCCTAAGACTACAGAAGAAAAGAAAAATCTATCTCTAGCAAGAGACACTGCACAAATTGTCCAAGAATTCCTGAACAAAGAAACAATGGAGATTGATGAACCAGAGCTTCTACAAGGTCCATTCAATTTTGATTCTCTTTCTCCGGTACAGACAATGAAGATAGCTTCATTTGCTAATGCTAAGGCCAACGAAAAACTCCTAAAGTCTCATATGGAAGACTATGATTTATTAGAAGCTACTTTCGGAGTGCTAGAAAAGATTATGCCATCATTTCAAAAAGATCCCACAACCTCCTCTTCCAGTAATCTCAAAACCTTAGTCAGCAGTGTTAGTACACATTTTGAGTCTCTAGAAAAATCAGCTGAAGAAAAGGTCCGAAAGGAGTTTTTGGATAAAAGGTTCTCCAAGGTACAGGGTTTGATCATTAATGATAGGAGAAACATGAACATTGGGATAAAGAGCTTAGAAAATGCTCTTAAGGATGGCAGTGAAATATACAAATTTTGTATCTCCTGGTCCAAGGTAACAGTGGAGATTGAGAAGAAAATAAAAGAGCAAGAGGACAAACTACTAATCTTGTCTCAAAGCTTTGATCCTCTTTCATCCTCCATAATAAATCAAGAATGTCAGACTATTGCTATCATAAATGTAATAAAGAATTTTGAGAAGGAAAGAAAGAACATAATTAACCGGATGGGTGAACTTAGAAGGATTATTGTCCCTAAGTTAGACGCCATGCATGAGGCCATAATGAAGCTCAAATCATAGCGCAGACAAATGATCCAACAAATCTAAAAAGGGCAGATGCGTTTGCATTCTTATTGAGTGGTCATGTCTCAATTTTAGACAGAATGAAGCAAAGTTGGGCTACAAAATTTATTCAATTGAAGACAACTTTTGCAGACATACTTAAGTATATGTAAGTATGCCATATGTATATACTTATGTGGCTAAGTATAGTAAATTTTTTTAAAATTTTGGTGTGCGGACCCTACCCTTTGCCATTGATGTCAAAGGGGGAGTGAAGAGCAGTGAAAAATGAGGAATCCAACTAAGGGGGAGCTCCGGAAAATGTATATAAAGATAGAGCATCAACCAAGGGGGAGCATAGTGTAAACACTTAGTCATTTTTCACTAACCATTAATGCCAAAGGGGGAGATTGTTGGCAAGAGACACTATATGGATTCATGATTGTTCTCATTGATGGCAACAAAGTTCATCCCACACATCCGCAGGACATGGTGTGTCTCTACCGAAAGTCAGAATGAAGATTGTTGAGGTCCAGTAAACAAGAACAAAGCTTGTGGCAAGGTCTGACAGACAAGTCCCGGATCTCTCAGAGGAAGTATCTTGGTGAAGTGCAGATTTGGGAAAGTTAAGAGGACTACCTTGAGTAATAGATTCCAAGGATTTAGCCTTCAGTGATGGAAAAGGAAAAAGATATGAATAATTTAGTACCAGATTCCTGAGTGACAGTGTAAACAGAGGAAGAACTGACTGACTGAACATCAGACTATTTTCTGGATGCGTTTCTGATGGTGGTAAAGGTTATGAAGACATGAATTATGTTTGGCCGACATGATTAATGATTTCTACAAGTATATGCTTGATCTGCATTACTTGATGTGCAAGGATTCAGCCGACAGAACAGAGTTTGTGAGAAGATTGATTGTTCCGGGTGCCGACTAGAAAGATAATGAAATCACTTGTGCGGATATATATATATAGGATGGATTTAGTTGTGAGAAGTGGTGTGGTTACATGTAATATGCAAAGAAAAGTAGAGTAGAGCAGAGACAGTAAGGAAGGTCCGGTATGTGAAAGGAAAGCAGCATAAGAGAAGAGGAAAGATGAAGTGCAGCAGATCAGTGTACTGAGCCTAACTGGAACTGAACTCTAGCATATGTGGATGCTACCAATCAGTTCAAGTATTGTATAACACTCTTTTGTAGATAGTGTGTCTCTTGTAGGCAGTGTGCTCGGGCAGTGAGCCCTAATTGGCAAGTGCCACTTTGTAATTCCTTATTCTTCTAACAAAGAATAATCTTTGGGTTAATCACCCCGTGGTTTTCTCCCTTAACAGGGTTTCCACGTCAAAAATATTGTGTCATGTGTATCTCCATTTCATGGTTATGTTTACTTGTTTGAATTAATGCTGCATTAATTAATAAGAAAGTTGAGAAAGAAGAAATAATTTGGATAACTGATTCACCCCCCTCTCAGTTATCAACACTTTTCGATCATAATTTATGCTCCTATAGAATCTAGCTATATGACCAGATTTATTGCAATTGTAACACACAACATTTCCTTGCTTATTTGATTGATATCCTCTTGATCTGCACTGATTATCCATATGCCCCATTCTATTGCATGTAAAGCATCTACCATTGAAAGAATTGTTCATTTGCATATTTTTGCATTCATGAGATTTGTGACCATACCTTTTGCAACTAAAACATTGACTGGAGAAGGATGGATTATTCTGATTCATTCTGTTCCTGCACTAAGTTGCTTTATGACCAAATTTGTTGCAATTGAAGCAGTTTCCATTGAAAGATGGATATCTTTGAGCATTTGGTTGCCTTACTGGAGGTCTTCTAGGCCTATTTCTTTGTCTTCCTAATCCAAAGTTATTTTGACCAGATCCAGATCTTTCACCTTTCTCATATCTCAAGCCATGCTTATCATCTACCCTCTTTTGACTCTTAAGAAGAACTTCAAGTTGGGCTGAGCTTATCTTGAATTTTTCTTTGTATTCATTTGTGGTTTGAAGATCTTGTTTAAGAGTGTGAATATGGCTCTCAAGTTGTTCTTCATTGTATCTAGCTTCTTCAAGATCAGACTCAAGATGTCTGATTATTCTATCCATTTTCAGGCAGTCTTCTATTTTCTCCTTGAGGGATTGTTTTAAGTTATCTTCAGTCTTTCTCTTCTCTTCAATTTCTTGGGTGAATTGCATAACCCCTGATTCCATTTCATGTCTTATCATAACTCTTCCTTTGACATATTTTCACATAGCTTTGTTTTCTCATTTAAGTCTTTATCAGTACTATTGGTTTCATTCTGATTTGCTAACTTCTGAAGTAGTTCCTTTCTCTTTTTCACAGAATTATTGAGTTTTTCTTTCAACTCATTGATGAAATCATCAGCCTGCTTAAGTCACTCTCTCAAGTCATTGACTTCAGACTGGGATTGTACAAGATCATCTAAGGTAGACTGTAGTTTCTCTTTCATACCATATGCATCCATTGAAATTCCCAGATCCTCCTTAAGTTGTTAGGCTTTTTCTAAGAAACTTAGCTCTAATAGCAATTGTTGGAAACATGGTAGATAACTGAGAGGAGGGGTGAATCAGTTATCTCAAAAACTTTCTTACTTTTACTTCCTTTTCTTGACTTAACATTCAATGATATATCAAAGCATGAAAGAATAAGCAATAATAAGAACATAAATGAAATCAACACACATAACACAATGATTTTTTCATGGAAACCCTGTTAAGGGAAAAAACACGGGGTGAATAACCCAAGATTATATTCTCTATTAAAAGAATAAAGAAGTACAAAATGGCACTTGCCAATTAGGGCTCATTGCCTGAGCACAATGCTCACAAGAGGCTCACTACCTACTAGAGACTTACAGATGATAACAATGTGTTTGAACTAATGAACAACATCCACATATGCAAGAGTTTAGTTCTAGTTAGGCTCAGTACACTGATCTAGCACATTTCATTCTTCCTCTGCTTAGTACCACTCTCTTGTCACATTCTAGGCTTCAATTACTGCCTTCACACTTCTCTCTGCTTTTCTTCACACTTTAATCCATACACATATCACTACACCACCTTTACAAGATTGAATCCATCGGGTATATATATCTACATCAAGGATTTCAATCAACTTTCTAGTCGACAACAAGAACACTTAGGATATTTGCTAGATATTGTTATGTCGGTTGAATTCATACTTGATAGATGATGCGCACCAAAAAATTAGGCATAGAAATCATTACTTAAGTCGGCCAAAATCATATAACACCTCAAGTTACTTGATCAACACCTTCTGTACATCCGAATTGAGGTCTGATACCTTGTTGACTAGTTCTTCATCTGCCTGCACTGTCTAACAAAAGTCTGATACTTAGATGCTCATATCTTTCATATGCTTAGTCTTCAAAGGCTAAATCTCTGGAATACAATAGTTTAGATACTCCTTACTACTCACCCAAATCCACAACATGCTGGGTTTCACCATCAAAGAGTTCTAGACCTTGTCGAACCCTAACAAATGCTCTATTCTTGACTACCGGATCAACCTATCTTCAATCCGACTTCTGGTATGAGTAATTTATGCACTGTGGATGTGTGGGATATACTTTTTTGCCATCAATGACAACACTTATGAATCCTAGCAGTGTATTTTGCCAACAGTTCCTTGTCTGAATTTTGCATTCACTAGCTCTATGACCAAACCTCTTGCAATTAAAGCGGTTACCTTTGAAAGTTTGAACATTTCTTCCATTGTTGTAACTATTTCTTATCTGACTTTTGCATTCATTAGCTTTGTGACCTAGTTTGTTGCAAGTAAAAAACTGACTGGAGAATGATGGAACATTTTGATTTACTTTGCTCCTACACTGAGTAGCCTTATGACCAAATTTATTGCATGCATTACAATAACCATTAAAAGAAGGGTACCTTTGATCATTTGGTTTCCTAAATGGTGGTCTTCTATGTCTATTCCTTTGATTCTAAATTTGTTTGCCTTTGTCCTTCTTGATCCCAGCATACTTTTCTTGACCAGTTTTGGAACTTTCACCTTTCTCAAATCCCAAGCCTTCTTTATCATCAGGACTCTTTTGACTGGCAAGAATTCTATCACGTTGGGTAGCACTTACTCTGAATTTTTCTTCCTAATTCCAAGCATGTTTCAGATCATCTTTTAGATCCACAACTTCTTGTTCAAGCTTTGCGCAATCTTCAGTTTTTCTTTTCACCAACTGATTTAGGTCTTCTTCTGCTTTTGCTCTTTTTACAACTTCCACTTTCAGATTACTCAGGTTGTCTTTAGCAGATATCAATTGTTCACTAACCTCCTTCTATTTTTCCTTGAACTTCTTAACTTGCTCCCTCAATTTCTTTTTGCACTCATCTACTTCCTTAACATTATCTTTCAGATCCATGTTTTCTATTTCATCCTTCTCAAGATCTGCTAGTGCAAGTTTAAGTTCTTCTTCATTGACAATTGTGTATTATTCTTCAGTCTCAGTTGCATCAATTTCTTCAAGAGGAGTAGGATGTTTTTTACCTACCACGTGTTCAGTCTTTAAGATCTTCCTCAAGCTGTTAGACTTCTTCTGAGGAACTAGGCTCTAATACCAATTGTTGAACACCCCAAGTAGTAAGAGGGGGTGAATCAATACTATATTAAATTTCTTGTTTATTAAACTAGTAATCCATTTACCACATGCAATAGCAAACCAAATTAAACATAGAAGAAACAACCACAAACCATCACACATGAACACCAGGATTTTTATGTGGAAAACCCAAAACTGGGAAAAACCACGGTGAGTGTTAGCTCACAATATATTATGTAGGAACAATACTGAATTACAATAAAGGTTCACTGCCCAAGGCTCACTGCCCAAAGAAGTGCTCACTGCAAGAAGGCTAACTTCCTAGGGAAAGAAAGAAGAAAGGAGATGGCTCACTACCAAAATGAACTGCTCAGATTGCATCTACAAATGCATGAATGCAGCTCCAATGTTTTCTCAAATTACTGTCTCAAAACTCTTCATCTTGACTGCTCTGTTTCACTGCTCTATTTTTACATTAGACAAGATCTCTCTTCTTCTGCTCTTGTCGCATGCTCTGTACTACATATATTTCAGATATCACATTTGCTTCTTAACCCTCAAACACTAAATTCAATCCCATATATATATCCACAACGAACAAAAACTTCATATTAGGTCGGCATAATGAAGTGTACCGTGTAGTCATGCATTATGTACTCTGTCAGCCAAATACATTCTCCATAATCTATAGAGGACCCAAATAATATTTGAAACACCTTCACACATGTTGGCCTCAACTGTTTCACCACTTACGATTAAGTTCCAAACACCAAAACTTAACACACACACATCATACTGTCATGTTAGATAAATATCCATAGACTGTTCACTGGTTCAATTCAACTGTCAGACAACATCTTCCACTGCAGACCACAAGACTTTCTCAAATCCATATCAGAGACTCTTTACATGTCAATAGATCACACCTCCAGAACCATAGAGCAAAATATTCTTTTGCGGTAGAATGTGGACCATTGGAACTCATACTCTATCATAGTCAAACTGCACCGTATCAAGTAGCGATACTTAGGCATTCATAATTGACTCTCTGGTGGGACTTAGAACTTGTAATTCTAGATATAGGTACTTCATACATGTGTTTGCAACACCTCAAAACCGCATAACAAGATATGCAATAGCAGAGGAATGCGGACCAAAACAAATGAGTGTTCTGCTTTGAATCACAATGTACTTTGTCTTTCCAAACTTAGTCTGTTAGAGTATGTGGTTCTGGTACTATTCAAGAGCTAAAAAATTAGATATAGGATCATCAAAGGAATAAAAATAACATACTATAACCGCATGATCTTGTCTTCTACTACAGACCAATATCAACTCAAACATTGTCTCCTTGTCGCTATTTTAGTATACTGCCAATACTTAACCAAATTGGCTAAGTCTTCTTCTCCGGATCAAAAACATTGTTCCAATCTTGTTTCTTTGCTTGTTGCCATCAATGACAACATATTGAGACATCATACACAAGTTGCCAACATTCCACATCTTGGCGGAATTCTTTGGGCTTCTCTGTCTTG
This sequence comes from Cunninghamia lanceolata, assembly GCA_027924645.1. NCBI lineage: Eukaryota > Viridiplantae > Streptophyta > Pinopsida > Cupressales > Cupressaceae > Cunninghamia > Cunninghamia lanceolata. Next base: position 728,944 of record BSBN01000281.1, on the reverse strand, counting down.
TGTGTTTTGTCCATCCTTTAGTATGAGTTTGAACATAAGTTCATACCCACACTAAAGTGGGGGCTAAATTTTATGTCGTAAAATGTGTACACTAGCATTTTACACTTAGTTTAACACCCGATTGGACCTATTTTGGTGCCTTTGTCAATCAGGAACTGTTTTAACACTTTTTTTTAGCTTAAAATGATGAAATCTCTATCTAGATAAATAAACCTGGCAGAATCAACTTAGGACTGGACTAAGCCCGCTATATTGAACACTTTCCAGAGTTTGTGGGCTAAAGGTCCAGAGCGCCCAAGTGTCGTGGTCCCACTGTGGAATTTTAGCCCCACTTTGTGGTGTCGGCTTAGGACACTTATTTAGTTTGTATTTATCAACCTAATTAAGTTTTATTTATCATAGGTGAGCGGGAATGCATATTTAAATTAGTGTTATAGTTCATTTTATACAGTAGAAGACACCTAGAGGATTAATGTGAATGTTGCTCTCACATTGCTTTCTATGCTAAGTATTCTTTATGCTTGAAGTGTTATCTACTTGTAGATACTATTGAAGTTTGTTTGTAGGATTTGAAAGAAGTTTGAAGCCCTCTTCATCACTCTCCTTTGTTGGTGTAAGATCTTGAGTTATCTTCATCAACTAAGGTCATATCTCTTGTGGTTTTCATCAACATTATCATTCATTATTTATCATATTATTACAGATCTAGCCTCTGTCCTCCTAGGGAATGTACTCCTTAATCTAATCATCACTGTAGTGGAGGTGGGAACAGCAACACGGGGTTTGATTGAGGCAAACCCTTAAACATAGCACAACCTTTTCCTCTTTCCTTATGTGTAGGTAGGAGAAACAAGTTTTGAGAATTGTTTTTGGGAAGAAGGCAGAGCAAACAAGTACAGGTTTGGTGACATCTAAGATTCTACAAAACCCTAGAAAAATCCTAGGGCACCCAACCGCCCTAGTCTTAGGCATTTTTGCTACAAGATCCAGGTTCTAAATCCTTCTCTGACCTCTGTTGTACTTTATGTTTGTTGTGATCTATTTCTGACAATTAGTTATAGTATGTTCTTCATCTTCTAGTGTTTGATCACTAGTCTTAGCTTTCTTGCTTGAATTTGGTTGAACTTGGTTGATCCATCTATATACAACAAAAGGGTAGAACCCCTATAGTTAGGCTCTCCTTCTTGGGTAGAAGCCTAGCTCGGTTTGTGCCCCAATGTTTGTAGAAGAGGGTTTTGACTTAGCTTAACTCTTTAGGTTAGATCACTCTTTTCTCCTAAACATCTATTAAATCTAACAAGGCCTATTATGATAAGGTTATACCATCAAATTTAGCACCTTATAATATATGTTTTATTGAAGCAATGCTTTTTGGCCAATATACTCTCTATTGTTTTTGGTATTAGCAATGTACTCTTGTTCCGTAAAATAAAGCACATTACATAACTCTTATTTGGAGATATCATTCCACATTACACTTCTTCTCTCTCCTTTCCATAGTATAGTATTCTAAGCTTATTGAGTTTTTTTAACAAGCCTATTAAATATAATGCAAGTCCGTCCACACCCAATGGATGAAATTCTCAAATCATACCTAATCTAGTGCCATGAAAGGCAATAGTCATTAAGTGGAAAGGAAAGCACTATGAGCCTCATGAAAACAATTAAACCAACAATAGAAATATCAACATATTGTTCAATGGAGTAGGGCATCCTATAAAATACTAAGGCTTGAAAGTGCATGTTGTTGATGGTCTGTTTAACACACACACATCCAACACAGGAAATATTGGATTCAACCTGCCTCTCCTGAAAAGACAATTGATCCAAAAGAGAATCAACTATCTCCAAGGTCTAAGGAGTTGGGTCACAACTATGTTGCGCAAGCATAGGGTAAATGTGGACAATTTAACAAGGGGTCTCAATTTTCTGATAGTTATTCAAACTGGATAAGAATTGATCTACACTTACTATTGTTTTAAAAAAATCAAAAGATCATAAGGGATACAAGAAGTAAATAATGCAACACTTGTATTTTCAACCTTTGTATCAACACGTTCATCAAAGAAATTCACTAACTGTAGTATTAAAATCAATTTTATAAACTCAATCATTCATACTATCAGTGCAACAATCAAAGGATTTCCAAAATAAATAAAATCAAATTATATTTTCTGATTATTGTATTTCAAATACAAATAAGAAGTAAAATTCAGAATTTAAAGCCCGGATTTTAGAATTTCTCAAATAAATACGGAAGGAAAGAATGAAGTTCAAAGCATTACACCAGGTACACAAAGATAGATCTCGAGGAATTGACATGCATCTTGTATTAATTTCTTCAAACTTGAATACAAGAAAATAAATCCAGTGATGGACACTAGAGATACGGATATGTTTCCAAAAGAACAATCTCCTCTATGCTGAAATACTATAAAAACTAACTAATCTACTAAAAAACCTGAAAATTCTAAGTATGGATTGACAACCTAATTCTTCAACTTTTGGACCCTTGAACAAAATGAGTCCCTCTCTTTTATAGGCATCCCAAAAAGCAGAACACAACAATGATACAATGCGTGTTATACATTTGCTCCTCATTCTTATCAAAAACCTCATGCAACTCAAAAGGCAATTCCAAAATAAAACAGATTTTGCATGTCAATTTCTAAGTTGACTTTTCAACTCAAAGATATGCAAAATAGAAAATAACAAAATCTCATAGGGCCCACTTTATAAGATAGTGGTTCCCTTTTTACAAAAGTGGATATACAAGATTATTTGACACAAAAAATTATCTATCTAAAAATAAACTTAATGAGAGCTGGACACCCCCATAAAAGAATGAATTTTTTTATACTCAACAAAATTTGACAAAATCCAGTCTACTATGTCCACCTCTAGGCCATCTAACCATTCGGATCTAAACTTGAAGATATCAAAGTGCTAAGAAACATGTTCGCACTATCTCTCCATTTTGCTAATGTCTATCACCACCAACTTACAATTATCTTTGGATTCCACAAACTTATCCAGCACATGCTCATCAAGGCCTGGAGTTTTAGCAAGTCATCCAATCTCTTCTTAAAGTGATGCAAGAGCATCCAAGTTCACGAGCAATCCTCATCAACCAAAAAAATTTTCTTTACTTTCTTGTTTGTTGTTTTCTTTCTTATTTTTCTACAGGAGGATTTGATGATCATTTGTAGAGAATTTCCTAAAGATTTTGGCCAAATAATGACTTGATCTTGAAGAAGAGCCAAATGGGTGTCTGCATCTCAAGTTTGGAGAAAATCTGATCAAAATTGAGGAAGTTATGGATTGGCAGAGATTTCACTCCCTATGGGATTTGCGGGCCTCAGCCACCCTACCAGATATATCCGGCAGCCTTCATTTCTCGAAAAGACTGTCAAAGAGCCTTTTGAGTGGATTTTTCACTTCACTAGACATGTCTGATCATCAGAGTTTACAATATCTTAATAGTCAAGGGAAGTTGAACTAGAGGCACTTAAAATGGGTTGATTTTTTGCAAAGTTATACTTTTGTTTTGAAGCACAGGAGTGGGAAGTCCAATAGAGTTGTAGATGACTTGAGCAGAAAGCAAATTTTGTTGACAGAAATGAAGATAGAGGTTTTGGGTTCAATGAGCTCAAAATTTTGTATCCTGAAGATCCAGATTTTGCAAAGGCTTGGAAATCTTGTTTGGAACCTATTACTTTGGATAGGACAAAATAGTTGGATTTCATAATCCAAGATGGCATTTTGTTTAGAGGAAGCCAATTGTGCATTCTGAGTAGTCCCATGAGAGAGAACCTGACTAAGGAGAAGCATAGTGGGGGATTAGCTGGACAAATTGGTTGAGATAAGACCATTGCTATTATTGGTGAGCATTATTATTGGCCACAGTTGCAGCAAGATGTGAAGAGATTTGTGCAAAGTTGCAGAGTGTGTCAGATGGCAAAAGGAACAAGGGCTATATCAACCACTACCTGTACCAAAGAAGCCATGGGACGATATTAGTATGGATTTTGTTCTTGGTTTACCAAGGACATAGAGAGGACATGATTCCATTTTTGTGGTGGTGGACAGATTCTTGAAGATGGCACATTTTATTCCTTGTAAGAAGACTAATGATGATGTTCATATTGCAAAATTATTTTTCAGGGAAGTGGTGAGACTACATGGTCTACCTAAAAGCATAGTTTTAGATCGAGATACCAAGTTTGTTGGTTATTTCTAGAGAACATTGTGGAAGAAGTTGAAGACAAATTTGAAGTTCGGTTCTGCACACCATCGATAGACTAATGGACAAATGAAAGTAGTGAATAGGAGTTTAGGTAACCTGCTATGATGCTTAGTAGGAGATAAGCCCAAGGGATGGGATTTGATTTGAGCACAGGAAGAATTTTCTTACAACAATTATGTCAATAGGAGCATAGGTAAATCATTATTCCAAATTGTTTATGGGAGTAGTCCAAGAAATGCTTCAGAGTTAAAGAAGCTGGACAAGGGAGAAAAGACAAGTGTCAAAGCCAAAGACTTTGCAAAACACCTAAAGAGTTTACATGAAGAGGTGAGAAAGTACATTAATAAGATGAATATTTAGTACAAGGCTAAGGTAGATCAGAAGAGGAGATATAAGGAATTTTAGGTAGGAGATGAAGTCATGGTTCACTTGAGAAAAGAGAGGTTTCCAGTTGGAATATATAATAAGTTGAAAATGAAGAAATTTGGGCCATGCAGGATTCTAAAGAAGCATGATTCAGGAAATGCATATGAGGTAGAGCTACCGAGTGGGATCCACATTTCCCAAGTGTTCAACATTGTTGATTTAACAGAATATCATGAAGGTGGAACAGAGGATGGACCAACAGAAGAACAGTGGAGTATTCCAGCACCTACTTTAGAAAAGGAGGAGATAGCAGCAATTTTGGATAGCCGTGTGGGTAGAAGCACAAGAAATAGGTAATATGAAGAGTACCTGGTTAAATGGAGAGGAAGGCCTATTGAAGATTTATCCTGGTTATCTAAGGCTTAGGTTAACCATCTTGGTTTCCCTCTAACTCCCGAGACTTGACAGGGTCACTTCTCAAAATTACCCTGGGTGTCTAATGCAGGAGCATCCAAAGCTATAAGGGTAATCTTGCATCACCCAAAACACAATGTGATTCAAAATTGATGACTTTGTTTTCATTTCTTTTCAAAATTTGTGTTTTTAGATACCCATTTGCTTGAAAAATGATTCAGAACCTTCAAAGTTTCCAACAGGGCTAAGGATAACAGAATTTGCTATTTTTAGTATGTCTTTATCAGAGAAGCGGTTGAGTCCAAAATTTTCCCCAAAGCTTCAGAATAGTCAAATAAGCATTCTTGGTAAATTTCAGCTCAAGATCATGTCTAGATTTCAAGATATTAAAGTTTCAATTTTGTGAGGTCCCCTGAAACGTTCTGAAATTAGATGTGAAGAACAAAAATGTCCCATAATGCCCTGAAAAGTTTATGTAAATCCATTTAAGAATTTCTGGTGTGATATTTCACTTCGTGAGCTTTTCAGTGCTTCAAACGGTTCATCAATCAGACACCTAGATCAAAAGTTATGCTTCGTGGAAGTTGACCTATTTTTGGAGGGAGTTGCAAATTTCAAAATTTTGGCTAGAGGCTGCCAAAATGGCTATTTATGACTATTTTTTGGGAACCCTAGGAGGAATAGAGATAAGGGGAAAGTGTAGAGTCAAGAAAAGGCAAGAAAATAGAAACCCTAACTAATTTGGGGTTATAGAAGGTAGAAGATTCCAGAGTCTTGAGATATGAAGTTGTAATGTGTTGCAACCTGTGGAGGATTCATCCTCTGATTGTATTTGAGCTTATGTAATTTAATGTGGTGTCCAAATCAATAAAATAACATCTCTATTTCTGTGTACAATTTTTGTTGTTATGTGTTTTATTATTTACCCCCTTCATCAAGTGGTATCAGAGCGAGGGTTCCTGAGTGTGTAGACAGATCGCCGATCGTGAGGCAGTTTACACCAAGATCTAAGGTTGTGGGTTTACTGCAGAGACCAAAATGCCTCCATGGAGAAACCATGTTGGGAGAAATGCTTTGATAGAAGAGGGTTTTAGTGCCCTACAAAGGCAAATCGATGCATAGCAAGAGGAGCTACGAAGAGGATTTGAGCTGAGAACAAGAGAAGAAAGCGAGGATGAAGCTAAAAAAGAGCTATCTGAGGAAGAACAAGAAGTTGTAGGAGATCCTACAAAAGTTAGGTTGTTGAGGCTCATTTCAAAGATCGAAAAGAGGCCCAAGATTGAAAATTCTACTTATTCTGGAGATTTGAACCCGGAACAGCTTATTGATTGGATCAATGATATGGAAGAATATTTTGAGTATGAAGACGTGGAGGACCCAGATCGGGTCAAGTTTGCAAAAACAAAGTTGAAGGGCCATGCCAGTATTTGGTGGAAGGAGGTCTAGTTAGAGAGAAATAGAAGAGGAAAAGGAAAGATCACCAAATGGGATCAGATGGTGGACAAACTGAAGAAGTAGTTCATTCCTGTGGACTATGAGATGGAGTTGTTGAAGAAGCTGCAACAATTGAAGCAAGGTAACAAGTCTGTTAAGGAATATACAAAAGATTTTTAAAGATTACTATCAGGACAGGCAATGCAGATGCCAACAAGGAGAAAGTAACCCGTTACATTAATGGGTTGAGGCCAAGTATTTAAGAGGAGCTAAGCCTGGTCAAAATGACCACCATAGAAGATGTGTACTAGTTTTCCCTAAAGGTGGAAGAGAAGATGAATAAAAGATTCGACAGCAAGCAAAGGGGAAGAGGTCAAGGCAGAAGGACTGGTGGAAGATCCTATTGAGGCCGTAATGAAGATCAAAAGAAAAGTGAAGAAGATGGCACAAATCAAAATCAAAGAGGAGATAATACCTACCGCTCTCGTGACCAAAATAGTGGTGAGCAAAGAGGAAGAGGAAGAGGAAGAGGCTAACCTGGGCAAGGACCTAGAAGAGGAGGTTTCAGAAGAACCTGTTTCCAATGCGGAGAAGAAGGGCATCGAGCATATGAGTGTCCGCAACATCAAGGAAGGACAAATAGACGATCTAAAGGTAATGCACGAGTTGCACATGTAGATGAAGATGTGCAGTCTGAGCATTCTGAAGATGCTGAAAGGGGAGAAACCATAGTTGTCAGAAGAACCTTGTTGAATGAGGAGAAAGAACTAGATGAGAAAGAGCTTATTCCGCACCAGGTGTAAATGTGAAGGTAAGTGTTGTGATATTATTATTGATAGTGGAAGCACGGACAATCTTGTTTCAGAGGAGATGGTTAACAAGTTGATGTTGACAAGAAGAAAGAATCCACATCCATATCAGATTGCATGGATGCAGAAGGACCATAGAGCTTTGGTCAATGAACAATGTTTAGTCAAGTTCAAGATTGGTGACTACCATGATGAGGTGCTATGTGACATCATACTGATGGATGCATGTCATATATTATTAGGGAGGCCATGGTAGTATGACAGGTGTGTTGTCCATGATGGCCATGCAAACACATATTCCCTAACAAAGGATGGAGTTCATCATAAGTTGAAGCCCTTGAAGGAGGTGGAAGAAAAGGTATGTAGTACTGCTGGAATTTGTTTGGTAATGGTAGGAAATTTTTGGAGGATATGAAGCATGAGCGTCATTGCTTTGCATTGATTACTAAGATCGGTTAAGAGAAATGTGAAGATGTACCAGCAGAAGTCTCAGATCTATTGGAAGAGTTTTAGGATATTGTCTTTGATAATGTACTAGAAGGTTTACCACCAGTGAGGAAGATAAGTCATCAAATGGATTTGATACCAGGAGCTAGTTTGTTGAATAAGGCAGTCCATAGAATGACTCCAACAAAGAATAAAGAGTTGAACAGACAAGTTCATGAGCTATTAAGAAAGGGATTGATAAGAGAGGGTCTGAGTCCATATGCGGTACCTATTGTACTAGGATTGAAGAAAGATGGAGAGTGGAGAATGTGTACAGATTCTCAAGCCATCAATAAGATCATGATCAAGTACAGATTTCCATTGCCAAGAATGGATGACATAATAGATTATTTGAGTGGAGCCAAGTACTTCATGAAGATTGACCTGAAGAGTAGGTAACACCAGATCCGAATCAGAGAAGGAGATGAATGGAAGACTACCTTCAAGACAAAGGAAGGTTTGTATGAGTGGTTAGTCATGCCATTTGGCCTAACCAATGCACCAAGCACATTCATGCAGCTCATAAACGAGGTATTGAAGGAGTTTTTGGGAAGTTTTGTTATTATTTATTTAGATGACATTTTAATTTTCAATAAGACTTGGGATGAGCATCTGATGCATATCAGAAGAGTTTTAGAGAATCTGAGGGAGGAGAAGTTGCTGATTAATCTGAAGAAATGTAGTTTTGCAAAGGATTTGGTATACCTAGGATTTTTTTGTCTCAAAGGAAGGTCTTAAGATGGACCCAGAGAATGTAAGGGCTATCATTGAATGGCCTATGCCATGGAGTGCTATAGAGGTATGATCTTTTCATGGTTTGGCTAGTTTTTATAGAAAATTTATCAGAAATTTTAGTAGAATTTGTGCATCCCTAACTGAGACAATGAGAGGGGATAGAAAAGAGTTTAGATGGACTACATGAGTAGACAATAGTTTTGATACATTGAAGCAAAAAGTCATAGAGCAACCTATTTTGGGACTTCCAGATTTCAATAAGGTATTTCAGGTAGCTTCTGATGTTAGTGGCAGTGCTATAGGAGCTATTTTGAGTCAAGAAGGTAAGCCCACTACCTATTTTAGTCAGAAGCTTAATGACACCAAAAAAAATTATTATATTTATGATCAGGAGTTTTATGCAATAGTTTAGGCTTTGAAGAAATGGAGACATTATTTGTTGCCAAAAGCATTTGTTTTATATACTGATCATCAGGCTTTACAATATCTTAATAGTCAAGGGAAGTTGAACTAGAGGTACTTAAAATGGGTTGAGTTTTTGTAGAGTTAGACTTTTGTTTTGAAGTACAGGAGTGGAAAGTCTAATAGAGTTATAGATGCCTTGAACAGAATGAAAAATTTGTTGATAGAAATGAAGATAGAGGTTGTTGGGTTTGATGAGCTCAAAATTTTATATCTTGAAGATCCAGATTTTGCAAAGGCTTGGAAAGCTTGTTTGGAACCTGTTACTTTGGACAGGACAAAATAGTTGGATTTCATAATCCAAGATGGCACGCTATTTAGAGGAATCCAGTTGTGCATTCTGAGGAGTTCCATGAGAGAGAACCTGATTAAGGAGAAGTATAGTGGGGGATTAGTTGGACACTTTGGTCGAGATAAGACCATTTCTATTGTTGGTGAGCATTATTATTGGCCACAGTTGCAGAAGGATGTGAGGATATTTGTGTAGAGTTGCAGAGTGTGTCAGATGGTAAAAGGAACAAGTTAGAATATTGGGCTATATTAGCCACTACCTGTACCAAAGAAGCCATGGGATGATATTAGTATGGATTTTGTTCTTGGTTTACCAAGGACATAAAGAGGACATGATTCCATTTTTGTGGTGGTGGACAAATTCTTGAAGATTGCACATTTTATTCCTTGTAAGAAGACTAATGATGATGTTCATATTGCAGAATTATTTTTCGGGGAAGTGGTGAGACTACATGATCTACCTAAAAGCATAGTTTCAGATTGAGATACCAAGTTTGTTAGTTATTTCTAGAGAACATTGTGCAAAAAGTTAAAGATAGATTTGAAGTTCAATTCTACACACCATCCATAGACTAGTGGACAAATAGAAGTGGTGAATAGGAGTTTGGGTAACCTATTACGATGCTTAGTAGGAGATAAGCCTAAGGGATGGGATTTGATTTTACCACATGAATATTTTCTTACAACAATTATGTCAATAGGAGCACAGGTAAATCACCATTCTAGATTGTTTATGGGAGTAGTCCAAGAAATTCTTCAGATTTAAGGAAGCTAGACAAGCGAGAAAAGACAAGTGTTGAAGCCGAAGACTTTGCAGAACACCTGAAGAGGTGAGAAAGCACATTAATAAGATGAATATTCAATAGAAGGCTAAGGCAAATCAGAAGAGGAGATATAAGGAATTTCAAGTAGGAGATGAAGTCATGGTTCACTTTAGAAAAGAGAGGTTTCTAGTTGGAACATATAATAAGTTAAAAATGAAGAAATTTGGACCATGCAAGATTCTGAAAAAGTATGATTCTGGAAATGCATATGAGGTAGAGCTGCCAAGTGGGATCAACATTTCCTCTATGTTCAACATTGTTGATTTAACAAAATATCATGAAGGTTTAAGAGAGGATGGTTCAACATAAGAACAGTGGAGTATTCTGGCACCTACTTCAGAAAAGGAGGAGATAGAAGAAATTTTGGATAGCTGTGTGGGTAGAAGCACAAGAAATAGGCAATATGAAGAGTACATGGTTAAATGGAGAGGAAGGCATGTTGAATATTCATCCTAGTTATCTAAGGCTGAGGTTAACCATCTTGGTTTCTCTCTAACTCCTAAGACGTGATGGGGTCACTTCTCAAAATTACCCTAGGTGTCTGATGCAAGAGCATCCAGAGGTGTAAGGGCAATCTTGCATCACCCAAAAACAATGTGTCATTTTTTTTCAAAATTTGTTTTTTTGGATACCCATTTGCTTGAAAAATGATTCAAAACCTTCAAAGTTTCCAACAGGGCTAAGGATACCAGAATTTGCTATTTTTAATAAGTCTTTATCAGAGAAGCGATTAAGCTTGAAAATTTCCCCACAGCTTTGGAATAGTCAAATAAACATTCTTGGTAAATTTCAGCTCAAGATCATGTCTAGATTTCAAGATATTAAAGTTTCAATTTTGTGAGGTCCCCTGAAAAGTTTCAAAATCAGATATGAGGTACTAAAACATCCCATAATGCCCTGTAAAGTTTATAGAAATCCATTTATGGATTTCTAGTGTGATAGTTCACTTCATGATCTTTTCAGCACTTTAAATGGTTCGTCAATCAGACATCTGGATCAAAAGTTATGCTTCCTGAAAGTTGACCTATTTTTGGAGGGAGTTGCAAATTTTGAAATTTTGGCTGGAGGCCCCCAAAATGGCTATTTATGACTATTTTTGGGAACCCTGCGAGGAGTACAGATAAGGGGGAAAGTGTAGATTCAAGAAAAGGAGGGAAAACAAAAACCCTAGCTGATTTGGGGTTACATAAGGTAGAAGATTCCAGAGTCTTGAGATATGAACTTGTAATGTGTTACAGCCTGTGGAGGATTCATCCTCTGATTATTTTTGAGCTTATGTAATGTAATGTGGTGTACAAATCAATAATAAAACATCTCTATTTTTTGTGCACAATTTTTTTTGTTGTGTGTTTTATGATTTAACCCCTTCATCAAGTGGTATCAGAGCAAGGGTTTATGAGTGTGTAAACACATCGCCGACCATGAGGCAGTTTGCACCAGGATCTGAGATTGTGGGTTTGCTGCAAAGATTAAAAAACCTCCATGAAGGAACTGTTTTGGGAGAAATTCTTTGATGGAAGAGGGTTTTAGAGCCCTACAAAGGTAAATCGATGCAATGAAAGAGGAGTTGTGAAGAGAGTTTGAGCTAAGAACAAGAGAAGAAAGCAAGGATGAAGCTGAAGAAGAGCTATCTTAGGAAGAACAAGAAGTTGCAGGAGATCCTACAGAAGTTAGGTTGTTGAGGGCCATTTCAAAGATCGGAAAGAGGCTTAGGATTGAAGTTTCTACTTATTCTAGATATTTGAACCTAGAACAGCTTAGTGATTGGATCAATCATATGGAAGAATGTTTCGAGTATGAAGATGTGGAGGATCCAGATCGGGTCAAGTTTGCAAAAACCAAGTTGTAGAGCCATGCTAGTATTTGGTGGAAGGATGTCCAGTTAGAGAGAAATAGAAGAGGAAAATGAAAGATCACCAGATGGGACAAACTAAAGAAGTAGTTCATTCCTGTGGACTATGAGATGGAGTTGCTGAAGAAGCTGCAAGAAATGAAGCAAGGTAATAAGTTTGTTAAGGAGTATACAAAAGATTTTTATAAGATTACCATTACGACAGGCCATGCAGAGGCCAACAAGGAGAAGGTAGCCCATTACATTAATGGGTTGCGGCCAAATATTCAAGAGGAGCTGAGCCTGGTTAGAATGACTACCATAGAAGATGCATACTAGGTTTCCCTAAAGGTGGAAGAAAAGCTGAATAAAAGATTCGACAGTAAGCAAAGGGGAAGAGGTCAAGGTGGAAGGACTGGTGGAAGATCCTATGGAGGTTGTAATGAAGATCAAAAGAAAAGTGAAGAAGCTTGCACCAATTGAAATCAAAGAGGAGATAATGCCTACAGCCCTCATGACCAAAACAATGATGAGCAAAGAGGAAGAGGAAGAGGCTGACCTGGGCAAGGACATGGAAGAGGAGGTTTCAGAGGAACATGTCTCCAATGTGGAGAAGAAGGGCATCGAGCATACAAGTGTCTGCAATATCAAGGAAGGACAAATAGAAGACCATAAGGTAATGCATGAGTTGCACATGTAGATGAAGATGCGTAGTCTGAGCATTCTGAATATGCTAAAAGGCGAGAAACCATATTTGTCAGAAGAATCTTCTTGAATGAGGAAGAAGAACCAGATTAGAGGAAGAGTTTATTCCACACCAAGTGCAAATGTGAAGGTAATTGTTGTGATATTATTATTTACAGTGGAAGCTGTTGGTGCCTAAATTGACTGTCAGTTAATTTAGCAATTTTCATGTAGGCACCTTCCCAAAAAATCCAAAAAATTTCCTAAGTGTTGGCCCTCCTCAGCATTTTTCAACAGCAGCATCATATTTTCTTCCGTGGTGGTCAGCATCATCATGATTTTCTGTCGACCAGATTTGTCATCAAGATCATCTTGTTTCAATATTGGGTGATGTTGGATATCATCCTGATCCTGCAGTAGAGCTACAGTGCACCCTGATGTTCTTTGAGTTAAAGGGGTCATCATCATCATCCGGTTTACAGTGCATCATGATATTTTGTTTGGGGGCTGATATTCTGAAATATCAGATTATCTTACTAATATCACCCCGGCGCCTATATGGTGATGATGCCATCTGGATATGAGAGTTGTGCAGTATGCAGACGGGTGATGGTGACATCATCAGGACATGATGATGACATCATCAGGATTTTTGAAGGCATCGGCGAGACCATGGGCATCGGCAAAGGAGTTTTGTGCTGCCTGATGGTCTATCTCTGGCCGATGGAGTGGATTGTAAGGTAGGCATTGGCGAGACAATTGAGATCGATGAGAGATTTGTGGGGTTGGCCGATGGCCTAAGTCTTAGTGATGGGCTTTTGGAGAAGGAGCGTGTGTCGAGCGTGGCAAAAGCGCTTGACACCTATCATGGTCCCGGCCATGCCTTTAAAGTGTTGAAGGAGCCTCCGCACCATGCATGTGGGATTATTCCCCTGTATAATTTGAACCTGCGGAGAAGTGCGTTTTGGCAGGAATTTCTCTTTTGAGCGCAGTGATGGTTTCCAGGTAGGCCGCGGGTGGTTGGGCCATAAATGGTGATAGTACAGGGGTATGGGCGATGGTACACATGATCAAGTTGCCTGATTTTTAGCATGAAGACTTCCAGATGGCAGCACAAGGCTCGAGGCTTCCCTTGTCTGTTGCAGTAATAACTTCTGAGCGCCATTCTTTCTGATGGATGTATTTGGCGGGATTTTTGGTCAACCATGTAATTATTGCTAGGGGTGCACTTTCTGGCCGATATAGGTAGACTGTGTTACCATTGTTTAGGTGGTTGAAGGCCTGAGGCATTTTTGTGTAAATAATGAAGAACAGGGCATGATCTTGGCTGTTTTATCCCATTTTGGAGTTTATGAGTTGCAACATGAGTGTATTTTGCACATATTTTCAGTTTTAGTGTTAATGTTATATGAAAAATGCTTATTGCATGTGTCTATCTGCTTGTCTCCATTTGCTGCATGTTATTCTCCTTCTTTTGAATCTGGTTGCATGTCAGCAGGGATATCTGTAAGTAGAAGCAGTTAGATACCCATTCTTGGGTGATGTTTGTAAGGCAAGCATCAGTCCAACCCCCTGAAACTTGAGTGAAGGTTGCAAACCATCTGTTGTATACGTCTAGTTGACTCCTTGCCCAATGGATAGGCACCAGTCTGCTCCTGGATCAGTAGTTATGAGCCAAAACCCCTTGTCTTGCATCCCGGACATTATATCTGCCCATTTCATCACTTCCACCTATTAGTTGTAAGATTAGGAGTAGGAAAACCCCTGCATGCTCTCATACCTAACCAGACATTATGTCCAAGAATGTTGCCAACCTTGTGATCTATCATGCAGATCTTGGTCCATACATGAGAGTATTCTGCCTGTTGTTGTCAAGTTAGATCTTTCTATCTTTGAGCTAGTCAAGGTTATATCTTGAGTTATAGGGACACCCCCCTTGGTGCAGCAGAACCAGAAGTGAAGGGGAGGAGCTCACGCAACCTCCTGTATTAGTTGGCTGAATCTGCATGTGCATAGGAACTAGCAAACCCTGATGTTGATTCAGAAGAAACACCAACAAAATGGCAACTCCGCTAGGGAGTTGATTTAAAAAGAATAATATGTGTGGCCCATCCGAGTCACCAACAAAATGATGCTCTGCTGGTGGAATGAACCTGGAAAAGTAGCTTTCAGCTATTGAAAATTTTATCCTCTCTGGAGAGGTGGTGACTCTGCAAAAAGATTTGAATGCACATGAAAGATGGATGTATGTTATTTGATGAAAGATGTTCAGATTTCTGCATCTGTATGAGAAAAGGTACTTTGTTCCTTCCCCTTTATATTTGTTGTTTTACAGCATAAGTTAGATGCAGGGGGAAGCCTTAGGTCTTAGGCAGACAAAGGATGTCTAAGAGTAAGTTTTTTTTATGAATCCAAGTATGAATTATCCCGTACTCAGTGGTGAAATGTTGGAGAAAAGAATAGAAGAGATAAAAAAATAGGTTGATATTCTTAGAGGCTAGGCAGGCCCAGTTAAATAGCAGTAACCTTGTTGTGTCTGCCAGTCAGAAAGCTAAACCTCTTGTCAGCCCTTTTGATCCTTTGTATGACCAACTGGATTTGTCATGGGTTGATTATAAATTAGAAAGTATGCCTGCTAGGATATACTATCAGATGCCTAGATTTAGTGGTCACAGTGTTTGTGATGGGAATGCACATATCCAAAATTTTCATGAGTTCATGGGAAAATATTCATTCAGAGATGAGGATATGTGGATGAGGTTTTTTGTTAGGTCCTTTGATGCAAAAGAAAAAGACTGGTATTTGAGCTTTCCAAAGAGATTTTTTGCCTGTTGGGATGAGCTTACTGACTGTTTCAAGAAGGAATTTGCAAAAGAACCTGCTGATCTTGTTGCAGAATTGATGAAAATCAGAAAACAAGATAAAGAGCTATGTATTGATTTCAGTCATAGGTTTGCAGTAGCCCTTTCACAGATCCCAGAAGTCTTCAGACCTGATATTTTAGCCTGTGTTGGCATATATTTTGAGTCTTTTGAGGAGGGCTCTAGTGCAATACTAAGGGATTTCAAGGTGACAAGTATGCAAGTGGCATACAAGTTCGCAGAAAATATAGAAAAATTCAGAAATGGGCACCAGTTGATATCCCTCTCCCCAGGCCTTGGTGTGAATAATAGTTGTGAAGCTACAAATGACCAAGAAATTAAGGCATCATGTGAAGATGAAAAGATGAATATTGAAGGTGCCAGTGAAAGGACTAACGAGGATTCCCATTGCAATGATGAGGCATCTGACCATGAAAACAATAATGAGGTTGTGGACAGCAATGAGCAACTTTTTGAATGGACCTGTGGAGACAATTGTGAGTATTGTCCTCAGGATAGAGAAGAAATAAGTACACAGGCTGATACTCCTCCACAAGGGGAATCCATTGGTGATGAAGATGCATGCTCTGCTGCCCATGAACAAATGGCATATTATGATGAAACTGATGCACCTGGGTCACCCATTTATGACACATATGGTGATGAGGATCTGTCTGAGTATGGTGAGGATCTTGACATGGTTTTTGACTTGGATTCTGTTTCTCATCCTGATGAAAGAGAGACCAAGATACATCAGGTAAGTGATTGTAAAAATGTGCATGATTTGAATGTTCTTTGAGTTAAAGGGGTCATCATCATCATCCGGTTTACAGTGCATCATGATATTTTGTTTGGGGGCTGATATTCTGAAATATCAGGTTATCTTACTAATATCACCCCGGTGCCTATATGGCGATGACGCCATCCGGATATGAGAGTTGCGCGGTATGCAGATGGGTGATGGTGACATCATCAGGACATGATGATGACATCATCAGGATTTTTGAAGGCATCGGCGAGACCATGGGCATCGGAAAAGGAGTTTTGTGCTGGCCCGATGGTCTATCTCTGGCCGATGGAGTGGATTGTAAGGTAGGCATCGGCGAGACAATTGAGATCGATGAGAGATTTGTGGGGTTGGCCGATGGCCTAAGTCTTAGCGATGGGCTTTTGGAGAAGGAGCGTGTGTCGAGCGTGGCAAAAGCGCTCGACACCTATCATGGTCGCGGCCATGCTTTTAAAGTGTTGAAGGAGCCTCCGCACCATGCATGTGGGATTATTCCCCTGTATAATTTGAACCTGTGGAGAAGTGCGTTTTGGCGGGAATTTCTCTTTTGAGTGCAGCGATGGTTTCCAGGTAGGCCGCGGGTGGTTGGGCCATAAATGGCGATGGTACAGGGGTATGGCCGATGGTACACATGATCAAGTTGCCCAATTTTTAGCATGAAGACTTCCAGATGGCGGCACAAGGCTCGAGGCTTCCCTTGTCTGTTGCAGTAATAACTTCTGAGCGCCATTCTTTCTGATGGATGTATTTGGCAGGATTTTTGGTCAACCATGTAATTATTGCTAGGGGTGCACTTTTTGGCCGATATAGGTAGACTGTGTTATCATTGTTTAGGTGGTTGAAGGCCTGAGGCATTTTTGTGTAAATAATGAAGAACAGGGCATGATCTTGGCTATTTTATCCCATTTTGGAGTTTATGAGTTGCAACATGAGTGTATTTTGCACATATTTTCAGTTTTAGTGTTAATGTTATATGAAAAATGCTTATTGCATGTGTCTATCTGCTTGTCTCCATTTGCTGCATGTTATTCTCCTTCTTTTGAATCTGGTTGCATGTCAGCAGGGATATCTATAAGTAGAAGCAGTTAGATACCCATTCTTGGGTGATGTTTGTAAGGCAAGCATCAGTCCAACCCCCTGAAACTTGAGTGAAGGTTGCAAACCATCTATTGTATACGTCTAGTTGACTCCTTGCCCAATGGATAGGCACCAGTCTGCTCCTGGATCAGTAGTTATGAGCCAAAACCCCTTGTCTTGCATCCCGGACATTATGTCCGCCCATTTCATCACTTCCACCTGTTAGTTGTAGGATTAGGAGTAGGAAAACCCTTGCATGCTCTCATACCTAACCAGACATTATGTCCAAGAATGTTGCCAACCTTGTGATCTATCATGCAGATCTTGGTCCATACATGAGAGTATTCTGCCTATTGTTGTCAAGTTAGATCTTTCTATCTTTGAGCTAGTCAAGGTTATATCTTGAGTTATAGGGACACCCCCCTTGGTGCGGCAGAACCAAAAGTGAAGGGGAGGAGCTCACGCAACCTCCTGTATTAGTTGGCTGAATCTGCATGTGCATAGGAACTAGCAAACCCTGATGCTGATTTAGAAGAAACACCAACAAAAGCACTGACAATCTTGTTTCAGAGGAGATGGTTAACAAGTTGAAGTTGACAAGAAAGCATCCACATCCATAGCAGATTGCATGGTTGCAGAAGGACCATAGAGCTTTGGTCAATGAACAATGTTTGGTCAATGAACAATGTTTAGTCAAGTTCAAGATTGGTGACTACCATGATGAGTTGTTGTGTGACATCATACCAATGGATGCATGTCACATGTTATTGGAGAGGTCGTGCTAGTATGACAGGTGCGTTGTCCATGATGGCCATGCAAACACATATTCCCTAACAAAGGATGGAGTTTGTCATAAGTTGAAGCCCTTGAAGGAGGTGAAATAAAAGGTATGTAGTACTGCCAGAATTTGCTTGGTAGATGGTAGGAAATTTTTGGAGGGTATGAAGCATGAGCATCATTGCTTTGCATTGATTCCTAAGATTAGTCAACAAAAATGTGAAGATGTACCAACAGGAGTCTCAAATCTGTTGGAAGAGTTTCAAGATATTGTCTCTGATAATGTACCAAAAGGTTTACCACCAGTGAGGAAGATAAGTCATCAAATGGATTTGATACCAGGATCCAGTTTGTCGAATAAGGTGTCCCATAGAGTAACTCTAGCAGACTATGAAGAGTTGAACAGACAAATTCATGAGAAGTTAAGGAAGGGCCTGATAAGAGAGAGCCTAAGTCCATGTGCAGTATCTGTAGTACTAGCACTGAAGAAAGATGGAGAGTGGAGAATGTGTATAGATTCTTGAGCCATCAATAAGATCAAGATCAAGTATAGATTTCCATTGCCAAGAATGTATGACATAATGGATTGTTTGAGTGGAGCCAAGTACTTCACGAAGATTGACTTGAAGAGTGCATAGCACCAGATCTGAATCAGAGAAGGAGTGAATGGAAGAATGCCTTCAAGAGAAAGGAAGGTTTGTATGAGTAGTTAGTCATGCCATTTGGGCTAACTAATGCACCAAGCACATTCATGCGGCTCATGAACGAGGTATTGAAGGAGTTTTTGGGATGTTTTGTTATTATTTATTTAGATGACATCATGATTTTTAGTAAGACTTGGGATGAGCATCTAATGCATATCGGAAGAGTTTTAGAGAAGCTAGGGGAGGAGAAGTTGCTAATTAATCTGAAGAAATGTAGTTTTGCAAAGAAGGAGTTGGCATACCTAGGATTTGTTGTCTCAGAGGAAGGTCTTAAGATGGACCTAGAGAAAGTAAGGGCTATCATTGAATGGCCTACGCCAAGGAGTGCTATAGAGGTACGATCTATTTATGGTTTGACCAGTTTTTATAGAAAATTTATCAAAAATTTTAGTAGCATTTGTGCACCCTTAACTGAGACAATGAGAGGGGATAGAAAATAGTTTAGATGGACTACAGGAGTAGACAAGAGTTTTGATACATTGAAGCATAAAGTCACAGAGCAACATGTTTTGGCACTTCTAGATTTCAATAAGGTATTTCAAGTAGATTGTGATGCTAGTGGCAGTGCTATAGGAGTTGTTTTGAGTAAAGAAGGTAAGCCCATTGCCTATTTTAGTGAGAAGCTTAATGATGCAAAGAAAAAGTATTGTGTTTATGATCAGGAGTTTTATGCAATAGTTCAAGCTTTGAAGAAATGGAGAGATTATTTGTTGCCAAAAGCATTTGTTTTATATACTGATCAGCAGGCTTTACAATATCTTAATAGTTAAGGGAAGTTGAACCAAAGGCACTTAAAATGGGTTGAGTTATTACAGAGTTATACTTTTGTTTTGAAGCACAGGAGTGGGAAGTCCAATAGAGTTGCAGATGCCTTGAGCAGAAGGCAAAATTTGTTGACAGAAATGAAGATAGAGGTTGTTGGGTTCGATGAGCTCAAAATTTTGTATCATGAAGATCCATATTTTGCAGAGGCTAGGAAAGCTTGTTTGGAACCTGTTACTTTCGATAGGGCAAAATGGTTGGATTTCATAATCCAAGATGGCATGTTGTTTAGAGGAAGCCACTTGTGCATTTCAAGGAGTTCCACGAGAGAGAACCTGATTAAGGAGAAGCATAGTGGGGGATTATCTAGACACTTTGGTCAAGATAAGACCATTGCTATTGTTGGTGAGCATTATTATTTGTCACAGTTGCAGCAAGATGTGAGGAGATTTGTGCAGAGTTGCAGAGTGTGTCAGATGGAAAAAGGAACAAGTTAGAATACTAGGCTATATCAGCCACCACCTATACCAGAGAAGCCATGGGAAGATATTAGTATGTATTTTGTTCTTGGTTTACCAAGGACACAGAGAGGACATGATTCCATTTTTGTGGTGGTGGACAGATTCTTGAAGATGGCACATTTTATTCCTTGTACAAAGACTAATGATGTTGTTCATATTGCAGAATTATTTTTCAAGTGGTGAGACTACATGGTCTACCTAAAAGCATAGTTTTAGATCGAGCTACCAAGTTTGTTGGTTATTTCTAGAGAACATTGTGGAAGAAGTTGAAGACAGATTTGAAGTTCAGTTTTACACACCATCCAACTACCAGATCCTTCAAAGTTCTTGAGGTAGCCACCTATTGTTGAAATAGGTAGCAAGTGAAATCTCCTTTGTGAGGAAGCAGCTGCAGGTGTCACTATGAACCAGACAAAAACTAATTGTTGTTGTCAATTTCCCTTTGTTTCCTCATCACCAACTAGACCCTCCTGATGAAATATCCTCCGTCACATCTGGGTCTTTGATGAGTACCATCTACATGAGGGAGGAGAAGAGGGAGTAATGAGGTAACTCCTCCTCTTTGCCTTGACTAAAGGCTCACAACAACACAAAGAGATTGGATTCTCTAGACAACCAACATTTTCCCTCATGAGAATGACACTATGCAAAAGTAGGGAAATAAAAGCAAGTTGCCCACTACTGCTTCTCACTTTGCCTTTTCCTGAAACCATCCATTCCTAGAAACACTCCCCTCATGTTTGACTTTGTATGAACAGAGTAACATCCAAGAAAACAAGGAGGCATGTCCTAGGAAATTAGATGACATATTAAGCATAACAAAAAAGGAAATATTATGCATTGTCTCTGGAAAAGAATGGTGTACATAATGCACACATGTGCCTCCATTTATAGAAAAAAGCATAGAGACCTATACGCTTGAGTAACATTCCTCTTTTAGTATTTTAATCATTCTAGCTCAGCTACCTGTACCAGTGATGTACTCAATCTTCAATTGGTTGTCTATGCAAATCATAACTGGTTCCTAAAAGTAGAAAAGAAGGCATAGTAGTCTTGACATCAACCACATTTTACCTTGATTCAATACCCCTACAAACAGGGCCAATCAAATCAATTTATTACAGCTATATAAGTAGCATTGAAACCCAAGAAAGTAGTATACTCAGAAGCCACATAACACATCTTTGTACCACAACTATAAACACTTTCTTCAAAACCCAGTTGTGACTTAGTACCTTTTCAACTTTACTTATGTGATCAGGAAAACTTGTGTTTAACAAAGACCCTATTTCCATAATGAGAAAACTATGGACAACTTCTGATTTTGGCATTTTATCCACCTCAATATTACACCCTGTCATGTTCAACCTAAATGTTAGGTGAAAAAGATCTGACAATTATGGATAATAGGCCTCCAAAAAACTCTTTCCCACTCTATTAGTTCCCCTTCAAACTCATCATTTTGTATAATGGTGGCATGAAGAGGTCCTTAAAGGATTTAAAATACTCAGTTTCTTCCTAAGTGTCACATCTAGCTATGATCTAGAAAGTAGACGCTCAATTCACAAAACCTAACTAGCATGCTTGATTTTGATCATCAGTCCCTGGTTAACAGCTCGAAACATCATCCACCATGCACCACCAACCCATCATTTCATTTGAATTTAGGTCGTAGATCACCTCAGGGGGTAAATAAGTGGCCAGTGCGCATAGCACAAACCCTCACACCAAACCCCCACTACAAAGTGCGCAAAGGTACCAGTCATTGGATCAATTTCAAACACATCAACACCATCTATTACCCACCTTGGAAAGGGCACGTGTCCTCACTACGCATTCACGCATTCATGACTTAGAAACCACTTCTTTTTTCGTACAGAGAACACACCATTAGATCAACCTTGGTGGAAGAGATTAAAACATCACTATCAATCTTAGACTAATTGGGGGATAGGTGGCATTACCTCACACTCGTGTGGCCTTGAAATTCTTCACTTTAAGTCTTTATGCGTGATGCACTTTTTTGTACTCTAGGGCCAACAATATTGGAGCATGTGGCATCCTATGGGTTTAAGACCCACAGGTGAATCTCCTCCACTTCTGTGGTACAACCACATGTCGACACCAACCTAATTCAAGAATCCTCAGGGCCCAAGTATTTTAAAAGGATGGTATCAAGTGCCAAGTGTCAAACTCGTGCACCAACACAAGGAGATGAAAGAAAGCTTTTAGTACAGATGCACTATGTGCTGGGCCAAGTAAAGAAAGGACACTTGACAAGTGCTAATTAGTGTAGGTTCTCAAATGTTACACATGTTATATCAGAAAATGTCCCCTTGGGGGCTTTTCCCTCCTAAGGTTTTGCTCCCGGATCCTTTAGAATGTATTTAGATCATCTTGCATGTTAATGATGACTTGAGTGAAGAAACCACTAAGTTTTATCACAAGTGAGGCCTAGGGGATGCACTTATAATGAATTCTGCCTGAAATAGAGGGAGGACTTGGGTGTCTGTGCCCTAGTCCTACCCTATTTTGGGTCAGGCCCTATTTTCATGTGTCAGTTATAGGACCATTATTAAGTCCTATGCTGACATCTCAAGTTTGAATTATGAAATTCTTAGTGGGAATGTTTGTAGTTGCATATATAAGCATGTTTAGTGTTTCATTTGTAAACTAGAAGATGATTGCAAACTTTAGGCATACTTGTGATTTCAAGATACTCATTATTGTAGAGCAGAGCATTGTTATTGTGTTTGTGATTACAGATTTGACTTCATCTTCTCATGTGATTGAAGAGCCTTCATTTGTGTGAGATCTACACTTCAAGGTGATATCTATTGTGTTTTCTATCATTTATCATTTATATTTTTGCCTCTATCCTGCAGGGATACTCACTCTTCATCTGACAATGGTGTTCGGAAGACTTGAATGTCTCTCTGGGGCTTGACCGAGGCAAGCCTCTAAACACCACAACCCCCAACCCATTTTTCTATGATTACAAGTTACAAGTTTTGGAAGCGAAAGAAGTGGAGTTGTAGGGAGGCATTATAGACTGTCAAAAATGTAGAGCAAAGAAGAAAATTAGGGCTTGCACTAGGGCGCCTGCTCATTAGTCGTCTAGATTTTGAAGCGGTGAAATCTCTGTGACAACAGGATCAAGTTGTAAACATTCTTCAGAGATCTTGACAAAAGTAGGTACACTAGACTAGGGTGCCCGCTCATTAGTCCCTGACTTTTCTACACAATGAACTTCAAAATTTGGTATGTATTTGGTTGTCATTTGATATCTCTATGTGCGATCATTTTCCGTGATTTGTCTGTTTATTTACGATTTTATGAAATTAGGGTTTTGAGCATAATTGGACTTAATTAAACAACAAATTCACACAATTCCAATATTCCCCTATGTTCCAAGTGATAGGAGATCTGTAGTAGAGTTCTCTACTCGGTTGAATGTCCTTGAATGTTTAGTGGTGAAAGGAGGATCAACATAAACCCTTGAAACAAACCAAAAACACATCTTTTCCCCTCTTTTCAAACTAAACATTTTGGTGAACCCATGTTTTTAATGAATTTTGCACCTTTCTGAGTGTTTTACTTCAGACTTTCATTCATTCATTTCATTTTCATCTTATTGCATTTGAAAAATTACAAAAAAAGTGAAAAATTGAAAAAATTTGAAAAAAATTAGCATTTTTAGCCTGCATTTTCAAACAATTTGAATTAGTTTGCATTTAATTTCATAAATGTTTTTTCATTATCATCAGATCTGATTTAATTTACATAAATCCATCATTCATCATTCACTTATATTGCATTTTCATGCTTAAATTGTTAAAAATTGCTTGAAATTGTGCATTTTTTCATATAACCTAGTTTGGCATTAGCTAGGGTTTGTAGTCAAAATCTTGTTTCAAATTTTACTACCCTTTAAAAACACTCATTAGGACTGATTTCTCCTATAGTGTTTCGTCGTAGTGGCGTCCTTGCAAAATTTCATGTCTAGGGTTTGAAAACCTTGCATTTTCACTAGATTTGGCCTTATCGTCTCTCTAGAATTGCATCATAGGCATGTTGTGAAGGATTTTTCTGCATTAATAGGCTTTTATCAAGGTTGTAATTTTCTTCCCCTCCTAAAATTCCTCACAACACCCTTTCTTTTGGGCCTTTGCATTGAAAATTGGTGAAAAAGTGAATGTTTTTGGTGTATTTTCACTAGGTTTTGACTTGTCATCATTAGAGGATTGCATCAAAGGTGTCTTGTGGATAATATTGTTGGCTTATTGGACTAATATTAGACATATTATTTGCTTCCCCTAATCAATTTCCTTACAACACCTTTTCTCTCACTTGTTTGCATTGAAAAAAGTTGAAAAAATCAAGCATTTTAGGTCATTTTCACATATAGTTTTGTGCTTGTTTCTTGCATAACTTTTGGAAAAGCTTTTAAAATCTAATTTTACATTGATTTGAAAACATATACACATGGCTTTTAATTGCAACAATAACACTAGGTTCCCTCCTAGGCCTTACATGAAAAGACAAGTCCCTGAACCTGAAATTATGTTTACACCTCATGATAGAACAATAGGAGACACTAAAGGACCTCTTTATATCACTGTGAAAATAATGGGAAATCCTGTAGATGGAACCCTTATTGATTCTAATTGCATGACTAATGTGGCAATGGAAGAATTCCTTTATTCACATGGTTTGATGCAGGACTTCTATGACCCTTCAGACATGATGATTAAGACACATAAGGGAACCTTTATAAACACTTCTGGGAAGATATCTTTATTGGTTACAGGGCAAGTGCAAAAAGATGGGGGGCCAAAAAGGGGTCTTAAGTGGCCACTTTTTTTTCTGAAATCGGTAAATGCTGGCCTTGGATGAGAAATTGAGCATAGTTACACTCAAAATTTGGAGATGCAACCAAAACAATGTTCATAGTGCTCCGAGTCTACTTTCTAAATTACTATTTTTTTTTGAAAATGGTATAGATTAAGGGGTTCAAAAGAGGGAGCCACAGAAATTGGTGTTGTTTCTGTTAAAAAAATATAACATAGCATGTTTTGTGGCTCCCTCAAAAGGTCATTTTTTTTTGGTATTTTTAAAATCACTTCAATGAGAAATTAGCTAATAACATGTAGTTTATGCCCGATTTTTCTAATATTTTTTTGATGAATATTTAATTTTTTACTAATTTTCAAAGTGGACACATCCTAAAAAATAGAATTTTGTCCGTGCTACCCCTATAAATTTTGAAAACT
The DNA here is from genome assembly GCA_027924645.1 of Cunninghamia lanceolata. Classification (NCBI taxonomy): domain Eukaryota; kingdom Viridiplantae; phylum Streptophyta; class Pinopsida; order Cupressales; family Cupressaceae; genus Cunninghamia; species Cunninghamia lanceolata. The sequence goes on along the minus strand of BSBN01000281.1, from coordinate 703,600 downwards.
AATTGAAAATAATTTTTTTTAATATGTGTAGAATGGAGTCTAGTTTCTAAATATGTAATTTTTTTGAAATTTCAATGAATGGTTAATTTACAATGAAAAAAAGACCAAACAGTGGTTTTTGGCCAAAAACAGACACACAAACAAAAGAAATTAAAGATGAGAGGCTTAACATTGTCAAAATGTGAAAAAAAATACATCGTTAAATAGCTAAGAGAAAGCCTAACATTACCCAGGTGTTCAATTTGTTCAACCTTGAAACACGTGCAAATCTGAGGGTTAGCACAAATGAAATTATGTGAAATCCTATAGAATATGCAAAAACACGTCTCTAGACATTGGGAAGGCACTCCAAGCCTTTGGGTTGGAAATCCAAAGAAAATCCCAAGCCTAAGGATTGGGATTCCCAAAGCAAAACATAACGCGAGCGTGTTATAACACACTTGCGTTTGTTCTGTTTTGCATTTTTTCCTTTTTCGCAAAAGTTTGCTCAATGTTTGTCATGTTTGACATAACACGAGCACATAATAACGCACTCGCGTTATGATCCCCTTAGATTTTTTTATGTTCAAGGTTATTAATCATGTATGTATGTATCTATGTATGCCTATATGTATGTATGTATCTATGTATGCCTATATGTGTGTATGTATGTATGTATAGTGTCGAGGGTAGAGGAGGGTAGATATGGGGGTGAGGCAGATAGGAGAGGAGAGGGGTGGATAAGGGTTGAGGGTTTAAGGTCAAGAGGGATTAGGGTTTAGGGTTGAGGGATTAAGGTTTAAGGTTGAGGGTTGAGGGTTGATGGTTTAGGGATACGATTTAGAGTTTAGGGATAAGGGATTAGAGTTTAGGACCTTGAGGGATTAGGGTTTAGGGTTGAGGCTTTAGGGATAGTATTTAGGGTTGAGGGTTGAGGGATTAGAGTTAAGGTAGAGTGTTGAGGGTAGAGGGATTAGGGATATGGTTTAGGGTTGAAAGTTTAGGGTTGAGGGATTAGGGTTTAAGGTATAGTGTTGAGGGTTGAGGGTTTAGGGATAGGGTTTAGGATTTAAGGTTTAAGTGTTGAGGGTTGAGGATTTAGGGATAGGGTTTATGGTTTAGGGATAAGGGATTAGGGTTTATGGTTTCAGGATTAGGGATTAGGGTTTAGGGATGTACAATTAAGGGGTACAATAAATAAATTGGAATTTAGGCTGGGTTGGGAAAATTTTGTGAATCATCATGGGCTAGAGATTGGAGATTTTGTTGTGTTCAAGTACATATCCAAGTCATAATTTAAGGTTAAGATATTTCAAAGAACAGGGTGTGTGAAAAACATCAATGCTCTTCGGCTTATGAATACCAACATTGATACAGATAAAAGATGCCCTTCTTCTAACAGAGTATGCAGTTCAAGTCAACTGATGGGCAGAAAGTTGTTGAATGAGTTGGTTTAATGGGCGTGCCTCCTTCTTCAAAGTTATGCTTGGAGACTTTACACAAAAACTGGTAACTCTATACATTATTTTTCATTCTTTTATTTCCTGTACATTGTTAAGAACTTGTAAAATCTAATTATGTAATGTGTTTATGGCAGCGCATTGCTTCTGCATTTGTTTCACAATTTATAGACAACACAGATGAACATATGGTGTTGTAAGGCCCAGGTAGGCAGGAGTGGGATGTGCAATTAGGGGGTACCATAAATAAACTAGAATTTAGGCAGGGTTGGGAAAATTTTGTTAATTATCATGGGCTAGAGATTGGAGATTTTGTTGTGTTCAAGTACATATCCAAGTCATATTTTAAGGTTAAGATATTTCAAAGAACAGGGTGTGTGAAAAATATCAATGTTCTTCAGCCTATGAATACCAACATTAATACAGATAAAAGATGCTCTTCTTCTAACAGAGGATGTAGTTCAAGTCAACTCATCATGGGCTAGAGATTGGAGATTTTGTTACATGTTCAAGTACATATCCAAGTCATATTTTAAGGTTAAGATATTTTAAAGAACATGGTGTGTGAAAAACATCAATGATCTTCATCTTATGAATACCAAAATTGATATAGATAAAAGATGCCCTTCTTCTAACAGAGGATGCAGTTCAAGTCAACTCATCATGGGCTGGAGATTGGAGATTTTGTTACATGTTCAAGTACATATCCAAGTCATATTTTAAGTTAAGATATTTCAAAGAACAGGGTGTGTGAAAAACATCAATGCTCTTCAGCTTATGAATACCAACATTGATATAGATAAAAGATGTCCTTCTTCTAACAGAGGATGCAGTTCAAGTCAACCTATGGGTAGCAAGTTTCTGATTGAATTGGTTTAATGGGTGTGCCTCCTTCTTCAAAGTTATGCTTGGAGACTTTACACAAAAACTGGTAACTCTATACATTATTTTTCATTCTTTTATTTCCTTTACACTATTAAGAACTTGTAAAATCTAATTGTGTAATGTGTTTATGGTAGCGCATTGCTTCTGCATTTGTTTCACAGTTTATAGACAATACAGACGAACATACGGTGTTGCAAGGCCTAGGTGGGAAGGAGTGGGATGTACAATTAGGGGGTGCCATAAATAAAATGGAATTTAGGCAGGATTGGGAAAATTTTATGAATCATCATGGGTTGGAGATTAGAGATTTCGTTGTGTTTAAGTACATCTCCAAGTCATATTTTAAGGTTAAGATATTTCAAAGAACAGGGTATGTGAAAAATATCGATGCTCTTTAGCTTATGAATACCAAAATTGATACAGATAAAAAATGCCCTTCTTCTAACAGAGGATGTAGTTCAAGTCAACCAATGGGTAGTAAGTTACTGATCAAATTGGTTTCTGATGAAGAAAACAATGATGTTGTTGAAGCAATGGAAGAAAATCAAAATTGTAAGTCTAATTTAATTTATTTCAACTTTCAAAGTAGGCATTTGAATTGTAGCTTTACTTGGAGAATTGGTATAACAAAAACTTAATTATGTTATAGGCCTTTCTTTGAAGAACCCTGGACATTATAGACCCTATCATCTAGAAAAGCACATGACACTAAACTCTGTCCCACCTTTCAAATCAAATATTTACCTTTTTATTCAATAAAAATGAGGTCATGGAATGTAAATGACCATGCATACTAGTAAGATCAAATTCTCTGCCTTCTATTATTATTACTCTTACTTTATTAAGAGAAGAGTGTCAAAAAGAATGGGTAAATAATTGTAAGCTAACATATGGCAAAGCAGTTTTGTTATTACATTTTTCTGAGGGATCTCTAATAGTCTAATATAATGTAGTCTTCTATAATATGAACATCTGCATTTGTGTGAATGCTAGGCTTTAATAGTAGAGTATTAAATCAATGTAATCAGCTATTTATTGGGTTAAAATAACTTAGTTTTTGTAATGGTTTGGGAATGCAGGAGTTGCCAAAAATAGGTGAATGTCCTCTACAATTACCAAGAGAAAAAAGTTTAGTAGTTCTTGTGGATAGAGCCAGTAAACAATGGGAGATTATTTGCCTGTTTCATAACAATATACCTGCCCTAAGTGTGGGGTGGGCATAATTTGTATGCCATAATAATATCAAGGAGATGTTTTCATCTTTGAGCAGGTGGACAGCAAGAAACATAGATTTATGTTTAGAGTTCATATAGATCGAAAGATAAAATAAGGATCCTTTCGAAAGAACTTCTAGGAGGGAAAAGACAGGCCAAAGATAAAAGGAGAAAATTATATACAAGAAAACATCTTCATGAGGATTGTAATATTTTGTCTAAAACAAGCAAAAATTAGTTAATTAAAAATAGAAAATCAAGAAAGAAACAATACTAAAATGTATAGTTATTGATATCTAAAATGTATAGTTAGTAATATATCTATTTTTAAAAGACCGATTAATTTTTATGGCCAAAGTTGTTTATTTTATCTAGTTGATGGTTTTAATTACACCCAGGTTATACATTGGGAGCAGATGTGTGCACATTTTTATGGCCCTGACTTAAATTCAAGCAAATAGGTGGAGAGAGTATGTTGATCTTTTAAAAAAATCTTAATAAAAAAATGTTCACTTAATGTTGACCAGGGGTTCTAATTTCAACCATTCATTGCCCACTGTGGATGTACCCCAATGCAAATCTTTTCTCATAATGATCATCCTTCTAATTTCAATTGTTAATTACTCACTGTGGATGTACCATACGCAAAACTTTTCTCATAGTGTGTACACCTATTGGCATAATGAACCCCAGATGGGCCAGAAAAACATGCCATATAACATTACTAAGACATTATAGAAAACATAGTGTGTTCAAGTACATATCCAAGTCATATTTTAATGTTAAGATATTTCAAAGAATAGGGTGTGTGAAAAATATCAATGTGAGCTACAGCTTATGAATGCCAACATTGATACAAATAAAAGATGCCCTTCTTCTAACAGAGTATGTAGTTCAAGTCAACCAATGGGCAACAAATTGCTGAATGAATTGGTTTTTGATGGGGAAAACAACAATGATGTTGAAGCAATGGAAGAAAATCAAAATTAGGGTTGAGGGTTAAGGGATTAGGGTTGAGGGTCGAGGGATTAGGGTTTAGGGTTGAGGGATTAGGGTTTAAGGTTTAAGGGTTTAAGTATATCTAGGGGTTGAGAGTTTAGGGTTTAAGGGTTTAAGGTTTGAGGGATTAATGGTTTAAGGGTTGAGGGATTAGGGTTTAAGGTATAGTGTCAAGGGTAGAGGGTTTAGGGATAGGGTTTAGGGTTGAAGGTTTAAGGGTTGAGGGTTGAGCATTTAGGGCTGAGGGTTAAGGGATTAGGGTTTAAGGTATAGTGTCGAGGGTAGAGGATTTAGGGATAGGGTTTAGGGTTTAAGGTTTAAGGGTTGAGGGTTGAGGCTTTAGGGATAGGGTTTAGCATTTAGGGTTTAGGGTTTAGGGTTTAGGTTTAAGGGATTAGGGTTTAAGGTATAGTGTTGAGAGTAGAGGGTTTAGGGATAGGGTTTAGTTTTTAAGGTTTAAGGGTTGAGGGTTTAGGGATAGGGTTTAGGGTTTAAGGTTTAAGGGTTGAGGGTTTAGGGATAGGGTTTAGGATTTAAGGTTTAAGGATTGAGGGTTTAGGCTTTAGGGATAGGGTTTAGGGTTAAGTGATAGGGTTTAGGGTTTAGGGTTTAGGGTTTAGGGGTTAGGGTTTAGGGTTTAAGGTATAGTGTCAAGGGTTGAGGGATTAGGGTTCAACCCTCGACACTATACCTTAAACCCTAATCCCTCAACCCTAAACCCTAATCCCTCAACCCTTAAACCTTAAACCCTAAACCCTCTACCCTCGACACTATACCTTAAACCCTAATCCCTTAACCCTCATCCCTAAAGCCTCAACCCTCATCCCTTAAACCTTCAACCCTAAACCCTATCCCTAAACCCTCTACCCTCGATACTATGCCTTAAGCCCTAATCCTTCAACCCTTAAACCCTTGACCCTTAAACCTTTAATCCCTCAACTCTTAAACCCTTAAACCATAAACTCTCAACCCCTAGATACCCTTAAACCCTATATCCTATACACTTAACCTTGGACACTCAACCTTGAACATTATCCCTCAACCTTCAAACCTCTACCCTATACCATATACCCTCAACCCTATAGTTATGGCCTAAACCCTCAACCCTCATCCATATGCCTTATACCCTCAACCTTAAACCCTATACCCTATATCTTAGACACTCAACCTTGAACATTATCCCTCAACTATAAACTCTCAACCCTATACCCTATACCCTCAACCATATACTTATGCCCTAATCCATCAATCCCCAACCCTATACTTTAAACCCTGAAACCTACACCCACAAACCGTTATACCCTCAATCCATATCATAAACCCTAAGTTCCCAATATCCTAAACCCTAATCCCCATACCTTACACACTTAATCTTATACACTCAACAAGTTGAATATTATCCCTCAACTATAACCCTCAACCCTCTACCCTCTACCCTCTACCCTCTACCCTCTATCCTCTACCCTCTACCTATTACTTAAGCCCTAATCCCTGAACCCTCAACCCTATACCTTAAACCCTAAACCCAAAAACCTAAACCCTCAACCCTAAAAACTATACGGGCTCAGGTCCTTATATACCCTAAACCCAAAACCCTTACATACATACATAAATACAAGCATACATACATACAACCATACATACAAACATGCATACATATATACATACAAGCATGCATACATACATACAACCATTAATACATACATACAAGCATACATACATACATACATACATATAAGCATACATACATACATACATACATACATACAAGCATGCATACATACATACAAGAATGCATACATACATTCATACATATAGGCATACATACATACATACAAGCATACATATAATTTGGCATACATACATACATAAATACAAATATATATAAAAACATACATACATCAAACATACTTAACAAACTTGAACATAAAACATTCAATAAACAACCTCAAACTTGACAAACATTGGGTAAACTTTTGCAAAAAAGAAAAAAATGCAAAGAAAACAATAACGCGCCCATGTTATAACATGCTCGCGTTATAGAGCACTCGCGTTATAACACGCTCGCGTTATAGCACGAGCGCGTTATGGATTTTTAAAAAAATTTAAGAATTTTGGCCACTTTTTGGCCCCCCATCTTTTTGCACCCGCCCTATAGTATTTGAGAAATCCATAGAACAATTATTTGATGGTGTCCTTGTATCTGATCTTTTTCACATAAAACTAGGACACCCATGGTTAAAGGCTATGAAAGTTGTCCCTTCAACAATTTATAATAGTGTGAAATTTCCTCTGAATAGATAAGTGCGTACTATTCCTAGCAACAAATATAAACCTTTGGTTACAAGACAACCCTTTAGCCTTAACTATTTTTAGGAACGATCTGAACTGGAATCAGAGCCACGAACAAATTTTAACTTCTTGAGTTATAGAAACTACAAAACATAATTATTACATCGAGTGTTTGGTCCTTCTATTCAAGAAACAATAAGAGATGAACAACCCGCATTTGAAGAGCATCCTAGACCAAAAGGAAAAGGGCCCTATGTTGAGGTTCCTCCCCCACAATCCTTACAAGGATTAGGTGGTCGTCGTCAGGTGCAAAACATTCCACCGAGACAAATGAGATTTGACCATGGCACTTCCTCCTCTAAAACACAAAAACCTATGGAAGAACAAGACACTATTTTAAAAGAGATAAATAGTAAGACAAGAAGAAATAGACAAGAAAGAGAAAGGAGGAAGAGAAGACAAGCTTTTTCCCAACAAAATACATCTCAACAAGAAAACATCACACCTAACATGGAATTAAACCAAGAAGACCTAAAGAATGGACAACTTTAAAACAAGATTAAAAGTTGGGCTATGGTACCTTATGTCCCACTTTCCTCTAACATTCAAGAGTGGGAAGAAGATGATTTGATCGTTGACAACCTTTAATTAGGTTATCCCTACAGGTAAGTATTTCTAACCTTAATGGTCACCTATTTCATAGCATTATTGGCTCATTTATGTGACCTCCCCTCTCATGTTGTGTTTTCCCTGTAATGTGTTATGTGTTGTTTAGGCCTCCTAGGACGACCCTTGATACTCTCGTAAAGTCAAGGATACTGGGAGATTGCCTCTATTGTGACCCTTCTTCTATTTGTATTACCATTCTTCTATATTGCTTCTCCTCTATTTTCATTGATGTGTGTTGTGTCTTATGGACATAGCATTGCGGTTGGTGACTTGGGGGCATCCTCCTAATGACTATCCCTAAGACACTTGTTTCTCCTCTCCTGATTTATTGTTTACCTTCTTCTAGTGGTTCCATCTAACTGGCGAATGATGAAAAACATATTATACTGATACGGACCTAGTGTCCCTTTAGCGAGAAATAAAAAAATGGACCTAGTCCATACATGATGACAGGTTGACGTATATTATCTGACACTTGGCTAGTAGAATCACTCTATGCGATATCTTGATGTTGTCTTATCACACTTAAAAAACATAAAAATACTACTACTCTGTGCACATTGTCTATCTTGGATCTTACTTTCCTCGGTCCTCTATGTGAATGATTACATGCATTGTTGTTTATCATGATTATATGGATGCTAACACCTTTTCTTGTAGGAAATTGTGTGTTTGTGGGAATATTTGGTGATCGTAAAGTACATGTCACCTCTGGGGGGCATGGGCTTTACAAGAGCTCGTGTTCCCTTGTGTTTTTTCTCTCTACCGTAACGTGCTTGATATTGTTACATGATATCAACCACCTTAAGGTGGGGGCATATATAAGAAAAGTTGTCTGATGATTTTGGTACTAACGAAGCATGTTTGAAGCCCTGTGCAGAGGTGGGATGTTGTACCTCTGAGCGACTGCACATCTTTATTTTTATATTGCAATCACTTAAGCCCTCTGCGGAGGTGGGATATCATGCATATCCTTTTTTATTTTAAGCCTTCTGTAGAGGTGGGGATGGTGTATTTCTCAAGGAGAGTGCACAATCCTATCATTTTCTAAAATTCCTCCGAGAAGGCAGGGCGAATCTGAGACTATCCTAACCCTTAAGCATATCTTTGGGGATTGTTGTGGCAAAGCCCAATTATCGGTGTGTGCCTGTAATGTGCTTGAGATGGTTGTGAACCTATCTATAGGTTTCTTCCATCACTTGTTTGTCATGTTTTCTCCATGTCTTCCATGTGTGTGTGTATGGCATGTTTGTTCCCAAGCATAGTTTCAAGACCGGTGGCGATGAGATCCTCCTATGCTTTTGGATTTGTATGGCATGTTTGTTCCCAAGTGTAGTTTCAAGACTGGTGGCGATGAGCTCCTTCTACACTTCGAGATTTGTTTTACGTGTCTGGTTCCCCATATGCAGTTTCAAGACTGGTCGCAATGAGCTACTTCTGCATTTGGGTTGTGTGTTTACTTTCCATGTACTTGCATTTACATTTCATATATATGAGAAAATGAAAAGTAAATAATCACTGCATTCACTATATTCACTATGTTTTGCGTGTCTTCAATGTTGTCTTCTCTGTGTCTTGCGTGACTATTACTGTCTTCTCCGTGTTTTGTGTGCCTGTTACTGTCTTCATTGTGATTGGTGTGTCTTCTCCGTGCTTGGCATGTTTGTTGTGTTTGTTGACCTTACTTTAATGCATGTATTTGACCTAGCGTTTATACATACATTAAAGTGGGGGCTAAACATTATGTCAAAAAATGTCCCCTTGGGGCTTTTCCCTCCTAAGGTTTAGCTCCCAGGTCCTTTAGAATGTATTTAGATCATTTTGCATGTTAATGATGACTTCCGATGAAGAAATCCCTAAGTTTTATGACAAGTGAGGCCTAGGGGATGCACTTATGATGAATCCTGCCTAAAATAGGGGGGAAGACTTGGGTGCCCATGCCCTAGTCCTACCCTATTTTGGGTCAGGCCTTATTTTCATGTGTTGGTTATAGGACTATTATTAGGTCCTATCCGACATCTCAAGTTTGAATTACGAAATTCTTAGCGGGAATGTTTGTAGTTGCATATATAACCATGTTTAGTGTTTCATTTGTAAACTAGAAGATGATTGCAAACTTTAGGCATACTTGTGATTTCAAGATACTCATTGTTGCAGAGAAGAGCATTGTTATTACGTTTGTGATTGCATATTTGACTTCATCTTCTCATGTGATTGAAGAGCCTTCATTTATGTGAGATCTACACTTCAAGGTGATATCTATTGTGTTTTCTATCATTTATCATTTAGATTTTGCCTCTATCCCATAGGGATATGCATTCTTCATCTGACAAAGGTGTTCAGAAAACTTGAATGTCTCTCTGAGGCTTGACTGAGGCAAGCCTCTAAACACCACAACCCCCAACCCACTTTTTTGTAATTACGGGTTACAGGTTTTGGAAGTGAAAGAAGTGGAGTTGCAAGGAGGCATTACACACTATCAGAAGTGTAGAGCAAAGAAGAAAGTTATGGGTTGGACTAGGGTGCCCACTCATTAGTCCTCTCGATTCCAAATCGGTGAAATCTTTGTGACAGTAGGATCAGGTTGCAGACATTCTTCAGAGATCCTGACAAAAGTAGGTACACTGGACTAGGGCGCCCGCTCATTAGTCCCTGACTTTTTTTGGACACTGAACTTCAAAATTTGGTATGTATTTGGTTGTCATTTGATATCTCTGTGTGCAATCATTTTCTGTGATTTGTCCATTTGTCTACAATTTTACAAAATTAGGGTTTTGAGCATAATTGGACTTAATTGAACAAAAAATTCACACAATTCCAATGTTCCCCTATGTTCCAAGTGACAGGAGATCTGTAGTAGAGTTCTCTACTTAGTTGAATGTCCTTGAATGTTTAGTGGTGGAAGGAGGATCAACATAAACCCTTGAAACAAACCAAAAACACATCTTTTCCCCTCCTTTCACACTAAACAACACAAATGGGATGGCATACAGGAAGCAGCCGATTTCCTAACAATAAGGGGTCGGTATTCACATGATGATGTAGGGGATAGGTTGTGGCTTAAGTCCTTAAGTGAGTGGTCAGGGAAGTCACCAACAGATTAGAATAATAGGGTTATTTTCAAAGGTATGAAGGGTATAGGATTTTAGAAAATGACCTTCAAACTTATGCAAACACACTAAAACCCTAGAATTTTAATTAGTGCTAACAGTGGTTCTAGTTGGGGATGACTATTTGGCAGAATAGTGTGAGAAACCAGAAACCTCTAGGATGCAGACCAAGTGCTCTCAATTATATGCTAAAATTGCCCAACTGCAAATGGCTTGATTTCACAAATATTTAAACCCTACATGTTGGCCTTAGGCCCCCCAAAAGAAAGAGATAAAATTTACCTCTCCCAAACATTTTATTCTCTAATAACTGCTCCAAGCCTAATTTGAAAACACCATCTAAATATGTCTGTATATTGACTTGGACACTAATACTCTTCATAAAACCTTTAAAACTGCCATTGTCAAAATCTTTTGTGTTCCTCTGAATTTTACGATCAAATTCTAACGAAAATATATCCCCATGTGTCATGAAAACAACACATTTATCAATTATACCATGTCAAACCTTGTAATGCTTCACATCAACAAGGTCATTACCTTGCACCAATAAATTTCTATCATGCTTAATTGAGAACTAAAAATGCTCATAAGCCATTGGATAAATGGCATTACAAACATTAACCTCATCTTTTACTGTCATATCAAATTTCAAACTTTCATAGGCCTCATGTTCAATGAACACACCCACTGAATTATGATATAAATTTTGTTCCATATATTGCAAGCATTCTTCAAATACACTGAATAGAAAATGCTCATACATAGGCCCATTTTTTATCTAATCCACATGCCATATGCTTTCTCCTGCATTTGGGTAATGTAACTCATCTTCATCACTATGTGCTTCAATGTTTTGCAAAGAAGACTAGGTTGTTACAACAATAATTTCATCAATAATTGTGTCATGGTCTTCACAAGAATACATATCTTCAACTAGATTTATATTTTCACAAAATTCTTGAACCCTGAGCTGCAAGCTTGCATCATTATCATATGTGTCAAAAAACATCTCCATCTCAGGAATTAAAATAGAATTTGATTCATCTTGGACACCCTCATACAACTCAACGTGAAATACCTCAAGAGAAGGACTAAACAATTTAGAGTGCTTATTTTCTCTTACCCCCCATAGAAATCCATTATAACAGAGTTATAACTACAACAAACTTCATGAGTAACCTTGTCTTCCCTTTTCTTAGCCTAAGGACTTAAAACTCTCCTAGCATCAATGTATAAAAAATCATCATAGTCACTAAAAGAGCATAAATATAAGTTTTCAACATCATTTACACCATCAATAGTTAGTCTCTCTAACTCATATTTTAAAAACTTGCCAAAGCAGGAGGGTTGTTCATCCACAAGCAAACATGTATCCTCATTATTATTATTATGAGCACATTCTTTATTTGAAGCAAAGAATTCCATTTCCATTTCATGAGAGAAATCATAATCAACAAAGAAATGATCATATTCATTGTCATCGTAGTTACCATAGCAAGGATATTTACCAATGTTAAAACTATGTTTAGGCTCTTCAATCTGGATGCATAAACTTTTGTCCTCAATAGCATCACTAATAGACTCCATATGAGTGCCCATAACATTGTTCTTATCAGCATGATCAATGGCAAACTCGCAACAATTCATCTCATCCTTTTGTGTGCAATCACCTGTAACAAAATGATTAATGCTACAAAAACTTTCAAAAGAATCCAAATTTTGGAGGACACCCAACATGTCTTCCAATTCTTGCTCTTTATATTGGACATTTATACACATTTCATCAACATCACCACTCACTTGGGTTGATCCACCTTACTGAACATTTGAGCAAACATTTACCATCTGATTCACAGAACTAGCATAAGGTGAATCTTTGCATATTCCAACTTTCTCACTATAATAGGCATCTTTGTTTTCTTCCCTGCATGCTTTAGTCATGAATATTGAGTCCCTTTGTTTGCTCAAGTCAGTCATACTAGTTCTCTCATACTCATCCCCAAATTTTCTCCATATTCATAATCCATTCACACACTTGGTCAATCCTACCAGGTTTCAATGCCTTTGGTAAAGCACTCAAACCTGATTCATAAGCTTCACAAAATAAATCAATGCATATAAAGTATTAGAGTTTGTGACACTGATACAGGAGCATCCATGGCAAATGGGCAATCTTGCATCACCAAAAATATTTTAATTTTTGTTTGTTTTCAATAAGGTTTATGGGCTTGGGAAATAACATTTTAATTTACAACAAATATAATTTTCCTTGGGCATATTGGTAAATGTAATTTTTGTGGAAAAATGCCCTGGTAATTTATAAATGCCTCAAATAGTGGAGAATATCTTTCCTAGGCAAAGGCATTAAATTCTATTTTAGTGGGGGCTAATTTTTGTCATAAGTGGGGTTGATTCTGTCATAAGTGGGGTTGCCAAGAATCATGGAATTAATGGCACTCATTATTGTAACTGTCATAGTGTAAGGAATATTTTAAGTGATCTTTATGGCCCAGGTGGGTGGACCTAACTCCCAGAATTTTTTTTATTAAATTCCAAAATTTGTAACTCCAAGAGAGGGGTCGCAATTATGAGACCCAGTCTTGGTAAAATGAGTATAATTTTCTCATATCTTATCAAAATTAAGAAACTAAACATGTTTTAGAAATCTAGGAAGAGGAGGCACAAAACCCAGAAACTGTTTTAGAACATTCCAAAAAATGAGGGCACGATGAAAGGAATAAGTGACAGGTTTTTATTGGAGCTAGGAGAAGAAAATTGAGAGAGACCTAGATGTTGGGGAAGGAGTCTAGAGGTGGATAAAATTATTTGTTGTAGGTGTTGGATGTATAATTCTCATAATCTCACAAGCTTCCCTAATTTGTAATGCATTTTTAGATTTGAATAAAAGATTGTGTGCAGATTTCTCTTCATATCTTTGTTGTAATATTTTATTTTCAACCTTCTTGCATAGGCTTGTTTAAGTATTGTGTTGTAGATTTGAATGGATTAGTATCTCATTGTTGCCTCAATTTAAAAAATAGTAGCCCCCTCTGCATCAAACACTCAGGAATTACAGACAAAGTAGCCATAAACCTTGCATAAAAATCATATGATGATTCTCCTTGTCTTTCTATATCAAACAATGCTTGGACAAGAGACATATGATCCCCATTACAGATGTACTTCTCATATTATTCTTAAATTTTACCATGATTTGGATGATGTAATGATGAATTAACTATAAAGTAAAAATATTGCTACCTTGACAATCATTATTATTTCCTTATCTACATCTTTTATTTGTGTGAGTTACTTCAACACAATCAATACTTGTAGACCTATGTCTTTTCATCATGGAATATTTCAAATTGTTCTCAATATCCATGGCTATAGAATATGCAGGCCTGATGGACCGTTGTAGGATTTTTATCTCTTAGTAAATAACTTACCTCCTCATCAAATGCACCTAGGTATATAACCAAACACATTGAATCATTTGGCATGATATCCTCTGGGATATTTCTTATTGTCTTTGCAAACCTCAAATTGAAAGTTGGAACTAGATCCTCATCACTCTTCTGAATGTGAACAAGTCTATTGATCAATGAACCCATATCAAACCTTTCACCAAATTGATCAATAAATGTTTCCATGAATTCTTGCCATAAAGAAATGTGATGCATAGGCAAATCTGAAAACCAATCCCTTACATCTCCTTTTAGAGACTGAACAAATAATTCATAACCACATCTTCTGCATCAACCTCATAATCTCCCATTAGGTCACTAAAAGTTTGTAGGTGTTTACTAGTTGATTTAGAACACTTCCCACTAAACTTGGGCAAATAGTTTCTACCTTCACTGAGAATATGGTTAGAACACCCCTAGACACCACTAAAAACTATTGGTTAGTATATTTCCATAAAGAAAACATTTCTCTAAGGATATGATAGAGGCATTTGAGAACTTTGCATTGTGACATTTGAACTTGTAGGATGAACGAAAGATTAGCAATCCATTCTCAAATATGTTTTAATGAAAGATTATTTCTCTCATGACCCCATTTTCATAGCTTTATACCTCAACAAAACTATAAGTATTCCCAACCAAACCCTTATTTCTCCACTATTTGATCATTACTTATTACCAGATTTAAAATAAAGTTTTTGTATCCTTTCATGAGTCACAGAAAGCCTACAAGTCTATCCTCAAGGTAGATTTTTATTCATAATGGGAATAACATTCTATGCAAAGTATTTTCACAAACCACTTCTACACATATGAGTTATTCTTCTTTGAAGATGAAGTAGGAATGAAGGACAAAATACCTGGAAATTATCACAGATCTCACAATTTTCTCCCCATGACTAGGAACTTTACAGATCTATGCAACATGTTTGCATAAATAGAAACAATTCTTCAACAATTGATTAGGTTCATTCACAGAGTCACCACCTCCTCAAAGAGGACAAAATCTTCAAGCAATTGAAAGCTCCTCAAAGATCAAACACTTTTCTAAGTCTATTCCACCAACAGAATCACTGTTATTTTACAAAACATCTAGATATGTTTTCATCAGCTCAGAGATATAAAGAGTCACCACCCAAGAATGGGAAATAGAATACGAATGCACAGAATGGTACTTTTTATGCAAATAACAAGTGAAAGTCTCAACTCTCACGGGATCTAGATATACTAGACAATTTAAAACCTTGAAATGACACAAAATATCTAAGGATAAAACACTATTCTAGCCAACTCCCCAGTGGAGTCACCAATTTGTTGGTCTTTCCAACTGATTACCTATAATCCTCTAAAGATTTGTCAAATAATAATGATTGAGGGTTCTAGGGCAATGGCCAATGAACAAGAGTCAATTCAATGATAGTCCACTCCACTTTCTGGCTCTATTAAACCAAGGGGGTTGCCCTATTTACAATACTCAAAGATCTCCATCAGTTTACAACTGGAGTATTGTTTGATAGATCTTCTCTCAACTTGAAATAAAAAATTCATGAGATTCAAAACAATTTGGCAATGTTTCTTGACAACTATGGATTACAGGCTCAGGGAGTACGAATTCTAAAACTAGGGAATACATATAAAAACAAAAGATATTCATGATAATTTCTTAAAGAGTGGATCGATTCTTGGTGCAGGAGCACCTAATCCACAGTGGCCTCCATGAGGCATACAATTCATGTTGTGTTTGATGTTCATTTTTGTTGTTTCCAATAAGGTCCTAGAAGACCATTCATGTAATAAGTTCTATTTGACCAATGCATGTCATTTTAGTTTGTACCTAGGTTCATTTTTTAAGTCCCAAGGACACTTGTCAATCTGTAATCACAAAGGTTGTTAGGCAGTTAGGAGGTTGTTAGAGGGTTGTCTCCCAGCCACTTGGATCGATCTCCCAGCTGCTTGGAGTCAAGTTGGTACTACTCAAAGCGAGTAGATAAATGCCTAAGTTCAAATCAAATGTAAAAAGATCAGAAAGAAGTGTGATCTGTAATTGTAAAACAGAGCATCTGTGTGTGTACATTTCTGAAAGGCATAATAAACAAAGTTTTGTTCTGTGCATCTTTCTGTCATTCCAGATTTGCTAGGTTTTCTCTGTATAAATTAAATTTCTATTTTGTGGTCGATATGGGTTCTTAGTCCATTCCACTGGTTAGATTTCTTTGAAATCGGTGGAATGGCTGTACAGTTCTTTCATTTTTTTTGTTTTATTCGTTTAGGTGTTGTGTCTACAGGATCGCGTACAATGGTGCTGATAGATCCTAGCATCCTCATGTGTTAGGTTGGCAGAGTCAGAGGTCTGTGTAGTTGCAGAGTTGCAGGGGATCAAGACCATCAAGGGAGTATCGGCAGTTAAGCCAAAGGTGCTTTGTATGACCGGCACAGGAAGTCGAGCAAAGATCTGTTGAAAAGTCTTTTATAAAGAAATTGTGTCTAGATGCATTGATTTACCTCTAATCACCGGTGATACACCTGATCATGCGTTAGATGACCGGTTGGGAACAGTGACAGTTAAGTTCTACATCGGGAGGACTGAAGGTGTCAGAGAGAGAGGTCTGAAAGCTTCTGATAAAGGAAGTCTGGCCGATAGTGTATTAGCATATCAAGAAAGTCAATGGTCGGTCCTACCGAATGTATGTTCTACAAAGTATGTTGAGAGTGTATCTTCCAAATGTATATTCTAAATGCATGTTGCGAATGTATCTTTGGGATGTACATTGCGTATATACATTACGTTAGGTGCAAGAGGTGACTGGTAGCAACGGTGAAGCAAACCAGTGATCACAAGTCAACGAAAGCATATAAGTTGTTCCATCAGCGCATCGGCAGGAAAGACTTTGGTTTGACTGATGCAAGAAGTCTCGCCGAAGACAAAGCTTGGTGTTAAGTATATCAAGAAGAGATGCAAATCAGTGGAAGGGTTTTAAGTAACACCGACAGAAGAAGTCATAGCGAAGGAGGTGTCGGGGATACATTGGTGTAAGATAGGTCTATGGTAAGACTTGGGGAAGTCTTTCTGACATCGGTTGTCTTACCAATAGTGCAGTATATATATGTTTCGGTCTTACTTGGTCTAATGGACATTTCACCATTGTTGTGAAGTATCGTAGCAATTATTTGATTTCCTCTGTGTGCTCTACATCAAATTGGTATCAGAGCCCAGCAAAAGGTCTGGGCAGTTGTGTGTTCGGTTATGTCATTGAGAAGGCAGAAGTAGAAGAACTGAGAGGTTAGCAAGATGCCTCCAAAAAGTACTGGCACTGCTAGAGAGTTACGAGAGATGAAGGAAAAGAATGCTAAAGAAATGAGGGAGATGAAAGAGCTCACATAAGCCCTTCAAGCCAGGCTTGCAGCCTTGGAGACAAACAAAAGAAGGGAAGTGGAAGAAAGTGAATCAGAAAAAGAAGAGGATGGTGAAGAGTTTGAAGATGTAGATGAAGATCTAGATCCTGAAGATTAGAGATTTGCAAAACTATTAAGGGCAGTCAAGAATGACAAACCTAAGGTAAAGATTGATGTTCCAAGGTATGGTGGAAGTTTAAATGAGGAAGAGTTACTGGATTGGATTGCTGCATTAGATAATCATTTTGAATGTGAGGAAGTTCCTAAGGAGCAGAAAGTAAAGATTGCAAAGACCAAATTGGGAGGTCATGCCTTGGTATGGTGGGATTACATACAGTCAGAGAGGAGAAAGCAAGGAAAGTCAAGGATTTCTTCATGGGACAAGATGGTAGCAAGAATCAAAGGTAAATTCTTACCCAGGGATTATGAAGTTCAAATGTTTAAAAAGGTTCAATTTTTAAGACAAAAAAGAAATGGATGTGAAAGCATATACTAAGGAATTTTATAAATTAAGTATGAGGTCTGGTCATCATGAGAATGAGGTTGAAAAGGTTGCTAGATACTTGGTTGTTTTGAGATTGAATATACAAGATGAACTAGTTTTGGCTAACCCTAGGAGTGTGGAAGAATGTTATCAAATGGCAATCAGGATTGAGGAGAAGATGAAAAGGAGACAGGATAAGTCCATGAGGGGAAGAGGCAGCAATATAAGGGGGAGAGGATCAGCCCCTACAACAAGGCAAGCCAATGAGAACCAAGAAGAGACTAGTAAACAACAAGAGTAGTCTGATTTCAGGGGTGGATGGAGAGGTACAAGAGGTAGATTTGGAGGTGGAAGAGGTTCTAATACATTTTTAGGAAAGTGCTATACTTGTGGTGAGTTTGGTCATCCATCCTTCAAGTGTCCTGAAAAGTTTGGTGCTACTTCAAGTGGGGGTGAGAAGAAGTGAAAAGAGAGTTCAAATTGTGCAAGAGGATGCAGGGAGTGTGACATCTCCTGAAATAAATTTGGCATCAGAAACGGGAGAATGTTTTATGATCAAGAGGACGTTGTTCAAAGCACCAATGAAGACTGAACCATCACAGAGGAGAGGTCTTTTCAGGATCAATTGCAAAAGCAAAGGTAAAGTATGCAAGGTAGTAATAGATTCTGGTTCAACAGATAATATGGTATCTCAGGAAATGGTGGATAAATTGAACATAGAAAGGATTCTTCATCAAACTCCTTACAGGGCATCTTGGGTAAGTGACAGTCAATCACTTTTAGTAAGTGAACAAGCATATGTTGATTTTTAGATTGGAGAATATAAGGAGAGAATTTTATGTGATATTTTGCCCATGGAGTGTTGTCACCTACTTTTAGGTAGGCCATGGCAATTTAATAGGCAAGCATTATATGATGGATATGCTAACACATACACCATCAAGAAGGATGGGTGGACTTTTGTGATGACACCATTGCAGGAGGATGCTATAGCAAAGAAGGCAGCCAAGGTCATCTTAGTGGGTAAGAAAGAGTTTGTGCAGATCAATTAAGCAGAGACAAAGAAAGTTGAGGGTACCTCAAGGAGTGGGGTTACTAAGGATCAAAGTTTGAAGGTGATTTCAGTTTTGCATGATGAAGATCAGATGGATCAGCAGAAGGTCACAGAGCAAGTCTGCAAGCAGCCACAAGTTGATTGGAAAGACAAGGATGCTATCATAGTAGGGACCATTGTTTGCCCTCTAGAGCCAACAAGAGTTGAAAGACAAACATATTCTACTATAACAGCAGTACAAGGAGCATTAACCAGGGTTTCCAATGCAGGTGTTCAGACAGAGATGATAGTAAGATAGAATGGCAAGCAAAGGATAGGTCTGGTTGCAAGCACTCACTCATGGCAAGGTGTGAGTAGAGCCTACAATTCTAGGCATGAGTCTTTGATTCCCTGGAAGCAGGCTACAGTCCAAAGATTATGGGGAAGACATGAGCCAGCAGAGGATAAAGGTGGACCAAGACAAAGCATTAACTCATGGGGCATGAGTTCTTTTCTTGGTGGGTGTATGGTGCAAGAGCACCTAATCCACAATGGCCTCCATGAGGCATACAACTTCATGTTGTGTCTGATGTTCATTTTTGTTGTTTCCAATAAGGTCCTAGAAGACCATTCATGTAATAAGGTCTATTTGACCAATGCATGTCATTTTAGTTTGTATATAGGTTCATTTTGTAAGTCCCAAGGACACTTGTCAATCTATAATCACAAAGGTTGTTAGGCAGTTAGGAGGTTGTTAGAGGGTTGTCTCCCAGCTGCTTAGATCAATCTCCCAGCCGCTTGGAGTCAAGTTGGTACTACTCAAGGTGAGTAGATAAATGCCCAAGATTAGATCGAATGTAAAAAGATCAGAAAGAAGTGTGATCTGCAATTGTAAAATAGAGCATCTGTGTGTGTACATTTCTAAAAGGCATAATAAACAAAGTTCTGTTCTGTGCATCTTTATATCATTCTGGATTCGCTAGGTTTTCTCTGTATAAATCAAATTTATGTTTTGTGGTTGAGATGGGTTCTTAGTCCATTCCACTGGTTAGATTTCTTTGAAATCAGTGGAATGGTTGTACAGTTCTTTCATTTTTTTTGTTTTGTTCGTTTGGGTGTTGTGTCTACAGGATTGCGTACAATGGTGCTGATAGATCCTAGCATCCTCATGTGCTAGGTTGGTGGATTCAGAGGTCTGTGTAGTTGCAGAGTTATAGGGGATTGAGACCATCAGGGGAGTATCGGTAGTTAAGCCAAAGGTGCTTTGTATGACCAACACAGGAAGTCGGGCAAAGATCTGTTGAAAAGTCTTTTATAAAGAAACTGTGTTTAGATGCATTGATTTACCTCTAATCACCGGTGATACGCCTGATCATGCTTTAGATGACCAGTTGGGAATAGTGACAGTTAAATTCTACATCGGGAGGACTGAAGGTGTCAGAGAGAGAGGTCTGAAAGCTTCCGATATAGGAAGTCTGGCCGATAGTGTATCGACATATCAAGAAAGTCAATGGTCGGTCCCACCGAATGTATATTCTGCAAAGTATGTTGAGAATGTATCTTCCTAATGTATATTCTGAATGCATGTTGCGAATGTATCTTTGGGATGTACATTACGTATATACATTATGTATATACATTGCATTAGGTGCAAGAGATGACTGGTAGCAATGGTGAAGCAGACCGGTGATCGTAAGTCAATGAAAGCATATAAGTTGTTCCATCGGCGCATCAGAAGGAAAGACTTTGGGTTGACCGATGCAAGAAGTCTCACCGAAGACAAAGCTTGGTGTTAAGTATATCAGGAAGAGATGCAGATTGGTGGAAGGGTTTTGAGTTACGTCGACGGAAGAAGTCATAGCGAAGCAGGTGTCAGGGATACATCGGTGTAAGATAGGTCTACGGTAAGACTTGGGAAATTCTTTCTAACATCAGTTGTCTTACCGATAGTGTAGTATATATATGTTTCGGTGTTGCTTGGTCTAATGGACATTTCACCATTGTTGTGAAGTATGGTATCAATTATTTGATTTCCTCTGTGTGCTCTACATCAATTCTGGTAGGTGGTAACTTTCTGATTGGTGCCTATCCAGGGTGCAAAGTCAATCTTAGATACCAAATACATCCAACATATCAAATGGATTTAATCACAAGGCTCATTATGTTAATATTGTGCACTAGACATTCCTAATTAGATTTTTTATTTAAATTTTACTTAGAGATCCAGAATATAATAATTAGAATCCTAATTCTTGTATTTGTAATTTAATCTACCCCTTAAGCAGATGCTAAAAACAAGAAACCAACCATGTCCTTTATACAGAGATGAAATCAATATGACTTTCTATTAATTTCAAGAAGAATTTCAATACAATATATGGAGACAAAATGAATTAGAATTCACGTATTATATTTGCTTGCTCTGACCAAAACATAGATATGCAAAAATGTATCTGATACATCAAACTTTTCCTATTCCCTTGAAAATAGCACTACAAATCAATATGCTAAGACCAGAGACATAGAAACATCGAATGCTTAATACACATGAGAACATCCCTTTTATAATTGCAAGGGGTCTCTTACAATCATTGAGAAAACAAGCACAAGCAACCACATTCTGTTGAGGAAACCATCATTTGAGGAATCAAAATCATTTTCCATAGTGGAAAGGCAAAACTGCATTTTGTCTTATATGCTCTAGCTTTCTAGCATGGTAAAGGAGTAATCATATGTTATCCTCCTAGAACATGGGCCATATTATGCCATGTAGGAATTTAAGTACAACCAATTTCTATTATGGTTCACCCCTTCAAACATGGGTTTGCATGACTCCCCATCTTTCGATTTAGGGCTGCCAACTACCAGAACCTTCAAGGTTCTTGAGGCAACGACCTATTACTAAAATAGGTAGCAGGTGAAATCTCCTTTGTGAGGAAGTAGCTACAAGAATCACTATGAACTAGACAAAAAACTAATTATTGTTGTCAATTTCCCTCTATTTCCTCATCACCAACTGGACCCTCCTGATGAAATATCCTCCATTTGTCACAGCTGGGTCTTTGATGAGTACCATCTACATGAGGGAGGAGAAGAGGGATCAATGAGGTAACTCCTCCTCTTTACCCTGAATAAAGACTCACAACAACACAAAGCTATTGGATTCTCCAGACAACCAACATTTTCCCTCTTGAGAATGACACTATGTAGAAGCGAGGAAATAAAAGCAAGTTGCCCATTATTTCTTCTCACTTTGCCTTTTCCCCAAACCATCAATTCCTTTAAACACTCCCCTTGTGTTTGACTTTGTATGAACAGAGTAGCATCCAAGAAAACAAGGAGGCATGTCCTAGGAAATTAGATGACATATTAAGCATAACCAAAAAGGAAATCCTCTGCATTATGTCTCTAGAAAAGAATGGTGTACATAATGCACACATGAGCCTCCATTTCTAGTAAAAAGCATATAGACTTCTATGCTTAAGTAACGTTCCTCTTTTAGTATTTTAATCATTCTGTCTCAGCTACCTATACCAGTAATGTACTAAATCTTCAATTGGTTGTCTCTACAAATAATAATTGGTTCCCAAAAGTAGAAAAGGAGGCACAGTAGTCTTGACATCAACCACATTTTACCTTGATTCAATACCCCTATAGAGAGGGTCAATCAAATCAATTTATCATAGCTAGATAAGTAGCATTGAAACCCCAGAAAGTAGTATACTCAAGAACCATATAACACATCTTTGTACCATGGCTATAGACACTTTCTTCAAAACCTAGATGTGACTTAGTACCTTTTCATCTTTACTTGTGTGACGAGGAAAACTTGTGTTTAACAAAGACCCTATTTGCATAATGAGAACATTGTTGCCAACTTCTAGTTTTGGCATTTTATCCACCTCAATACTACACCCTATCCTGTTCAAACTGAGTGTCAGGTGAAAAATATATGACAATTATGGATACTAGGTCTCCAAAAAACTCTTTCCCACTCTGTCAGTCCCCTTTCAAACTCACCATTCTTAATTTGGTGGATGTGAACCTAAGCAATGGGATTTTCACCTGGCATAATGGAAGGTGTGGAAATGACTATCTCAGAAAGGTTAGACAAGTTTCTTGTGTCAAACTTTTGGATTGGCAACTAGACAAGTCTTCTTCTGAGATCTTCGGGTGGAGAGGTTTAGATCATTGGCCTATCAAGTTTTCATCTTCATTGTTCTATATGCCCAAAAAGCCTCCTTTAAAGTTCCAGCTTATGTGGCTTCATGAATCTAGTTTGCACAAGCTTATAGAGGCATGGTGGTTAGAAGGGAAGTTAGCTTTCAGTACTGCTATGTTCTCCTTCTTCGAGTGGCTCCAATTTGTCAAATTTAAACTTAGGAAATGGAATGGAAACTCTTTTGGAAATCTTTTTCAAATTAAAAACCATTTGTAGGGTGAGCTTGATAGAATCACTTTCAAAATTAAGGAAGAGGGGCTGATAGAGGATATGTTGTTGGAAGAGTCTAGGTGATCCAGGGAATTGTTTGAATGATAGTTGAGGGAGGAGATTTTATGGAAACAAAAATCTCATCTTGATTGGCTCTAGGAAGGGGACAAAATTACGTCTTTTTTCATAATTCTATGAAGAAGTATAGAAATAGTAAGTTATGGCCTCTCTCCTCTTAGCTCAATGTGAATAGTTAACCTATTTTCAAGCAATTTCTAAGGAAGCTATTAGGTTCTATTCTTCTCTATTCACAGAAAATGTTCCTCAATCTCTGGTTGAAGAAAATCTTGTGCTTGATTGCATCTCTACTTTGGTGTCTGATGATATGAATAAATCTCTCTTAGCCCTTGTTTCTATGGAAGAGCTTGAGACTTTTGTTTTTAAGATGAAAACGGTAAAGCTCTAGGCCCTAATGGTTTTCCTATAGATTTATTTTAGGAGTTTTGAGAAATCCTAAAATCATATATGTTAGAGGTGCTTAGAGAATCACATTCTAACAAACAGATGCTCAAGTACATTAACTTAACATTTCTTGCTTTAATTTCTAAAAATGAAGGTGTTAATTCTTTAGATTTTTTCCATCCTATCACCTTATGTAATGTGACCTACAATATTATTACTAAGCTCATTGCAGAGAGGTTGAAAAATTGTCTATCTCCCTTGATTTCTCTAGAGCAAGGGGGTTTTGTGAAAGGAAGGTAGATTTTGGATGGTATACTAGTGGTGGTTGAGGTTATCCACTCCATGTCTACTTACAAGGAAGATGCCATCTTCATCAAATTGGCTATGTCTAAGGTCTATGACAGGGTCAATGTTGAACACACAAGAATACTGAGAGGGAGGTGAATCAATATTCTATCAAATCCCAAAACTCCAAAGAAGATTAGACTTAAACATTATAGCATTAACATAAACATGAAAGATCAACACAATGCACGTCAACACATAAAACCAGATATATGTGGAAAACCCCAAAAGGGTAAAAACTACGGTGAGGATTAACTCACAATATATGAATCTCACTACTATAAATATTACAACTTTGTTTTAGGGCTACAACCCAAGGAAGCTACTACTCCTTGCTGACTTTGTTTTAGGGCTATAACCCAAGGAAGCAACTACTCCCTGAAGACTTTGTTTTAGGGTCACTCCCAACGAAGATACAACTCCCTGCATACTTTGTTTTAGGGCTACAACCCAAGGAAGCAACTACTCCCTAAACTGAGAATTAACTTTGAAATGATTACAGTAGGACATTCCTTCTACTACCTAAAAACTGACATTAAAGGTCACACTTTTGATGATTGAAATTCTACCTGTTCACTTCTCTTAATATGACTGAATCAGTTAGGCACACTCTTCACTTCCCTTCTATCACAAAAATGTCTTTAAGATGAATCCAGACAGTCCTTATTGCTTCTGCTCTTTCTCCTTTAGTTGCACATCATAATGCATATCATATTCATATTCTGCTCTTCACACACTCATATTCTCATCTTCATAATCATACTTCACCTAGATTACCTAGGTTTACAATATATACATGATATTATATTAATTACATTACAATTTGGCCAATGCAAAAAGAATATTGCAATTTACAAGTCAGCCAAAGATCACACAACATGAAACATGTAGAGCGCAAGCCCTATCATGAACTACACACAACACCAGGAAGAGAAACATGCCTTGCAGACCCCAACACATGCATAACCTAGTCCAAAACATCCTTCACAACATCATCCTTCAAATAATAACATCTACATGTTATGTTCATTTTGAAATAGGTCATCCTTAAGAAAGAGCACATGAAGCTTCTAGCACAACAGTCATTTCAACTTGGTGGTACTCATGAAAGATTGAACATTGCTTGTGCTTCTCCCAAATGAGTCGATAGGACCTATACACCATATCCAAACACTCCTTGCACTCCACACAACAAATACTTTATGCCACACACTTTCAACATACCTTAGTTGGCCAGGAAAAGGCATAACCCAACAACACCATCATTCAGGACCACAGCCAATTCTGGAGAAAGTAGAAAACTCCTTGTGGAGCATCAGGAAACATCACAAGACCATCAAGATTGTCTTCCATCAGCTAATCTACCAATAAATGCAGCAATAGGTTGGTGCACATCACAACAGGTTGTCCTCGGTGTTGACTCCTAAAATAAATACAACCCTAAACCCTAAAACATTCTTAAATCACCTGGGCTAGGGACAATCGTTCTATATGAATGGAAGAGATTTATCAACAAGTTCAAGGTGATTTTGGGAAACCTATAGGAGTGGGTTAACTCCTTTGCACTTCAAGCTCAGCTTAAACTTAGGAGGGATATTCCAAGGGGTATACATGAACATATATTAGGTTCAAACTAGATGAACAACTAAAAATAACAAGACAACCAAACCTAAATTGCCTACTAGAGTACAAAGATTGTCATTGGACCTAAAACAACTGATTATCATTAGTAACCCCTATATGGATGATAAAAGGGCACTCCCATTGACATTAGAAGGTGCAGGTATGCTTGTTTGCAAGACAAACAAATTAATTACTTTCTTCACACATGATAAATTTGTTTTGATTTTTAAGAGTGTGGGTGATCATGGAAACCTTCAGACCAGTGCCTAATATATATTGGGTTGCAGAATCCACAATCCAACAAAAGGAAGAAAACAACAAGACAAACGAAACATGCACTTTCAAGATATTCAGATGTAATAAAAACAAAAATCAATGGAGAATATGCTTAGTAATCCTTCATCAATATACAATCAATCATCTACAACCATAAAAGAGATCATCACATAGTATGTAATGTTTTAAGAACCCGTTCATTCATTTGATCAATGGTTACAGTCATACCACAGAGTGTGGCAAGAGGAAACCCTAAAAGGAATTCAAAATTTCCTTGAGAGATTACATAAGAAGAAGGAGTTCATACACTGATAGCTATAATCAATATGATAAACCTTTGATAACCTGTGTCTTCACTACTGGAGAACTAGAACTTTTCTGCTATTTGAAACCCTAAAGAGCTCAACACTTGTCTGCCTGAAAAATACGCAAAAGACCAACCTTTTTTACATCTTACATTCATGCATATATAGCATCTAATTCTAATTGACCTAATTAGGTTACAAAAAATTTCCCCTAAGGCCCATGTCAGAAAATATCTCGGCTAGAAAAGATATTTATCTACCAGAAATAACTGCAAAAATATCTAGGAGCTGGAAGCAGATGGAAGATATTTTCTACCTTAATGCACACAATCGGTTTGCTGATCTACAACCATAAATGCAATAAATATTTGATAAGGAAGGGGTAGATGAGAGGTATAGCACTTGTATTGATGGCATATGAGACATCTCTTCAAATTCACCAAGCAAAGATTTTACAATACTTTAAATCTTGAACCCCTGAGTCTCTATGTCTTCATCGGCTCTGAATTCTTCAAAGAAATCAGACCCTGCAATGCCACCTAGCCGAGTTCGTACATCTTCCCACCTTCAAGATGTCTGAAAGCCCCTTTTGAATTTTAGCCATAGATAAGTCTTCCTTAAGATCAGCAGCTACCAAAATTCCCTTTTGATTTCACATTGAAGAAGAGCGCCAAAGATTCTGCTTACATGGCAGTATATCATGGTCACATAGTAGGAAGTGGGTCATCTTCATTTGGCTCCACAGGAGTGTGCGAAGCCCTCCATGTGGCTCTCCTTTCATAAATATTTTCATTATTCTCAGGAACAGGCCACATGTCCACATTTCGCAGCTGCGTAGTGAATCTTCCCTACAATCAAGATTCCCCTGCGACACTGTGCTACCGTCTGATTCTCATCAGCCCCACCTCTTCACTTCATCCTTTGACACTTGGCGTGATCTGCTTTAGTCAATTGGGTCACCGACCATATGGCCAAAGGCCACGACATACTTTATAGTTGTTTCTATTTCGCATCCACACAGTGGAACAATGATGTCACCTTTAATGGTCTGCAAACTTGCAACATCCTGCCATGTGGCACTTTCGGCCCCTATAAAGACTTACTACTTAAGACCTTATAAAGAACATGACTTTGACGGGCTAGAGTAGGTAAATACTAGGACTCGAGGCCAGTCATTTTATGATATATAAGGCTCAAGGTTACAACTTAGACGACCGGTAACCTGGGCTCGATAGTCAACAACAGATTATAACATTAGGTAAGATATGACCATAAAACCTAGGGCTAAAAGGGGAAATAAGGAAAATAGGAACCTTGGGAAACTTAGGACTTAGCCAATTTTTGAGCTTTTCCACCTTGCATTTCAAATGGAAAAGACATGAAAACCTATGAAATATGTATATGATAGGTTATATGCTATAGGTTCAAGTAGGAATATGAATTAGATATGAGAAGCAAAACAAGGCATTTTGGGGACTAATTTTTTAGGTGTCAACACTAGCTCTGGTTGGGGACGTGTGCCAAGCAGTAGCATAACAAGAATCTAGATCTCTAGGCAGATCAAAACAATGACACACAATAACCAAAACAAAACACCATCAAGACTAGCAATGGTCAAGACTACTCGAAGTCAAAATATATCAGATATAACAAGGTTTTACCACAAAATTTTAGGAAAATCATTACTTATGAGAAATAATGTTTCAAATGTTGCCCATGAATAGGTAGCTCCAACAATTCCCCTTCCACATTTCTAACATAAAAGGTGTCCTGACCAGCCTTCTCATCAATTTGATAAGGGCCTACCCATAGTGGCTCAAACTTACCATGTTTGTCCTTGTCTTCTGATTTGGTATTCTAGAGAAGAACCAAATCACCAATTTGAAAACACCTCTTAACCTCTCTCTTGTTGAATAGATGTTCCACTTGTTGTTGCCTTAGAAAGTTTTTTTCATGTGCCATCCTTCTGACTTCATCCAACTCTACTAACTCATGCATTCTCAATGACATAGCATTATCTCCATCTTCTCCTATTTGTTGCAACAATTGATACATAGGCAACTCCAGTGACATTGGCATTTTGGCCTCTTTCCCATATAATAATTCAAAAGGACTCTTGCCTATAGCACGTTTATAGGTGATCCTATCAATCCAAACTGCATACTTCAGCTTGTCATCCCACCTTTTCTTGTTTTCATCTAAAGTCCTCTTTAAAATTTTCATGAGGCTCTTATTGCTGGACTTAGCTTGTCCATTACTTTGTGGATGATATGGTGATGAATGAATCAAACTTATCCCTTACTTGAAACATATATTTACAATGTCCTGAGACCTAAAACACATAGCATTGTCTACAACAATTCTAGATGGCACACCAAATCTAGTTATCAGATTGTTCAACAGAAACTCAATTACTACCTTAGACTTGGCATTGCAAGTTGGAATAGCATCAACCCACTTAGTAAAGTAATCAGTTGCCACCAATATCCACCTATACCCATTGCTTGATCTCTCCTGAATTTCCCTTATGAAATCAATTCTCCATTGTTGAAATGGTGCTTCAATGGTAATATTCATAAGGGGAAGGGCACCTTGAAACTTCAACTTACCTACAAATCTTTGACAAGCATCACACTTTCTATTTTTTTTTTGCAACACCCTTGAAGAGACTAGGCCACCAAAAGCCTGCCCTAATGATCTTATGTGCTGTGGTCTTAGCATAAAAATGCCCACCGCAAACTGCTCAGTGATATTCATTAATGACTTGCTCAGATTGTTGCTGATCTAGACACTTTAATAACAATCCCTCATGATTTCTACACATTAAAATACCTTGGATCAAGACAGACCTTTGGGATTGTAGTTTGAGTATCCTTTGCTGAGTTACACTCATGCCCTGGGGGCAATGCATGTTGACAAGATAAAATATAATATCCCTATACCATGGGTCATTTGTCAAAGCACACACATCAACAAGTTGAGAAGCATTTACCTCATTTACCTTAATTACATCTAAGTTAGAATTTGCCATCAACTTAGCTAAACACTAGCCTCTAACCAGTTTGGTGATCTATATATCCATGTCATATTCCTGGATCATGTTGATCCATATGCATCTCCTACCTAAAGCTTCTTGTTGTATGAGGATATCCTTCACAGCTATGTGTGGCACATATGCTATGATCTTGGCACCCATGCAGTAAGATCTAAAATTCTTTATGGCCTTAACCAATGCATAGGCATGCTTCTCCATTATGGAATAATTCAATTCAGCAGCCTATAAAGATTTGCTATAGAACCCAATAGGTTGTTCAAATCCATCTTCATTCTTCTGAAGAAGAACAATAGAAATAGTACAAAAAGAAGCAAAGGAAAACAACTGAAGAGGTTTTAAATAATCTGGACTTATTAATACAGGTGCCTCCTTGATAGCTTCCTTAATATCCCAGAATGCTTCAGATGATTCTTTATCCCATACAATAGATTGCCCTTCCTTAAGCATTTTAGAAATGGCCTTAGTCTTTTCGGCAAAATTAGGAACAAATCTCCTAACAAAGTTGATTTTCCTAAAAAAAGACTATATTCCTTTAACTAATTTGGGTTGTGGAATGAGATAAATAGCCTTGACTCATTCTGGATCTATCCTTATCACATCTTTTGACACAATGTGCCCAAGTAACTTGCCCTCTTCAACTCTAAACTAATATTTTTAGGATTAAAAGAAATCCCATATTCTCAGCACCTCTAGAAAATTACTTCAAGATGCTTGCAGTGCTCACCTCTTTCTTTTGAGAATGTTGTCAAGTCATCCTAATAAACCACCATGATCTCATCAATGAGACCAGCAAAAGCTACATCCATAGCTAGCTAAAATGTTGACCCAGCATTCTTCAAACCAAATGGCATTTTGAGGTATATATAGGTCCCCCAAGGAGTAGTGAATGTTGTTTTGTGTTGTTCAGACTCTTTGACCAACACCTAGTTGTATCCAGAGAATCCATCCATCATTGACATCAACTTTGAACCAATAACCCTTTGTAATAAATGGTCCATGCTTGGGTGAGGGTAATTATCTGTAAGGGATTTGATATTCAAATTTCTAAAATCAACACAAAACCTGATTTCCCCACTCTTCTTTCTTACCGGGAGAAGGTTGGATACCCACTTAGAATGTCTAATAGGTTTTATAATGCTTCCTCTTTCATCTTTAACATTTCCTTTTGCATCTTGGGAGAAATGGTAGGATTTATAGGCCTCTATTTTTGCCTAAATGGTTTTGTATCAGGTTCAAGGGGAATGGTATGCTAAAACAAATCCTCCCTATAAGCCTTAAGCTCCTCATAGGACCATGCAAAACACTTCTTGAATTTTTTGAGTAGAGCAATTAGCATTTGCTTCTCATGAGGCTTCAATCTCTTCCCAATGTCTCCCTAGTTCCAAGGTTTACACCTTCAACATTATCATCTATAACAGGTTTACTTTTACTCTTCCATCAGTCTGAGTTGTCAAACACTCTTTCTAATGCTACCAGCCTTCTTGGAATAGTATTAGTCTTTAATTGCACAACCTCACTACCAAACAAAGTTTCCTTACCATCTGTCACTTCCATCATTGGCTACCAATCAATAAATTGATTTTCAAATTCATCCATGCAATTCATAAAACTAAAAATTTGATTAGTGTCATTGAAAACCTACCAACTATAAATGTTATCATGAATTGTTGGCCTTGTGAGTACCTGCATAGCATATTAGTCATGGGGAAAATTCATTTGAGGTTCAAATTTTGAACCAATGATAGCAAGGGAATCATCTCCTTCATTTTTTGTTCTTTCAATCCATTCAATTCTAATGGAATCAAACAATCCCATTGTGTCCCAGATTGCATTTCGGTACCCTCTAAGTCTTTTTTCTTTGGCAGAAAATATCTTTCTAATCTACTGCAGAATCAATTCTAAATCACCAAGTATTTTCAGACACGTGATTCCATGTTTATGGGCAATATTTAAGCCCAGCAATAGTGCCTCATATTTAGCCACATTGTTGGTGCACTAAAAAATTAAGTCTAAAAGACTTGCCAAACTTATCACCATTAGGTGCTATTAGGACAATACCAGCACCTAAACCTTCCCTTGAATATGCACCATCAAAATATAGAGTCCATAAATTAGTTCTATCATAATCAGGAGTAACAGGGTTAGAAGGTAAAGCCTCCAAATTGGGATTATGATCACTGATATATCCCATGAAATGGTCTATGTCAGTGTCAAAGAAATTCGCATGATCATCCTCTGTTTTGTATCTATCTTCTATGTGTTCATCTTCTACCTTTTGTTCCCTATACAACTTTACGTCTACACCCTGTACTCAAATAGTGGCATATGAGAGATCCATCTGGATACTTCCACCCATAGAGGCTGCCCTTTTTCTTGATAGCAGCATACCCCATTTAGCAGGGCAATCCACAATGATTATGTCTATTAAAAATGACTTGTCAGGATAGGCAGCCAAATTGACCTCAACATCCTTGACAAGACCAATCACATTTACTTCTCTAGAGTCCATAGAAAAACACTTGCTAAAAGACTTGGACACCTTCAATCCTAATTTATTCATTATAGACAAGGGCATAACATTACTAGAAGCACTAGAGTCAAGCATGCAGTTTTGTAGTAGCCACCCATTTATAATCAATGTGGTGAAAAAGGGGTCAACTCCCATCTTGTTGTTGGCAACAGTTGATCCCAAATATACTTCTATGGTCTCATCATTACTGAGTTCAACAACAGGTTGTTTTTGTGCTTCTATGGCAGTAATAAGAGACCCTGCTCTATCCCTATGCTCAGGGATCCTAAGGAGTTCCACTATTGGCACAGAAATTATAATTTGGCTAAATACTTCAGCCATGTCAATAGGGAGATAGTTTGGCAAAGGAGTATTAGATGAAATAGTTACATCATTTGTAGAAGGAATATAAGGTATTACTTGAGAGGATGAAATATCCTTACCTTCTTCCTGTATCTTCTCTTTCTCTTTTTTTTATTCCTTTTGGACTTGAGGCTGATCATGCTTATTATAATCTTTTGGATAATGGACCCCTAGAATAGGCGAGGTAACTGGTTGCACCTTTGATGTTGGGTTCTTTTGTACATATTTATGTTTTGTTGGTATAGGCTGCACTAAAAGCTTCTTCTTTTCATGTATAGTCTTCTTTGGAATAGTATTGCTCTTTTGTCCCTCATCCTCCTTCTGTCTCTTCTTGCCATCATCTAATGTATCCTATTTTGGCTTAGCAATAGGAGAGTTTTGCATAGGCACTTGCCTGTTTCTCAACTAATAGCCCCCTTGAACTTGCAAGATAGCAGCATTAATGAGAGCTTTCACATCCTTCTCAGAAGGTCTAGATTGTTTTTGCTTCCTTTGCATGAGATCCCTCAAGTGCCCAAAATCATGAGCGGGCAAGTGGTATCTCTTTTGACCTTCATCATGATTATATTGGAAAATATGATCATCATCCTCATAGCTGTCATAATTTATATCATGACCCATATGCTCAAACCCATGGTTATCAAACTGATTGATCTCCTCATAATATTCAACTCCACTCTCTTTATTGGAAAATTCCTCATCTCTACTCATTGAATGAGCAACTGCATAGTTTGTTGGGTCATGGGGTAAGAAACACACTTGGCACCAAAGACTCTCATCTTAAAAATTTGCTTGATCCTTAGTTAATGGATCAGGGGTATCCCTTCCAAGATTTTTAAAACTAACATGCCTAGGAGCATCTTGTCTGTTATTTTGTTGTGGTCTCTTAGGCCAATCTGTATTGTAAGGTCTGTTATGTAGTCTTTGACCTTCATTGAAATGTGTTGCAGTACCTTGAGGTGGTAGCCCTTTGTCATTTCAAGCAACTTTGTAGGATAAATCTTTCATAACCCCCATAAGCTTATCCAACTTGTCTTCAGTAGTGAGAGGCTTGTTACAAATTACCCTATCTGGCTGAGAAATCTTTACATCAGATCTCTTAACATGTTTACATGAGACTCTCATGTTACTTTCAATATTTATAGTCACAACATAGGCCTCTCTCAGTGTTTGAGGACTCTTATCCCTTAAACAATAACCAATCTTAGAATCAAAGGCACCATAGTATAAAACTAAACACATGGATTCATTAGGTCTCATCTAAGGTGGCACTTTTCTCATTGTCATAATGAATCTACCATTGAAGTCAGCAACAATTTCATTGATTCCCTTCTTGATTGTTGTGAGCTCATGGATAGCAAATTTGGGGTCAATCCTATCCCCATACTGTAATCTGAATGCTCTCATGAACTCTTCCCATGATTCAATGCTATTATCATGGAGTGCCTTGTACCTTTTTTGCCACTTTCTTCTAATGAATGTACAAACATCTTCATCATCACATCTTCATCCTCAATCTCGTACTCATCTGTGACATTAATGACGTGTCTCAAGTGTTCCTCACCAATGACTACATTATTACCTTGAAACCTAGGAATTTTCCCTCTAATCTCAATTGGAATGGGATTAGGAAAATTAGGTATGCCAATAAATTCAAGTTATTTGTACATTTCAGCCCCCAATGGTTGCCTCTATGAAGAAACCTTTGTGCTTGTCTTCTGAATGGAGACCTAACATTCTGAATATTGCCATGTTGCTGATTCATTTGATTCTGCAGGGGCTGACTTTGCATACCTTGAACATGGGCATTATTCACACCCTACTGTCCCATTTGTTGTTGTCTGGATTGGCCTGAAAGTTAGGGTCCTACTAATTATGTTGTTGATGTTGTTGTCTTTGTTGTTGTTGAGGTATATGGACTTGGTGTTGAATATTTTGATCTACCTGGGTCTGCTGAGCAAGTTGATCTTGTTGTTGTTGAAGTAAGGCTTGCACCTTTCTCTGCCTATTCCTGATATGATCAAGCAAATCCAGCTCATCCTGGATTCTCCTTTCTCTTTCCTCATCATCAGGTTGCTACTATTGATCACCCTCATTTGGGACAGTATCATGCTGGCTTTTAATTGTCCTTGTGGGAGAATTAGGATATCTGATATTTTGATATGCTTCTTCATTATCATGGGGCATCCTAAACATCCTCACATAGAACTCATTAGATCTATCCCTACTCACTCTGCCAATAACATTTTCATTTATCTGGACATCATATCCATCAATATTCATTCTCCTACTCATTCTGAGTATATTATCAGCAAAGTCCTTAGAAGTATATTGATATTCACTTCTGAGGCCAATAAATGCATTATCTTGGGTATTCCTTCAGGGTACCATACCAGGTCTTCTTTCCCTATATCTACCCCTTGTATTTCTTATACTTCTAGAGGACTCCCCATGTCCAGGTTGTCTATGGTTTCTTCCTCTATCCATTTCAATACTCTTGAAAATTGATTTTCTAGGTTTCTTACTTGACAGAGTCGCACTTCCCTGATGGGAAGAACAGAGTCCTCAAAAGTATACTGATATTCACTTCTGAGGCCAACAAATGCATTATCCTGGGTATTCCTTGAGGGTACCATACCAAGTCATCTTTCCCTATATCTACCCCTTCTATTTCCTATACTTCTAGAGAACTCCCCATATCCAGGTTGTCTGTGGTTTCTTCCTCTATCCATTTCAATACTCTTGATAATTGATTTTCTAGGTTTCTTACTTGACAAAGTCACCACTTCCCTGATGGGAAGAACTTCTTCTTTAGTGACTATTGCAAAGATTTTCAAATCCTTTAATTCGTTCCCCAGCAACGGCACCAGAAAGAGTGTTGACTCCCAAAATAACTACAACCCTAAACCCTAATACATTCCTAAATCACCTGGGCTAGGCATGGTCATTCTAGACGAATGGAAGAGATTTATCAACAAGTTCAAGGTGATTTTGGGCAACCTATAGGAGTGGCTTAACTCCTCTGCACTTCAGGCTCAGCTTAAACCTAGGAGGGATATTCCAAGGGGTATACCTAAACAGGTATTAGGTTCAAACCAGATGAAAAAACTAAAAATAACAGGACAACCAAACCCAAATTGCCTACTAGACCCCAAAGATTGTTACTAGACCTAAAACAATTGGTTGTCATTAGTAACCCCTATATAGCTGATAAAAGGGCACTCCCATTGACATTGGAAGGTGCAAGTATGCTTGTTCACAAGACATACAAATTAATTACTTTCTTCACACATGATAATTTTGTTCTAATTTTTAAGAGTATGGGTGATCATGCAAACCTTCATACCGGTGCCTAATATATATAGGGTTACGGAGTCCATAGTCCAACAGAAGGAAGAAAACAACAAGAGAAATGAAACATGTACTTTCTAGATATTTAGATGCAAGAAAAACAACAATCAATGCAGAATATGCTTAGTAATCCTTCATCAATATACAATCAATGATCTACAACCATAAAAGAGATCATCACATAGCATGTAATGTTTTAAGAATCTATTCATTCATCTGATCAATGGTTACAGTCATACCACAGAGTGTGGTAAGAGGAAACCCTAAAAGGAATTCAAAATTTCCTTGAGATATTACATAAGAAGAAGGAGAAGTTCATACATTGATAACTATAATCAATATGATAAACCTTTCATAACTTGTGTCTTCACTACTAGAGAACTGGAGCTTTTCTACTATTTGAAACCCTAAAGAGCTCTACACTTGTCTGCTTGAAAAATACCCAAAAGACCAACCTTTTTTACATCTTACATTCATGCATATATAGCATCTCATTCTAATTGACCTAATTAGGTTACAAAAAAATTCCCCTAAGGGCCATGTCAGAAAATATCTCAACCAGAAAAGGCGTTTATCTACCAAAAATAATTGTAAAAATATCTAGGATCTGGAAGCAGATGGAAGATATTTTCTATGTTAATGCACACAACGGGTTTGCTGATCTGCAACCATAAATGCAACAAATAACTAAGAAGAAAGGGGTAGTTGAGAGGTATAGCACCTACATTGATGGCATATGAGACACATCTCTTCAAATTCACCAAGCAAAGCTTTTACAGCACTTTAAATCTTGAACCCCTGAGTCTCTGTGTCTTCATCAACTCTGAATTCTTCGAAGAAATCGGTCCCTTCAATGCCACCTGGCCAAGTTCGCGCATCTTCCCGCCTTTGGGATGTCTGAAAGTCCCTTTTAAATTTTAGTCATAGATAAGTCTGCTTTAAGATCGACGGCTACCAAAATTCCCTTTTGATTTCACATTGAAGAAGAGTGCCAAAGATTCTTCTTACATGGTAGTATATCGCGGTCATGCAGTAGGAAGTGGGTCATCTTTATTTGGCTCCGTGGATGTGCACTAAGCCCTCCATGTTGCTCTCCTTTCATAAATATTTTCATTATTCCCAGGAATAGGCCACGTGTCCACATTTCATAGTCACGCAGTGAATCTTCCCTACAAGCAAGATTCCCTTGCGACACTGCACTACCATCCAATTCTCATCAGCCCCACCTCTTCGCTTCATCCTTTGACACCTAGCGTGATCTGCTTCAATCAACCGGGTCACCAACCATATGGCCAAAGGCCACAACATACTTTATAGTTGTCACTATTTCATAGCACACAGTGGAATGATGATGTCACCTTCAATGGTCTGCAGGCTTGCGACATCCTGCCATGTGGCACTTTCGGCCCCTACAAAGACTTACTACTTAAGACCTTATAAAGAACATGACTTCAATGGGCTAGAGTAGGTAAATACTAGGACTCGGGGCCAGTCATTTTATGATATATAAGGCTCAAGGTTACAAGTTAGATGACTGGTAACTTGGGCTAGATAGTCAACGGCAGATTATAACATAAGGTAAGATATGACCGTAAAAGCTAGGGCTAAAAGGGGAAATAAGGAAAACAAGAACCTTGGGAAACTTAGGACAACCAATTTTTGGGCTTTTCCACCTTGTATTTCAAATGGAAAAGGCATGAAAACCTATGAAATATGTCTCTAATCAGTTATATGCTATAGATTCAAGTAGGAATATGAATTAGATATGAGGAGCAAATAGGGCATTTTGGGGATTGATTTTTTAGGTGTCAACACTGGGAACAAATAGGCATCCGAAACTATTTGTAGCACACTATCATTTGAAAACTAAACTTGTGGACCACCAAATCATCTAAAACTGCAAGGTAGCATGCATTGAACATCTTTGATCATGTTCACAAAATTGCATGAGAAAACCTTCACTTGTAGAGGAATGTGGAGCATTCGAATCAGCCTTCATCATCATATTACTTTGCCAGAGCACAAACCGGAACTCTGTTACATGTAACTTTCACTGCTGAAGATATAATGACTTGAACTCTTGGATATAACACCTTCAAAACATACTCAATTCAACTTTTGAACCACATGACCATATCTTCAAATACAGAGGAATGTGGAGCATTTTGCTGAGCATTCTTCCAAGTAGCTTCCTGCAACAACAACCTTTACCAACATCCAGAGACTAGAACTTTCTTGTAGCAACTCATACTTTCTTGGGATCATCAAGAAAGAGTATACAACATGATACAATTCATCAGCAACATCTTCTTATTCTCAGCATAGCTTCTAATTCCCATCTTAATAAATCATCATTCATCTTAATGCAAGTCTAATTCCCATCTTAATTTATTATCATGAAATCATCTATGTTGACCACAAACATGCTAAATATAACTTTACTTGACATTAATCAAGGCATGACATCCAACCATGAACATCAGAAACCAACCATGAACATCAGCAACCAACCATCGATATCAACAACCAACCATGGATATCAGTAACCAACCATTAACCTCAGCAACCATCACCGCATCAAAGCATTCACATCAACCACATCAGACAACCACAAACCTTCACTCTTAGTGTTGACATCAATGACAACACATATTACCAACAATCTCCTCCTTTGTCATTGATGGAAACACACACCTGCTTATTCTCCCCCTTAGGTGTGCATTTCTTTATATCCCCCTTTGACATCAAGGAAAAAGGACAACTTTTTCTCCTCCTTAGAGCATAAAGTCTCCCCCTAAGGTGCACATTTTCTCCTTTCCAATCTTCTCCCCTTTTGACATACACTTCATCTTGAAATAACTCAAGGCTCTCCATGTTAGCAACAACCACTACCTGCTCCCTCTAAGAGGTAGCCACCATCAGTCTAGGAAAAATATATAGCCTAAAATACTCCCCCTGGACAGATGCACCAACTATACTGGTGCAGGAGCACCTAAAAGAATACCTTGGAGCAAGAAGACAAAAATGACCATGGAAGGAACCTATGGAACAAATCAAGTCAATTGGGACACCTTACAACCAATTATGGCATGTTGCAATGAACAAAATGATGTAATGGTTAAATGTCCTGAGGGTCCTGGTAAGGACCCTAGGACCAAAAATGATGTAAGTTGGGCCAATAGTGCCCCTAGAGTCAAATATAGGTGTCTAAGGTCAGCAACAAGGTTTAATGAACCTAATAAAATCAAACATGATGGATTAATAAGGTAGGAGTTCATTAAAAATTCAAATTTCTAAATTATGCATTTAGGCAGGAAAAGCCTTTTTAATTAGTTTTTGAAAGTTTAACCATCCCTAACTGATGGGAATTAGTTGTAGAAGTTAGGGAGAGGTTATATAAGCCTATTCAAGGCATGAGATGTACGGACTAAGCATTTTTGGAGGCCTGGGTTGTACAGCAAGCTAAAAACAATAGTAAATTCCAGTTTTTCTTACATTTCCTTCTTGTTTCCATTGATCTTTTTGATTGTTGAGTGTTGGAAAATGTATTAGGACCTCAGTTAACATTAATAGACTTCATTTCATGCTCTGAGAAGGTTTCTTTAGGTAGTTTTATTGTTGTTCATCTGACTGCTACAAGGAACAGTAGACTGTTCTGTGAGTTCTTGAGTGGTTGCAATGCATCATAGGACCTTTCCATGGATGTTAGATCCTGATTCTCATGGAATAGGTCCTTAGTAACATGTATAATATGATTCCTAACTTTTCAAAGTAGGAGGAGTGCAAATGGAGAGGTGATTACTGTTGGAAGTCTAGTTTTGCATGTGGAAAGAGCATTGAAATGGTGGCTCAGTTATAGCAGCAGGAGATCAACCTTAATAAGGTGATGGTTTTATGTTTTCTATTGTTTAATATGGCCAAGAATATGGTGTTAGACCTTTGAATGAGGTCTGGAAGTGATTGGAGGTGGGAGATCTAGCAAGCCCTAGGTTTTGAGGCCTGGAAATGAGGTTTTTGTATCTCAAACCTTAAATGTGCAAACCACATGATAAGACCTAGAAAATACTTGGTTTTGAACCCTTTCCTAAGACTTTTTTAGGTTTGAAGTGTGTAGGACAAGTTTGTCATAGGGTTCCTTTGTAAAATGGTCAATTTAGGCCTTGTAGGAAGGCAGCAAGGTGTTAGAACAGTCATATTTGGTCCAAAACAATAGTAGGTGAGTTTGGGATATGTTTTAGAACTTAATAGAGGGTATCCAAATCAGTCATTTTTTTCAAGAGTGTTTTGGGAAAGTTTGGAGAAAAGTACAGTTTAGTCGCTGAACAGGGCTACTAGGATTAGGCCTAGTTAAATGGAGTTGTCAATGAACCAAGAAAAATGATGTGTAAAACCTGTTGAATCTTGTTGGTTGGGGTAGGGTAAGACCCTAGAAGGCATAGGTTTTCATCTGAGAAGTTGGAACACAAATTTGAGCACCTTGGTGGAAATTAAGGCAAGAGGAAGACTAGAGAAGTCTTATTGGTGGAAGCCACAAACTATTGAAATCTTTTGTTCCTATTAAATCATCTCATAAGACCTGACACCTTTGCATCATAGTGGTATCAAAGCAGCAAGTAGGTCCTTGAGGGAGTAGTAGGATCTTGTGAAACAGTAAGGGTTTGTGAAAGTGTGAAGATGGCTCCTAAAAATCAAATGGCTAGAGAGAACAATGAATTGAGAGAAGCCTTAGAGGCAAGAGAAAGAGAGTTGAGGGAGAGAAGAGAATAGGATGTTGCAAGAGAAAGAGAGTTAAGACAAGTGAGAAGAGAGAATGCATCAATCTTGGCAAGGTTGGAAGCATTGGAAAAGAATCCTAGAGGGGATGCACAAAAAGAGCAAGAAGGGGATGAACAAAATGAGCAAGAAGGAGATGATCAAGGACATGAGAAGGCAGATGAGAAAACTCCTGAGGATGAGTTGGATGGTGAAGAAAGGAGATTTGTGAGATTGCTTAAGGTAGTCCAAGGAAGTGGAACAAAGGCAAACATAGAGTTACCTATCTATCAAGGGAAGATGGATAGTGAAGAGTTATTAGGGTGGATAGATGCCCTTGAAAATTTCTTTTAGTATGAGGAGATGAGTGATGAGAAGAAGATTAAATTTGCAAAAACAAAGTTGAGAGGGACAGCACTTACATGGTGGAGTAGTGTGCAAACAGAAAGAGTGGATAGAGGTGGAACAAGAATCACTTCTTGGGGTAGGATGAAGGATATGATGAAGGATTAGTTTCTTCCATCTGATTACTCCATTCAAACAAAGAGGATGAGGCAGAATTTGAAACAAAAGGACATGGATGTTATGTCCTATACTAAGCAATTTCATAAGCTTAGTATTAGAGGAGGATTGGAAGATGAAGAAGAAAAAGTGGCAAGATACCTTAATGGGCTTAGGTATAACTTGCAAGATGAGATTGGTTTGACTATACCAAAATCACTTGGAGAATGTTTTTAGTTAGCCATAAGGGCTGAAAAGAGGGTGAAGAGGAAGCAAGAAAGACAAGGAGGTAGTGGTAGAGGATATAGAGGTAGGGGCAGACCTACTAATGAAGGACAGAGCAGCAATGAGAAAGGTAAAGAGTTTTCTGCAGATCAGAGAGGTGGATATAGAGGTGGAGGTAGGTTTGGATCAGGTAGAGGAGTATTCATAAGCAAATGTTATCATTGCAATGAAGTGGGACACACATCTTTCAAATGTCCTAAGAGGGATGATGTTGATAAGAGCAAAGAGAGAAGAGTTCACTTGGCACAAGAAGAGGAAAAGAAGGAAGACCAAGAACAAGCAGCAGCCTATCCTGTAATAGATGGAGAGTTGCTCATGGTAGAAAAAGGCAAAATGCAGCAAGCACCATAGGTATCCATTTTTAAAACTAATTGTTTAAGCCATGGAAAAATGTGCAAGTTGATTATAGATTCAGGTTCACATGATAATTTAGTTTCCTGGGATATGGTGCACAAGTTGGGATTGAAAACATTTGATCATCCTAGTCCTTACAATGCCACTTGGGTAAGTCAAGAGCAGCAAGTAAGGGTTAGTCAAAAGGCATATGTTGATTTTTCAATTGGTCCATATCATGATTCTGTTTTATGTGATGTTATTTCAATGACATGTGGGCATATCATTTTGGGTAGACCATGGCAGCATTTAAGGAGGACAATTCATGATGGTTATACTAATAACTATTTGGTGCACAAAGATGGTAAAAAGTTTAGACTAATGCCTTTACCTTGTGAAGACAAGAAAGAACATGCCATTGTATGTTTTTGAGAGAAATTGCAGTTGAATGTGCAGGTTAAGGATGGTTGGAGATAGCAGGAACAGTTACAGTAGAAGAAGGTTTACAACAGTCCTAAAGAACAAAAAGTTTGGGACTTAAGTTGCATCAAGATTGGGGACATTGATTGCCCTATAGAGAGGCAGGAAAGGGAAGGCAAACAACAAGGAAAAACATATCAAAATCCCAAGATGGAGAAGGCAGAAACACCACAGCAACAAGGTCCTAGGCAAGGACATTCAAACATGTTTTATGATGCTAACATTGTTTGTAAAAGCCATGCAGGTGAAAGAAGGAGAAGGATAACCCTTGGAGAGTTCATGTTTCCTGTCATAAATTAGAGGAACACTTCAAAAAGATTGCAAGAGGTTCAGAGTAGATCACATACATCTTGCGACAAGAATTTTTTCATCACACTGGGGAGTATGGTGCAGGAGCACCTAAAAGAATACCTTGGAGAAAGAAGACAAAAATGACCATGGAAGGAACCTATGGAACAAATCAAGTCAATTGGGACAACTTACAACCAATTATGGCATGTTGCAATGAACAAAATGATGTAATGGTTAAATGTCCTGAGGGTCCTGGTAAGGACCCTAGGACCAAAAATGATGTAAGTTGGGCCAATAGTGCCCCTAGAGTCAAATATAGGTGTCTAAGGTCAGAAACAAGGTTTAATGAACCTAAGAAAATCAAACATGATGGATTAATAAGGTAGGAGTTCATTAAAATAAGGTAGGAGTTCATTAAAAATTCAAATGTCTAAATTATGCATTTAGGCAGGAAAAGCCTTTTTAATTAGTTTTTGAAAGTTTAAACATCCCTAACTGATGGAAATTGGTTGTAGAAGTTAGGGAGAGGTTATATAAGCCTGTTCAAGGCATGAGATGTACGGACTAAGCATTTTTGGAGGCCTGGGTTGTACGGCAAGTTGAAAACAACAGTAAATTCAAATTTTTCTTGCATTTCCTTCTTGTTTCTATTGATCTTTTTGATTGTTGAGTGTTGGAAAATGTATTAGGACCTCATTTAACATTAATAGACTTCATTTCATGCTTTGAGAAGGTTTCTTTAGGTAGTTTTATTGTTGTTCATCTGACTGCTACAAGGAACAACAGACTGTTCTGTGAGTTCTTGAGTGGTTGCAATGCATCATAGGACCTTTCCATGGATGTAAGATCTTGATTCTCATGGAATAGGTCCTTAGTAACATGTATAATATGATTCCTAACTTTGCAAAGTAGGAGGAGCACAAATGGAGAGGTGATCACCGTTGGAAGTCTAGTTTTGCATGTGGAAAGAGCATTGAAATGGTGGCTCAGTTATAGCAGCAGGAGATTGGCCTTAATAAGGTGATGGTTTTATGTTTTTTGTTGTTTAATATGGCTAAGAAG
The DNA here is from genome assembly GCA_027924645.1 of Cunninghamia lanceolata. Lineage (NCBI taxonomy): Eukaryota > Viridiplantae > Streptophyta > Pinopsida > Cupressales > Cupressaceae > Cunninghamia > Cunninghamia lanceolata. The sequence goes on along the minus strand of BSBN01000281.1, from coordinate 660,187 downwards.
ATGGTGTTAGACCTTTGAATGAGGTCTGGAAGTGATTGGAGGTGGGAGATCTAGCAAGCCCTAGGTTTTGAGGCCTGGAAATGAGGTTTTTGTATCTCAAACCTTAAATGTGCAAACTACCTGATAAGACCTAGAAAATCCTTGGTTTTGAACCCTTTCCTAAGACTTTTTTTTAGGTTTGAAGTGTGTGGGACAAGTTTGTCACAGGGTTCCTTTGTAAAATGGTCAATTTAGGCCTTGTAGGAAGGCAGCAAGGTGTTAGAACACTCATATTTGGTCCAAAACAATAGTAGGTGATTTTGGGATATATTTTATAATTTAATAGAGGGTATCCAAATCAGTCATTTTTTTCAAGAGTGTTTTGGGAAAGTTTGGAGAAAAGTATAGTTTAGTCGCTGAACAGGGCTACTAGGATTAGGCCTAGTTAAATGGAGTTGTCAATGAACCAAGCAAAATGATTTGTAAAACCTATTGAATCTTATTGGTTGGGATAGGTTAATACCCTAGAAGACATAGGTTTTCATCTGAGAAGTTGGAACACAAATTTGAGCACCTTGGTGGAAATTAAGGCAAGAGGAAGACTAGAGAAGTCTTATTGGTGGAAGCCACAAACTATTGAAATCTTTTGTTCCTATTAAATCATCTCATAAGACCTGACACCTCTGCATCATATACATCTAGCAAGAATAAGGAGGGTAAATAAACCCTAACTTTTGCTAGAGAAACTCAAAGGTATCCTTTGCAAGAGGCTCTGTGAAAATATATGCAATCTGATCCTTTGTTGGAACATACTCCAACTTCACTTCTTTCTCTGCAACCTTCTCTCTCAAAAAATGATACCTGATTGATATATGCTTGGTTCTAGAATGCATCACTGGATTCTTGGAAATATTGATAGAATTTGTATTATCACACAAAATAGGAATGGACTCATCATACACTACCTTTACATCCTTCAAGGTTTGCTTCATCCAAAGTACTTGTGTATAGTAGGATGCTGCTGCAATATACTTTGCCTCTGCAGTTGATAAAGACACTAAATCTTGTTTCTTGCTTTTCCATGAAACCAATCTACTTCCTAAGAAGAAAGTTCCACCACTTGTACTTCTTCTATCATCAACACAACCAACCCAATCAGCATCAATGTAAGCATTTAGATCAAAGTCATTACCTCTTAGATACCATAAGCCATAATCTAAAGTTCCTTTCAAGTATCTGAATATTCTATTTACTGCCTTCTCATGAGTTTTCTTAGGATTAGCTTAAAATCTTGCAACCAAACATACTATGTGCAAGATATCGAGTCTAGAAGCAGTCAAGTACAATAGTCCTCCAATCATAGACCTATACAGAGTCTAATCAACCTCTAGAAACTCATCTACCTTTCTCAAGTGACATCCTGTAACCATATGAGTACTTACTAGTTTAGAGTCCTCCATACCAAATGTATTCAACACCTCTCTGACATACTTAGCTTGAGAAATAAAGATATCATCATCTAGCTAAGAAATTTGAAGTCCAAGGAAGAAATACATCTCACCAATCATAGACATCTCAAACTCTTTCAGCATCTCTTCTACAAACTTCTTACACATACTATCATCTCCACCAAAGATAATGTCATCAACATATATTGCAACTATCAAAATTATGTCTCCCTCTTCCTTAATGTAGAGATTACTATCTATGGTACCTTTCTGGTGCAGTCACAGTCGGAGGGTTCACAGAATGAACTATCCAAGCTGTGTAGCAAGAGTAAACACAATGGAAACAACACAAATATGGAATGCAATAAATGATTCAAATGTTCAATATATCATATATTCAAAATGATTACATGTCGGCAACATGCGGGCTACAGTCTAGGGCTCATAGGCTTGATTTTCCAGTTACAAACAGATATTGCTTTGAAGCACAAAACATATAATGATCATGAACTAAGAACTTTCTAACTAATTAACTATCAACTACTGACTTCTTACTACTCTAAGAGATCTATATATATCATCTGCAAGCTCCAGAAATCCTTTGTGTTGGCCAAGAAAGGTTACAAACTCCAATGAAGGAATGTAACGTGTAGAACAAATAGGTCGGGCCTAAACATCTGGTAATGCTCCGCCAATGCATGAATCAAGGTACAGACCTCAAGGAAGGTCTATCTAGTCCTTATGTACTATGTAAGATGTTTCATTTAGCTCCATAAGTCACGGAAGTGCTCCATAAACCTTCTCCTCCAACTAGCTATCTGAATTCTCTGCTTTGTGAAAATAGGTTATCTTCTGATAGCGATAACTTTTAGCAGACAAGTCCAAATGACATGAATTTTGGATATGATGTAGATGATGATATCTAGATGCTAAGTCCTGCTCCGTGAGCTTTGATTTGAAGATACAGCAAAATGTGGTACAAAATGCTGAAACTACTACTGACTGAACTGAACTGAAAATGAAAGAAAAGAAAGAATAAAAATGTTTTTGGTTAATGCAAGATTTCTCTGCAACCTGGGATGCCCCTGCATCACTTTCTTGAAGCCTTACTGAAGTAAGTACTTATCCAATCTTGCATACCAAGATCTAGGAGCTTGCTTAAGTCCATACAAAGCTTTCTTGAGTCTACACACCATATCTGGATCTTCTGATAGCTAGAAACCATCTGATTCCTCAATGTAGACTTCTTCCTCTAAGTCACCATTCAACAAGGCTGACTTGACATCAATCTAATAGACTTTGAAATTCTTATGAGTAGCAAGGGCAAGAAACATTCTGATTGCCTCCATCCTAGCTACCAAAGTAAAGGTTTCTTCATAAACAATGCCTTCAACTTATGAATAACCTTTACACACCAATCTTGCATTTTTCACAACTTCACCATCTTCATTTAGCTTGTTCCAGAACACCTACTTAGTTCCTATCACATTCTTGTCAGCTGGTCTGGGGACCAATTCCCAAGTCTTATTCTTTTCAATTTGATTCAATTCTTCTTCCATTACCTTCATCCATCCATCATCTTTGCTAGCATCAACAAAGGTTTTGGGCTCTATCTTTGATAGAAAACATAGATTCACTTGCTATACATATCCATGCCATCATTAACCATTATGTTGAGGATTTCAGCATCTTATGCTTTTCAGGGGTTAGAAAAGATTTGCAATTACAATTCCCCCTGATCCAATACTTTCTTCTAGTTACTAGAGAATTCATCTGTACTAGGTAGAGGTAGAGATCTTTCCTTTCCTTTACTTTCTTCCTTATTTTTCCATATCTTGTTCATTTCACTCTTTTTCTAATTAGTGTCAAACTTCTTTTGAGGAACAAGTCTTAAATTCCTTTCCTTGTAGAACCTTGCAATGTGTCCTGATTTCTTGTAATTGTAGTAGATGATATTGGATTGCGGAGCATAACCACTTCTTCTCACATTTGTTTTGCAATTAGCAACCTTATGACCAAACTTGTTACAAGTGTACCAATAACCATAGAAGAATTGAGAAGTCATATTATTCTTATTCATGAAATCATTCCTGATCACTTTACTTCTGTATGCATTAGCCTTATGACCAACCTTATTACAAGCATAGCAATTACCACTGAAATCTTGAGGGTACCAAGTAGGAGCAGTTTGTTTAGGGGCAACCTTTCTGAAGTTCTTGTTCTTTCTTTGTCTCCAAATAGGAATGAATCCATCATATTTTTGCATCTCTGGAGGCATTCTTCTTAGGATCTTCAGTGCAAGATTTTTCCTCCTTTGTTTCAGACTTTCCTTCTGCTTTGAAGTTATCATATAAGTTTGTAGATGCACTGGTTATAGGACTTTTCCCCTTTTCAAAACCAAGACCAGATTTTTCTTTTGATGGCCTTTGAGAGTTAATCAACTCATCAAAAATTTTAGAACCTCCTTTCAATTTTAAACCTTTGTCAATTTTTTCTTTTGCTTTTTCTAGTTATTTTCTCAAAGTGACAACTTCTTCCTCAAGTTTTAAACATTTCTCATTGAGATTGGTATTTAAGCAATCTTCAAGTTAACAATTGCTTCTTTTGCTTCTTCAATCTTGGCTATATATTCTTTGTTCTCTTTCTCTACTTGTGTTCCATTTGCCACTTCATCATTTTTGTTCACATTACTTGTCTTTGGTTTTGTGGGTGCTTGTTGATCAATGTTCTGCTTATTATTTTCTTTTGTTGTTGCCATGAATAAGACTTATTCTCTTTCATCATCAAATGAGTAGTGATCTTCATTGTATTCCTCAGATGAGTAGTCTTCTTTCTCAACATACAAACTATTCTTCTTGCTGCTAATTCTTAGTTTGCATTTTGAAGTAATGTGGCCAATTTTACCACAATTAAAACATTTGAAAGGTAACTTACCTTTGTACTTGTCAATGCCCTTCTTCAATCTACTTACAAAGTTTCCCTCTATCTCATCAAAGTCATCATCTTGATCATCTGCTTCATCATCTATCTTCTTACTTGCTTTGAATGTTGTTTCCTTATCAAATTCTCTCATTTCAAAGGTTGTGAGAGAGCTAAACAACTGATCCACTGTATAATGATCCAAATCCTGAGTCTCCTCAATAGAAGAAACTTTATGACTGTAGGTTTTAGGAAGAGATCTTAGAACCTTTTTCACAATCTCATCTTCTTTCACTTCTCTACCAAGACCTTTGATTTCATTAACTATTTGATCCACATGAAGCATATAACCTGGGTCTCAAACTTGCTTTTGAAAATTTGCATCTTGGCCTGCTTTACTTTACTATCTCCTTCATAAATGTTACTAAGTTTTACCCAAACGTCCTTAGAAGATTTGCAACTCATTACCTTCAGAAGTTCTGAATCAGCTAGTCCACTCATGATAGCACTTTTTTCCTTGGCATTTTTATCATACAGATTAATCTCATCATCATTAGTAGGATCAGAAGTAGGAGCAGTGTAACCATTCCTGATAGCTTGCCAAACACCAAACCCTAGAGAAGATAGATAGTTTTCCATCCTTAGATTCCAAAAGGAATAATTCATTCCATCAAACATAGGTGCCTTGTGAGATCCATTATGATCCATCCCAGACCTTCCTCAAGTGGTTAAGCTTCTTCAGAGGAACTAAGCTCTGATACCAATTATTCAACACATAAGAATACTGAGAGGGGGGATGAATAAGTATTCTATCAAATCCCAAAACTCCAGAGCAGATTAAAACTTAAACATTACAGCATTAACATAAACAAGAAATATCAACACATAACACCAAATATACATGGAAAATGCCAAAAGGGGAAAACCCATGGTGAGGATTAACTCACAATATATGAAGCTCACTACTATAATTATTACAACTTTGTTTTAAGGCTACAACCCAAGGAAGCTACTACTCATTGCTAACTTTTTTAGGGCTACAACCCAAGGAAGCAACTACTCCCTGAAGACTTCATTTTAGGGTCACTCCCAAGGAAGCTACAACTCCCTACAAAATTTGTTTTAGGGCTACAAACCAAGGAAGCAACTACTCCCTAAACTGAGAATTAACTCAGAAATGATTACAGTAGGACAATTCTTCTACTACCTAAAAACTGACATTGAAGCTCACACTTTTGATGATTGCAAGTCTACCTTTTCACTTCTCTTGAGATGATTGAATCAGTTAGGCACACTCTTCACTTCCCTTCTCTCACAAAAATTTCTTCAAGATGAATCCGGATAGTCCTTATTGCTTCTTCTCTTTCTCCTTTAGTCACACATCATGATGCATATCATATTCATATTCTGCTCTTCACACACTCATATTCTCATCTTCACAATCATACTTCACGTAGATCAGCTAGGTTTATAATATATACATGATATTATATAATTACATTACAATTCGGCCAATGCAAATGGAATATTGTAATTTACAAGTCGGCCAGAGATCACACAACATGAAACATGTAGAGGGCAAGCGCTATCATGAACTACACACAAAACTAGGAAGAGAAACATGTCTTGCGGACCCCAACACATACATAACCTAGTCCTAAACATCCTTCATAGCATCATCCTTCAAAGAATAAAATTTGCACATCACATTCATTTTGAAATAGGTCACCCTTAAGAAAGAGCACATGAAGCTTGTAGCACAACGATCATTTCAACTTGGCAATACTCGTGAAAGATTGAACATTGCTTGTGCTTCTCCCAGATGAGTTGGCAGAACCTATACACCATCTCCAAATGCTCCTTGAACTCCACACAATAAATACTTTGTGCCGCACACTTTCAACATACCTTAGTCGGCGAGGCAAAGGCATAACCCAACAACACCATCATTCCAGACCATAGCCAATTCTACAGAAAGCAGAAAACTCCTTGTGGAGCATCAGGAAACATCACAAGATCATTAGGATTATCTTCCATCGGCCAATTCACAAATTCATGCAGCAATAGGTTAGCGCACATCATCAACAAGTTGTCCTAGGAATAGATAGGCATCCAGAACTATTTGTAGCACACTGTCATTTGAAAATTGAACTTACGGACCACCAAATCATCTGAAACTACAAGGTAGCATACATTGAATAGCTCTGATCATGTTCACAAAACTGCATGAGCAAACCTTCACTTGCAAAGGAATGCAGAGCATTCCAATTAGCCTTCATCATTACATTACTCTGTCAAAGTACAAACCGGAACTCTATCACATGTAACTTTCACTGCTAAAGGTATAATGACTTGAACTCTTGGATATAACACCTTCAAAACATACTCAATTCAACTTCTAAACTGCATGACCATATCTTCAAATGCGGAGGAATGCAGATCATTTTGCTAAGAAGTCTTCCAGGCAACTTCCTGCAACAACAACCTTTACCAACATCCAGAAACCAGAACTTTCTTGTAGAAATTCATACTTTCTTAGGATCATAAGGAAAGAGCATACAACATGCTACAAGTCATCGGCAACATCTTCTTATTCTCAGCATAGATTCTAATTCTCATCTTAATATATCATCATTCATCTTAATGTTTCTAATTCCCACCTTAGTGTATTATCATGAAATAATCTCTACTGACCATAAACATGATCAATATAACTTTACTTTACATTAATCAAGTAATGAAATCCAACCATGAACATCAGCAACCATCACTGCATTAAAGCATTCACATCAACCACATCAGATAACCACAAACCTTCACTCTGAGTGGTTACATCAATGACAACACATATTGCCAACAATCAAGTGGTCCTTCCTCTAGCATATTTTATTGGCCTTTGGATTCTATTCTAAATGGTTTAAATGGATGATGAGTTTTGTGACTTCTACCTCATTTTATGCTCTAGTCAATGGTATCTCTTCCTCTCTTTTTTGCTTCTCAGGGAAAATTCTAGATAAATTATGATCAAAGGTTAACCATTGGACTCTTCAGTGGTTATCTTTTGCTGGTAGGTTGAGTCTCTTGAACTCTGTCTTGCAAGCTCTTCCTCTATACATGTTTTTTGTTTTATCTTCCCCTAAGAGTTTTCTCAAAGAGTTTGATGCTTTGGCATGAAATTTTTTATAGGAAGGTAGTCTAGATAAACAAAAATAGAGTCTTGTGAGTTAGGACTAGGTGTGCAAATCAAAAGAGGTTGGTGGTCTTGGGATTAGACAATCTAAACTCAATAGTCAGCGCTTAGCTGCTAAGTTATATTGGTGTTGGTGCAAGAATCTTGATCAACTGTGGGCAAGAATCCTTAACCATAAGTATTTAGGAGGAGTTGATAATGATGATATTCCTTGGATGGAATTGTTTGGAAAGGGATCCATGATTTGGAACACCATTACAAGGGGGGCCTCTCTTTTTAAGGAAGGTCTTTTTTGGATTGTTCATAAGGACAACAATGCCCTCTTTTGGTATGATTCCTAAGATAATCATCCCCCATTCTCTCATCTTTTCCCCAGCTCCAGTCTTTGTGTGATGATTTTTTAGCGTTTGGATGGTCTAGAGTGGTTGATTTCAAAGCCTCTATTCCTCTTGGGAGGTCCTTGGTTTGTCAATGGTAGGATCTTGAAATTTTGCCTAGAGGAGGGTCTGGGGAGGAGTGGGATACTCTAGTTTCTATTCTTGTAGAGAAGTCATGTTGTTCTTCTGAGGATAGAGATATGCTTTCCTAGGGACATGATCCTAAAGATGCTTATTCAATTACTTTAGGATACACTTTTTTAGAGTAGCAGAGAAGGGAACATAGAGAGTTTCCTTGGTGGAGACAAATTTGGAACAATTCTAGTTGGCCTAAGTGTAGCCTATTCTTATGGTTGTTGAGTCAGAATAAATACCTTACTTGGAAAATATCAGGAAAAGAGGTTTCTTTGGACCTTACATTTGTCTTCTTTGTGGCTACAATGGAGAAAGTACTAATCATCTCTTCTTTTAGTGTCCTTTCTCTATGGGAATTTGGGGTCTTTGGTGGAAGTTATGGAAGAGACCCTTTTTTTGAGATTCCTCTTTGCTTGAGTTTTGGGATAATATGGGCCACCCATCGGCTTTTGCTTCCTTCCTTTTTCATTTGGCAAATTTGGATGGAGTGAAACTGTCACATCTTCCAGGAGTGTCATAGTATGGTCCTGCAAGTTTGGCATAAGGTTAAGAGTATGCTAAAAGAGATGATTGAGGCCAAGTTTGATATTGAAGAATCTCTTTCTTCTTCAAATGCTCATATAGAAATTATTCTAGAGATTCCCCCCCACTATTTTATATGCTCTCTCGAGTCATAGAATGCAACCTTGTAGGAAGGTGAACAAAGCGGGTAAGTGGAGCCATCCTCTTGAGGGATTTTATAAAATTAATATTGATGGTTTTAATCAAGGTAACCCAGGTGTGGCTGGGATTGGTGGAGTTGGCCGTGATAGCAATGGTTATGTTGAGTTCTTCTTTGCCACTTACATGGGTGTGCACTCTAATAATCAGATAGAGGGTTGGGATACGCTAAAGGCTTTGGAGAAAGTTTATGATTTGGGTTGGAGGAAGGTAATCTGTGAAGCAGATTCTATGATCTTGGTTTCTTTTCTTAGTAAGCAGAATCTTCAAAATTCCTCCTGGGGAATGGCTCTAATTGCTAAGAAAATATTGCATCTAGCCTTTAACTTTGATAATATATCCTTTGTTCATGTTCCCAGAGAATAGAACAAAGTAGCTGATTGTTTGGCCAAGTGGGCCACTGAAGAAATGGATATGTGGCATGTTGAGGATTGGGGACATTTAAATCAGACCAAAGCTCAACAGTTGATTTAGATTTTACATGATGATCATGAAGACTAGGACAGGTTGGATGGATAAGAAGGATTGGATTCTTGTTAGTGTTGTTTGTTTGATCGCTTGTAAGTTCAAGTGGTATTGCAAGTGCCCCCTCTAGATTCTTCTTTTGGTGTATGTCTTGATGGTGATTGCCATTTGGAAGTCATTGTGGAATATCTGTAAGTAATTTTCCTTGAATAAAAGTTTTATTTTTACCCCAAAAAAACATGCGACTGATTAGAAATTAAAATTAAATAGGTAAAATATATTTAAATTTTTTTAAAAAAATATATGGTAGACTAGAGGAGAGAATCTTCTCCAAGACGGTGTTTTAAAAAAAAAAATTATACAGAAGTTGATGTCCCATGAAAACTATAACATTCTAATTAAATTTGACTTCAAAAAATATTAAAAAATAATTATTCATCAAAAATTATATTTTTTCTCATGCACTGGATATTTGAGTTGTCTAATTAGGGAAAAAATTAAAGAAAAAAAGTTAATTTTACTATTTTTTTTACGTCCCATCAACGTCACTTTTTTAAAAAATCAACAATTAAAATTCATCTATTAAATTCATACAAAAAAATCCAACTGATTTTGAAAAAATTAAAAAATTATCAGCATAAACTACATTAAAAGTTCTACATTTCATTAGTTTATGTCATTTTAAAATTCAAAACATACATATGACTTTTTCATCATTTAAGTTGGAAAAATATATTTGTGTTGGTCGATTCCTTTATAAAAGTGTGACACAATTTTGAACTTTTACCCAAAACATGCTATATTTAGTGTTATTAGGGTTAGTGACAAAGCATAGAATAATTTTAGGCTATGCCTGAGTTTTCATAGAACGTAATCCGTTACAAGAGAAAGCATAAAACAATTTAAGGCTATGCTTGTGTTTTGATGAAAAAATCCCTTGCAAGACAAAGTATAGAATAATTTTAGGTTATGTATGAGCTTTCATGAAACATAAGCCCTTACAAAATAAAACACAACAATTTTAGGATATGCCTTGGTTTTCATGGAAAGGAAGCCCTTACAAGCCACTATTAAAAAGCAAAGGTTAATGTAAAAGTCAAAAGAAAACTAATATAAACTCAACATTGCCTAGGAGTGAATCAATTAAAAAAAAGGTAAATGATAAGAAGTATGAAAAGGAACATTATAATACAAAATTAGGGTTGGGAATAAAATATAAAATATGCTAAGAGAGACAAAATGATAAAACATGATATCGAAGACAAACTTTAGGTGAAATTTTTTGCAGAGAAAATTGTTTAGAATGTACCTTCTCAACATTTACTGTGGAATTTGTCATTCTATCTAGTTCCATCTCACACATCTCAACAAAATTATTTTAGGAGAACATACTCTATAAAATTTTAAGACAAATAATATATTATTAAATTATTTTCCAAGATCATCAATGCAAGAATGAAAACACATCTTAAAAGAGAGACAAGAGCTCTAAACCTCTAAGCAACCGTAATCAAAGCCCAAAAAGAAAAATGGAATTTAGACAGGCAAATTTTCCCACAAGCTCAATAATGGAATCAAAACTCACAAAGGAAATTGACATCCACTAAGTAATGGGTGGGAATGGCCACCTATTATTAACCTCTAGTTGTTTATTGCTCTAATTTCTAAATAAGAATATTGTTATCTCATAAAGAACAAACTTTTTAAATTTTTAACTCAAACAACATATTGTTAAATTCTTTAGCAAGATCAACAATGCAAGAAAGCAAAAACATCTTTAAAGAGACAAGAGCTCTAAACCTCCAAGCAACAGCAATCAAAGTGCAAAAAGAAATAATAGAATTTAGACAAGCAATTTTTCCTGCAATCTCAAGAATGGAATCAAAACTCACAAAATAAATTGAAGTCCAAGAGCAATGGGCGAGAATTACTGCCTATCATTAACATGTAGCTGAATATTTCTCTAATCCCTAAAAGGAATTTTTTTCTCAAAGGAAAATGACCTTTACTTTAGCTAGCCCCTTATGGGCTTTAAAGTCCAAAAATTCACAATGTTATTGCAATCCTCATCTAGCTTCCTTATGTATTGATTTGGGGGTTTATTACAATTTTAGCATCTTTGTTGTGTCATGTTAAACTTTTCTTTTTCATATTTTTCTATGAATGTATTTTTCAGTTTCTCCTAATTTTAACTATCTATATGATTCAATAGTTTTTGTATAGCTCCATCTAGTTCAGTGATTAATGTGGTGGATGAGTCTATTTATATTTAAGATTATTTTTTTGTATCTTTCAAATCATCTTTTCCATTCCTTCTGTTGGCAAGAGACACTTCTATGCATGACAGGTGTTGTCATTGATGGCAACTAAGTCTATCTTACACATCCGCATTACATAATTTGTTCATACCGGAAGTCAAAGTGAAGACTTGTCTAAGTCTGGGTAGTCAGAAACAGAGCATGTGACAGGGTCCAGTATCTTGGTCCGGAAGTGTGCTATGGATGTGAGTGAGTAATAAGGATTGTCAAGACTATGTAAATCCAGGAATTTAGCATCCGGTGATGAAGGATTCAAAAGTTATAAGCATCTGAGTATCAGGTTCTAGTTAGTCAGTACAGTCAGAAGAAGAATAGGCTGACCTAGTATTTGATCTTGGTCTAGATGAAGAAAAGCTATTGGTTGAGCAATTTGTGATAATTAGTGGTATTGGCTGACATGATTGATGATTTGAGAACACAAGTTTTTGGTCTGCATTGTTGATTGTGCATGGATTCAGCTGACAGAGTAGAGTTCTTAACAAATGTTCTAAGTTTTCTTGAAGCTGACTACAGTTGTATGAATTTCTTGATGCAGATATATATAGCTGATGGATTCGAGTGTTTTGAGGTGTGTGTGATGGAGTAAGTACAAAAAAGGTAGAAAGAAGTGTGAAGATAAAGATCTAAGCTCGGATTGTGGTCTAAGAGTGAAACAGGGCAGAATAAGGATGAAGTGTGTAAGATCAATATTCTGTGCTTAACCGAAACTGAATTTCTACATTGGTAGATGCTATTCATCAGTTCAAACATTCTATAATCTTCTTGTAATCATCTTTGTAGGCAGTGTGCCTCTTGGAGCAGTGAGCTTTGGGCAGTGCGCCCTAAAGGCATGTGCCTTCCCCATTTGTAATACTTTTAACAGAGTATAATTTCTTGTGGGTTAACCCCCACCATGGTTTTTCCCTTAACCGGGTTTCCACATAAAAATCCTGGTGTTATGTGTTGATTATGTTTTTGCTCTTGTATGCTTTCATGATTATATCATTAATTTGTTAATAAGTGATAAAGAAGATAAATTGTTGCAAGTGTTAAAGTTTTGTGACAACTAATTCACCCCCCCCTCTCAGTTGTCTGCCCTAATTTCAACATCTTCTTCCAATGTGATATTCTTGTGCATTAGACCATGCATTACACTACTAGTGAATGCTTCTCCTAGTTCTCTATCTTTTGTATAGGTGATATTTATGTGAAGTCAATCTAAGGTCCTTTACGAGTTTGTATTAGTATGTTGGGACTTGCAATTACTAGTGGAATTGGCTACTCCTACCTAGCCATATACTCCTTTATTTTGCTTATTGGATCAAACACAATTTTCTATTTAGCTAGAGTAACTAATTGCTTTGATGCCTCCCTTATTTTTACATTCTCTCCTTCTTCATCTTCCTTTTCTTCTCTCTTTTCCTATTCTTAAATTCATTTTCATTTTATTCTTCCCTTTCCCCCTCAACTTGTTTTAAAGAAGAATCTTCTTTGTCTCTATATTTCCTATTTCTAACCTTCTGTATTTGATGGGATTCATACCTTTATCTTCTCCTACTTTGTGGTTTCCTCCTATTGTTCTTTTCCTTCAATTGCTTAATAAGTCTTGGTTGCTCAATGTCTATTGGTTGAGATGAGGTAGCTTGTTCTTTTTCTGATTTCATATTTTCTAGGAAATGATCATAAGCTTGTTGGGTGGCTACAATAGCTTCTTCATATAACTTCTAGTGGACTTTAGTGTTTTTGATATTTTGTTAGATAGTATCTAATCTTTGTTTTTTCCTTGATTCCTGATCTTGTATACCCTATACTATGCTTCTTATTTTTGGGGAAAGATTGAAATCTTTGGCCACTTTTCCCATTGCGCTTGATTTGATTGAAAGATATATATAGAAAGATTCCTCTCTTTGTGAAGTAATGTATTTTTTAATGTTGAAATTAACTCCTTCAAAACCCCTTTAGTGGTGTGCTCCATGGAGTAAGGGCTAGTTGTTATGAAGGCAACTAATGATTTAATAATGATTCTCCTTTCTTTTTTGAGCTCATCTATAGAAGGGATCTATAGTTTCTTATATTGGAGGGTTAGATGGTGGTGGGATATCTTTTATTTGATTCATTTCCTCCACATTATGTTTTCTCTTTCCCCTTTCTTGTGGTTGATTTTGAGCTATTTTTTCCCTTTTTCGAGTTGGTTGCTTCAACTAGTAGTTCCTAGTCTTTTTTATTATCATTTTTATGTTCTATGGCTTGTTATGTAGCCCTTTTTTCTATGACATCCTTAATTATTAGAGAGGTATTATGTTTTGCCTTATCTTATTTCGTCATCTTCTCCTATTTCTTCATATACTTCCCTATGACTTCTTATCAATGTACTCTCTCCAAGTCCCAAATCTTTCTATAGTTGTATCCTTTAGGTGTAATAATAGAAGTTGGGTTGTGGTTTACAATAGGTCATTTGATGCCTCAAAGTGTGGTGGCAGTACCATGAAGGTGTGTGGTTCCACTGCATCTATGTGAATGAAGTCTTTTTCTATCATAAATACTACATCATTTTCTAATTTTGTTACAATATGGTTACTCACCCATTCCTACCCTTACATGTTCTTTTGGAACTTATTGAACAATTATTCATACTCATATCAACAAATGGTCTCATAAGGGAAACCCTCCATGTTTTCTTTGATTTGTTTCGCTACTGTTAAGTTTGATCTCTATGCACATCGAGAAATTCATGGTAATTCTCTTAGGAAATGGAGGGCTAAGGAAATGATTAGTGAGTCACACCTAAAATCATGGTGGCTTTTCTTAATTTTCTCTAAATTATCCGTTATCTTATCTCTTAGGATTTCACATAAATCATACTCTTTTCCATTAGTCACCATTTTGTATGCTACATGAATGCATGTTGCGGGTGCAAAATCTTCTTTTCTCATATAATTTTTTATAGGCTATACATTTTGTAGCATATATTACAATAGGATTCTCAATTTTGCAGTTAGAAAGAAATCATTCATTGAATGTTGCTCTAATGAGTGTTCTTGTAGATTTATTTTCCACCTTCTTAAGTATGTCACCTTTATTCCATAATCTAGTTACACGATGGATACCATATTTAGTAATTAGATAGAATTTTTTTACGTACATAAATTCTTTATTTATTCTACTCAAAACTAGTTGATCCATTTGTGGTCATTGCAAAAATTTAGAAAATTCTCCCAAATATCTAGTTATGTGAGATTTTATACGATGTGAAGAATGTATTGTCTACTACATTCTTTAGGTTTTTACTCTCCTTCATAAAATTCCTATGGTCCACTTATGTGAGATTGACATGGATTTACTTGGAGACGTCCTCTATATATACGATTCCACTTGGAATGTTCAAAAAAGCACTTTCTGTTGTTATATGGAGCCTTATCAGACTCGGAGGTTATATTTACCCCACTTTTATCGGCGCGGTTTCCCCCCAAATTCCTACGGGGTCAAGGGGCAGCGCCCCCAAGACGGGGTCAAGGGGTAGCGCCCCTTGCGAGGTCCAGGGGCAGCGCCCCTGGCGCGTTCCCTGTCGCGATACAGGGCGGGGTCGAGGGGCAGCGCCCCCGAAACCTCACACGGTTTTTTATTATTTTATAATGCACCGGGAGTTAATTTTTTCATTGACCGACATAAGAAAACCCTATTTTGTAACTGACAAAAAGCTTGATAAAAAGCAGCTAAGGGTTAGGGTTTTGATTAATTGTATTGTAGCATTTTGCAGCGGTATTGAGTTGCAGGGATTGCTGATTGTAATTGGTTTGATTTACTGGATAATAATATTGGACTCTCTGTTTGGTGGATGTAGCCCGAGTTTGGGTGAACCACGTTAAACTTGTCTCTCGCTATTATTATTTCTGTGTATTTCCATTTCTCTGTTTAATCTTTATTTACATTTAATTGATATCTTCTGCCGGCTAACCCTAACAAGTGGTATCAGAGCGGGTTGTGTTTGATTATCGTCTGCAGGAAAGTCTCAGGTTGAGTGGGAGCAATGGCGGACGAGGGTGAAACGAAGGTTGATAAATTCAATGGGCAGAACTATCAGTTATGGAAGATGCAGATGGAGGATTACCTCTATCAAAAGGATTTATGGAGGCCGTTGGAAGGAGTAGCCAAGAAACCAGCAACAATGTCTGATGAGGATTGGAATCTTCTTGACAGAAAGGCACTAGGAACCATTCGGTTGTGCCTGGCACCGTCGGTGGCATTCAATATAACAGAAGCGAAGACAACAGATGGTCTGATGAAAGCTTTGGCAAAATTGTATGAAAAACCCTCAGCCTCAAATAAGGTATTTCACATGAAGCAGTTGTTTAATTTGAAAATGGTTGAAGGTGGATCTGTAACAGGTCATTTAAATGAATTTAATACGATTGTCAGTCAATTGACTTCTGTAAATGTAAAATTTGATGAAGAAGTTAGAGCTCTCTTAATATTATGTTCATTGCCTAAAAGCTGGGATAGTTTGGTAATGCCGGTTAGTAACTCTGTTTCTAGTTCAAATACCTTAAAATTTGATGATGTTGTTGGTGTTATTCTGAGTGAGGAAATTCGTAAGAAAAGCTCAGGTGGATCCAAATCAGGCAGTGTTTTGAATGCAGAAAGTAGGGGCAGATCAAAGGAGAGAGGAAAAGGTTCTGGAGGTCATGGGAAGTCACGAGGAAAATCAAAGGACAAAAGATCCCAAACCAGAGGACAGAAGGATTGCTAGTGCTGCAGAAAACCAGGTCATCTGAAGAAAGATTGCTGGTCTCGGAAGAATAAAGAAGGAGACAAACAAGAAGGCAATAAGGAAGCAAATGTGGTAAGTAATAAATCTGAAGATGACGCTTTGATTCTTTCCCTAGATAATGCTGATGATTCATGGGTTTTAGATTCAGGGGCCTCATTTCATGCTACGCCCCATAGAAGTTATTTCCTTGATTATGTCCAAGGAGATTTTGGGCTAGTTTATTTGGGAGATAACGAACCCTGTCAGATTGTTGGAAAGGGAAGAATTAAGATTAAGTTGCAGAATGGGAATCATTGGCTACTACAAGAGGTAAGGCATGTTCCAAGGCTCAGTAGGAATTTAATTTCAGTGGGGCAGCTAACTGAACAAGGTTGCACTGTTACATTTACTGATAAAAATTGGAAGGTTTCAAAAGGTACCTTAGTAATAGAAAAAGGTGTGAAAGTAGGCACCTTATATCTTTGTACAGGTCATACTGTTCCTTCTACTTTAGCTGTTACAGAGAAAAACAAACAGGTTCAGGAACAGTTGCTGCAGGTTTGCAGGAAGAGACTGGAAAAGTTGCTGCAAGTTCTGAGACAACACTGTGGCATAACAGACTTGGGCATATGAGTGAAAAAGGTATGAAGGTACTTCATTCTAAGAAAGTTTTACCAGGTCTGAAATGTATTAATATAGATTTCTGTGAAAGTTGTGTGTATGGAAAATAAAAGAGAGTCAGTTTTCTCAAGGATGGGAAGCAAAAGAAAAATGAAAAGTTGGAGCTTGTGCATACAGATGTATGGGGACCAGCTCAGGTATCTTCTCTTGGTGGCTCTCGGTATTATGTTACATTCATAGATGATGCAACTAGGAAGGTCTGAATTTATTTTCTTAGACAGAAATCTGATGTATTTGAAACATTTAAGAAATGGAGAAGCTTGGTTGAGAATGAGACGGGTAAAAGATTAAAATGTCTCAGATCTGATAATGGCGGTGAGTATTGCAGCAAAGAATTTGAAGATTATTGTTCCTTTAATGGAATTCGTAGGCAGAAAACGGTTCCAGGGACTCCACAGGAAAATGGAGTGGCTGAACGCATGAATAGGACAATAATGGAGCGTGCAAGGACCATGAGATTGCATGCTGGGCTGCCTTTAAACATGTGGGCAGAGGCTATCAACACTGCTGTATATTTAATTAACAGAGGTCCTTCAGTTCCTTTAGGCTGTGGTATTTCAGAGGAAGCATGGACAGGCAAGAAGGTGAGTTATTCTTTTCTAAAAACCTTCGGCTGTGAAGCATTTGCACATATAGATTCTGAACATAGAACCAAGCTGGATGCAAAATAAAAAAGGTGTACCTTTCTTGGATATGGCATTGATAAATTTGGTTATAGGCTTTGGGATTTTGAAAATCAGAAAATTGTGAGAAGCAGGGATGTTATATTCAATGAGAAGGTGTTGTACAAAGATCAGTTGCAGCAGCATGAGAAGAAAGAAAAGGATTATGTGGTGTTGGATGATACTCCAAATAGTGATGTTCCAGTGGTTCCTCATGCTCTGCAACAGCAAACAGAAATACCACAAACTCCAGTGAATGTTAGACGGTCCACAAGGATAAGTAGACCTCCTGAAAGGTTTTCTCCCTCTTTGTATTCTATTTTGTTAATAGATGCTGGTGAACCAGAAGGGTGTGATGAAGCTATGCAGGTGGATACATAGGTTCAGTGGGAGCTTGCAATGAAAGAAGAAATGGACTCCTTGCTGAAAAATTAGACTTGGGAATTATGTAAGTTACCTGCAGGTAAAAAGGCTTTACCAAATAAATGGGTTTACAGGCTGAAAGAGGAAGATGGAGGTCAGAAAAGATTTAAGGCCAGGTTAGCTGTAAAAGGATTTGCACAGAAAAAGGGCATTGATTTTGATGAGATATTTTCTCCGGTTGTCAAGATGACTTCTATTCGTACTGTTTTAAGTCTTGTGGCTGCTGAAGATTTACATTTGGAACAGTTAGATGTTAAAACTACCTTTCTCCATGGTGATTTGGAGGAGGAGATCTATATGGAACAACCCCAAGGATTTGAGGTCAAAGGTACGGAGAAACTAGTGTGCAGATTGAAGAAGAGTTTGTATGGCCTGAAACAAGCACCTCGGCAATGGTATTTGAAATTTGACAGTTTTATGGCTGAGCAAGGCTACAGCAGGTGTAATTCTGACCATTGTGTTTATTTTAAGAGGTTAGATAATGACAGCTACATTATTTTATGTTTATATGTTGATGACATGCTTGTAGCTAGGTCTAACATGGATCACATCAGAGAGTTAAAATAACAGTTGGCACAGTCATTTGATATGAAGGATTTGGGGGCAGCAAAACAAATCCTTGGTATGAAAATTTGCAAAGATAGGATGAACAGAAAATTGACTCTATCTCAGGCTGCTTATGTTGAAAAGGTGTTGCAGAGATTCCACATGGAGAATGCAAAAGCTGTCAGCACACCTTTGCCTAGTCATTTGAAATTGACTAAGGACATGTGTCCTAAGACACAAGAGGAGGAAGAGAAAATGTCTAAGGTACCATATGCTTCAGCTGTAGGTAGTTTAATGTATGCCATGGTATGCACGAGACTGGATATTGCACATGCTGTAGGAGTCGTTAGCAGGTATATGAGTCATCCTGGATTAGAGCATTGGAATGCGGTAAAATGGATTCTCAGATATTTGAGAGGTACATCTAATAAACACTTATGTTTTGGGGGCTCTAATACTGATTTAGCAGGTTATGTAGACTCAGATTTGGCAGGGGATATTGATACTAGGCGGAGTACTACAGGTTATGTCTTTACTGTAGGTGGAACAGCGGTGAGTTGGATTTCTAGGTTACAAAAGGTGGTTGCTTTATCCACCACAGAGGCAGAATATGTAGCTGCAACAGAGGCAAGCAAGGAGATGATATGGCTGCAATCTTTCATGAATGAATTGGGCACACAACAGGTTAACAGTTATTTGTTTACGGATAGCCAGAGTGCCATACATCTTGCCAAGAATTCTGCCTTGCATTCAAAGACCAAACATATACAGTTGAGGTATCACTTCATTCAGTCAGTGTTGGATGATAGACAGTTACAGCTGGCAAAGATACATATAGATGACAATCCAGCAGATATGTTTACAAAGGCAGTGACAAGGGAGAAGCTAAGCTCCTCTTCAGCTTCGGTTGGTCTTTTAGACTGAACACAACAAAAATAGAACAGCAGAGTCCAGGGTGCTTATTTCCAGTGGGAGCTACAGGGTCAGTGGTGTTATGATCAGTCTCCAAGTGGGAGATGATATGGTGTGGAGTCTGATCAGTCTCCAAGTGGGAGATTGTTGTTATATGGAGCCTAATCAGAATCGGAGGTTATATTTACCCCACTTTTATCGGCACGGTTTCCTCCCAAATTCCTACGGGGTCAAGGGGCAGCGCCCCTTGCGGGGGTTTGGGGGCAGCGCCCCCAAGACGGGGTCAAGGGGCAGCGCCCCTTGTGGGGTCTAGGGGCAACGCCCCTGGCGCGTTCCCTGTCGCGATACAGGGCGGGGTCGAGGGGCAGCGCCCCCGTGGGGGCTCAGGGGCAACGCCCCCGAAACCTCACACGGTTTTTTATTATTTTATAATGCACCGGGAGTTAATTTTTTCATTGACCGACATAAGAAAACCCTATTTTGTAACCGACAAAAAGCTTGATAAAAAGCGGCTAAGGGTTAGGGTTTTGATTAATTATATTGTAACATTTTACAGCGGTATTGAGTTGCAGGGATTGCTAATTGTAATCGGTTTGATTTACTGGATAATAATATTAGACTCTCTGTTTGGTGGATGTAGCCCGAGTTTGGGTGAACCACGTTAAATTTGTCTCTCGCTATTATTATTTCTGTGTATTTCCATTTCTCTGTTTAATCTTTATTTGCATTTAATTGATATCTTCTGCCGGCTAACCCTAACACTTTCTAGATTATTTTCCATTGTTTTACATGGGAAGAGCTTATATACTAGCCTATAAAATATTTGGCATCAATCAATTATGAAGAAGATGTTCCCACCATGGATAAGATTGTTATTCACCTCTCTTCACTCCTAATCAACAAACCTTAGTTGCTATGCTCTCTCACAATAACTTATGTGTTTTGTAGTGTGCTTTGTACATTTAATCTAACCCTTTTTGTTGAACACTCAAAATACTGAGAGGGGGGTGGATCAGTATTCTCTGAAACCACTTAAGCATTTAAACATTTATTCCACATAACATATTTAACTTGTAGTAAGAAAGGAAAGCATGAACTCAACCATGAAAACACATGAACACCAAATTTTTACGTGGAAAACCCAAAAAGAGAAAAACCACGGTGAGGATTAGCTCACACACACACACACACACACACATATACATATATAAAAATACTGATTACAGTTAGACTCACTATCCATGAAAGAAGTCCTCATTGCAAGTGGCTCACTACCAAAGGACTCACTGTCCTAAATAGAAAGAGATAGAAGAAGGGGTGGCTCACTACCAAATATGAATTGCTAGTAATGCATCTAACTTATGCAGAAGATACAGCTCCACTCAAGCTCATAAAACTGACTTAGCACACTTCATCTTCACCATAATCTTATCTGATCCTTCTCTACATTAATTTTTTCTCACATACACATACTCTTCATCCTTACTCACACACCACACAAGAAATCAATCTTGTTTATGTACCGCAATCAAGTGAAACATCAAACAGGTCATCCTGATAGATGTACCGTGTGCCTTCTTGATTTGTTGGCCCAAAACTCAAAACTATATGCTTTGCAGAGAGAACCAAAGCATGCAGCACACTCATATAGGTCGATATAACCTAAATTTACTCCCATAACATTGTTTCATACATGTCTTAACTCTGTACAACCTCAACATCTTTAGGTCAGCTCAACTGGTGAAGTAACAATAGCATGAACTAATGGTTTTCTCACATATCAACATGTGGACCACCAAAATGCTTTCCCCTTGGAGAAAACACACTTCTAACATCCACAAACTTATCCTCAAATCCACATAGCAAGATATTTATCTGCGGTGGAATGCGGAGCATTCCAATATACTATTGGCACTATTGTTACACTGTCATTTCAGAGTCTGATACTTTGTCAACTCTATCTTTCACTCTAGAGGGCTTCAAGACCTGAGTCTTTGGATTTGCTCATTTAGTATATACCAAAAATACCTTACAACCACATAGAAAGATTCTTCATAGTGGAGGAATGTGGACTGAAATACTGTGACCCTATCATAGGTTCTGTATGGAAATGCCTTAGAAAAACATTCAGCAAATTGTGCCTGACTGTGGAACACCAAAATGGAAGGATATCATGCTTAGGTATATTCTCCTCCATATTGCACTTAGTAGCTTCTCTAGATCAACACTTAGGTGTATTTTCTTCCATATCATTCTCTGAACCAACACAACTGTATCTATACACTTTTTTGCCAATCTCTGGACCAACACAACTGTGTCTTTACACTTTGTTGCCATTAATGACAACACTACTCACTATCATGTTCATCAGTCTCTTCATCATCATGCTTATGTTTCCAACAATCTCCCCCTTTGTCATTGATGGAAACATATGCCAAAACTTATCCCCCTTTGTCATCAATGGCAAAGGAACCACTTGTATATCAATAAATCAAAACTTCTCCCCCTATCTCAAAATAGATCTTGATTTTCTATGTGCATACTCTCCCTTACTATTTTATTCCTATACTCTAATATGTAGATCAAAATATCACAAAAATTATTTCCTTCTATCTTTCTACATATGTACAAGAAATCAAGATTGAACCTTATTATTTAGTATGAAGAATATCCTTGTATATATTCTTTAGCTGTAACACTACAAAGTCCCAATGTTTCTTGGCACAGTTGAGTACCTATACATCTACCCATTAATCTACAAGAGCAACTCTTTTGCTTCTTCAACTGATGCAAGGGTAGTTTTCATTTGACCAACCTTATCAGCTTCCTTCAACATTCCTACCAGTGCTGCTATCTTGAAACTAACAATTTCTCTTAGCTGACTCATCTGATCCTTGATCAGTTCTCTTTGATTCTGTCGTTTCTTTATTATTGCATGAGTCTTTTCAATTTCAACCCTCATATCTCCATTGTTATCCTTTAATGGCTCACAAGTTCCAGAGATATTGGCTATCTGCATTTCAAGACCATCAATCTTGTCTTTTATATCTTTTGTAGTAATAGGCCATGATAAGCAGTATTGATACATTAATTTTGCTTCACCTAGGGAATTATGAATACTCTTTACACTATTACCCAACAGGTTGTGTGTCTTGGATAATCTTTGATAGATTTGTTAATCTCTTATTGTTAACCTATTCCATTACTTTCTTCTTAGCTTCCTTCTCTAAAGATGTAAAATGAATGTTGAAGGACTCCAATAGATGTTTCATTTGTTGTGCAGGAGTCAAGGAAGTATCTTTCTTTGTATCTGGTAGAATTTTCTCAAATGCCTTCATGGCTTCCTCTATAAGCTCTTTTCCTTCCACCTATGACTGTAATATTTCTTCTTGAGTAGTAGTTTGAAAAATGGTTCCTAGTTGTAATTTCTTCAACGGAGATATATTGGACAAGCTAATTTGTCCATCCATAGATTGTAATTAAATCATCTATGGGGAAGCAATAGACTAAATTTGAACACTCTGATGGAGTCAATTAGAGAGAATCCAGAACACTCACCCACTATATTCTTCTCTTCTTCAGAATCAGTGACCATGTGTGACCCAGAGATCTCTAGAGGAAAATTTTCCTCATGTATCCCTTCACCTTCTTTGTTCAAAGCCTGATGCCCAATGGTTTCTAGAGGAATAGAAGCATTGTCCACAATGCTTTCTACCTGTTCATTTTCCTTTAGAACCATCTCACTTTGTTCTTCCTTTTCTTTATCTTTCTTTTCATCTAGATTCTTACTCTCTACATTCTCTAGAGGCAGATTAACATGGTTTGTCCTGTTGCCTTTTGGAGGAGATAAGTTTCCAACATTTTGTTCCTCTTCATTAGTTGTATCAATGTTTACCGGAGGAGATGGCACATTTTGCTCTATCATAATATCTTGTTCTGTACATGTTGCACTATCTTCATTTTACTCACGATGGTCATTATCTTTTTCTCTTTCCTCAGAAGAGGACCATTCTTCAATTATATTAATTTTCATTTCCTTGAAGACATCTATTGTCATTTTCAAGGTCTCCTTTCCTAGCTTCTTTATTTCTTCTTTGTCATTAGACATTAAGGTGTTCAATCTCCTTCTTGTTCTAAATTCTTTAGCTAACCTTTGAATAGCCTTAGTTTTATCTTGAGCAGAAATTGAAGGACAAATTTTCTCAATTGCTTTATTTCTCATTTCAGTATCATTGTTCATATCCTCATCTCTCCTCTTTGTTAACACACTAGCCAAACTTTCAAGTAATTTATCAATAATCTCTATTAAAGAAACATTAAAAGCATCCATGTACCTGATTATTGTTTTTTCAATGATTGATTTGTCATTTGAGGATATTTCATCATAAAGTTCTGCTACTTCTTTTAGATTTTTGTATTCTGTTATAGCACTGATAGTAGCTTCAAGTTGTAGGGGTGGAGGACTTGATTCCTTTGACTTATTTTTCTTTCCTTTTCCATTAGAAAAATCAACTCCTTCACCAGATTTCTCTTCTCTTCTTTTGAAGATGAAGCCTTCCTTTTCCTTCTCACTTTCTTCTTCACTTCCAGTATCAACAGTATTAATTTTGTCTTTCTTGGTACAAGGATCTTCTCCAGAGGCTTGAGATGTTCTTTTCTTGTTCTTGACCAACTAAGGTCCTTCTTCTTCTTCCTCATCATCATGATTGATATATCTTTTCCTTGTGTCTTTTTCTTTTACTCTTCTTCTCTTGGGAGGTTGTTGTTGCATAGAGGCACTTGATGTTGTTTTCTTTGTAGAAGATGTAGCTTCAAAGGCTTTTGGAATAGTAGGAGCAGAGATAGAAGTCCCGGTGGACCTTCTTGTGCTAGGAGATTCTTCTAGAGCAACAGATGTGCCTTTGGATTTCTCTGCAAGGCTCTTTGGTGACATCATCTCCTCAACCTTAGTTCTCATTTTCTCAACATTTTTCTTTATTTCTTTCTCCTTGTGCTTCATATGCACTTCAATAGATTTCTCTTTGTATGTTCCAAACCTTTTTGTAAAGGTATCTCTTGGTTTGCTTAGCATTAGGTCTGCAAGACCTATAATTATATCTCTTGCAACCTCATAACCCATCTCCAGAATCCAAATTATTCTGGGTTCCACTGCTTCCATGTAGCATTCATCTTTGCTAACATAAATATGATATCACTCGTGTACTTCTCAACAACACTCTTTGGGATTCTTTCTTTGGCTTGCATGTTTTCTTGGAAAGTCTTGAAGAAACCCATAATGCAGCCTTATGGGTTTCTAGGTTATCCAATCTTCTTAAATGATCTCCAATTTGTACTGCTACTGGAACATGGCCAAACCATACAATGTTCTTTGTACCAAGAATTTCTCTAAAAAAGTAAAACATTAAGCAAATAATTAAAGTACCAAATTTGAAGGGGTACTTGGAGTATTTTGTCTTCTATAGGTTCTCAAGCAATTGTTGTCTCAGTAGTTCACACAAGTCATAGTATGCATCATTCTTGACCATCTCATATGATGTGTTGATAGCAGTTGCAGAGACTAAGTTTTCTCTGTTGGTGAGGTAAATGTTGTATCCAATCATCATAGATACATATTTCACAGTATGATCCTCAATATCATTTATATTTAGGGCTCTCTTGTCAAACTTTGCTCCAGTGAGTTTCATCACCACCTCATTTTTCATAGATTTGAATGTCGAGACCGGTCCGGTGGAGCATAACCCTGTCACAACCCTAATGGTTTCCTTGCTTATCATATGCGGTAGATCCAGCCACATAATATTTTCATGAATGTGGCTTAAGATGTACTTAATCCATGCATCTTCATAATAGAAAATAGGAAATTCTATCCACACATCCAATTTCTTCTCTATCAAACCCTTGAATTCAGTCTTCAAGTCAAATTCATCATTGGTTAACTCATTTACCCATACTTCTCCTAATTTAGCATGATTATATTCCTCCATCTTTGTATGGATATAGATCCCTATATTCTCTATATGCATCACACCATATGGAACACTTGAAAAAGCACCGTCTGAAACAGTTTCCATAGATTTGACAGGATGTCATTTGAACTTAGGGTGGGGTCGATCCACTACCTCTACAACTTGTGGAGTAAACATCTTCAAAATACTACTAAAAAATTTTAGGACAAGATAGAAAACTATAAATACCTTTCAATTTCTTTCGATTATGGTTTGATTAGCTTCTCCTTGCTCTTTCATAGCTCTTTCTCTCTTCAAAGTTTGATTGCAAATGATCTTCTTGTTAAGCGAGATTCCTTAAAAACCTCCTTTTGCAAAACCTAATTCGCATTCAATGCATAGATTGATAAATCTATCAAGGCTTCAACTGTGATACACAATCACCTTCAATTGCTCCACAATCTTCTACAACAAGACATTTTTCACTAGTGTTTTCTCCAATAGGTTAAGCATGTCAACCTACATCACATATCCATGTGTTGAGAGCATTAGCACCATATCTTTGGTAGGGGCTTAAAGTTTGTTTGTTGAAGCTCCCCCTAAGCCAAAGCATTCTACTTAGTTTTTGGAGGAAACATCCGCACCAGAGACTGGCACAGCCTCATCCTTCATCTTATTCTCTTATTTCTTTTTCCAGACCTTGTCCATTTCTTTCTTCATCTCTACCAGATCCACATTCTTCACTAGATCACTCTTCCTTACCAAATCAACCTTCACATTCTTATTTCTACAAAATTTAGCAATGTGACCTAATTTGTTCCAATTGTGACATCTAATATTTTGAACAAGCTTACTTCCATTTATTCAGGATTTGCATTGATTAGCCTTATGCCCAAATCCATTACATGTATCACAGTAACCTCTGAAAGATGAGAATGTCAAATTCTTATTGTAACCATTCATCATCCGATTCCTGCATTAACTAGCTTTATGACCAATTCTTTGACATGTAAAACATTGACCAGAGAATGACTAAACATTCTAATTTATCCTGCTTCTACAATTCAAAGCCTTATGTCCAAATTTATTGAAAGAGTAACAATAGCCAGAGTACCTTTGTGTAGTTGGCTATCTAATAGATGGCTTCTTAAAAAAAATCTTCTGGTTTCGGATCTGTTGTTAATCCTCTTGTCTTCAGTCTTCTTTTGTTTATTGGTCTTCTTCGAATAGCATTGTTTGCCTTTGAAATTTCACCCTTTTCAAATCCAAATGCTTCTTTATCCTTAGGATCTTTTTCATTTGCAATCATTTCATCGAGTAAGATTGAGCTTTTCTTGAATTTGTCTTCGTGATTCTTTGCTTTCTCCAATTTTGTCTTTAGGACCACAATTTCTTGTTCAAGCCTTGAGCATTCTTCCAATTTGCCTTTCAATTTTTCATTTAGGCAATCTTCAATTCTTTTTCCTTCCTTAATTTGTGTTTTTAGACTAGTGATTGTTTCATTTGATTGATTAAGTTGTTCATTTACTTCCTTGTATCTTTCTTTAAATTTTTTATTTTGTTATCTCAACTTCTTGATGCATAGATCTGCTTCCTTAATATTTTCTTCCAGATCTATGTTCTCATATTAAACTCTTTCCAAATCTTCAAGAGCTGATTTAAGTTCTCCATTCATGTCAACTATATAGTCTTCTTCAGTAAATTCAACAACAAGAATTTCTTCTAGAGGGATAGGATATCTCCTAGTCGCCATGCGTTCACACCTCAAGATCTTCCTCAAGAAGTGAAGCTTCTTCCAAGGAAATTGGCTCTGATACCAATTGTTGAACACCCAGAATACTAAGGGGGGGTGAATCAGTATTCTCTGAAACCACTTAAGCATTTAAACATTTATTCCACATAGCATATTTAACTTGTAGTAAGAAAGGAAAGCATGAACTCAACCATCAAAACACATTAACACTAGATTTTTATGTGGAAAACCCAAAAAGGGAAAAACCATGGTGAGGATTAGCTCACATATATATATATGAATAACAATGCTGATTACAATTAGGCTCACTACCAAAAGGACTCACTATCCATGAAAGAAGTGCTCACTGCAGGTGGCTCACTACCAAAGGACTCATTGTCCTGAATAGAAAGAGATAGAAGAAGGGGTGGCTCACTGCCAAATATGAACTGCTAGTAATGCATCTGGCTTATGCAGAAGATATAGTTCTACTGAAGCTCAGAAAACTGACTTAGCACACTTCATCTTCACCATAATCTTATCTAATCCTTCTCTACATCATATTTCACTCACATACACATATTCTTCATCCTTACTCACACACCACACAAGAAATCAATCTTGTTTATATACCATAATCAAGTGAAACATCAAACAGGTCAGCCTGATAGATGTACCTTGTGCCTTCTTGATCTATCGGCCCAAAAATCAACACTATACACTTTGCAAAGAGAACCAAAGCATGTAGCACACTCAGATAGGTCAGTATAACCTATATTTACTCCCATAACATTGTTTCATACATGACTTAGCTCCGCACAACCTCAACATCTTTAGGTCAGCTCAACTGGTGAAGTAACAACAGCATGAACTGATGGTTTGCTCACAGCTCAACATGCGGAACACCAAAATGCTTTCCACTTGGAGACAACACACTTTTGACATCCACAAACTTATCTTCAAATCTTCATAGTAAGATATTCATCTATGGTGGAATGCAGAGCATTCCAATAAACCACTGGCACTGTTGTTACACTGTCATTTCAGAGTACGATACTCTATCAACTCTTTCACTTCGGAGGGCTTCAAGACCTGATTCTTTGGATTTAGACTCCTTTAGTATGCACCAACAATACCTTACAACTGCATAGAAATATTCTTCATAGCGAAGGAATACGGACTAAAATACTGTGACCCTATCATAGGTTTTGTACTGCAAATGCCTTAGGAAAATCTTCAGCAAATTGTGCCTGACTGCATAACACCAAAATGGAAGGATATCATGCTTAGGTGTATTATCCTCAACATTGCACTTAGTAGCTTCTCCAGATCAACACTTTGGTGTATTTTCTTCCATATCATTCTCCAGACCAACACAACTGTATCTGTACACTTTGTTGCCACTCTCCGAACCAGCATAATTATGTCCTTACCCTTTGTTGCCATCAATGACAAGACTACTCACTATCATACTCATTAGTCTCTTCATCATCATGCTTATGTTGCTAACACTTTCTCTCCTTTTATAGCATTTCTAGTAATTTGATGTTTATGTCATTGTTTCTAACATGTTTGACTATTGATCATGTTTGGCATAGTAATGTATTATTCTATGTGCTTTCATAATACAATATAGTACACAGTGTTGAATCCTCTCACTACATCAATTTTTTTGTATAAAATCTAATGGTAGCTAAGGTTTAAGGTTTATTTTATGTTAAGTCCTTAGGTTTTATAAGATATTGGGTTGCCCCTTAGTCAATTTTTGCATAAGTGTTATTTTTGTCATCCCTTGTGTTCCTTTTGTATGTTGAAAGTTATAAAAAACCAAAAGATTTCTAAGTCTAGGAATTTCCATATTATTTTCTAGTGTTTCTGGTGTTTTACAAGTTTTATGTTGACTACTATATGTTTCCTCTTGACATCCCATCCAATTCCTTCTTCTAGTTCTATTTAATTACCATCGAGTTCTACATTCCTTTGCATTTTCCTTCATTTCCCTTTTTTTGTAGGTTTTCAAACAGATACCGCATATCCAGTTCCTTCATCCTATTCCATTCTAAAGTCACACAAATTTCATTAGACCCTTCATCCCTTTGCATTTCCTTTGTTTCTCATTTTACAGAATCTCAACCAGATATCAAATGTCATTTCATTTTCACTGCCCATTCAATTCCATGTTAAATTTCCATGAAATTCCATTGTCTCCTTAGTATTTTTCATTTCACCCCTTTCATTTAGTTTGAAGAATCTCACTTGGCTACTGGATTTCATTTATTAAGATTTGACATCATGTTCTTCTATCCAATTCTGTGTTGTTTTCCCATATTTTTCCTGTTCAAGCCTTTTGCTTCCTTCATCCTATTCATTTTATATTTTTTAGAATTCCAAAAGACTCCTTTAGTTTCCTTCCATTCCCAAACCTCTAGTTTCCCTTAACATCCCAACCATCTCAGGGACGTCCCCTAAATGTCCCTATGTTTTTGAGGTGTGCAAAGGGGACATCCTCGAGGTGTCCCCATGTCCTTAAAACATCTATGGCATGGGGACATGGAAAAAATGTTGGGGACACATCATCCGGTAACCATGATAAAAACATGATATGGAAAAGGTGATTTTTTTAATAGTTTCAGAGAATGTACCTTCTCTACATTACTATGAAATTTTCACTCTGTTTGATTCCATCTCACACAGTCAATGAAATTTTTGCATCTTTGAATAGTGTTGACCACTAAAGTCTAGCCATAATACTTTCTTTGTAATTTTGATTCTTGAATTGTGTCCTCCAGATATGCCCTCATGCGCTTCTTTCAAAACTTGATCTCAATCATGCTTTTAAACTGCCCTTTGTGGCACTTCATCTTACCCTAAAATATAGTGAACCCTCCATTAATTATCGTATAGGGAAGAGTTTTTATGGTTAACCTGTGTTTATCTTCTTTAGTATATAATTCTCTTGAAAAGTACCAATAGATGGTAGTTGAGAAATATATTGTAAATTCTCATCTATCATAATTATCATGAATAGGTGTGTGCCAAGGAAATCATCTTTGATTTGGTCTCTATCTTCACCATTATCAATTCTAGAAAAATGGTCTTGTCTTTAATTTTCCTGTTAGATTTAGGACAGACAACTGAGAGGGGGGGAGTGAATTAGTTGTTACCAAAAACCTATTCTTTATTTACTTTGAGCCTTCTTATATTTCAACAGCATATCAAAGATTTAATCATGGAAGCATAATGAAATAATTAAGAGCAGAAACAAACTCAACACATATAACACCAAGATTTTGACATGGAAAACCCGGTTAAGGAAAAAACCATGGGGTGACTAACCCAAGAATGTATTCTCTGTTAAAAGAATAAAGATGAATAAAATGGCACTTGCCAATTAGGGCTCACTGCCCAAGCACACTGCTCACAAGAGGCCCACTACCTACAGGAGACACACTATCTACAAAAGAATATAAGTATTACATACTTGAACTGGAGATAAGCATCTTGACTATGCTTGAGTCAATTCCATTTAACCTCAACACCTCTGCTCTACTTTTCGCTCCTCTTCACTACTACTTCCTCATCATTACCAGGACACATTTGAATGACTTCGCAACTCTTATTTATACATGACATTGACTTTGGAATGATCATCAAAGTCATCATAACATACACTTATTTTATTACAGAGCAATTACAAAAAATACAACTTGACTTATTACAAAAACTTTATGCACATTACTACATTGTCGGCCACACATAGTTGGGACTCCAATCTTCTTCGAGGAACATGCCATGCTTCACAAAACATCTTCAAGATCATCCACAACATGAGTAAATCATCTGGTCGGCCAAGACTAGGACAAACACCATCACCCAAAGGTAAGTCTTCAATTACGAGCTTAATATTCAATGCAGACTACCAACACGAACTGGACACAATCTAGAGACCCCCACAAGCTTGCTTAAATCACCAAGAACATCTACACCACTTCTATTTACTGTAATCATTTGCATCTTCATCCAGAACCTCAAGAACATAGTTGCCCATCACTGTCACATTAGAAGGATTGCTTGTGGACCTCCAAACCATGAACCAATTGAGTTGTCAATTCACATTAGCCTCCCAAACATGCCACCAGATTCGTAGAATATGATATTGTATTTCTAGATCTCACCGGACCTATTTATGTCACTCTGTCACCTCTGAACAGTTACTAGAAACAATTTTACTTTTATGGCCATAACTCCACATTTTCATGCGGACCTCTCACATCTTGACTGGATCATCTTCAGACACATATCTACAAACCCTTTGATGTGCATTCTTTGATCTTCATCTAGCTGGGATCTTTACTTCATAGAGCTTCACTGTCCTCACTGATCTTCTCTGTTTCTGATAGGACTAATTTTCTCAATATCCTCAGCATACAACTCATCCAATCCTTGACATCAATGCAACAAGAGTATGTTGACATCAATGAAAACCCCAGTTAGGCCCATACTTGCAACAATATCCCTCTTTGTCATTGATGGCAACATATAATGTGAAAAACTATTTTTAACCATCAAGACAAGAGCTTCTCCTCACTAACTGACATAGCTCCCCCTATCAATAACAACCATTCACATTTCTTCTCTTCCTTTACCACTCCCCCTTTGATCAGCAACTGCTTTGTGTTTTTCACATGTCTTTTCTCCCCCTTTGACATCAATGGCAAAGGGCACATACTTGTAACCACTTCACATACTTCAAAATCATATAGACTGCTTCCCTTGAGTAGCAGCCTCCTATCATCAATTTGGATCACAAAATATGACTGTGAGATCCACCAGACTAATGCACATTAGTGCACCTTAATTCAGAACCGGAGGGGTAATAACCCTTAACTTCTCCCTGAGACACTCAAAAGAGTCCTTAGGTAGAGGTTTAGTAAAAATGTTTGCAATCTGATCCTTTGAGGGCATAAATTCTAGTCTGACTTCATTCTTGTTCACCTATTCTCTCAAAAAGTGGAAATTGATGGATATATGTTTTGTCTCTGAATGCAACACCAAATTTTTTGATATGTTTATTGCACTTGAATTATCACAGAAGATTGTGATAGGTTCTTCATACTCCACTCTAATATCTCTTAGCATTTGCTTCATCCACAATACTTGAGTGCAACTGCCTGCTGCTGCAATATACTCTACTTTTGCAGTGGACAGAGATATTGTCTCTTATTTCTTGCTTAGCCAAGAAACTAATCTTTTTCCTAAAAAGAATGCACCACCACTGGTACTCTTCCGATCATCCACATCTCCTACCCAATCAGCATCTATATATGCATGAAGAGAGAAATCATGATCCTTAGGATACCATAATCCATACTCAACTGTTCCCTTCAGATATCTGAGAATTCTCTTGATTGCCATGACATGAGACTCTAGGATTAGCTTGGAATCTGGCAACAAGACCAACAATATTCATAATATCAAGTCTAGTTTGAGTAAGGTATAGCAATCCTCCAATCATTGACCTGTACTTTTTCTGATCATTCTTAGGGGATTCATCATCTTTACTCAGCTTACATCTAGTTGCCATGGGAGTATTCATTGCCTTTGAATCTTCCATCCCAAATTTCTTCAACAATTCTTTCACATATTTGGTCTGAGATATGAAGATTCCTTTCTTTGTTTGAATGATTTGTAGACCTAAGAAGAAATTCATTTCTCTGAACATAGACATCTCAAATTCACTTTGCATCTAATTTGCAAAAGTCTTGCACATACTATCTTTTCCTCCAAAAATGATATCATCAACAAATACTTCCACAATCAAGATATTTTCATGATCAAGCTTAAAATATAGATTATTGTCAGTAGTACCTTTGTTGAAACCAATCTTCAAAAGATGTTTGTCCAATCTTTCATACCAGGCTCTTGGGGCTTGTTTGAGTCCATACAATGCCTTCTTCAACTTCCAGACCATATCTCCATGATCAGACAATTGGAATCCATCCGGTTGCTCAATGTATACCTCTTCTTCCAAATCACCATTTAGGAAAGTAGACTTGACATCCATCTGATATACCTTGAAATCCTTGAAGGCAACAAAGGCAAGAAATAATCTGACTGCTTCAATTCTTGCCACTAGAGCAAAAGTTTCTTCAAAGTTAATTCCTTCTACTTGAGAATAACCCTTACAGACCAATCTGGTGTTGTTTCTTACTACTTCACCTTCTTCATTTAGTTTATTCTGGAAGACCCACTTAGTCCTAATCACATTTTTGTCCTTAGGTCTAGGAACAAGATCCCAAGTGTGATTCTTTTCAATCTAAATCAATTCTTCCTCCATTGCTTTAGCCCAACTTTCATCATTGCAAGCTTCACTTATTATTTTTGGTTCAATTTTTGAAATCAAACAATACTTCACTGAATCTTGAGCAATTTTTCTTCTTGTTTGAACACTTTTGCTTCTATCTCCTATAATCTAATCTTCAGAATGATTCAGTCTTACATACCTGGGAGTTTTGGGATTTTCTTGCACTTATAATTCTTGGACAGGTTCATCCAAACTTGTCTCTTCTTCTTGTATTTCAAGATTCTCCAGATCAATCTGAATCTAAACTGGAGTTGGGGCTTGTTCTCCTTGGTCTGAGACATCATTCTGATCATCTGCTTCATACTCATAAAACCCTGATGGATTTTCCATGCCTTCATCAACCTTCACATTTGTACTTTCTACAATCTTTCTCAATCTCTTGTTATAACATTGGTATGCTTTGCTTTGAGTGGAATATCCCAAGAATATTCCTTCATCACTTCTAGCATCAAATTTGCCAAGGTCTTCATCTCTTTTGATGTAGCATTTACTACCAAAGACTCTAAAATACTTCACAGTAGGAGTGATACCAAACCAAAGTTCATAAGGGGTCTTACCAGTATTGCCTTTGATTTGTACCCGATTAAGAGTATAGATAGCAGTGCTTACAACTTCTCTCCAATAGATCTAAGGAACATTTGCTTCCATCATCATGGTCCTAGATGCTTCCTGGATGGTCCGGTTCTGTCTCTCCACTACTCAATTCTGCTGTGGAGTCCTTGGAGCAGATAACTATCTCTTTATCCCATGTTTCTCACAGAATGTTATGAACTCACCAGATGTGAATTCTCCACCTCTATCAGACCTGAGGCATTTTATGTTTATTCCAGTTTCATTTTCTACCATAGCCTTGAATATTTTGAACTTCTCAAGAGCTTCAGATTTCTCTTTTAAGAAAATTACCCACATCATCCGGGAGTGGTCATCAATTAGCAACATGAAATACCTATCTCCTTGCAGACTCTTGATTCTTGTCAGACCACAGAGATCAGTGTGCACCAAGTCTAACAATTCGGTTGAAGATTGTTCCTTACTTTTGAATGTGACTCTACTCTACTTACCCAACTGACATTCTTTGCACAAACTGTTGGTAGGTTTCATCAGTCTTGGAAGATCTCTTATAGCCTAAGTGTTTCTTATCTTGATGATATTATCAAAATTCACATGACACATTCTCCTATGCCACAACCAACTCTGATTGATTTAAACAAATAAGCAACTTTTGCTAGTACCAACCAATTGGAAGATGTTACCTTTT
Source organism: Cunninghamia lanceolata (assembly GCA_027924645.1). NCBI lineage: Eukaryota > Viridiplantae > Streptophyta > Pinopsida > Cupressales > Cupressaceae > Cunninghamia > Cunninghamia lanceolata. The sequence goes on along the minus strand of BSBN01000281.1, from coordinate 625,387 downwards.
GTCTGTGTACCAGATGCAATCTCAATTCCAGAGCTTTCAAAGATCTTGCATTTTCCATTTTTGAAATAGAGATCATAGCCTTTGTCCACCAACTATCCAACACTGAGAAGATTATGCTTCAGACCTTCAACATACAGAACATCACTAGTTTTGTTCTTTCCATCAAAAGAGATGGTTCCTCTACCTCTAATTCTACCAGCAGAATTATCTCCAAACTTTACAACTCCACCTTCATATCTTTCCAAGCTTAAGAACTTACTCTTGTCACCAATCATATGGTGAGAGCATCCACTGTCAATAACCCATTCATTTTTTTCTTCAACCTGAGTAGCCAAAGCACTTTCTATCATCTTATGATTGGCAGATTCAATAGGCATTGAATCTTCTTCTTTGATGGAAATAAACACCCAGTCACTTCCGAGTTTGTTTCCTATCTCAAATTCATCATCTTCTTGAACATAGTAACATTTTTTCTAAAACCTTGATCTATTAGGGTTTAGCCTTGAAAACCTTTCCGGACATCTTGTGGCAAAATGACCAATCTTATTGTAGGCAAAGCATTTGAAAGGTAATTTTCCTTCATACTTACCGAATCCTCTTGGTAGTCTTTTTGCAATAAAGGCTTCAAGTTGTTCAACTTCTAACTCATCTTCTTCCAGATCTTTCCTTGCTTTATCATACCAAGTTTATTTCCTTGAGGAACTTTCACCTGGATCATATCTTTGTTTGCCTTTTGTAGAGGCACTAGCTTTGAATGCAGATTCAATCTTGGGAAGTGCATCACCAAGCTCAGGCAACTCAAATGCAGAAATCTTACCAACCAATTGATACCTTGTGATAGTTGTTAAAGATCTTATTTCCTCAATAGCAGCAACTTTGTATTTATATGCAGGAGGTAAAGAGCTGAGAACTTTAGCAACAATTTCATCTTCATCCAATACTCCACCAGCACATCTGATGCCATATACAAGCTCATTTACTTTTGTCATATATAAAGTGATATTCTCATCTTCACTCATCTTTAAGTTTTCAAACTTTCCTTTCAGACTTTGCAGCTTGGCACACTTAACATATTTGTCTCCTTCATATAGATTTTCAAGCTTTGTCCAAATTTCATAAGCAGTCTTCAAACCCATAACATTTGTCAACTCTAAATCAGACAAGGCACTCAGTAGGGCTTCTTTAGCTCGAAGATTATTTTTCGCATCTCTGACTTCATCTAAAGTTGTTGGGCCATTTCTTGGGAGAACGTATTTAGTTGAGGTTATGTTCCAATATTGATATCCCATACATTGCAAGTGACATTCCATGCGGCTTTTCTAGGCAGTGAAGTTTGATCCATCAAACCTTGGACTATCCTTCTTGTAGGTTGACATCCTGGATCTCCTCAAGCGGTTAAGCTTCTTCTAGAGGAACTTGGCTCTAATACCAATTGTTGGATTTAGGACAGATAGCTGAGAGGGGGGGTGAATCAATTGTTACCAAAAACCTATTCTTTATTTACTTTGAGCCTTCTTATATTTCAATAGCATATCAAAGATTTAATCATGGAAGCATAATGAAATAATTAAGAGAAGAAACAAACTCAACACATATAACACCAAGATTTTGACGTGGAAAACCCAGTTAAGGGAAAAACCATGGGGTGACTAATCCAAGAATGTATTCTCTGTTAAAAGAATAAAGATGAATAAAATGGCACTTGCCAGTTAGGGCTCACTGCCTAAGCACACTGCTCACAAGAGGCCCACTACCTACAGGAGACACACTGTCTACAAAAGAATATAAGTATTACATACTTGAACTGGAGATAAGCATCTTAACTATGCTTGAGTCAGTTCCATTAACCTCAACACCTCTGCTCTGCTTTTCACTCCTCTTCACTACTACTTCCTCATCATTACCAAGACACATTTGAATGACTTCGTAACTCTTATTTATACATGACATTAACTTTGGAATGATCATCAAAGTCGGCACAACATACACTTATTTTATTACAGAGCAATTACAAAAAATACAACTTGACTTATTATAATAACTTTATGCACATTACTACACTATCGGCCACACATAGCTAGGACTCCAATCTTCATTGAGGAACATGCCATGCTTCACAAAACATCTTCAAGATCATCCGCAACATGCGTAAATCATCCAGTCGGCCAAGACTAGAAAGAACACCATCACCCAAAGGTAAGTCTTCAATTACGAGCTTAATATTCAATGCGGACCACCAACATGAACTGGACGCAATCTAGAGACCCCCACAAGCTTTCTTAAATCACCAAGAACATTTGCACCACTTCTACTTACTGTAATCATTTGCATCTTCATCCGGAAGCTCAAGAACACAGTCGCCCATCACTGTCACATTAGAAGGATTGCTTGTGGACCTCCAAACCAGGAACTAATTGAGTTGTCAATTCACATTAGCCTCCCAAACATGCCACCAGATCTGTAGAATATGATATTGTATTGCCAGATCTCACTGGACCTATTTATGTCGCTCTATCACCTCTAAATAGTTGCTAGAACTGGTTTTAGTTTTATGGCCATAACTCCTCCACATTTTCATGCGGACCTCTCAAATCTTGACTGGATCATCTTCAGACACATATCTACAAACCCTTTGATGTGCATTCTCTGATCTTCATCTAGCTAGGATCTTCACTTCATAGAGCTTCACTGTCCTCACTGATCTTCTCTAATTCTGACAGGACTAATTTTCTCAATATCCTCAGCATACAACTCATCCAATCCTTGACATCAATGCAACAAGAGTATGTTGACATCAATTAGAACATTGGTTAGGCCCATACTTGCAACATTTCCTTCCTTGGTTTAGCCATAATCTTGAAATCAAATTGTTGAAAAAGCATTGACCATCTACACATCCGACCATGTATTACCAATTTGTTCATGAGGTATTTGTGTTTCATGATTTGTAAAGAAAATGAATGGAGTCCCTAAACGATAATGTATTAAGTTAATTAGAGTGAACACCATGGGTAAGTCTTCTCTCTGTAGTTGCATAATTCTTCTTGGTTGCTGATAATTTTCTACTTGCAAACATAACTAGATGTTCTTTCCTTCCTTTAGGTTGTGCTATTACTATGCCTATTGCAATACTAGATGCATTGACATGAATATGAAATGGTTGATCAATGATCTTAGCCATCTTGGGCTCACAATTGTATTTTTTCTTTTCCCAATTTTTTTTTGGTTTCTTCTTTTGACAAGGTTATCACTTCTTAAATTTGTTGGAGTACATTATGTATTTGAGGACTTGTATCCCAAAATTCAAAAGTTTACTAGAAATCCATCTTGATTATATTCCACTATTTTGCCTCTTCTTTTAACTCTTGATAGATATACTAGTTTCTTATAATAGGCATTAAAGTCAAGCAGAAGATTTGTGCTTTTAACCTTTCATTAGTCTCCTCTATCTCATTCCATACATATTCACAAATTTCTATGTGATTGGATGGGATACTTATTGCATCACACTCAATTATTCCATCAGTACTCACTTCTTCTTCTAGATATTTGTTCTTGACTAAAACTATCAACACTTTCCAAGTAGGTATGTTGTCATTATGAGTCTCCCACTAATGTGTGATGCTCGAAATTAAGGTTTCATTAAGAGTTTGCAGTTTAATTTCTTCATTTATGAATTTATGTTCCATTGCTTGAAGACATTGTACCAAATATCCTACTCTAGAGTAATGGGGTAATTTAACACGTTATATCCCTCTTTGGATGTGGTTTAGTCTCTTAATTTGTGGTGGGGTGATTTGATCTATGGTTTCTAATTATATCATTCTAGGAACTTTTCTATCCATAAAGATTCTTATAAGGGCTAGGATCTTCTTCTTGTGTTTTTTAGTTCTTTCCACACTCATGCTTCTACCGTTTCATTCATATTTTTTGATGTATTATCAATATTTAAAAATATGTCTCCTTTGAAATTGGGTTCCCATCCTAAACCTTGGTATAGCACCAATCGTATATAAGGCTTTAGTATCTTTATCTTCAATCTCTTGTCTATTCTCTAAGTGGATTTCTTCTATGTGTATACCTTTCATGTGTCCATTAAATGACATATGTATTGTACTTTAATTACCTTCAGTATTGGTTCCTCTTCCAATGCATTGAAAATACCATTATTCCCCACAAACCACGCAATATCCAATATGATGTTAAAGACTTCTTTTGATCCCTCATACATCTCAATAACTTCAAAGTCAATTTTAGTCTTTATACCCATGAAATCAACTTTGAACATTTAGCCATGTACCAATTAGACTAATGGTCTTCCATATACTACATATATATCATATGGTGTTTGATATAGTTACTGCATATCTCTTTTATTGCTACAACCATTATCAATACTCTTTTCTCTAGGTCGTATTCCTTACCACATAACAAAATTTTCTTTTTTTATAAATTCTCTTTCTACACACCAACAAATTCGTGTCCCAATAATGAAACCAAATGTTGACAATAAAATATAGACCCGAGGTCTGTATTAATTATGTTTGATAAGTTAACCCTTGGGTGATGGAGTCAGAAGGAAATCAAAATAGTGTAGTAGATAACATATACTTAATGCAAAGGTTCAAATAAATTTCATACATTCTTTGACAACATAAGATAGGACCATAGTTTTAAAAAATAAAAATTCAAATGATGATCAATTTGATCCAATTTAAAAGTTGCCTCTATAATATCCCGACAGTGGGGACCAAACTACATTTAATAGCATGGTAATATAATGTGGTTCTAAAATATTAAAAATTTAGATATTAATGTCATTCTCCTTTTAACTTATATTAGAACAACATTAGATCACCATTAGATACTTATATATTAGATCAGCATTTAAAAATTAGATATTTTAGAACAACATTAGATCGCAATTTATTCACAATTTTTAATGAAGACACTTAAAAATCTTAAAAAATTTATTAACAATTTCACAAATCGAACAAAGAAAGTAGATTGTTCGAATTGATTAAGTCATCAAATATTTTTTATCTAGACAGTTTTATTACAATTACCAAAATAAATTAAGGAAACAATCACTTCAACATACTTTCATAAACAAACCCATCAAATTTGTTCTAAAATTTTAAGTCATCACATTATATTATGTATACATGTTCAAAAGATAATATATTTTTAAAAAGTGGCCATTCATAAGAAACAATCACTTCTCCTTGACAAATACCACAAATGCATTACATTATATGAAAACTTTAAAATATAATTTACTTTAAGATAAACCAAAAAAATATTAAAAATAAACTTTAGAAAATTGACTATCCATAAAAACATCCAAAAATAACATGCAATTTTGAAAGAAAACTATAAATAATAATAGTTAAATAGTTGTCATCGAAATCCACTACCATTAGAGAAAAGGCATTAGAAGCATCAACAAAGTCATTACCGAAGAATATCAAACCTAAGTATAAGTGTTTTTTTCTAGTAGCATTAGTAGATTTCTTACCAGAATGAAATACAAAATAGATTTAAATCAATGCCATATGTGATCATATCTAATTGTATCTCAACATTGGTTCTTAAATATACTCCCAAAAAGGTTTACTTTATACAACACTATATCCCCACTAAATTTAGATGGTAACATTCTAGTAGATTGGATTGTCAAATGCAATCTAAAGTCTTTACTAAAGGCAATAGGGGATGGTCAAACAAAGAGTTCCCACAAACCACTATAATAAAACATAGTTTAGCTTAGTCTTGAAGAATGTAGGGAAAAACACATTATATAGGTTATATTTAGCCATTAAAAGTTGATTAATAAACATAACTTGACTTTGATAGTCATTAAGTACAATAAAGTAGAATTGATTAATAATCATAACTTGTCTTTGAAAGTATAAATTACAAAAAGTTAACTGATTATTGATAGAGATTTTATCCATATATTTAGAAACTATGACGTGGGAGGATTTGACAGGTATAAATTACAATTAAATTATTTAATTATTGGTGGTTTTTCTATACATTTTAAATACTATTATTTGTGAATCCTAACCAATAAGCCTTATGATTAACCAATAGAATTAGAATAGAAACACTAAGGACCCTTTTGAATTGTCTAAATTGTTAAAAAAGAATACATAACAAAGTTTCACATGACGTTTCCTCAAAAAAATTGGAATAATATTTCTAAAAAGAGATAACCATTTTCTTTTAGAAAACCGTAAAGAACTCTTCCTTTTAGTCAATAATATTTTGGCTTTACTATCAATAGCCTTATTAGGTAGACACTAACTTGTCAAGACCAACAATTAAGCTCAAAAGAGTCTACTCCAAATGAGGTATTTCAAGTGGAAATGAGGGCCTTTCTTCTCTATTTTCTCACAAGGAAGGTTACATATCAATATAATATATTGACTACAAGAAAGGTTGGAAAGTATATTGACTACAATAACACTTTTTAATCTATCTGCATGAAATACTTTGTTCCAAAGATGCCATTTTGGCATCATAATGGTTGTGGAATGTGGATTTACACACCAATTCTATTTGCTTGAAAGATTCTAAAACCTTTTTGACAAATATATTTTGTACATATCTTGCAATTACTGAAGTCCATGAAAACACATTTCTTTGAGGCATTTCTGAAATAGTTTATGTGCCTTGTCTACGCTTCTACAAATTTTGCATACATGTTTACTCAAGCATTTTGAACTATAATATACAAACATGGTTGAGGACTACAGTTGAGGGATTTTAGTCTCCAATATCATATAGCCTTGTGTGTTGAAGTTGTGGAATTATTTTTACATTTTTAAACTACTCCAAATTTTATCTTTTTTGTGATGAGGAGATTATAAGTTTCCTTGTTTGTATAGCAGTACTTATTGTGGTGTCTTTCCCACAAATGGAGAATTTTCTACCTCGATTTCATGAAAACCAACTTCATTGATTATAAGTTCTTATTCATTACTACTACAATTAATCATTCATTTTTATCTATGTGTATGTTAGTGGCTCGGATCTATCTAATAGTCAGCTAATGTTTAAAATGCATTATGTACCATATATTTATGTCTATTGATATATGGGCTTGGAGTTTTCTTAGAGGGGAGCATTTATCAGTATAAATATATACCGATGAATTGCATTTTATGTGTATTGGGCATGTCATAGGTATTTGTAATTAGTATAATTCATAATTAATTTGAAAGGTACAAAGAAATATAAACTATTTTTTTATGTGGTAAGGAAGTTACTATACAGTTTGTATTGCAAGGGGGTGGGTTATACTGTTGATTGAATTGTCTAGCAATTTGAGGTTGATATTGCATATAGATGATCCTCCTTCTTCCTCTTGAGGGAGATATATGTGCTATCTTGCATGTGAGCATATTGCTAGTAGTTGAAGTTCTCGGGGACACATAGATTAACTAAACTTTGGACATAAAAGATCATAGTGAATGTTAGACCCTAATGATCAATGTCCAAGTTGACAAGCTCCTCAAAGGTGTTTATAATGATTTCAACAAAAAATGAAATCTTCCATAGATTACAAGGCAATAAAGAGTGTACTACAAGAATATACCACCCTTAAATCTATTATTTAGAGTTATATGTCATTAAAATTATTAGTATCGCATGATGCTAAGGTGTTATCCAATAGATCTAAAAATAAATGTTACAAGTTGAGTTAAGCAGAAGGAAAGGGAGTTTAAAGAGTATGCACTTATTTCAATGTCATCAACCTTACAACCATTAACAACTACATTTTTTCCATACTTAGGAATAATTTATTTGACCATAAAAATTGCCTTCATGTGCAAGGAAAGCCACTCCATATATACAAACTCATAATCTCTAAGGAAACACTCGACCTATTTTTTAAGATCCCTAGAGAAAAACAAGTATAATGTAGTAAAGAAAAATATAAGGCTTAGTATTAGATCCCTAACATAAAAAGCTAGCATGTTATGATTTGTGTCCTCAGTTAACAATTGACACATTGAGATGGTGAAGCTAATAGTTGATACCTATTGCAAAAATGTAGTATAATAATAGGCTTCCACACTTAAAATGAGGATAGAGATTATTCATTCAATGTAAATTACAACTTTTCTTAAATTGCTTTAGGCCTGCAAAATGTATAACCAAAGTTTTTACCTTTTTTGTTGTGTAAACCCTAGTTAGGGACCAAGGACCCATCCAAAAAAAGGGCATAGCCCTTAATTCTGTCTTAAATCTTTCTTTGAAACAGCCATACAGAAACATATACATATAGCCAAGGTGAGAGGGCAAATTACAAGGCCCTCTCCCCATATACTTGTTAGGGTTAGCCGGCAAAAGATATCAATTAAATGCAAATAAAGATTAAACAGAGAAATGGAAATACACAGAAATAATAACAATGAGAGACAAGTTTTAACGTGGTTCACCCAAACTTGGGCTACATCCACCAAATAGAGAGTCTAATATTATTATCCAGTAAATCAAACCGATTACAATCAGCAATCCCTGCAACTCAATACCACTGCAAAATGCTACAATACAATATCAAAACCCTAACCCTTAGCCACTTTTTATCAAGCTTTTTGTCGGTTACAAAATAGGGTTTTCTTATGTCGGTCAATGAAAAAATTAACTCCCAGTTCATTATGAAATAATAAAAAACCATGTGAGGTTTCGAGGGCGCTGCCCCTCGACCCCGCCCTGTATCGCGACAGGGAACGCACCAGGGAAGCTGCCCCTGGACCCCGCAAGGAGCGCTGCCCCCAAACCCCCACAAGGGGCGCTGCCCCTTGACCCCGTAGGAATTTGGGGGGGAAACCGTGCTGATAAAAGTGGGGTAAATATAACCTCCGAGTCTGATTAGGCTCCATATAACAACAATCTCCCACTTGGAGATTGATCAGACTCCACACCATATCATCTCCCACTTGGAGACTGATCATAACACCACTGACCCTGTAGCTCCCACTGGAAATAAGCACCCTGGACTCTGTTGTTCTATTTTTAGTTGTTTTCAGTCTAGAAGACCAACCGAAGCTGACGAGGAGCTCAGCTTCTCCCTTGTTACTACCTTTGTAAACATATATGTTGGATTGTCATCTATATGTATCTTTGCCAGCTGTAACTGTCCATCATCCAACACCGACTAAATGAAGTGATACCTCAACTGTATGTGTTTGGTCTTTGAATGCAAGGCAGAATTCTTTGCAAGATGTATGGCACTCTGGCTATCCGTAAACAAATAACTGTTAACCTGTTGTGTGCCCAATTCATTCATGAAAGATTGCAGCCATATCATCTCCTTGCTTGCCTCTATTGCAGCTACATATTCTGCCTCTGTGGTGGATAAAGCAACCACCTTTTGTAACCTGGAAATCTAATTCACCGCTGTTCCACCTACAGTAAAGACATAACCTGTAGTACTCTGCCTGGTATCAATATCCCCTGCCAAATCTGAGTCTACATAATCTGCTAAATCAATATTAGAGCCCCCAAAACATAAGTGTTTATTAGATGTACCTCTCAAATATCTGAGAATCCATTTTACCGCATTCCAATGCTCTAATCCAGGATGACTCATATACCTGCTAACGACTCCTACAACATGTGCAATATCTGGTCTCGTGCATACCATGGCATACATTAAACTTCCTACAGCTGAAGCTTAGGGTACCTTGGACATTTTCTCTTCCTCCTCTTGTGTCTTAGGACACATCTCCTTGGTCAATTTCAAATGACTAGGCAAAGGTGTGCTGACAGCTTTGGCATTCTCCATGTGGAATCTCTGCAACACCTTTTCAACATAAGTAGCCTGAGATAGAGCCAATTGTCTGTTCTTCCTATCTCTACAAATTTTCATACCAAGGATTTGTTTTGCTGCCCCCAAATCCTTCATAGCAAATGACTGTGCTAACTGTTGTTTTAACTCTCTGATGTGATCCATGTTAGACCCAGCTACAAGCATGTCATCAACATATAAACATAAAATAATGTAGCTGTCATTATCCAACCTCTTAAAATAAATGCAATGGTTAGAATTACACCTGCTGTAGCCTTGCTCAACCATAAAACTGTCAAATTTCAAATACCATTGCCGAGGTGCTTGTTTCAGGCCATACAAACTCTTCTTCAATCTGCACACTAGTTTCTCCTTACCTTTGACCTCAAATCCTTGGGGTTGTTCCATATATATCTCCTCCTCCAAATCACCATGGAGAAAAGTAGTTTTAACATCTAGCTGTTCCAAATGTAAATCTTCAGTAGCCACAATACTTAAAACAGTACGAATAGAAGTCATCTTGACAACTGGAGAAAATATCTCATCAAAATCAATGCCCTTTTTCTGTGCAAATCCTTTTACAACTAACCTAGCCTTAAATCTTTTCTTACCTCCATCTTCCTCTTTCAGCCGGTAAACCCATTTATTTGGTAAAGCCTTTTTACCTGCAGGTAACTTACATAATTCCCAAGTCTGATTTTTCAGCAAGGAGTCCATTTCTTCTTTCATTGCAAGCTCCCACTAAACTTGTGTATCCACCTGCATAGCTTCATCATACCCTTCTGGTTCACCAACATCTGTTAACAAAATAGAATACAAAGAGGGAGAAAACCTTTCAGGAGGTCTATTGATCCTTGTTGACCGTCTAACATTCACTGGAGTTTGTGATATTTCTAGTTGTTGTTGCGGAGCATGAGGAACCACTTGAACATCACTATTTGGAGTATCGTCCAGCACCACATAATCTTTTTCTTTCTTCTCATGCTGCTGCAACTGATCTTTGTACAACACCTTCTCATTGAATATAACATCCCTGCTTCTCACAATTTTCTGATTTCCAAAATCCCAAAGCCTATAACCAAATTCATCAATGCCATATCCAACAAAGGTACACCTTTTTGATTTTGCATCCAGCTTGGTTCTATTTTCAGAATCTATATGTGCAAATGCTTCACAGCCAAAGGTTTTCAGAAAAGAATAACTCACCTTCTTGCCTGTCCATGCTTCCTCTGGAATACCACAGCCCAAAGGAACTGAAGGACCTCTGTTAATTAAATATACAGTAGTGTTGACAGCCTCTGCCCACATGTTTAAAGGCAGCCCAGCATGCAATCTCATGGTCCTTGCACGCTCCATTATTGTCCTATTCATGCGTTCAGCCACTCCATTTTCCTGTGGAGTCCCTGGAACCATTTTCTACCTACGAATTCCATTAAAGGAACAATAATCTTCAAATTCTTTGCTGCAATACTCACCGCCATTATCAGATCTAAGATATTTTAATCTTTTACCCGTCTCATTCTCAACCAAGCTTCTCCATTTCTTAAATGTTTCAAATACATCAGATTTCTATCTAAGGAAATAAATCCAAACCTTCCTAGTTGCATCATCTATGAATGTAACATAATACCGAGAGCCACCGAGAGAAGATACCTGAGCTGGTCCCCATACATCTGTATGCACAAGCTCCAATTTTTTATTTTTCTTTTGCTTCCCATCCTTGAGAAAACTGACTCTCTTTTGTTTTCCATACACACAACTTTCACAGAAATCCATATTAATGCATTTCAGACTTGGTAAAACTTTCTTAGAATGAAGTACCTTCATACCTTTTTCACTCATATGCCTAAGTCTGTTATGCCACAGTGTTGTCTCAGAACCTGCAACAACTTTTCCAGTCTCTTCCTGCAAACCTATAGCAACTATTCCTAAACCTGTTTATTTTTTCTCTGTAATAGTTAAAGTAGAAGGAACAGTATGACCTGTACAAAGATATAAGGTGCCTACTTTCACACCTTTTGCTACTACTAAAGCACCTTTTGAAACCTTCTAATTTTTATCAGTAAATGTAACAGTGCAACCTTGTTCAATTAGCTGCCCTGCTGAAATTAAATTCCTACTGAGCCTTGGAACATGCCTTACCTCTTGTAGTAGCCAATGATTCCCATTCTGCAACTTAATCTTGATTCTTCCCTTTCCAACAATCTGACAGGGTTCATTATCTCCCAAATAAACTAGCCCAAAATCCCCTTAGACATAATCAAGAAAATAACTTCTATGGGGCGTAGCATGAAATGAGGCCCCTAAATCTAAAACCCATGAATCATCAGCATTATCTAGGGAAAGAATCAAAGCGTCATCTTCAGATTTATTACTTACCACATTTGCTTCCTTATTGCCTTCTTGTTTGTCTCCTTCTTTGTTCTTCTGAGACCAGCAATCTTTCTTTAGATGACCTGGTTTTCCACAGTACCAGCAATCCTTCTATCCTCTGGTTTGGGATCTTTTGTCCTTTGATTTTCCTCATGACTTCCCATGACCTCCAGAACCTTTTCCTCTCTCCTTTGATCTGCCCCTGCTTTCTGCATTCAAAACACTGCCTGATTTGGATCCACCTGAGCTTTTCTTACAAATTTCCTCACTCAAAATAACACCAACAACATCATCAAATTTTAGGGTATTTGAACCAGAAACAGAGTTACTAACCGCCATTACCAAACTATCCCAGCTTTTAGGCAATGAACATAATATCAAGAGAGCTCTAACTTCTTCATCAAATTTTACATTTACAGAAGTCAATTGACTGACAATCGTATTAAATTCATTTAAATGACCTATCACAGATCCACCTTCAACCATTTTCAAATTAAACAACTGCTTCATGAGAAATACCTTATTTGAGGCTGAGGGTTTTTCATACAATTTAGCTAAAGCTTTCATCAGACCATCTGTTGTCTTCGCTTCCATTATATTAAATGCCACCGACGGTGCCAGGCACAACCGAATGGTTCCTAGTGCCTTTCTGTCAAGAAGATTCTAATCCTCATCAGACATTGTTGCTGGTTTCTTGGCTACTCCTTCCAACGGCCTCCATAAATCCTTTTGATAGAGGTAATCCTCCATCTGCATCTTCCATAACTGATAGTTCTGCCCATTGAATTTATCAACCTTCATTTTACCCTCGTCTGCCATTGCTCCCACTCAATCGTGAGACTTTCCTGCAGACAATAATCGAACACAACCCGCTCTGATACCACTTGTTAGGGTTAGCCGGTAGAAGATATCAATTAAATGCAAATAAAGATTAAACAGAGAAATGGAAATACATAGAAATAATAACAACGAGAGACAAGTTTTAACGTGGTTCACCCAAACTTGGGCTACATCCACCAAACAGAGAGTCCAATATTATTATCCAGTAAATCAAACCAATTACAATTAGCAATCCCTACAACTCAATACCGCTGCAAAATGCTACAATACAATATCAAAACCCTAACCCTTAGCCGCTTTTTATCAAGCTTTTTGTCAGTTACAAAATAGGGTTTTCTTATGTCGGTCAATGAAAAAATTAACTCCCAGTGCATTATGAAATAATAAAAAACCATGTGAGGTTTCGGGGGCATTGCCCCCGAGCCCCCACGGGGGCGCTGCCCCTCGACCCCGCCCTGTATCGCGACAGGGAATGTGCTAGGGGTGCTGCCCCTGGACCCCGCAAGGGGTGCTGCCCCTTGACCCCGTCTTGGGGGCGCTGGCCCCAAACCCCCGCAAGGGGCGCTGCCCCTTGACCCCATAGAAATTTGGGGGGGAAACCGCGCTGATAAAAGTGGGGTAAATATAACCTCCGAGTCTGATTAGGCTCCATATAACAACAATGTCTTAGAAACTATAAAAACTATCTTAAAATCTAATCTAGACTGTCATAAGGACTATTAAGGACTTCTAAAAATCAACCTTGTCTGTTAGGTCAACAAGATCCGCCTCCTCATCACAGGTGCATTTGAAATCAACTCAGGATTTCTCCTCCACATGGACTCCCAGCTTCTCTGCCATCTGCTCCATGGTCTTTTACGTCTCCACCAGGCCCAGCATCAAGTCATGGATGTGTCCCAAAATGACTTCATGATTTTTTTTAGCCTCCTTCGAAACCTCTACCAAGTCCTCATGCACCAGTATAGAAGCCACCGAAATGGAAGTCAAGGTGGTTAATGTGAGTGACTGCGTTGCCCCAAAGACATTCCATCTTCCCCTTATAGAGCCTAGGTCTAATAGAAAGTTGGTTATTGCCTCCCTAAGTTTTCCTCCATCTTGCCCGTCAACCTATTTGGTCATTGCTAACATCTTGCACATCCATTTTTGAAGCAAAGGGTCCTTTATCTCTGAATCTATAAGGGCCACGAAATTCTCCAATGTCGCATCCCCTAAAAACTTGGGCATCAACTTATGTGAGGTGTAAGCCCTCCTCTTCTTCCCTCCAATCATGTTGCTAGCCACCTTCCACAGCACCTATCGATACCAAGCAATATGAACCTATGCCTCCCCCTTACCTTTGTTGCTGCTCCCACCACCCATGGCTTCGTTTGGCTCTGCAACTCCTTTCATCCCTGCCAAGATCAAAGACTCCTTGGGAAAAACAAAAGGCATGAGACTTGTGTTGACAAGAGGCAATTACCTCAACTTCTGCCACATGCCACCTCGAGGCATGATTGGCCAACCTGATCGTGGACACTTCACATGCTCAATCACTTGAAGTCTTCAAATGGTGTCAGCTTAATGATCTTTGCCCATTATCAGGCAAAAGCAAAGTTTTTACCTTATTAACAAAATAAATGTCACAAATAGTTAGCATTGTATGTCAAATGCATTATAGAATGCAAGAGCATGAACTTACTTATTCACTTGCTTTTTGGGGAAGAGAACATCTTTCACTATAGCCATGCGTTTTAATTTATTCACTCAATATTTAATCCTCCTAGGTCATCCAATAAATGAAAATAAATAGTGTTGTAGAGGCACATTTGATGATTGATTATATCAATTTTTGTTAAAAATATTTTCTTCCTCTATTTGTTATAACCAAGATCATAAATTATAGATCAAGAGGAAGACATTTGATCGACATGAATGTAGGATAGGGACCCATTATGTAAACACCTTACCACCATATATGGTTTTTGTGGAATAGATATCTTAAACATACAAGATTGTCTATATTAGTGTAGTTTATTGTGTTTCTTAAGCGTCCAAACCAAAAATAGAATGTGGATTCTCAAGAATCTCAAATAAAACTTTGATTCTTAGATGTAAATATTCAAGCATTCAATATGGTATATTCTCATGTAAATGCATATAGGTAAAGCTCAATCAATCCAAATGACATTTTTGATATATATTTCAGTTAATGCAAATGTTAAATGAAAAATGTGAAAAATGAGTACATAAAAAAGGGCATTCACTATAGTGGCTCAAATTTCAAAACATGTAAGGTGTAGATTCATTCTAGAGAGCTTGGAGTGAAGATGGGAATAATACTTACAAAGGAACATGAAGGGGAATCCAAAGGGGAATCCAAAGGGTCAATCCCCTAAAGCAATCTCTGGTTTGTTATCTCCAAACAAGTCCTTGACAACATGGTGCTTCCTCCAACTAACAAGACTGCTCGAGGGAGCCACAAGGCTAGTGCAAAATTCTTTTATCGCTTGCAACTCAATGCCCAACATGTTATGAACATTAAAATACTCCTTAATAAATAGATCCGCCATCATCCTCAAATTGGCAATGGCAACATATATTTTCCCATAAGACAAACACTTTGAAGTCAACTAGGTACACAAATCCTCCAAATAGAACTTGGGGAGGACAATATTTCCTCCATGCTCACATTTTCCACTTTCAAGCTTATTGGTGAAACAAATATGAGTAGTTGAATTTCTTCCACCTCCAATATGAAATGCTACAAAATACAGGGCACAAGCAACATCAAGAGAAATAAGGAATCTCTTAGAAAACTTCCTTCTTCAAATGCCATTAACATAAAATATGGAGAGGAGCTACTTGAGCTCACTAACTTGAGATACTATAGTGAGAACTTTCTTGATTGGATTTTTAATGGTAATTGTTGGGTGTTAGGGTCTTTTAACATAATTTTCAAGTAATGTGCACATTAAAACATCTCTTGCACAATACATTAGAAACTCATTATTTCTAATTTTGATGTTAACACCAAATATTTATTTCATGGTTGATCAACACATTACAAAGTGCTAGAGCTGTCAATTTCTATCTATCATTGTAAAAGAGATCATGCTTTCTAAAATGGAAACACTTGTTGGCATAAACATACATGTGCTCATTTACACTTGAACCTTTCCAACCTCTAGTATTGAAGAGTAATAGACAAAAGAACATCTATCTAACATGATGGACACACTTTTAACTAAAATAATTAATGGAGAAAAAGCACCCTTGAAAAGAAATAAAACAAAACAAATTTTTAAAAATCTTTATATATTGAAGGACGAACACAACATAGAGTTAAAAAATTAATTAATTTTAAAAAATAAAGGGAACCAAAAGAATAAAATAAAATAAAATAATTTCCCATTTGAATTGTTGAAAACCATTAAAAAAGTCCCAAAAGTTAGATTCTAAAAATACCTACTCAATGTTGCAAAGTTTGTATTCAACCATCAATATTATTTACGAAAAGCTTTTTAATAGCCTAAACACTCTAGAACTCAAATTTTCATTTTTGTTGTTCTTTTACCCAGGACAACTTTGCAGAATTCCTTACAGTTTTATTTTGTCTTGCATGTTACAAATTCCATCAATAATTTTATTGATTTAATGATTTAGAATGGTGGGGATCTCATTTAAGATTGTCAAGACTAGGTTCAAATATAGTCCTCCTTCAATTAAAAAAAGTCCCATTCCAAGTAGATATCCCCCTTCATCAAATAATGTAGAGTAGCCTCTTGAAGCAAATGCACATGAGAAGAGCCAAGGTAAGAGTTTTTTAATATGCCCACATGACTTGTTGCTACGAAGATATTATTTAAGAAATAGCTTCACCATCATTCTTAGACTAGAAATAGATGGGACTTACAAAGGAACATGAAGGGGAATGCAAAGGGTTAATCCCCTAAAGCAATGTTAGGTTTGTTATCTCCAAACAAGTCCTTGACAATGTGTTGCTTCCTCCAACCAAGGAAATGCACGAGGGAGCCAAAAGGCTGTGAAAAAGCCCTTTATCACTTGCAACGTAGTGCCCAACATGTTATAGACATTAGAATACTCCTTAAGAAATAGCTCCACCATCATACTCAAATTAGTACTAGCAACATATCTTTTCCCATAAGACACAAACACTTTGAAGTCAACCAGGTACGTAAATCCTCCAAATAGAACACGAGGAGGACAACATGTCCCTCCATGCTCACATTTACCACTTCAAGCTTGTTGGTGAAACAAATATGAGTCGTTGAAGTTCTATTACCTCCAATATGAAATGATACAAAATATAGGGCATGAGTGACACCAAGAGAAATAAAAAAGATCTTAGCAAACTTCTTTCTTCAAATGCCATTAACATAAAATATGGAAAGGAGATACTTGACCTCACTAGTGTCCCATCCAAATCTGATAACTTGAGCTACTATAGTGAGCACTTTCTTGATTGGATTTTTAATGGTCATTGTTCGGTGTTTGGGCCTTTCCACATAATTTTCAAGTAATGTGCACATTACGACATCACTTGCACAATACATTAAAAACTCATTATTTTTTATTGTGATGTTAGTGCCAAAGATTTCTTTCATGCTTGATCAACATATTACAAAGCTTTAGAGTTGTTAATTTACATCTACCATTGTAAAAGAGCTCATGCTTTCTAAAATGAAAACACTTATTAGTGTAAATATACACAAGCTCATTTACACTTGAACTTTTCCAACCTCAAGTATTGAAGGGTAATAGACAAAAGGATACCTATCTAACATGATGGACACACTTTTTACTAAAATAATAATTAATGGAGAAAAGAACCCTTGAAAAGAAATAAAAATATTTTTAAAAAATATTTATGTATTGAAGAATGAATATGAGATAGAGTTAAAAAATTAATTTTACAAAATAAAGGGAAAAAAAGAAAATGGAATAAAATAATTTGCCATTTAAATTGTTAAAAACCATTAAAAAGGTCTCAAAAGTCATATTCTAAAAATACTTAATATTGCAAGGTTTCTATTCATTCATCAATACTATTTTTGAAAAGATTCTTAAACATTTTTTAACTCCAATTTTCATTTTATTTATGAAAAGATTCTTAAACATTTTGTAACTTCAATTTTCAATTTTTTGTTCTTGTTTTGCCCAGGGCAACTCTATAGAATTCCTTACATTTTTATTTTGTCTTGCATGTTACAAATGCCATCAATAATTATATTGATTTAATGATTTAGAATGGTGGGGATCTCATTTAAGATTGTACAATGCTCCTTTAATTAAAAAAGGCTCATTCCAAGTAGATCTCTCTCTTCGTCAGATAATGCAGAGAAGCCTCTTGAAGCAAATGCACATGAGAAGAGCCAAGGTAAGAGTTTTTTCATATGCCCACATGACTTGTTGCTACTAAAATCTTTCTTAAGAAATAACTCCACGATCATCCTTAGATTGGCAGTAGCAACATATCTTCCAACATTTATAAAGGATTATGCACCGTCAATTCTCATTGCCTTATATATGAGAGCTTAAGATTTTTCATAGAGGAACACCTATCTAATTAATGAAATTTCCCTCCCATGTATACCATGAGAGAAGAATTTGGTGTGTAGAGCATTAGCTTCATCTATTTTGTAATATATGATTTGTGTTGTATTTGTAAGTTTTTTTGTTTATCTTTTTATTCAAGCATGAATGTTTGATATACAACACTAACATTCTTCCTAAAAATAAACTATCAATCACACTTTGGTGTGCAATGGGTACCCTGACAATAATTGCATTCGTTGTGTTCATCATTTTTTCAAGCATATAGTGGGACAAATCATGAGGTCAATTGTGAAGTTGTTAAGCAAGTGAAAACTGAAACTATGCATTAGTTGATATCTTCACGTGTTCCATAATCTAGTTTGACAATTGACAACAATGTAGATGATCCAATTGCAACACCCTGTAAAGAAAAAACAATTTCTCTTCATCTCTATGTCTTTGTTTGTATCTCTCTACCTCTCTTCATATTTCTTTCATGTTTGTCAAGTGGATTTAAATCTCAGGTTTTCAAAGGTCGTGGAATCAATTCTCTCCTACACCATTTCAACCTTTTTCAACATATTTTGGGTTGGTTCTCCATTTTTTCTTATATAATTTATTGTTGATTGCTTATGTTTTGTGTTTTTTTTTGTTTTCTTTTATCAATTTTGAGTGATTTGTTGTCTCTTATTTTGTTTCCTATTAGGTTTTCTTTTGCGATCTCATTTCTTTTGTTATTTTAGAGTTTTCTTCATTAGTTTTAGGGTTAGGTGAATGAATAGGTTGGCTCCTTGATTCTTATATTCTTGAGTTAGATTTTTGGCCTCATGCAATTTTTTGGTAATTTAGGGTTCTCTTCTAGGTTTAGACCTTTAAATTGTCTCGAGTTCTTATTTCCTCTCAAACCCCATGATCTATGGCTAGTTTGGTTAGTCTACAGATTTTGGGGTTTCTTTTGCACCTTTTCCATAAGTCCCTAAATCCAAGATTCCTTCACTTTGTTGGATCCCACACTTTTCACCTAGGTTCCAATATTCCTAAATCTTCTGAGATGGCTTGCTTCTCCCCTTCTATGATCTTCCTATTCTTGAGATTTAGATTGCCCTAACCTACCTTTCTAGAATCCTTACTCAAAGGATAGTCTTTCACCCAATTCCCTAGTTTCTTACATTTATGGCATCCCAGAGGAGATTTTTTAAACTCCAATGGCTACTTTCAGACATCAACCTTTGAAGATATGGATATTTGCAAAGGGAGGATGGTACTAGCATTTATACAGACACAAATTCTAGCAAACACCATGTATTTTTTGGTTTTAGTCACATTGTCTATTGCCAAGAGTTGACTAAAGGCGCTAGCAATACCTTTAAACACCTCCTCTTCCCAAAAATCAATGGTAAGCCCAAGAAATCTAACCCAAACCAATGTAGCATTGAACAGTTCTTTAGAAAGATTGAAACTCGACTACTATTTTTTAGAATCAAATTTGTATTTCCCAAAACCAAGGATGCCCTGTGAGGATATTACAAAGGTCCTCCTCACAAGAAAAGGAAAAAGAGAAGAAACCTTTGGTCATTGCTACAACATCTAGTTTCCCTTTGATAAGCCATCATTTCTTAGCCCTGGATCTCACTAAATCCACATTAGTTCAAGGTCCAAAGAATTTTTTGATTAAGGAAGTTTCCATTTTTGAGATCCCTCTTTCAAAAATAACATTTGAGACTGCAATACAAAACTCACCTTGTTTAGGACCTGTAATGAGGGCAACAAGAGGATTTGAGAAATCCCCTTTCTCCTTGCACTAAATTAACTGATTCTTGAAAAAAGATGTCCAAGCACGATCCCCAGAGGCTCGTGCAGAAGGATCTCTATGAAAATCATGTGGAGATAACTAAGTATTTTCTAGAGGAATTGGTAACAGTCCTTAAGCGAAAAAGGGAAGAGTCGGTGAGTATTGAAGAAGAAATAAGCAAGCCCTAGACATAGTTGTGGTACAATTGTCACAAGAACAAAAGACAAAATTGAGACAATTATAGCAGGAGGAGTTAAGATCAAAGCACAGAGTGGATACATTTCTATTTGTGGAGAAGGAAGCAATAGAGAAGGTAAGATAGGAAACATTGAAGGCTACTCAAAACCCCTACACCACTCTACTATAGGAAGAGAAGGAAGAGAAGTTGTGAAAAGAAAGCAAGGAACAACTACAAGAGGAGAAGGAAGAGCGACAACAAAAAGAGAAACAATAGATAGAGTAAGAAGAACAACAAAAAGTGCCACAAGAATAAGAATAGATAGAACAAGAGGTGTCACAACAACTGCCTTCTCCACCTTCCCCATCTCAAGATATAAGGCAAATAAATTTTTTTTGGCAAAATAGAGGCAATTAAACCACTACCATCGACCTTAATTTTGCAATTACCAATCTCAAACTTAGCAAAAATCTCACTACAACAAAGATTTCAACTAGGAGATATGCTACAATCTACTGCAATGGAAGAGCTACTGAAACAATAAATAGATATAGTGGAAATAGTGGAGGATGTTCTAAGTACACTACAAACATCATATCTACATATCACAAGGGACACTTCCACCACCCTAGGAGTACAACTGAAATAATTCAAAAATAATATAGTACATAGAGTACAAAATCAAGAGGATGCAATCCAATAGAAAGTAATGGAGGAAATCATGGAGATACAAATTGAAGAAATTTGAAGGAAGTGTCCTACTGGACATGCCAAGTTAGAAATAGAAGTAAAGAATATGCAGATAACATAGGGAAACATCAACTCTTTATACTAGTTTTGCCTCAGATTGCTTACCACGGCAAAAGCCTTGAAGATGTATTTTGTAGACACTAAAAATAGAATAATACATTAGGCATCAACTTATGATGATCAGAAAGATCAAAGGGAAGGATTGAGGGCACAAATAAAACAACTAAGGGAAGTGACCAACCTTCGCCTAATGCACATAATCACCATATTAAGAGAGACAAATAATGTGACAATATAGATCTAGATACATAGTTCAATGGAGGAAGGAGAACAAATCCTAATTGATATCAATGGACAAATTTTGTTGCTACAACAAGGGAATAGCAACAAGAAAATCTCTCATACACATTTCATCTATAGTCAAATAATCATAAATTCGAATTCAAATAAACTAGTATGCTTGCTTGGATCATTTTTATCATATAGTGTAAGATTCTCCATGAGTGTTGTTAGTGCTTTTTCTATAAGACATCCAATGATTCCATCATACCCTTTATTGAAATCTAGATCAGTAGGATTTCATCCACCTAATGATTATAATGTTTCCACCATCTGCTCCTTCCCATAAAAAATTGCCTAGTGTAGTGTCGTCCACCCATGTCTATCTCAAAAATTCACAGACATGCCCACCAATGAAACTCAAATTACATCCCACTCATACCCAAGAGCTGCTACCGAGTCTATAACTACTTGCTCATGACTATCATGAATAGTTGCACCACCTTTTTCCAACTACTTTTTCCAAAACCCATTCTTGTAATTTCTTTTTCAAAATTAACTCAAGTAGATGACTCATAGCTTCTACCAAATATTTTCTTTTGTCTGTAAGTGTTTGACCTTCAACTACCATCAATTGTGCAAAATAAATCACCATCTTGTCCTTACATATAGTCACATGTAACACCAATGTCCACTTGTTCACCATCAAAACCTTCCACTTTCCACTCTTATAGTTTCATTGTAAGATTTTTCTTAATTTTCTAATAGATTTTTCTCTATCAATTTAGTTACCTTCCTTAGGGTTTTTCTCTCCTTTGCAAAGTTTCTATGGTCCACTTATGTGAGCTTAACATGGATGTGCTTGCATATGTCCTCAACATATACGACTCCACTTGAAATGTTCAAAAAAGCATTTTCTAGATCATTTTCCATTTCTTTCCATGGGAAGAGCTTAATACCGGCCTATCAAAATATTTGGCATCAATTAATTGTGGAGTAGATGTTCCCACCATGGTTAAGCTTGCTCTTCACCTTTCTTCACTCTCAATCAATAAACCTTACCTATTATGCTCTCTCACAATTACTTATGTGTTTTGTAGTGTGTTTTGTAATGTGTTTTGTGTGTTTAATCTAACCCTTGATATATTTTTATAGCTTTTCTAGTCCTTTGATGTTGATGCCATCGCTTATGACATGTTTGACTATTGACCATGTGTATTTTTTTGGCACAGTAATATATTATGCTATGTGCTTTTATAATACAATATAGTACATAGTGTTGGATTCTCTCGTTGCCTCAATTTTTTGTGTAATAAAATCCTATGGTAGCTAAGGTTTGAGGTTTATTTTATACCAGTGGTTGCACAAGGTGAATGCACAATGATTTCGTTGATAGGCCGTTTGTAGGGGAAGTATTATATTTAAGAGTTAAGTTTGCTCTCGTGATTATAAGTGTACAGATCGCATCACAACATTGTTTGTAATATGGGTTTTATATGTAGCATTTTGATTCTAAATTTTTTTTTTTTCCAAAGCAATTTGATAAATAAATGCTTTTTGAGAAGTCTATGTGATATGTAGAACTGCAATCAAAAGCAAAACGATTACAGGGAGCTTGATCTTTTGTTGTGCTAAAAGAGAACATTAATAGCAGTTTTATGTATGCTAGTCATTTGTAATTATAAATTCCTTCAAACCAATTTGATAAATAAATGCTCTTTATCCTATCATTTGGAAATGGTTTTTTGATACAGAATTTTGAATTCAGTTCCATACTTGACAAATATGAGTTTGCATAGTGATTTTCTTGCTTTATGTGATTGCATTGGTTCATAAAGGCACTGGAGAAAAAGATTGACAACTATTAGTACTCTACATATTTTTAATTATTGCAAACCTTTATTCTCAAGAGCTACACAACTTTTCACATGAAAGACCAAGACAACATCTCATAAAATTTGATTATCACATTGACATTGCTTAACTAAATGCAACAAACATGTCTCCAACTTGATAGGTTCACATTTACCAGCATCCCACAACCTATAACAAAATGGGGGTTTTCACAGAGGGTATGGGTAGCCTTCAAAGCATAACTTAAAGAAGATTTTGCAAAAGATGCAACTTCATCAACTGTGTTGACTGTAGGTTATACATTAAATAAACTTATTGAAAATGTAAAGCAAATCACATTTTTTTGTTGTGCTAAAAGAGACCATTAATTCATGTTTGTATGCAATGAGCTTTACCATGTATGGAGGTCAACTAAATTAAGAAGCATAAAACAAAATATATTCTGCTTGCAGACTTGCACAATATTTACCAACTCTTTGTAATATGTCAATTGATCTAGATAGAAAATATCTAGGAAGTGTCCAACAAGCCTGGGTCATCTAAGGGAGACTAGTGGATCATGTGAGTTCTATTGACTACAGGGGTTCCAACCAAATACATACTTATTGAAAAAAAATAGCTATTTCAACCTCATTCTTATTGTTCCAATCAATTGTGTCCATGTTCGATACAAGAACCCATGTACATGAGTGAAACATCGGTGTTGCCACTCATATCTATACCAATAATCCTGTGTATTTAACAATTTCTCTATCACCTCTTCACAAAATATTGAAAACCGTTGGTGTAGGTATAGGGATGTTGTGTACAAGTTTTGAATTACATTTTTTGTAAATTGCCTTATCCCATACTACAGTGGTGGGAAAGTATTATGTGCAAACAATCTTATGAACATTTGGCCATTTCATATCAACTACACTCTTGATGTGAAGAACAATGTTGGAGATCCCATCTGGTTGATCATAGTGGTTAGCTCAAATCGACACTTGTTCCAGTAAGAGCGTGTGCCCCTTAAAGAAGTCCCAAAATGCGTTAGCTGCTCAGCCAACTGATCATCGGAGAAATCATGCAAGCGGTGTCGGAGTCCTACAACGGTTGGTATGTTCTTGTCTATGTTTTTTTGATAAAAACAATGGCAACCTGTTGGTTACAATGGTGCCTTATGAGATTGTATAGAAAATAACAGAATCTTATATGTCAACCGAATTTGTTATCATGATATCTCATCAAATGTAAAGTGTACTCACGCAAGTGAACCTACTTGCTTCTTGGTTGGAGGGGGAGTGCATCCCCTTTTGGGAAGAGTGTTGGAAAAGCCATATCTAGTAAGCCCTCAATGTTGTATTCATTTATTGGTGAGGAAGCAATCGTAGGCCATGGAATAGTGTTAAGAGTGAGTTGTCTAGCTGTAGAATTTGTTTTATGGCATCCAATTCTCACTTCTGATTAGATAGTTTTGGAACAAAGGATGACGAATTTGTGAAGTCGTGACCATGGTCATCATCATTTCTAGTTTCAAAAAATGGCACTGTTGTTTGTTCAATATCTTGTTTGAAGTTGCACATGTGCGAAACATATGTGCTGGTTTCAAGTAGCAGGTTTAGCGAATCGATATCTATATGGGCATCTCTATAGTATGGGTCATTGTTTATTTTAAATTGCAGAGCATCCATAACATGTGTTCTACTTACATTACATAGCAGTTGCAGTGCTTTCCTTCACTGTTGATTCATCTCACTATGAGGACTTCAAGGTCCTCTAATCTCTGTGGCAAATCTTTTGCAATTGTTGTAGTATCTTGAGGAAAGCTTATGGTGTGTCCACTATATTTGTACTGACCTCCCTAAGCATGAGTTACTTGTAGAATTGGTGCCACGCGGGCTATGAGCATCTCCTCCACTTGTGTAAGGACTATTAATACTTCTGATTGCTCATCTGGGTCTAAGTTGTTTGATGTAGAGAAGTGGTGAACCCTTTTCTCTGTGTGACATCTATTACAAATCGTATCCGCACCAAATGTGTGAGTGCACATGCCACTATATATCTCTTTACATATAGTGCATGTTACTAAGTTCGACAATGCATCTATTCTATGCCTAAAATGTTGCATTGCTTCAAAGTATCTTGGTGGGAAAATTTTTAAACTTGGAAAAATGTGGCTGAGGATGTAACGTAAACTCTAAGCAATTGTAATTTCATTTGTATTGTTGAGAGTTGTGGAAGCTCCATCATCTATCGATGATGAACTTGTTATGGTTTTGTTTTTTTCCTTAGTATGCTCCCTGTTTCCAAGTAGGAGAACTTGTTTGTGAAGATTGTAAACTAGGCAATTTGAATCATCTATTCTCTATTTTTCCTTTTCTACATGTGTCGTTGATCATGGCATACAATTGCCTAAGTGGGCAAAGTTTTGCACTAGGTTGGATGTTAGCTCTGCTATATTGTTTACATATGTAGTCACATCTCTACTTGTTGATGAGGTTCTGTTAATGTTGGTAATTTTCTCCTAGAATTGTTGCAAGCGAAGGTTCTATTAATGTTGGTAATTTTCTCCTACAATTGTTGCAAGTGACGGCGAGCAGAGATTTGGTCCCTATGTTGGTTATATAACACTCTATTTCTTTCATTTTTATTCTTCTTTCGTCTTTCAATGTTTGTCATTGGGCTTTGGGTATCCATCCTCCTGAAAATAGACAAAAGATGAGCAACAATCTGCATAGAAGAAACATTACAACTACCATTACATTTTGTAAACAAAAGAAGTTTGAGAATTGTTATTGAAGAGAACATAACACATCAAATGGCAAGTTATCTTAACACAAATAGCAAGTTTAATTATTATTGATGTATGAGAAGTTCTAGCATATCAAACACATGGATTCATTGTTTTTGCTAAATGTTTCCAATTTCAATCAAAGGCGTAACAATTTGTATCGCATATATGCAGGATCTAAAATGTAGGACATCAAAATTATATTTCTTAGTTTATTATATACATATTTAACTGGTGCAGACTTCTTAATGCTATGTGGTATAAGTAGGTGGATGTTCATTGAAATGTTAGGAGTTGACTGACGAAGATCCTAAAACTTGTAAGCTTCCTTGAGTTATAACATAGCTAGCTTTTTTTTCATTTACTTAATCTGTTCAAAACCTTTATTACATGTGCTACAAGAAAAGGTTTTTATTTTTATTTTAATGTATCTACATTCTAGACAACACTGTTTGATGAACCCTTCTATAGGAGCCCATTGCCCTGATGCATTGATATGCATAGGTACAATGCTAAGAATCCAGTGTACGAGGATGGGAAGAGGAGGTTTTATTTTGATGTGGGTGGGTACAATGTCAAGAATCCAATTTGTGTTGTATGAGATTGAGAGAAATGGGCTTTGTATGTATCTATAAAACACTTTGGGATGAGCCTTCCCTAGGATTCCATTGCCCTATTGTATTGATTTGGGTGGGCACAACAACAAAAGTAAAGCTTCCTTGAGTTATAACATAGCTAGCTTTTTTTTCATTTACTTAATCTGTTCAAAACCTTTATTACATGTGCTACAAGAAAAGGTTTTTATTTTTATTTTTATGTATCTACATTCTAGACAACACTATTTGATGAACCTTCTATACGAGCCCATATTGATATGCATAGGTACAATGCTAAGAATCCAGTGTACAAGGATGGGAAGAGGAGGTTTTATTTTGATGTGGGTGGGTACAATGTCAAGAATCCAGTTTGCGTTGTATGAGATTGAGAGAAATGGGCTTTGTATGTATCTATAAAACACTCTGGGATGAGCCTTCCCTAGGATTCCATTGCCCTATTGTATTATGGGTGGGCACAACAACAAAAGTATAGTTTGTAAGGTTTATTGGACTGTGGTCTAGTAGTAAGATAGGGTACTTGTTGCAATGATGACCCAGGTTCAAAACCAAGTGTCATCTTTGTGTTGATAGGGCAGAGAAGATATGCCAAAGCGCAACATGGTGAATGGGTTGTGCGTGATATCAAAACTGAGAACTTAAAGTTTTGAAGGGAATATCTTTCATACAAAACAAATTGTAAAAGTTACAAATTTCAAAAGAGTTTTTCAGAAGTAATAGAAGTGTGGAAGCTGCTAAGAAAGAGAGATTGCAGATTTGTTAAATCTTTCAAGGCTGAGGCACTACTTAAAACTATAACTCTAATTAGCTTTGCACTCTAATAAATTTAACAAAACACACGTATAACTCATCGTAAAGTGAGAGAGACATTGAAAAAAAAATTTCAAACCATGGAGTGCCTCCTTATTTTTTATCACTTCTAAAGTGATTAGTGTGTACATAGTTCTTAAAAAATCAGCTGAAAAGTGTTTGATATTTCTTTGTAAAGTTTTTAAATCATATGACAAGAGTTTAAAGACAGACAAATGGTAAAAAAAACTCATAAGATTAGATAAGATGAAGTAGAGGTATGGTTCATATTACAGAGCATGTTATTATTCCTTTGTTGTCTTTAGATTTTGTTTCTGGAAGGCTTAGGATAAGTAAATTTAATGTGTTGTATTAAGAATGATGACAGTTAAGAACCTTTTCATGTTTTAAGAACAATTCCTTGACAAAACATTCAACATAGTCCAGCGACTGAATCAACTGAACATGTTATGACTAAAAGATTCTAAGAAATCTGCACTCTTTTCAACATAAATACCAACCATTATGGTAAAAGTGTAATCTCTATACAGCTCCTGTATGAACTTAATATGCATAGAAATGCCTTTGCAGCCAAATGATAAGTTAGAAAATAGGTCCTTTTTAACCTTGAAGCTTAATGAGAAGTTAAAAAAACAGGTCGTTTTTTACCTTGAAGCTTAACTAGTTAAAATGAGCTGAAGTTTAATAAGTTAAGATAGGGTGCTCACTATTCTACTCGTAGTGTATTATTGTTATGTATTGTTCCTCAATCAAGGATGTATTAAATTGAAGAAAACTTATAACAACTTGTGTACTTATGAAGAAATCATAGTGCATTGTACAGTACCAGTCACTAAAACATAAGGATACACCTGAAAACAAAGCAAAGCTTATCCTCAACATAAAATGTTTATCCTTACTAAATTGTCAAAGTTAATTTTTTTCCATCAAGCCAATATGAATTTCTTTACATGGGTTAAAAATTATGTCTACCCCTCTAGTGACAAAGTCTTCGCAACAATCAGATGATCAAGCAAATTACACATGTATTAAATTGAAGAGAGCTTATAAAAACTTGTGAACTTATGAAGAAATCATAATGCATTGTACAGTACCAGTCACTAAAACATAAGGATAACCCTGAAAACAAAGCAAAGCTTATCCTCAACATAAAAAGCGTATCCTTACTAAATTGTCAAAGTTAATTTTTTTTTGTCAAGCCAATATAAATTCCTTTACATGGGTTAAATGTAATGTCTACCCCTCTAGCATCAAAGTCTTCCCAACGATCAGATGATCGAGCAAATTTACAGACTTTGCTGCTAGAGGGGTAGACATAACATTTAAGCCATGTAAAGGAATTCATATTGGCTTGACGAAAAAAAAAATTAACTTTGACAGTTTAGTAAGGATAAGTTTTTTATGTTGTGGATAAGCTTTGCTTTGTTTTCAGGGGTAAATTTTTCAAATTCACGTGTAGAGAGATATATCCCTAGGAGTAAACATCTCCGAATATGATAGAGTTCCAAAGCCCCTGTAGGCATATACAATTGTAGATGCAATTAGTTTGATTAAAAAATTATACTTATAAATAATTAGATACAACATAAATACTAAGTATTTGAGATAATTTAATGAATTATTAATGGAAAGAAAAATCCTTACTAATAAGTAAATTGTGATTATGTCATTAAATAACATCATCTAGCATATCTTAAATGACTTTTTTTATTTCTATCATGAATATATTTTTTCTAGCTGACACACTTTAAAGAGAGAAGTTGGCAAAAGCTGCTATAGAAATAGACTCTATTGCATTCAATACATTTTTAAATATTTATAGGTCTAGCAAGATAACTTAAAAAATACTCGATCAAAGATTGAGGTTTCCAAACATAACGCCTATGTGTGGATCTATGATACCAACAAGCTGACATGTGAGTTTAATAAAGTCAAAAGGTACATCAACAAGCTGTGGAATCCAAGCTCCAATCCTATATTTGTCTTTTAAATCTTTTAAAATATGAATGTATATAAATGATAAAACATAAAGAAGGGCTTGCATCTTTCCAGCTCCAATCCACCCTCTATAGGAAAAGACACAATTCAATAGGAGTTTCAGCCCGAGAACCAATAAATCGGTCTAGAAATCAGCAAATTAACCTGGAGTTGAATGAATGAATGCCAAAAAAGTGATTTTCTTAAATTTACTGTGTTTTTTATAGCATTACGTTCTATTTACACTAGAATATTTTCCCCATAATTGTTCTTAAGATTTTGAATCTACAGATGAAACTCAAAAAAAAAGGTGTATATTTACTTGGCTTGCGATCATTCTCTTCAAAAGTACGGCCAAAAAGCTTGAATTTCAGCTGGCTGGGAAGCCAAAGGAACTAAAGTTAAAAGGTATGTACGAATTCAAGTTGATAACATGTCCTAGGACCAAGGGCATATATGCATGGTGTGTAAGTCCAATGATTGAGACCCCAAAATTAAGTCTACCAGTACCTATCCATCTCATACAACCAAGGCTAGACCATACAAATCCCAGCTAGTGGGCAAGAACAAGATCCAAAGCCAGGCCTATATTGAGGCCATCCCCAAGGACCCAGTGTAAAAGACTTGGATGTCAGCTTGCAAAAAGTCCAAGAGAAACTAAAATCCTAATATCTTATTTCAAAATCTATAGATAATATTGATTCGTAAAGAACCAATTGACAGTAAAGATTGGCAGATGGGATGAAAAAGATATATAAATCAAACAACAATGAATGACTGTGAGCAGGAATCATTTTCATATTGCAACAACTAGAAAAAGTGGAGATACCTCATGCAAGAGTGAATCTCCACAATAGGTTTGCATTGTTATTTAGCATAGAGATTGTGGTTGCACTAGCCTCTAACATCTGACCAGAAACATCTGCTTATGTCTATTATAAAACAAAGGGAAGCTAAACATCCCCAGATAAGCATCATTTTGCAAGGACACAACCTTAAAATGGATCCAAGGCATTGAAGTTGCAAACCAAGGCAATGGATGGCAATAGGACACAACCTTAAAATGGATCCAAGGCATTGAAGTTGCAAACCAAGGCAATGGATGGCAATAAATTTTAACAATTGTTTGTTGAAGGAGAGATAGAAATAGAATTCTATACAAGTTACAAAATAAATTTCCAGTTCATGCCTCCATTGGCAAGCAAAGATTGCAATAACATGGTGCAGCATGGTTTATGATAACCCCAAACGAGCATTCAAAAGCATTGTTAAATGCAATTGAACGTAAACAACAGAACATAATTAGTGGTTAATGTGACTAGGATCTTTAATTTTTCCTGATGCCCTTTCATGTTATTTTCACACTTAAAATTTTGTTTGTTGCTATAGAATGTCATCTTTTATGGTAGCAAGTTTGGTAAGGCAGGCTCTTGTGGGAAGCATACACAAGACTTAACTTTGAGGAGTGCAAAATTTTCATATTTTCTTTAGCCAAAAGTTTTTTGTTGAGTTGTAGAGAGCATTGCAGCAAAAAACTTTTGGGGAAAAAATCGGAAAATCAAAAGTATAAGATTTTTTGAAAAAATTGGGATTTAAATGAGAAAAATCGGATTTTAAAAAAAAATTAAAAATGTATAAAAAGGGACAAAAACTTGTTGTTTTTTAAATTTAATGGCATTTCCATAACATAGAGATATAGAGATCAAATAAAATTGAGAGTTTTGCCATGAATTCTAGAATATAGACTTTTGTTATTTACATTCATATCCTGAATCACTGATTACATTGCATTGCACAAACAATTTCAATTGAAAATGGAAATCAAACAGCTGTGTATGTATAGCCTCTAAATAAGTTAGTGCCTAGAAACTATGCTTCTCTCCTTCCGAAAAGCGAACCATTCCTTGCTACTTGGTCATCAGTCTGTTTCAGCTGGACTAACCTCTTCTTTTGATATAGGATTCATTGTCATGGACTGAGTTGATGCTTTGATCAGAAAATACACGATTCTAATGTAAAGACACTTGCAGCAGTAATGAAAATCCAACTAAAGTCAGCAAAGCACAATCCAGGTTTGACATCAATTCACCCCTAGTTTGACAGGGGTTTTATGTTTTTTTTCTTTGTTTGTAGAATTAGAAGAGAGGTGGAGTCATTGTATTACTATTGGACATGAAGTGACAAGGAAAGGAGCGAGGCTTCTCTGGAAGATTTGAGATACTAACAGAACATTTCCTATTAGTGCGGTCTAGCTGAGCATGTTATCCGATGAGTCATATACCTAGGGTTGTATCACATAACTTCCCCTCATTCTACATCTAGATCTTGACTTAAAAACCTAACTTATAAAGGATCATTTCCTGTGATATGATTTCAGATACAGAAGGTCAAATTGTTTCGAAGGTATACTCTCTAGGTACAAGGAAGAAAGTATGTCACATAAATCTTCATAAGACTACTTATACAAGAGACTATTCACAGAGTTGATTATTCACAGAGCTGTTAAGAAGTATGAGTATGTCACATAAATCTTCATAAGACTACTTATACAAGAGACTATTCACAGAGTTGATTATTCACAGAGCTGTTAAGAAGTATGTTTCTCCACGTATAGAAAGCCAGTCCTACAATTGTTTGTATGGTATGAAAACACGAAATACTCATGGTATTGA
Organism: Cunninghamia lanceolata; assembly: GCA_027924645.1. Taxonomy (NCBI): domain Eukaryota; kingdom Viridiplantae; phylum Streptophyta; class Pinopsida; order Cupressales; family Cupressaceae; genus Cunninghamia; species Cunninghamia lanceolata. The sequence goes on along the minus strand of BSBN01000281.1, from coordinate 593,138 downwards.
GCAATATGTCCACCAAGATGCATCCACCTATCCTTATTCAGTAGTTTCTCCATGACCTTTAGGCCTGAGATGAGCTAATTGTTCATAAGATATAGTGATACTGCAAGGTTCCTTTTTCTAATGCCTTGTACAAATATAGTTATGGTTGCTTATTATAAGGGTACCTTGGAATATACGGTTATAAATTATCAAACACATCTTACAAAATTGTCGTGCATGTATGTTCTGCCTCAGCACTCTTTTCCAAAGTGTCTGCCCTGGTTCAATCTCAATCTGTAAATTTATCTATACAAGGTCGAGCAAAGTCAAGTTAGACTGGTTATAAGGTTTTCCCTCCTGATGATGATCTTCATATAGCTACTTCTCATGTCCTTAGCACTAAATGCAAGTTGAATTTCACGTTGGTACTTCTAGGCTTGCATTTGTGCGATGAATTGTCACTTCTACATAATTGGTCCCTTGTAAAGTGTCCTCATCTAGAATAGGAGGAAATGGACAATCAACTCAATTTGCAGAGTATCTCTCATTGTCTACTTTTCCTTCATAGGAATTCCTTGGCAATGCCCACTCAGTTTTCTACATCTTGCTTTTCTAACTTCTGTTCAGAAAACAGTCAGACTAGAGAAGAACTGTCCCAAATTTTCAGAAATGTTGTCAAAGATTATAATTATTTTTTTGTTTACCTTACTGCCTCAAAACCAAGAACGGTTCCCACTGTATAGGAAAGGCTCACTAAATGTGATCCAATGGATGATGGATATTTGCAGGAATACCTGTATCACGTAGCTAATACTGAGGTAGAAGCCCAGTGTACGATGACCTTTAGGCTGAAATCAAATACAAAGGTTGAATGAAAATCATGTTCTTTCAACACCCACTTAGGTCAAAGAGAAAGTAGAAAAAATAAATCAATCAAAGCAGCCACTCTAAAAGCATATTACTCCATGTTTAGAATTACCCCTGCTCGATGATGAAGGCAAGTTAATTTTGGAGCCAGAAGCCATTTTTGATATGCGAGAAAAGAGGTTGAAGAATAAGACTATTCCTAAGTATCTGGTTAAATGGAAGGGTCTACCGACAAAAGAAGTCACTTGGGAAGGAGCCGAGATCTTTGATCATCGAAATTTGAGATTGTTTGAGGACAAGCAATCTTTGGGCAGAGTAGACTGAAATGTCCCATACTTGAGACGGGCCGACTTCCCTTGATGAGATAATATTTAAATTAAAGATTTAAATTTATAAAAAAAAAGAGATTAAAGTTTAAAATAAAACAAATAATGGTTTAAGAGAGCCGACCTCCTAGCATGGGCCGACTTCATATATATGGCCGACCTCACCCATAAAGCTGGCCGACTTGAAATCCATAAAGCGCCTAAGAACACATATATATAAATGACAATGAGTTGGAAAAGACAGGCGATTTTAATGAATATCATTAGAGGTGCGATCTGCTTAAGGGCAGCGATTATAATTATAAAACAGTGATTTATTTATCAAGGGCAGCGGTTTTTGAAAGGGCAGCGATTCATTTAGGAACTGTGTCTTTGGTGAAAAGTCACATATATTCACAATGACATATCCATTGAAAAAGTATAAGAGGTAAAAGATATATGTGACAAAATATAAAAAACAGACAGGAATATATATCAGCAGTGATATTTATATTTGTAGATGTGACAGCAGATATTTATATAAATTATATTACAACAGCAGCACTACTATATACAGTAACAGCAAGAATATATTGACGTTGTAACTGAACTTATCAAGAGATACTTTATATTACCCATTTAACCCAATGGGCTATCACATTTGGAATGAATGTGAAATGTATATTAGGGAACAAGCAACAGCACTTGTCCCTTCATCAAGTAGGCCACCTCAAATAGGATGGACGGGAGTTCTTGCCACTTGTGGGCCAAGGGATGGAATTATCTAGGATGGGCGTACCGCTTCCTTGGGCTTGCTTCCTTGGGCTTGCTTCCTTGGGCTTGCGTCCTATATGCTTTCTCATAGAATTTCATTATGTGGTTGATCATTGGGAATAACCCGTGTATGTTTTATGTATGATGTGTATACTTTGTGCTTGTTAATATATGTGTTGAACTCATTATTAATTATGCTATGATTATGTGATCTATTTATTTATGTTAAGAAGTATTGATCTCATTAATAATTATCTAATTTATTGATCTTTAAAATTATTCATGTCCCTTCCTAGTGATTATTATTGTATGCAGGCAAAAAAATCAGAAATATCCTAAAAGGGGACATTACATGAGGGTTTGTTGCTTGAGAATCATTCTTCCTCTTTGGAAGTTTTGAAGACCCTGAGGAACTCGCTGTCCGTGAAATGGTTTTCTTGGAGGGAAACCCTGAGAAGCCCAGAGGGTGCAAGATTCAAGTAGAAAGACTGAACAAAGGATCCCAAATAACTGCAGGGTTCTTTGTAAAGCCTCATCTATTCTGTCAAGTCCTGATAGTTTTTAGTTCTTGGCATTCATAAATTGATGTCAGTCTGATTATGCCTACCTTTTTTAGTTGCCTTTGGTTCCTTCTACTCCTATATAGCACTGACTTTGACAGTTCAGCATGATGATAGATTTTGATGCTAAGTGAAATTCTATCCTCAAATTTTGTAAACAAAAGAATCTTATTTCTAGTTGTCTAAAAAATAGATGGTTAGAAAAATGCCAAATCAAACAACTTGAACAACTGGGATCTAATTAAGGACAAGCCCCCAAATGGAAAAGAAATGTTCGTTTATTAGTGAAAATATCTCCAACAAAATGACAACACTATCTTATACCAAATTAAATGAAATTTATAAATCCCATCCAAGTACACAAATTAAAAAATGCTCAAAGTACACAAATTAAAAAATGCTCAAAGTACACAAATTAAAAAATGGAAAAAAAAATAAATGGGTGCAAGGAAGGCATAGCCCCCTGACTGGGAGCCTTCACAGAAGGTGTCACCTCTCTTTCGGTGCGCTGCATCTCTCTGGGTGCAGCGTTTTCCTCTGCGACACTGTTAGCATTACTCCCTTTGCCTTCCATGGCCGCCGTCTCCCCACAGCTTTCCGTAACGAGCAGGCCTATAAAGAAAAATGGAGCGTTTTAATGTTATTAATAGAAGCTAAATTCGATGATGAGTTTTCTTTTAAGAGCTTTGTCCTTTTCATAGACCATTGTTTATAATTTCTTTTATTTAAGAATATGGTAAGTTTTAAAAAGACAAGTAGTTATGGCTTTCTTTTTTCTATTGTTATTTCTATTGTAGGAAATAGTATGGATTGAAAACCCTGTGTTTCAGGGATTTATGTATATTCTTTTAATATATAAATAAAGTCAAATTTTAGGGGAAAAAATAATGAAATGATGTACATTAGTTTTTATCATATAAGATTTATGTATTCATGGATAATTTAAATATATCCTTAAAATAATTAAACTAGCACTTGCACCCATAGGAGGTTCAAGGGATACGCCCATAGGTTATGGAAGGTAACATTTAAATATATAATTAGTCATATTTAGTAATCAAACTCCACAAAAATTTCTTTTTTTTAACACAAGAAAATATATTTCTATCTTATGGTCTAAATTTTAGTCAAATCATAATTGTTTGTATGAAATAAACCAAAACCCTAACAATACTATGGAAAAAAAACCCATTCATGGAATCAACACATTTTTAAAATTAATTTAAAGACAAAAAAAATAGAAACTCATAACTCATCTAGGCGGACACCAAGTCTACATTTTTTTTGTTTTAATCACCTCATTTTCATGGCAACCTCCATCCCACATGTCATTAAATGACACCCACTATATTATACTGCTGTCTAGTTTCATGTAAGACTTTTAACGAATTTGGGAACTGGATATCATTACCCACACTCTTTTTGGTGACAAGCCAACTCCTCCATATGGAACACAAACAAATCTCAATGGGCTATTGCCTTGGCTACCCGTATGGGAATCCCATCCATAATGACATGTGTTCTATCCTTTCTTTTGTAAGTCTAGAATAATTTACACATTAATTTATTATCAACCTCTGCAATGATGATCTAAGCTACAGAAACAACGAATTTTGATACATTTCCTAGGGCAATCTTTTTATATGGTTGAAGGGTAGGGAAGTGGATGGCATGGAGAAGAAAAGTGTGACCAACAGATATGATATCATACTTGCATCAATAAAAACTTTACCTAGATAAAAAAAACATGACTGACTAAGGGTTGTGGGATCAAATAATTCAAAGTGATCTTAACTAGATTTTGAAGAAAAATAAAAGGACTCGGGAGTTAAATTTTGGAAAATATCAATGCACCACTATTTTTAAAAAAATGTCCTAACTAAACGGGGAGTATCAATCGTCTCATTTTTTTGTCTAAAAAATCCAACATGATAACCCCTTGTTCTATTCTTCTCCAATTCTATTGCAGCACAAAATAACATTCTTACCGTCTATTTTCTGTATTAAGCCAAATACTCTGGATTTTTTGAGTCCATCAGTCTTTTATAAGAATTCAATTTAGGTGAGTTAGGTATGGAGGTGGAAGGAGTGATTGTTTGGATCAGGCAGATCTTTTGTTTCTGCCCGAGCTATTTATGATCCACCAATGAAATGCAAAACAAATTGCTTAGGATGAGTTGCAAGCTTCATAATTGTTCAAGGACTATAACAAGAGATGGCATACCTTGAGGTTGTGAGGTTGTGTGTGTGGGCATGCAGTTCACCAAATTTATAATAATTGTTATGTTACTTAAATCACCCTCTTTTTTCATATCTTCTGAAGAGGCTGAGGAGGTGTATGGTTTTCATCACAAGTGAAATCTAACACTACCATCCACACTTGAAAATTTCTCAACACACTGAACAATCATGGTCAGTATAAGTTTAATCTTCTTTTTAATAGATGAAACAATGATTTTATTCTGTAAACTAACATGAACAATTTATTGACATACTCATAGATATAATATTTATATAGTTCATGAATATTTCTAAATGTAATTGTTGAATATCTTAAAGTGACTCATATATTTAAGAGATATGATATCTCTCATAGATATAATATTTCTATAGTTCATGAATATTTCTAAATGTAATTGTTGAATATCTTAAAGTGACTCATATATTTAAGAGATATGATATCTCTAAAGTCTATGAATGGGAAAAAAATTACATAAACATTTGAAATCATATTCCATGATCCATCATGGAAATGAAAAGAACATATAATTCATACAGTTATGTTCATCATCTTTTAGTGATATAGGGGTACATCTTGTTGGGCATGATAAAATAATCTGATGAAGAAGTCACAAAAATTGTACACCCTTTGATATTTGTCAGACTCAGTGGCTGGGACATCCTTACGCTAATTTGCCCTGTGAGAACAACAAAGTAGAGAGAAATTAGAAAATGGACATAAAAACTTCCCAATTGAAAATGTCCATTCAATGTAATTCTTATGTTGCTGCTCTACCTATCATTATTCATATAACAAAATTCATGACACTACGCCTACGTGTCTTATCCACTGCCTACTTTCCTTTTCTTCACTTCTGATAAATTGTGAAGAAAAATAAACTCTGCAATCGGTATTTTTATCTACATGGGAAAGGACAAAAGAAAAATTGTGCCCCCAATATTATGGGGGAGACATTGATTCTCCATCCCTACAACTTTGGATATTAAATTCAATGTTAGATTTTTTAGAGGAAACCAAGTCACAGCACTGCCTCACAATAGTAATAATAGAGAAAGTTATTGAAGACTTTAAGCTTCCATAGTCCATAATATTCGAAATAATAGACTTATCAAAGAAATAGAGAACATCCTTGTTTGCAAGTCACATTTATGATGATAACATACTTGCAGGTCACATTTATGATGACCTAATGGGATATTTGGCTCACTTATTGACCAACCTATCATCAAGACCTTTTAGGTCATACTTAGTGACCTGCTAATTAGGTGTTTATAGTTGCACTTCCTAATTTATTATCAAGATTAACTATGTCTAACTGTTTTTGTATTGATGTTTCAGGTCAACCTATTTGATTCCTCATCAAGATAGAAAAATGTGTGTTCAATTGTCAAACCTCATGCTTTGAGATTAGACAGTACATAGCTATTAAAAATAATACTTGTTTCATAGTTTTCCAACCATTTGTATCTGTTTGAGATAAGATCCTTCCATCCAGAGTACTTCCAAAAGCTATGATTACTATGTGCAGCTTAGATCAGATAACATTCACAAATAAGCGATTGCATGTTCACTTACATAGTGATTGAAGACATACGATGCACAAATAATACAAATACAGCTTCCAATTGCATATTGTACTGACATGCAAGGATTCAGAATTTCAATCACCTTAGCGAACACAATTTACCATTGTCCCGCTTTTCAAAAGCTAACCAGAAATGGAGCAGATATTAACTTGGATATAGTCACTATAATTCAACCAATCAATAATCTGTCTACTATTTTCAAGCTAATACACAATTGTATGGTACAAACCCTCTCACTGGGTATGCAGAGATCAAAGGATTAGTCCTTTACTATTTTAACAAGTAGGATGATTCCTCCTACAATTAGGTGTAATCCCTTAATTATTTGGAGCAATTAGGTGTACACCTATTTGAAAAAATTTCTACAGCTAAGAATTGAACTAGTGCGTCCTAAAAAGTGCGGCCGAGCATTTCAACCCTGAATTTCACCAGCTAGAAATCAAAATCTTGCAGCGGGAAAATTTCAACACCAGGGCATTCAATTGAGTACATGTTCATGTTCTTTTCGGTAACCATACTACTTGTTTCTACTGCACCTATAAGTTCACTTATGGGAATGAACACAACGACGTTGATCAATATCATATTAGGCCATGATACCCATGATAGTCAAACCAATATGATAAACTAAATTTTGGTAAAATATGTAAGAAAAGACTGTAATCTGCTTGTATTCCAACAAATTAACTACCTTCAAATACCTAACACTAAAAGACAATCTAATCAACATAAAAAAGGGCCTCAATTAGATTTGCATTAGTGTGCTTCCAAAAATTAAAACAAAAAATTAATGAAGCAGAAAACTTTATGGTAGTAGATTTGAATGTTTCTAGATTTAACTATCTATTCCCATGCATTCCAATTCTAAACAGGTATACAACATTATAGCATACATATGTAACCACAATGAAACCCAATTTTTAATTGAATCAAATGCAATCATTTATTCATCAATGCAGGTTCATAAATAAGGTACATAAAAGTTAAAACCTTAAAAAAAGTTCTGCTACAACCCAAATAAGCAACATGAAACCCACAAAAAAAGACCAAATTAATGACAAAAATAAATTGAAAGAAGTGTTATTACATGAGGTTCCAACCATTGACGTTGTCACTGGCAAATGACCCAGTTCAGAGCTCCCTCTTAGAATGACAATTTGTCAACACCATCTAGTCAACTCATCCTTTTATAGTCGTCTCCATCTATGTTAATCCCGAGGAATAATAGCTTGGCATATTCTATTCGTGACCAGAATCTGTAACAAATATTGTTTACTTTTAGCCTCATTGAGATGGCTACTTCCACAGGGCGAACAAACATGAACTGGGTCTTCAAATATAACTAGAAACTTAAAGTGTGATGCAGAACACCAATATTCTAAATATAAAAAATTTCAAATGGTTTATGTTGAAAAAAAGAAGAATTAGAGGGTGGGTTATAAGTATATTTACCGAGGTCCAAATAGCATCATTTTCTGGGACACAATTCTAACCCTCTTTATCTCGTCCGGATTATTAACAATGGAGTTACACCTATTCTCTCCTAACTCGGCCTGACTAGTATAGCTACTAAAAATTTATCTAAAATCAAAATTATTCATGGTCTCCATATACAAAATGCTAGGATTTTGGCATGGGTATTGCACGACTGGGTGCATGTTAAACACAAAGGGGTTGCAACACCTCACAATGAGGTTTGTGAGCTCCATATATATATCATTTTTAGTCTTCTAAATCTCTCCTTGCCACTACAAAATCCCACATCTTCTTGTTGTTTGGATCTGGGTATAGCCCTGTAAGGTAAGCAATACAAAATGCAAAACAGAGAGAAATTAGTTAGGGTTAAAAGGGAAGAGAGAGCCCATTAGTGAGAGCAAATGATAAACCAAAAAAAACAACCTGCCAACCGGAGAAAAAAGAAAAAGTAGAAAGAAAAGCAAGAGAAAGGGGGAATGTTTTAACAGAGACGATAAATGGGGAAGAGAGAATTGTGTTTGACTGTGAAGTGAGAGCGAATAGAGCAGAATGAGATCCCCTTCATGAGGTGCTAACTAAAACATTACGCTTGGCCCATTTCAGAGTGTTCCCAGCCTAGCTCGGCCACTCCTAGTTGCCGCATATTACAATGCAATGAATTGGGTGGCTTTCTATGAGTTTCTGTGACAAAAAGAATGGATGGACGACTAATTAACATTGAAAACAACTAGCGGAGTGCAGTTACTGTGATGACCTGGAGGAGCAGCTGTCCCAACGACAGTAATTACATCCACTGACATATTGATTGCCTTCATTATTACAGAATTAATATCCATGTCGTGTCAAAGGGCCTGAGCAATCATACATTCTGGTAGAATTGAGGCAGTTTTGAGGAACTTTTGAGGCAGTTTGCTGGCGTGAGACAATTCCGAGCACTATAATGCTCACATATAAAGCCTATCGGCTAATTAATAAATAAAAAGGGGAAAATAATTAATTAATAAATAATAAAAATGGGATAAAAGTTCAAGCTATTGTATTCAAGTGATATTTTATTTTACTTTAAAATTATTTTTATTATTTTATTCAAGTGATATTTTATTTTACTTTAAAACTATTTTGATTTTAAACTTGTATTTGTTGTGTTTTGAGTCTTATACTAATGGTATGAAACTCATTGCTTTGCTACCACTATAGAATACTTAGTGGCATAATAACAAATAGAATATTATGTTGGGAACTAAATTGTAATAAAATTAAAATGTTCACACCAATACTACCATTAGCATAAAAATAACATTTAGTTAGAATTACCTAATTTCTCTCTAAATGTTCACACCAATACTATGTATTCATGGATAATTTAAATATATCCTTAAAATAAATTAATTAATTAATAAAAAGGGGAAAATAATTAATTAATGAATAATAAAAATGGGATAAAAGTTCAAGTAATTTTATTCAAGTGATTTTTTTTTTTGATTCATAAAATGTGGGAAGAGGGCCCATTCCCGTATAACATAGAGATCAAAAAAAGAAGAAAGCTTCAGAGCTAAAACCAGGGAGCAAAAAAGATAGAGAGAGGAAGAAAGACAAAGAGGAACATCAATAAAAACCACGTGAAAAATCATCTCCATCACTCAAACCAACTCCAGAGATCAACCTTTCTTTTGCTTCTGCTTGCTCCTGGTGAGGAGCACTTCCATTGTCCATTGAGTGCCATCTTCTATCGAATCCAAAGCTTCTGACCTTAATTTCTCTGCTTCAGTTTTCCTACCCCTACGAATGTCACCCTTGGAGATGAGAGGTTTTGCACACTTGCTCATAGTCTGGGATAAGGCACCAAAATTAGAATAGGCCAATGCATCAGCCTGATCCAAAAGATAATCATGATCTTCAACAAGAGTCATCCTGAGCTTCCCAACTTCTAAGGTCAAAAGGTCCTGCTGACCTGTGACAATATGATCCTACTGATTGAAAGCATCAACAACCATAACCTCAACACCGGAAGGGATTGTGCCCACAAAGCCTTTTCCATCAACCCCACAAGCCGGGGAGGCTGTAGAGCGATGTTGCTAGAAGACCCCATGGTTTCTCCAAATAAAATTAGCATCAGGACTGCCTACCTTGTGGACCCATCTCTTAAGGTTAAGAATACGAAGGCCATTTACAGATTTACCATGGCAGCCAACAATCTTATGTCCAAGTTGGTTACATTTGAAGCAGCGTTCTGGGAGCCCCTCATAGTTTAAATATTGGAGCCACGAGCCCAGAGAAGAATTAATGCAGACCATGTGAGGTAATGGCCTGGAAATATCAACCATAACACAAACTCTGATGAAACATCATGGGGCCAAAAGGCCAGCTTCCTCCACCTTAATGAATGTGCCGACATGGTTGATCAGAGATTCTATAAGTCCCGCATTACGCATAACCAGAGGTAAGTTGTAGAGCCGTATCCAAACCGGAATGGAAGTGATACGCACATTTGCAGGATCCAAAAAAGGGGACCACAGGGTCACAAAAAAACCAAATCTGCCATAAAACCAAGGCCCATTATCCATAACAAACCTATAATCCTCTGAATTAAGAAAAATGACAAGGAAAAAACCATGGTCCAATTGCTCCACCATAGGAGCAGCCAAACCATCCCATACAATCTTGCTCCAAGATAAAAACTCCTCCACTGAAGGCCTCTTCCCCATTGCTCTAAAAACCAAAGCCCGCGATCCAATTTTAGATGAAACTTCTGCAAAGCAATCATCTGAAATATGAAAATCCACTGGCTCAGAAGCCAGTTCTACCTTAGTGTCTCCCAAAAATAGAGGGGGAGAAGACTGAGAAAAATATGGAGGGGCCAGGGGATCAGTGGCAAGGGAGATGGATTCCCCAATTCCCATAGGAGAAATCACCTCATGAGCAACTAGCCCTAAATCAACCACTGGATTGGCCTTCAAGATCTTCTCTTTACAAAAATCACTGCAAGCATGGAATAGATTGGGGGCATTTTTGTACAATTTGTAGTTATTGTTGAGTTGTTCCACCAATTCCAAGGAGGGTGGGCCAGAGGAACAATGGCCCAGATTAGAGAGGCCTCCATTTCCAACTACGTCTGGAGCGAGGGAATCAAACCCTCTAAAATCTGCCCCCTCCCGAGCTACGCCACTTAGGGACTTTTCCTTGCTTTGCGCACCCTGTACAGGGCTTCGGATGTCATTCTGATCTCTCACACCATCGCTCTTGCCAAGCCAACTGCCCTTACAGTGTGCCTGCTCTCCTTCTGACTGCTCCTTCACTCCATACTTTGCCTGCGCCCGTAATGCATTTTTTAAGGATTCAAGCTTTTCACGTAGATTAGTGATGTCATTGACAGACATTCCCTGGAGCCCTTATCATCCGAAATCAAAATTTAAAGTTTTTTAAAAGTTTTTAAAAACTTTAGGGCTGCTGGGGGTGATAACCCCTGACACCCCTCTGTGTTGTCTCGACGCTCTACCGTCACACTGCCGCCGCCCCTCTGTGCGATTCCTCCCTCCGGCCACCTTCACTGCGCTCTGCAAAACGGGATATATATTATTATTATTATTACTTCTTGAGCTGATTTGAGTGATTTTATTCAAGTGATATTATATTTTACTTTAAAATTATTTTTATTATTTTATTCAAGTGATATTTTATTTTACTTTAAAACTATTTTTTTTTAAACTTGTATTTGTTGTGTTTTGAGTCTTATACTAATGGTATGAAACTCATTGCTTTGCTACCACTATAGAATACTTAGTGGCATAATAACAAATAGAATATTATGTTGGGAACTAAATTGTAATAAAATTAAAATGTTCACACCAATACTACCATTAGCATAAAACTAACATTTAGTTAGAATTACCTAATTTCTCTCTAAATGTTCACACCAATACTATGTATTCATGGATAATTTAAATATATCCTTAAAATAAATAAATTAATAAATAAAAAGGGGAAAATAATTAATTAATAAATAATAAAAATGGGATAAAAGTTCAAGTTATTTTATTCAAGTGATATTTTATTTTACTTTAAAACTATTTTTATTTTAAACTTGTATTTGTTGTGTTTTGAGTCTTATACTAATGGTATGAAACTCATTGCTTTGCTACCACTATAGAATACTTAGTGGCATAATAACAAATAGAATATTATGTTGGGAACTAAATTGTAATAAAATTAAAATGTTCACACCAATACTACCATTAGCATAAAAATAACATTTAGTTAGAATTACCTAATTTCTCTCTTAGACCCTTGTTTTTGAAAACGTTATTGTTAAGTCCCATAGGACCATGATTATAGTTGATTGAGTGCTCCCACTTCAAATTAAGTCGAAATAAATCTTACTCCCTAAATTGATTAGTTATAAACATTATATGGCCATAATGCTTTGGAGTCAAATGTGGGTGATCCCTAACATTGAACATAAATTATCTGATTATCCTTAGTGCATAAGTAGAATTATTTAATCATCTAATGCAACATCAAATGTCAATGATTCCATAACCATAAGCATTTTACCATTATGAGTGCTTCTAGTGTGTGCTAAACCTATTGTTGAATTCAAAGGTGTAATGTAATAATGTGTAACAATTTTTTTTGGCAAATATATTTAATCATTAAAAAGGTCCTTAGATCAGTAACTTAGATACTATTGGTACCTAATATAGTCTAGTGATGATGTTAGTTTGTCAAGAAAAATTGTGAAAATACTTCCCCCTTGGAGTGCCCCTAAACCTTTGGGTCATTATGGAGCCCTAGTCGAGCCTAGCCACCTGTTTCATCAGGTTGTGACCTTAGGGTTGTTTGTGTAACATGTCCTTATCACCTTGGCATTATACATCATTGATATACTTCTTCCTTGCATGTAGTCTTTATTTTGTGGTGCGCATGGTGATGACACGTACATGTGTATTACACTATACTAATGCATAAAGAAATTGTTAAGATAAGAGAAAATGAAGCCATCTAAAGCCAATAATTACATTTACATAAAATAAAATAAGAAAATTATTCTTTTAGAGAGAAATCATTCACATAAATGTACGCAAATGTAAGAGAGCCTCCTTATCTACTAAATATGACAAAACATTGCATTGAGGATTTTTATGAAGTGAAAATCATCCATAAGAATATACCTGGGCATAAAAGAGAGAAGAGTGTAGTGCTGCTAAGTGTAAAAGAAGAGAATAACACATGTAGATATAAAAGAACAAGAAAATACACCTAGATGTAAGAGAATGAGACCTCTACCTAGATGTAAAATGAAGGGTTGACAATCTATTAAATCTAACAAGGCCTATTATGATAAGGTTATACCATCAAATTTAGCACCTTATAATTTTTTTATTGAAGCGGTGCTTTTGGCCAATATACTCTCCATTGTTTTTGGTATTAGCAATGTACTCTTGTTCTATAAAATTAAAACACATTACATAACTCTTATTTCGAGATATCATTCCACCTTACACTACTCTCTCCTCTCCATAATACAACATTCTAAGCTTATTGAGTTTTTTAACAAGCTATTACATGTAATGAAGTATGTCCACACCCAATGGATGTAATTCTCAAATCACACCTAATCTAGTGCCATGAAAGGCAATAGTCATTAGGTGGAAAGGCAAGCGCTATGAGCCTCATGAAGACAATTAAACAAACAATAGCAATATCAACATATTATTCTGGTCTTGTTAGTGGTGGAGGAATCTTCAGAGACTATCTGGGCACCCCCATTGCTGCTTATGCTGGGGGCATCGGTTAACAATCAAACAATATGGTTGAAGGCTTGGCACTTCTAAAAGGTCTAAAGATAGCCCACGCCTTGGGTATTGATAACCTGCAAGTGGAAGGTGATTCTAAGTTAGTTATAGATGTGGCCATGGGCAGGTCCAACAATGGTTGGAGAATGAAAAGCTTAATTGAAGACATCATCAGCTTACTATCCAGATTCAATCAGATGGTTATCGGTCATGTTTTTCAGGAGGGCAATAAAGTGGCAGGCACGATGTCTAATCTAGGTCAAGCTCTAGACACGTGGTGGTGCTGGAGAGTTGATAAGAATCTCCCGCATCAGATTTAAACCCTCATTAAAGAGGAGTTAAGCCCAGCTCTTGGTTCCTCATGAGATCTTATCTTAAGCTTTGGGAGAGAGGGAGGGGCCATCAGAGTTCTAGTATCTTCGGCCAGCTAGAGTACGAGTACAGGTTATTAGAGGCCACGAAGGTTAAGTGTCAGCTGGATAATACTTGGACCTGTCTTTTCAAAAGTGGTTGCGTTTCTAACATGTTGAGATCTGGCATCTTGAGGGTGCCTCTCACACGCCTAGCCACGTGAATTCCCAGCTTGACATCTCAAGAATGCTTGACATAAGATTTAATGATAATCTTATAAGACTCTTGAATGATGATTTAAAAGGGATTAATTGTTCCCGCATGTAGATTAATAGCAAGTACGCCACCTTCGGCGTGGGAAAGGCTGGAGACATTATTACTATCAGCCTAAAATCTAAAGTGTTATTAGTCATTAACAAGGAGATATCTAAGAATTACATTGTGCCTGCTCTTTGCTACATTGAGGTTGTTTTGTTAATTGACTGCATTGTCTACTTGTTGGAGTTTAGCATAATGGGTGGACATAGGTCGCACACCGAACCTGAGATGTGTGAGGAATTTAAAAATAATGAGACTCTATGGCACATCTACCATGAGGGTGGTGTCACCTCTTACTTGGAATGCCTGTAAGGCTATGATGAGAATCTCTCGGCTCAGTTTTTGCAATCTTATAATGGCAAAAAGGTTAAAGTTGGCAATGTGGGGTTTGAGATCTCTGAAGAAGTGATTGGGATGGCTACTGGGTTGCCTACAAGAGGGACGAAGCATCCTAGGAAAAGCAAGGTGTCGGACCCAGAAGGCATGAAGCTTTTTCTCAACAAAGGGGAGGTGCTGAACAGCCTGCAAGGGGGGTTTGACCGCCAACTCTTACCTCCCCCATGGGACGAGGTATGTTTCATGATTATGAAGTATTTTACCCTTGAAGGGAGGTTCAGAAGGTTCTTTCATTACCATTTCGCTCTCCTTAACATATCAGTTTTTCCTTCTGTCTACTTTCTTCCTTAGAAACCTCCATTGTGGTAGTTAAAGAGCAACATGCCCTTGACCCCAGTAAACCCGAGCTTTCGCTTCATCAAGGTTTAATCATGAGACTGTATAAGTTCCACCTTGCTCTCTGTCCTCCAAAAGCCCCCACTCCCATCAAGATTGAGCCGCATAATCCTCCCCTAGTTAGAGAGGGCCCGGTCATCATAACTGAAGTTACCCCTGATTCTTATGCCAAGTCCTTAAAAATTGGCAAGAAAAAACCCTCGATGTCCATTAGCCCTGAACCCACCACAAAAGATCTCACCCCCACTTCTTCGATTACTACATTGGCCAAAAGAAAAATCCTACATGGAAGCCCTTCCCTATGCAGTAAGAAAAAAAGGGGAACCCTAGAATAAGGTTTTGACACTATTACTGAGATTAGGACCACTAAAGCTACCCTGATGGTTGAGGAAGTCAGTACTGATGAAGATAATGGGGATTCAGACAGTGCTGAGGATGAGGTTTACACCCCCACTAAAGGCAAGAATTGTATCCCTACTACCAAGAGGTCGTCTAGACTTGCCGCTAAACCGACGTCAATGCCCAAGGGAAATGCAAGAAGAGGACCAACAAGAAGAGAAGAATACTGAGCTTGTTGCGAATACGCATGAAGAAGAAGACTCCGAGGATGGTAATAGGAAGGGGTCTGATGAGCTTCAGGGGTCGGGGTCTGGGGCCATTATCAAGACATACACTGTGGTGGAGGAGACTGAACAGATGGGGGGTGATGTGTCTATTAACAAAGGTAACAAGATTGAGGTGTTGGAAGCTGGTGAAGAAGGCCCCAGCAATTTCTCAAATTTTAATGTGCAGGATTCGGATACTGACAGCTCTGAGGAAAAGACAAAAGAGACTAGTAAGAAAAAGAAAGGTGCTAAAAACAAAAAGGGCAAGGCTAAAGATTTGTTGGAGGCTAGGATGAGCATATGGAGCAGAAGTTTAATACCCTAACCAAATTATTGGCTAGAGTTATGCACAGGTCCACCACGACTCTGTTGGCTCTCTAGAAGATGGTTCCCAAAGGTCAAGAGAAGACATACAAAAAGATGAAGGAGTACGAGGATGTGCTCCAATTCCTAGTTGATGACTGGGACAAGATGTTCAAGTAGCCTTTGGAGGCTTGGTGCTTGTCTGTTGTCGGTCCATGGTCATTCTTTTGTTACTGTGGCATCCAGTATCTTTAGTCTTTTGCTTATTTATTGGTTCTGTTGTCTTTATGTTTTGATGCATAAACTTTAATGGTTTGTTCTGAACTATTCAAGTTTTGGTGAGCCTCTGTTGGCTATTTTGTTATGGGATCGACACCCTTTTTTGCCACTTATCTTATCAAAAACATATTATTCAATGGAGTAGTGTATCCTATAAAATACTAAGGCTTGAAACTGCATGTGACTTAAAGTTTATTAAAGGAAGAGTCATAAGCTAGGTGTTCCCTAAAAGCAATGCCTTATCTGCCATTGACCCTCTTATTCAATCAACTTGACACATGATAACGTTCTAAGATGATAGCATTAACCGATGCCACCATTTTAAAAATACACCCATTATGTGAGTGAAAAGCCTAAAACCATACCAACATCAATGTCCAAAATACAAGTACTACTTATTTAATTAGCATGGTTGGGAATTCCATCAACTTTATGAATCTTTTTTTTTTTTTTTTTAAACAACCACACCTATGTATGGTTTTTATGTTCCCATTACCAATTAGCCAATATCTAGGGTAATCGACTTAATTCATTTGTGGAGATCTACCATCTTGAGATTTTCTCAACATAGCATTGGATTCAAACAATTTGACACACTATTTTTTTAGAGATTTTCTCTTTGACATATTTAATTATTTAAATACCCACCTAATAAAGAATAAAGAATAAACCCAAAGTTCATATGTAGGTTTGTTGGCTTCCTTCTATTTATATTTTTAGTTTTGCAATAATTAGAGCATAAGTATCTCATAGCTCTAAAGACAAATAACAGGTGTTATATTGGCTCCATTAAATGCCAATCTTTCTTCCTGATATGACAAAAATAGAAAGGGTAAAAGTTCAAATTTGTGTCACACTTTCAGCCAACTAAGTAGTTTCTATAGAAATAGTTTTGCTCTAAACAGTTTCAGAAAAAATTATTTAGCCGGAAACCACGTAGCACCTATGTGGAATTGTGTGCCATAAAGAGTTTCACCCATAACCTTTTCGCCTGAAAACTTTAAATCTAAAACATTCGATTTTGACTTTTAAAATTGTATTTATTTTCATAGAAAGTTTCAGATGAGAGAGTTTGGCCTAGAACCTTTTCAAGAGATACAATCTCACCCAAAAATGTCTATGTGGCATCCCAGGTGGCAGCCAACCCCCCATTTTCAAATAATTGAACAAAACTTCAAGTTCAACTCCAAATTTATCCAACCAAAAGGTATTTTCATAAAAATCTAAAAATACCCTTGGTAGATCTTAGAGTCTAGAACCTAGAAATATATTTTTTAATATTTTCATTAGTTATATTAGCATTATTTTTAAATTTATTGCAAGTAGGTTGTTATATTCAAACATGTAACTGATTAAATGGTTGATAGAATTGGATTGAAGGATCAATGGGTGTTTGGGGTCTACGGGGAGGTTTAAGGATTTGAGATGGCCCGAGCTGCTCCCTCTGCTGTTGTGTAGGTTGTAGGTCTACTTGGCCCAGTTTGGGGCTAGCTTTTCTTGGGTAATATAGGTGTGTCATGGGTGGGGTGACAATGTTTGTACTCCTCCCTTGATTTTTGTCTGATTTTAGAGTTTTTTTCTAAGATTTGAATTTTGGCTAGGTGCATGGCGACCTTTAGGTGTCCAAGGGACCCCTCTATTTAATTTTTCAAAGATGTGCTTAATGGGGACACGTCCATTTTGTTTGGACATGCAAATGTTGTCTATTTTTTATTGCATGCAACGGGGGAGTCCAAGAACTCTCAAAATTTGGGGAATCATCCCAAACCCAATGGTTGATTGGAGAAAAGAAAAGATAACCCCATGTTGGTGAGTAATCCAGAGTTAATCACATAGATGTTTTGTACCTTACTGAGCATGCTTTGATTTGCAAGTTTATGGGTGTTCATATTTCTCTACCTTTTTTAGAGGCTTGGGTTAGGAAAAATTGGAATCCTCAAGGGGATATGGAGATCATCTTAGCTGCAAAAAAATATTTCTTTGTGGTGTTTTCTCAATTATCAGATCAAAATTTAATGTTTGAAGAGGGTCCCTACTTTCATAACCAAGTGAGCCTTTTTATCAAACCCTCGCATATAGGGTTTGACCCAATGGAGGATCTCCCATCTAAGATTCCTATTTGGGAAAACTATTTCTATGTTAAAATTAATTTGAATAATCCACTTCCTGAATATCTAAAGATTAGATTAGGTAGTATGAGTTGGATTCAATATATTAATTATGAATCACTTCCATTTTGGTGTCGTACTTGCCATGAATATGAACATTTACAAAGAAATTACCCAAAAATAGGAGCTATGTCCCCCTAGCCTACTCCTGAGACACATGCAGGCAATCTTAAATCTAAAGGAAAGCCTTCAATTCAAAATGTTGGGCTAGACTCAAGTGGTTTCATTCTGGTGAAATCCTAGTCAAAGGAAAAGTCAATGAATCGTCAATTCAAAACTAATACTAAAGGACCCTACAATAATAGGTATGATGTTCTT
This sequence comes from Cunninghamia lanceolata, assembly GCA_027924645.1. Lineage (NCBI taxonomy): Eukaryota > Viridiplantae > Streptophyta > Pinopsida > Cupressales > Cupressaceae > Cunninghamia > Cunninghamia lanceolata. The sequence continues at coordinate 574,483 of BSBN01000281.1, read as the reverse complement.
GAAAACTTTAAGGAGTTGGAATCAGTGGAGCACGATGGTATCAAGGTGGATCAAGACATGCAATTCATAAGATCCAGTATTCCCACTCCTCTAGATTTGAATCATTCTACAAAAATACAAGAAACAGCGTGTTGGCAAGATGTGTTGTCATTGATGTCAACATAACATGTGTTAATCTAAGGTTAGACTTGTATAAAGTTTAGTAGTTGGAGAAGCTGATAGACATTGGGAGATTTGAGAGAGATGGTTTGGCATAATTGTTTAAGTTGATGGATAATGGAAGATTTGAGAGAGATGACTTGACTAAGTTAAAGACTTAGGTTCAGCATGCTTAAGGGAGGTCAGTCCGGAAGACCTAACATATGGAGAAAAATTGTCCAAGTGTAAGAATGGTAATCTTCCTGATGTCTAAGTGTATTGTCGAGTTGTGTAAACTTGTTATAACATGTATCCTATATATCTACAATGATATTCTATCAGATTGAAGTACCACACTTAGAGAAAAGTCACAGAAGGTTGGTTAAGGCTCTCACAGTGTATATCCTAAGGTAGAACTACAGTATTCTGGTCCGCATTCCTTTGTAGTGCAAGATTTAGTCTTGTGGTTTAGTAGTTAAGTTGATATTGATAGTAACATGCTATATCCAAGATTTCAGATCTTTACTCCAACAAAGAAGGTTATCAACAACAGAGTTCCAGATTGTGACTTGGTAGTGTAAAAGTAATGATGGAGACCTGTTGGAATGCTCCACATTCCTCTGGAAGAGAAGTGGTGTCCATGCGGTTTTGGGAATATGGTTAGATATGGGTAATGTATGCTTCCTCACAGTATCAATTGTCATTATGATCCACAAGGTCAGAATTCAAGTAACAAAAGTAACACAGGCAATTCTAGATGCAAAAATACTCTATAGAACACAGGCTTGAGCACTTGCGAAAGATGGAAAGTATACAGATCAACTATAGGAGCTTGTGTGGAGATTCTACATGCCTTAATGTTTCTCAGGTTTGAACTGCATGCAAATCCTTCTTATCTTCGGTATCGCATAAGGTATTTAAGTCTGTTAATGAATAATTGCATATGTATATCTTTCAGACTACAATATACTTAAGTCAAGTATTTGATTTTCTTCGAAAGTAATAAATGAGGATATGTAGATCTGGGAACATATGCATAATGATGTATGAATTCCTTCCTAAGAAGTTTCAAATGGCTTGGTGGTCTGCAATGTAATATTCTAAGTTGTGATGTGTTACAAGATGCCCAGAATGCCATGTTCTCATCAATTCAATATGCTCTTTGTTTTGTAGATGCATGTATTGGACAAATACTTTAGGAGAATGGTGTATGTATGTTGTTAAGAAGATATATTTTTGAAACATTGGTCCGCATGATATGTTTGGGTTCTCCCCAATGGTGTGAAGATGAACAGTCAGCAGTGTTTATGTAGGTTGAGTTGATAGCCTAGTTTCTGTTATGTGCGATGGATCTTGATCAATTGCTTTGATATTACAAGGTGTGTAATGATGTTCCTTAATTTATATTATGAGATGTTGTGGTCCGCAACTTGTTTCCCTAACATATTGTATGAGTTGAAGCCGACCCTTGAAGAATTACAAGTTTCATCTAAAGATTCTTATGATGTTGACTTAGTCAATGTCTTGAAGTGTTGCAGAGGGTATTTATAGAAGATCAAATTCATTTGTGAAGTGTAGATGTGTGTGTGAATATGACAAAGCATAATAAGAAATATGAAGTGTACAAAATCAATATGATGGAGTAATTGTGTAGAAAAGAGTAATGCAATTTCAACATGAGTTAGATGCCTTTCATAGTAGTTCATAGTTTTGTTTATTGTTATGTCAGAAAAAGTAACCTTGGGGGCTTTTTCCTCTTAAGGTTTAGCTCCAGGGTCCTTTAGAATGCATTTAGAGCATCTTGCATGATTTTGATGACTCCTGATGAGAAACCCTAAAGTTTCATGGCAATTTGGACTTAGGGGATGCACTTAACATAAATCCTGCCTGAAATAGGGGGAGGATGTTACATCCCACTTGTGCCCTAAATATTTTGATGTGTGCCCTAGATATTTTGATGGTTGTGCCTTAGATATCTTAATGTTGTTCTCAAGCATAGATATGTATAAGCACATATATTGTAAATAAATTGTTGAATAGAGATATACAATGTATTTATAACTGGTTTAATTAAGTTCATTTCACAGATTTTCTCATTTTTACTTGAATGTAGATGCAAAGATGTAATGAGATATCATATTAACTACTTGTATTTGACCTAGTGATTGCAGGAAATATCACCTCCCAGGGGGGAAGAAAAGTATCATCAGGTACGAGGAGTAAAGGAAGAGAAGTCTAGTGCCATCTGAAACCTAGCCTATAAGTTCCAGACTGCCATTAAAGTTAGGATTGGAACTTCAAGACCAGAGTTGTCAGGTAAACCGCAAAGTCGACCTTAGGTGTTAGGCTCACCTAACTCATGTTGTTGGCCATGTAGCATCACCTTATTATTTTCTCTTCAATCAAAATTTTAAAATTTAATCTGTTTTGGAACCTTAAACGTTTAATTGGCTCTTGAAAATAATTAAATAGTCAATCAAATATAAAAGAATTAAACTTATTCACCTAGTAAAACAAAACTTTACCCAAGGATAATAATATATGAGCCTATCGGCCTTATAAGGTTGAAACCTTATATACTATTTGTCTCCCAGCATAGAGAAATAAGTAATATTATTGGTTTCTATAAAATGAATACAATTTTCACCTTTGTTTTATTAGGGATTCTACAAAGTCAAAAGACTAATCTACTAAAATACTGAGGTTCATTGCTATCGGTCTCACTTGAAACTAAACATAAAGATTTATATATGTGTATGGCCTTAAATTATAAAAAAGTTTGGCCTTATAAGCATCTTATGATACGATAGTAGCACAAACAAAAATTTTGAAAATGAATTTGATTTATATACTTATCATATAGTCAAAAGTGAGAAAAAAAAAGGATAAAAGTGGAAGAACATCTTGTTGGTCGTGGGAGGTGGATGGTTGAAGGTGGAGGACTTCTTGCTTCCAGAGAGAGTATATCTAGAGCGATAAATAGTTGGAGCAACTGTTTTAGGAGGGAGACAGAGAGCTTTTCAGAGAAGAGGTGGATTGTTGTGTAGAAGAAGAGTGCTACGCCGAGTTGGAGTTGCTCGGAGAAACAATAAGTCGTCAGCTTCAAAAATACGTTGAGAGCTTCTACTAATACCAAACCAGGAGCATTCAGTTTATCGTTGTCAGGTTCAAAACTTTCCTTAATGACAAGTTTATGCATTAGAAATTTGTTCTAGTCAAACTAGCTCCTTGAAACCACAGCGCCATGAGTGGTGTAGTTTGAGCAAGATAGTTTTTAAAAGAACTAGAAGCAGTATTGGTTATGCAATTATGAGAAAATGTTTAGATATTGTAGTAAGAAAATAATAGTTAGAATGTTGATGATAGGTTTGAATTTTCTGTATAATTAATAGATGACTGTAATAGAAGTGTAGTCTTTCTTGTTGGTTGAGGTGGCTTAAAACAAAGACCCCATCATATGAGATTAGCTTTATATTAGGCTAGTTCTTAGTTTATAAATCTTGATGAAAACTGTGTGTTAATCTTTTGCAAACATCCATGCGCCCGAAGGTTCTACGGAAAGTTTTCCTCTTCAATCAAGATAGCTTGTACATGTTAAATACTTGTGTCTTCTTGTTTGTCTCTTGCATGTCGAGAGCTTAGGAAAAGAATTGTATAACTCCATAGTTATTATTTACCTCTGTGCATTTAGAACCGTGAGACTGTAATATTTCATATCAAGAAAGAAATTTTACTTGGTCAAAAACTAAAGTTAGGCACAATCTGTGAGTGATTTGTAATTATAATGAACCTTCCCCCCCAAGAGAATTATTACAATGACCTAGTGTCTAAAAGTTAAATATGAGAAAATGGATATTACTGTGGTATCAGTATGCAATAGCATAAGAGACAACCATGCAGGTAAAATTCCATTATATAACTTCTTGCCAAGTAGGGTGATAAACTTGACTACATGACTTCATTGTGTCATGTTGCGCTTATTCAAAAACCTTGGCCAAGGTGATGTTGCTACCTAATAGTGTCAGTCAGTTTCTTGTCCCAGGTACACACCTAGTTAAAGGTTGAATGCTAGTTAGGAGTTGCCTGTAGTGTATGACCGACTAGGGATTGTGTAGGGTCAAACACCAGTCTCAGATGGCATTAGATTTTTTCTTCCATTACTTCTCTACGAAGGGCCAAGTCTTTCCAGTAGGAATGGCACGGGGGACTAGTAAGTCCGTGGATGAGTGGAAAAATGCCCTGTTGATATTTTTCCTCCTCCATTTCAGAAGTAAAGGATGATTAAAGCTCTAGATGGCTCAAACAGATTTCAAAGGACACTGTAAACTCAAACCCTCTATAAATATGAAATGGTACTTACTTTAATAGTTATTTCTTTCAGTTATCTGTTATGCATGGAAAATTGAATCAGTTTATAGTTCTTGATTTTTTTTTAAATATATATTTAATTCTGCTCTTTTGTACGATTTTATGCTTATTGCACATCTATTAGTTGCTTAGTTTTAGTTTGTTACAAATATGTATGTTGCATATCCATTAATTGCATAATTTTAGTTATGACATATGGTATAAGAGGCACTGGGTTCGACACTGAACCTAGGGCTCGTCACCACAAAAAAAATTAGGAGTAATAAGAACTGAAACGAAGCATTTTGGTTTTTGCTAGGATGTGGATCCATACCACTAAACGAAAAAGAGCTTGGGATCCAGTTTATTCTCAAATTTGGAGAGTAACAAGTTTGAAACATGATTATTCATGCTGCACTCCACCCTCAGATAACGAAACCCTAGCTGATGCACTTAAATGAGTGAGAAGAGAAAGACAACCCTGGACAGCTCCAAGAAGAGAAGTAGTGAGAACAACCATCATGGAAAATAGGATACCTAAAACTGAAAACAAATCTATAACCTCTGTTGTACACAAAAATGTGTCTGATGACTCGAAGGAACTTCATGTACCCACTCTGGGTTACCGACTAATTCCTTATTCTACATTTGAAGGATGGGAAGAGCCCATAATTGGAAGTGACAATAGCTCTTAGATAAGGGCTCTGAGATGTAAATCATGTAAAAATGTAATATAAAATTTTTGCAGTGCTAATAAAATATTAATTTTGTTGTGTGTAACCTTGAATTACATGCATGTAAGTAAATAATGGAATAAAAGAGACTAAATGAGTGCTTATTTATTCAGGTAAATTGAGTAATGTAAAGATGTCTCATATGCAAGAGGGTGGAGGGGAGACTAAACCCCTAGAGACTTCTACAACCAAATTAGACATGCTTTTACTCATGATGCAAGACACCCAAGCTAGACTTTGACATTTGGAGAAAAGGGAAGATAGACATACAAGAACTCAGAATGAGGAACATGAGTATCAGTTTGGAGACAGAAATACCGAAATAGGCCACACACATCAAACTGACAATGAAGAACATACTTTTTCCCAGTCTAGTAAAGATAAAATAGTACGTAGCATCATTTTAGATGACATGAAAAATGTTAAACCACCCCAGTATGATGGATCCAAGGTCAGTGATGCCATTGAGGCATGGTTAACTGGAATGGAAAAATATTTTGAAATCTGGGATTACACAGAGAATATGAAGGCAGTATGGGGGGCTTACCTGTTGACAGGAGAGGTTGCCGGTTGGTGGGAAAATAAGAAGGTTGCATTAGGCTTGACGTCCACCAATGTGTCATGGGAGTAGTTTGTAGAAATATTTAGACAACGATGGTTGCCTCAGTTGTTCTCTGAACACAAATTAATAGACTTTCAAGAATTGAGACAAGGAGAACTTTCCATACATCCTTACGGGGAGAAGTTTACCCGTTTGCTCAAGTATGTTCCTCAATTTCAAAAAGATGAAAAGTACAAAATTAAAAAGTTTATTATGGGTCTGAACAACCGTATTGGTGGATTTGTAAATGTATTGGCTCCTACTACTATGAATGAAGGCTATGAGAAGGCTGTGAGACAGGAACAAAAGCTCAAAAAGGGTGACTCCATTAGGGATAGGAACAAAAAGAGGAGAAATTGGTCGCAAAATTCCCAGCCATTTAAGAAGAAAGGAGATAATTTTAGGTCTAGAGACAGAAATGTAAAAGGGTTTAAAGGAGGCTGTCAGAATCATCAAGGAGATAGGAGAGGTTTTGATAAATCCAGAAGAAGTAACAAGGAAAATAATAGAGGAACTAAAAGGAGAGGACCCCTAGGGGGATGTTATACATGTAGAGGCAAGCATTATGCCAATTAGTGTCCTACAAGAAGTCAAGGGGGACAACAACAGAGGAACCCTTTACCTCCCCAACAAACAACATTTCAACAAAGAATCCATGCAACGATGGACAATAGACAAGAAGAATATCAGTTTACCCTAATAGAGACTCCAGGTATGCTATATGGAAATCCCATTACTGTACTCATAGACACAGAAGCTACAGAAAATTTTATTCTCCTAAATTACTGAGCAAGTTTCCTAAAAGAGCAGGATTTATGACTAATTCTTGGACTGTTGAGTATGCCAACCAATCAAGAGCTCATGTACAACAGTGTTTATTTGAGGCTAAGGTTGAGCTTCCAGGCCTTACCACATAAGTAGATTTATATGTAGCACCCCTAGGCACATATGATAGCATTCTAGGTATGAATTGGTTGGAGAAACACAAAGCCAAGGTTGATTGTTATGACAAAACAATTGAGTGCGAGGATGATCTAGGGAATAAGGTGCTGGTGTGAGGCACTTGTCATGAAGTCAAGTTGCGACGACTCTCCACTATGCAATTAAAGAGAAGTGGAAGGAAGGGTTGTTAGATTTTCACAGTAAAAATGGAGGAAATTAGTGAAAACAAAGAAACTACTTACCATGATGACCTAATGATGTATGAAACTAGCTATACTCAAAAGGAAAGTGAAATGGTGTATGAGAAACCAAAGGAATCCTTTGAAGAAAAATATCCTTATCTTCAGGATTATCAAGATGTATTTCTTGAAGAGTTACCCAGGTTACCACCAAAGAGGATATTCGATTTCTCCATTAAGTTAGTACTAGGAGCCACACCAGTGTCAAAAGCTCCCTATCGTATGACAACAGTATAACTTACAGAATTGAAGGCCCAATTACAAGAGTTACTGAGCAAATGTTTGATTAGACCTAGTGTGTCACCATGGGGGGCATCGATAATATTTGTTAAGAAAAAGGACGGGACCCTTCGACTCTGCATGGATTACAAAATGCTAAACAAGTTAACCATTAGGAATAAGTACCCTCTACCCTACATCAATGATTTGTTTGATCAGATGTGTGGAGCAGCAGTTTTCTCTAAAATAGATCTTCAGTTAGGGTATCACCAGTTAAGGCTTAGAGATGAGTATATCCACAAAACAACCTTTAGGACTTGTTATGGGCATTACAAATTCACTGTATTACCATTTGGGCCTACTAATGCCCCATTTGCATTTATGAACTTAATGAATAGTGTGTTCCATGATTGCTTGGATAAGTTTATCCTGGTATTCCTGGATGATATTCTAATTTACTCCAAGATGAAGAACATTATCAACATATGCAAATTGTATTACAATGCCTGTGCAAAAACAAGTTATATGAGAAGTTATCCAAATGCACTTTCTTTCAAAAAGAAGTACAATACCTAGGTCATATCATCTCAGAAAAAGGTATTACTGTGGATCTCACTAAAATAAAAGCGATAACATAATGACTCACCCCCAAGAATGTATAGGAAGTAAGAAGCTTTATGGGCTTAGCAGGCTACTACAGGAAATTCGTAATGAACTTCTTGTGTATAGCATAACCAATCACATCACTTCAAAAGAAAGGGAAAAGTTTTGTATGGACAAAAAAATGTCAAAAAGCATTTGAGCTCCTTAAGGAAAAACTAATCACGACACCAATATTAAAAGTACCAAACCCTGAGGGATAATTTTTGGTAGTGATTGATGCATCAGGGGAAGGACTAGGTGGGGTACTAATGCATAAAGGATAGGTAATAGCTTATGAATCATGGAAACTCAAAAGTTATGAACAGAACTATGCATCACATGATTTGGAGCTCGCTGCTATAGTACACGCTTTACAAATGTGGCATCACTACCTGCTAGGAAAACCATTTGAGCTCCGATCAGATCATCAATGGTTGAAATATATATTTACCCAACCTAATCTTAATGCGAGACAAAGACGATGGTTGGAATTGATCTCAGATTATGATTTTGAGATTAGCTACATTAAAGGGAAAGAAAATTGGGTAGCAGATGCTTTAAGGCGCTAAAGGCATGTTAATGCGGTAACCACAGTGCATTCAGATTTTAGAAACTGTGTGCTTCATCAACTAAAGGATGACAGATACTTCCAACAGGTAAAGATGGATCTACAACTCAATCCTCAAGATCCAAGGTGTGAGGGGTTCAAAATAGAAAATGACAGGTTACTAAGGTATCAAGGTAGAATGTATATACCCAAAAGCAACAAACTTAGAAATTTGATTCAGAAAGAAGTGCACTCTGCACCATATTCTGGACATTCTAGGGTTACTAAACTTATGGTAGATATTAAACCCCTATATTTCTGGAAAGGAATGAAAAAAGATGTGGCAAGTTTCTTAGAGTGCCAGAGAGTTAAGGTTGAACATCAAAACCCAGCGGGATTGTTGCAACCCAACATAGTACCTGATTGGAAATGGCAAATAATTAGTATGGACTTCGTCCAAAGATTGCCTATGTCCAAAAACAAACATAATGCCATATTGGTAGTAGTAGACAGACTTACCAAGCTAGCACACTTCATACCAAGAAACTTAACAGATGGTGCACCCACTATTGCCTATAAATTTGTGCAAGAAGTATTTTGATTGCACAGAGTACCCAAGAAAATAATATTTGATAGGGATGCCAAAATGACATCCAAATTTTGACAAAACTTGTTTACAGCCCTGGGTACACAACTGAACATTAGTTCCGCCTACCATCCTGATACAGATGGTCAAATAGAAGTGGTTAACCAGATACTAGAGGATCTTCTTCAAATGTACTGCATGGATTAGCAATACAAATGGGAGGACTATCTTCCCTTAGTTGAGTTTGCGTATAACAACTCCTATCAGTCGTCAACAAAAATGGTACTGTTGGAGGCGCTATACGGAAGGAGGTGTAGAACTCCTATCAACTAGGATAAGCTAAAAGATAGGATAACCATCAGTCTATAAATGTTCTCAGAAATGGAAGAGCAAGTAAAGTTAATCAGAATAAGGTTAGCAAAAGCTAACAATCAATAGAAAAGCTATGTAGATGCTAATCGAACTCTGAGACAATTTGAAGTGGCAGAGAAAGTGCTTCTTCGCATCAAACCTCAAAAAAGAGCCATAAAATTTGGAAAATCAACCAAACTTTCACCTCGATATGTTGGACCATTTGAAGCCCTAGAGTTTATCAATCCAGTTGCTTATAAAATTGTTCTACCACTAGCTCTCGCCCGGTTGCATGAAATTTTCCATGTTTCATATCTTAAAAAGTATGTATCTAATTTTGCATATTTAATTGATTGGAACTTCTTATAGGTATAGGATCTAGGGATAGTCATGATCGAGCCAATCAGGGTGCTCAAGGTACGTAGGCATCACTTATGTAACAAAGAAGTTACCCAGTGTAAGGTCCAGTGGGACCAGTACTCAGAAGACAGTGCCACCTAGGAAGATTTTACTAAAATGCATCTGAAATTTCCTCATCTATTCAATGTTTATAATAGTTGAATTTATTTCTTTATGTTTGGATGAACAATGAAAAATTCTTGTTACTTATTTGATACTCTAAATCATCAAGGATGATGATTCACAAGGGGAAGGATAAGTTACATCCCACTTGTGCCTAAAAATTTTGATGTGTGCCCTAGATATTTTGATGGTTGTGCCTTAGTATCTTAACGTTGTTCTCAAGCATAGATATGTATAAACACATATATCATAAATCAGTTGTTGAATAGAGATATACAATGTATTTATAACTAGTTTAATTAAGTTCATTTGATAGATGTTCTCATGTTTACGTGAATGCTGATGCAAAGATGTAATGAGATATCGAACTAACTACTTGTATTTGACCTAGTGATTGCAGGAAATATCACCTCCCAGGGGGGAGGAAAAGTATCATCAAGTACAAGGAGTAAAGGAAGAGAAGTCTAGTGCCATCTAAAACCTAGCCTGTAAGTTCGAGACTGTCATTAAAGTTAGGATTGGAACTTCAAGACTAGAGTTGTCAGGTAAACCACAAAGTTGACCTTAGGTGTTAGGCTCACCTAACTCATGTTGTTGGTCATGTAGCATCACCTTATTATTTTCTCTTGAAATGAAATTTTAAAATTTAATTTGTTTTGGAACCTTAAACGTTTAATTGGCTCTCAAAAATAATTAAATAGTCAATCAAATATAAAGAATTAAACCTATTCACCCAGTAAAACAAAACTTTACCCAAGGATAATAATATACGAGCCTATCGGCCTTATAAGGTTGAAACCTTATATACTATCTGTCTCCTAGCATAGAGAAATAAGTAATATTATTGGTTTCTATAAAATGAATACAATTTTCACCATTGTTTTATTGGGGATTCTACAAAGTCAAAAGACTAATCCACTAAAATACTGAGGTTCATTGCTATTGGCCTCGCTTGAAACTCAACATAAAGATTTATATATGTGTATGGCCTTTTATAACAAAGTTTGGCCTTATAAGCATCTTATGATACGATAGTAGCACAAACAAAAACATTGAAAATGAATTTGATTTATATACTTATCATATAATCAAAAGTGAGAAAAAAAGGGATAAAAGTGGAAGAACGTCTTGTTGGCCGTGGGAGGTGGATGGTTGAAGGTGGCAAACTTCTCGTTTCCAGAGAGAGTATATCTGGAGCGATAAATAGTTGGAGCAACTGTTTTAGGAGGGAGACAAAGAGATTTTCAAAGAAGAGGTGGATTGTTGTGTAGGAGAAGAGTGTTATGCTGAGTTGGAGTTGCTCAAAGAAATAATAAGTCATCAACTTCAAAAATATGTTGAGAGCTTCTACTAAGACCAAACCAGGAGCATTCAGTTTATTGTTGTTAGGTTCAAAACTTTCCTTAATGACAAGTTTATGCATTAGAAATTTGTTCTAGTTGAACTAGCTCCTTGAAACCACAGCGCCGTGAGTGGTGTAGTTTGAGGAAGATAGTTTTTAAAGAACTAGAAGCCATATTATGCAATCATGAGAAAATGTTTAGATATTGTAGTAAGAAAATAATAGTTAGACATTGATGATAGGTTTGAATCTTCTGTATAATTAACAAATGACTATGATAGAAGTGTAGTCTTTCTTGTTGGTTGAGGTAGCTTAAAACAAAGACCCTAGCGTATGAGATTAGCTTTATATTAGGCTAGTTCTTGGTTTATAAATCTTGATGAAAACTGTGTGTCAATCTTTTGCAAACATCCATGCACCCGAAGGTTCTATAAAAAGTTTTCCTCTTGAATCAAGATAGCTTGTACACGTTAAATACTTGTGTCTTCTTATTTGTCTCTTGCATGTCGAGAGCTTAGGAAAAGAATTGTAGAACTCCACAGTTATTATTGACCTCTGTGCATTTAGAACCGTGAGACTAGAATATTTCATATCAAGAAAGAAATTTTACTTGGTCAAAAACTAAAGTTAAGCACAATCTGTGAGCGGTTTGTAATTATAACGAAACTTCCCCCCCAAGAGAATTATTACAATGACCCCGTGTCTAAAAGTTAAATATGAGAAAATGGATATTACTATGGTATCAATATACAGTAGCATAAGAGACAACCATGCAGGTAAAATTCCATTATATAACTTCTTGCTGAGTAGGGTGATAAATTTGACTACATGACTTCATTGTGTCGTGTTGCGCTTATTCAAAAACCTTTGCCAAGGTGATGCTACTACCTAATAGTGTCAGTCATTTTCTTGTCCCAGATGCACACCCAGTCAGAGGTTGTACTAGTTAGGAGTTGCCTATAGTGTATGACTGACTTGGGATTGTGTAGGGTCAAACACCAGTTTGAGATGGCATTAGATTTTTTTCTTCCATTACTTCTTTGCGAAGGGCCAGGTCTTTCCAGTAGGAATGGCACGAGGGACTAGTAAGTCTGTGGATGGGTGAAAAAATGCACTGATGATATTTGTCCTCCTCCATTTTAGCAGTAAAGGATGTTTAAAGCTCTAGATGGCTCAAACGGATTTCAAAGGACACTGTAAACTCAAACCCTCTATAAATATGAAATGGTACTTACTTTAATAGTTATTTCTTTCAATTATCTTTTATGCATGGCAAATTGAATTAGTTTATAGTTCTTGATTTTTTTAAATATATATATATATATATAATTTTGCTCTTTTGTACCAATTTATGCTTATTGCACATCTATTAGTTGCTTAGTTTTAGTTTGTTACAAATATGTATGTTGCATATCCATTAATTGCATAATTTTAGTTATGACAGAGGACTTGGGTGCCCACACACTAGTCCTGCCCTATTTTAGGCTAGGACCAATTTCAAAGTGTCAGTTTATGATTGTTATTTAGGTCCTATGCCGACATGGTAAGTTTGAATTACGAAATTCTTAGCGGGAATGTTTGTAGTTGCATACATAAGCATGATTAGGTTATCATTTGTAAACTAGATTGAAATTTGATGAGAATTGTGATTTTGTGAAAGTGATTCAAGGCATTCATTGTGTTGCAAAGCAGAATTTGTGTTGTTCTTGTGTTTGTGTTTGCAGATTTGGCATCCATCTCCTCATGGCATGAATAGCATCTTCCTTCTATGAGATCTTCACTATAAGGTGATATCAATTGTGTTTTCTATCATTTATCATTTGGATTTTGCCTCTATCTCTTATGGATACACACTCTTTATCTGACAACGGTGTTTGAAAGACTTGAATGTCTCTCTAGGGCTTGACTGAGACAAGCTGCTAAATACCACAAGCCCTAACCCATTTTTCCATGATTGCAGGTTACAGGTTGTGAAAGTGAAAGAAGTGTAGTTGCAGGAGAGTAGGGCAGACTGTCAGAATTCTAGATCAAAGAAGAAAATAGGGACCTAGACTCAGGCGCCCGCTCATTAGTCCTCCAGATCCCGTAATTGAAAAATCTTCAAAATAGTAGGAACAAGTTGCAAATAAGATTCCTATATCCCAAAGAAAATTGTGGCACTGGACTAGGGTGCCCACTCATCAGTCCCCAAATTTTCCAGACACTGAACTTCAAAATCTGGTATGCATTTGATTATCATTTGATATCTTTGTGTGCAATCATTTTCTATAATTTGTCTGTTTGTTCACGAATTTATGAAATTAGGGTTTTAAACATAATTGGGCTTAATTGAACAACAAATTCACACAATTCCAATATTCCCCTATGTTCCAAGTGATAGGAGATCTATAGTAGAGTTTTCTACTCGATTGAATGTCCTTTAATGTTTAGTGGTGAAAGGAGGATCAACACAAACCATTAAAAACAAACCCTCTTCATTTTTAACCCTAAACATTTGGTGAACCTGTGTTTTTGGAATTTTTGCACCTTTTTGAGTGTTTTACTTTAGATTTACATTCATTTCATTCATTCATTTCATTATTCATCTTATTGCATTCGAAAAATTACAAAAAAAATTGAAAATTTTGGAAAATTTGAAAAACGTTGGCATTTTTAGCTTGCATTTTCAAATAATTTGAATTAGTTGTCATTTAATTTCAATAAATTTCTATAATTATCATTAGATCTAATTTAAAATATAAAAAATTTTCATTCATCATTCATTTAGATTGCATTTTCATGATCAAATTGTTAAAAATTGCTTGAAATTGTGCATTTTTTCATATAACCTAGTTTTACATTAGCTAGGGTTTGTAGTCAAAATCTGGTTTTAGATTTTACTACCCTCTAAAAACACTCATTAGGACTTATTTGTAAGTGTAGTGTTGCATCATAGTGGTTTGCTTGCAAAATTTCATGCCTAGGGTTTGAAAACCTTTCTTTTTCACTAGATTTTGGCCTTATCGTCTCTCTAGATTTGCATCCTAGGCATGTTGTGAAGGATTTTTCTGCTAATTGGCTGTTATCAGGGTTATAATCTGCTTCCCCTCCTCAAATTATTTACAAAACCCTTTTTATTGGGCCTTTGCATTAAAATTTGTTGCAAAAATTGCATATTTTAGCTATATTTGCCCTAGGGTTTGACTTAGATTGGCACTATAAGCATGTTGTGACAAATTTTATGGCTTTAGGTGACTTATATTACTGTTATAATCTACTATATCTCCTAAAATTCTTTACAACACCCATTTTACTGGGTCTTTGCATTGAAAATTTGTGAAAAATTACATATTTTAGTGTATTTTCACTAGGTTTTGACTTGTCATCATTCTAGGTTTGCATCAAAAGTGTGTTGTGAAGGATATTATTGCTTTATTGGACTTATATTAGACATATTACTTGCTTCACTTCATCAATTTCCTTACAACACCTTTTCTTTCACTTAGTTGCATTTGAGAAAAGTCAAAAAATCAAGCATTTTAGGTCATTTTCACACAGTTTTGCACTCATGGATTCTCCTTGTCATTCATCTTTGGAAGATTTATTTGAGTACATTATGAATTATGATAATTTTTGAAAATTCACTGATAAACATCATCAAGTCTTGCATCAAATAGCCTACATCTATGGTATTGACTTATTAGTAAGTGCTACTTGTGATATCCTTCGAACAATAGTCTATTTTGAAAGCTTTCTCACTATTGTGGGTGTTTTCCCTTCAATCTTGGAAAATCTCACTAATTTCATTTTTTAAAATAACCATGGGGAAAGTAGTGGTGAAAATATTATTCCCTCTCTCCCTTCATTTCATGATGACATAATAGACATTATTTCTGAAACCTGTGAGAATGATATAGCAATAGGTGATTCATCTAATAAAGAGACTTGTCCCAACATAACCCCACTTGGTGAAGATATTTTGGCACAATAAGAAGACATCATTGATACATTTATTCACACTACTCTTCCATCCCTTCCTTCTCTCCCTAGCCAAGATGAAGCATTGGATGACACAGATTCCCTTTGTGAACATTTGCTTCAACCTGCTGAGATTAAAAATTTACCACCTGATGTTCAAGGACTTCTTAGCTACATCTGAAACAGAGAAACATATCATGCATCTTTACCTAAACCTTCACATACCTTGGAAAATAATGAAATTTCACATGACATTGAAGAACAAACTATCCCTCAAACCCAAGGTATTCCAACACCCTATATATGGACTGAAATGGGCACTTTTTGGGTTCCTCAACAACCTAAATCAATTGGAAAGGGAATTATAAAAGATTCTACATCACCCCATTTACTTGACATAGAAAATTGCAATATCCCCTCTCTACCATCATTAATAGACAACTCTCCTACAAGGATACCTTTACAACCTCATGAAAACATGGAAGAGAGAAGAAGAGATAAGGACTTCACCATTAAAGTAAAGATCAAGATCCGTGATGACCGCTAGCCTGGTTGTCCCTACAGGTAAGTATCTCTAACCTTGGTGGTCACCTATGTGGTTAGCATGATCAACTCGTGTATTTGACGTCCCCTCAATGCTGTGTTTCCCTCGTGATGTGTTATGTGTTGTTTAGGCCTCCTAGGATGACCCTTGATTCTCTTGTAAGGTCAAGGATACTAGGAGACCACTTTTGTTGTGACCTTCTTCTATTTGTATCATCATTCTTCTATATTGTTTCTTCTCTATTTTCATTGTTATGTGTTGTGTCTTATGGACATAGTGTTGTGGTTAGTGACTTGGGGGCACCCTCCTACATGACTGTCCCTAAGGCACTTGTTTCTCCTCTCTTGATTTATTGTTTCCCTTCCTCTAGTATTTCTATCTAGTGGGCGGATGACGAAAAACATATTATATTGTTACGGACCTAGTGTCTCTTCAGTGAGAAATAAAAAAAATGGACCAAATCCATACATGATGATGGGGTTGATATATATATTATCTGATGCTTGGCTAGTAGAACCACTCCATGTGATCTTTATGTTGTCTTATCGTACTTACAAACCATAACAATACTGTTGCTCCATACACTTTGTTTGTCTTTGAATCTCACCTTGGTTATAGACATAGTAGACCGAAGACACCTACACTTTATACCTTATCATAGTCTAGACCTAAGTCACCTAGACACCTATTATAGTTATACCTAAGACACCTCTAGACACTTATTATGGTAGACCTAGTTGACATATAGTATCTACCTAAGACACCTAGATTAAATTATACCTTATTCTAGTCTCTAGACCTAGTTGATATATAATATCTAGCTAAGACACCTAGATTATATTATACCTTATTTCTAGTCTCTAGACCTAGTTGACATATAGTATACCTAAGACACCTAGAGACACCTATTATAGTTAGAACCCAAGACACCTAGATTTTATACATTATTATCTAAGTCTAGATCTAAGATGTATATGTATTTGACACCTATTATATACCTAAGGTTACACCTATTGTATATATATCAAATTCTAAGTCACCTAAGTTAAAGACTACACATACTTGACACCTAGAAGTTGAAGACTTCATATCTCATGTGTAGAGATCATACTTGTACAACAAGAAACAATAGATTGAAATCCTTTCAGCACTACATGATTGCAAAAACAAATCTAGAGGTCAGGCCATGATGAAATGTAAATAAAAATTTAGAACCTAGAGATTAATTTATTTAAAGATAAAATTTGGTAAGAAGTTCCAATGAAATTATAATGAAAGGAAAGAACTATTGAAGCATAAATTAAAATAATTAATAGTACAGGTCTAGTGAATACATGAAATAAAGTGTAAGTGAAATAAATAATAATTAACACCTTCTATGTTTCCAGCCTCTGCTATGACTACAAAAACATCTCCTGCACCATGTAATGAAATGTAAAAAAGTTAGAATGTGTCATGAATTCTGATATTTAATATCTGAATTACTCATTTTATTAGTAAATGATCTAGGAGAATCAAGAATATTAATATGAAGGCTTAAGGGGAGAGCAATCAATTAGGGGCGATGCACACTAGTAAATCAATTACCTATAAATATACTTAATCCAAAACTCACATTCTAAGAACTACCTAATTAAACTAAATCGTACTTACCTAACTTATGGAACATAGGTAGGGGATGGCTTAAGGGGAGTTAAGAGGATGGCTTAAGGGGAGTTAAAATGATGTGTTAAGGGGAGATGGAATCAACTCTAGTATTTTGGTAAGGGTGTGCTAGCTTATATCATTTAACTATATTGAAGTTATTAAACTAAATCCTAAGTTTACCTAACTTATGGAACATAGCTAGGGGATGGCTTAAGGGGAGTTAAGAGGATGGATTAAGGGGAGTTACGAGGATGTCTTAAGGGAAGATGGAATCAATTAACTATATTGAAGTTATTAAACTAAATCTTAAGTTTACCTAACTTACAGAATAGCTAGGGGATGGCTTAAGGGGAGTTAAGAGGATGTCTTAAGGGGAGATGGAATCAACTCTAGTATTTTGGTAAGGGTGTGCTAACTTATATCAATTAACTATATTGAAGTTATTAAACTAAATCCTAAGTTTACCTAACTTATGGAACATAGCTAGGGGATGGCTTAAGGGGAGTTAAGAGGATGCTTAAGGGGAGATGCAATCAATTAACTATATTGAAGTTATTAAACTAAATCCTAAGTTTACCTAACTTATGGAACATAGCTATGGGATGGCTTAAGGAAAGTTAAGAGGATGCTTAAGGGGAGATTCAATCAATTAACTATCAATCAGATTAATCTTAAACTCACATCCTAGAACAAATTCTAAAGCTATTAAACTAAATCGTAATTACTTAATTTATGAAACTTAGCTAGGGGATGGTGCAAGAGGAATTAATAGGATGGATTAAAAGGACATGAAATCACTTAAAAATTTGATTAGAGAATGAAAGTAAATGAATTAGTGTTATCAATTAAATATGTATACAACTATACATTATTCAAAAAATAAAGATTGAAAGTTTAAAAATTTCTACATACTTGTTAACCATTTAAAAAATTTACTCCAATGTACTATCTGCATCCTCTCTTTTTTGTAATGCATCTATGTTTGCCTCATGCTCTTCCATAGAAAGTGTCCATAAATCTTTTGTGACAGGTCTCCCTTTATATCTCACTAATTGCATATTTGTTGCCACAACCAAATGTGAGTAGTGCAAAATTTTCTTATGTCTTTCATAATCTTCAAATGCAAGTATACCATTCCTCCTTATCATATATTTTTTTTGGACACGAATCCATTCTTGTTGAACTAGGTTTGAACTTTGAAAGCGCTCTGCAACTTTTCGTCAACCCAGAGGAGCCCCCTGCCCCCTAATGGAACCTGTTGCAGTAAGTACTGCCTCAAGCAGTACTTTAGAGCATGAGATTCCAGCTTCATATTTAGGTCCTAAGGCCTAGAAAAAGGCCCTACTTGGGGAAGACAAATAGAACAGAGAAGACTATGTTGTCCATGTGCTATCAGAGCTAGAGAAAGGAACGGATCTTCAAATCCTGGACCTCATGATGGAGAAGATAGTCTCGTCTATGGAGCTATCTCTAGTTGGTAAGTTCTATTCTCTAAGACCAAATATAGACATGGTTAGGATATGGGTATCTTCCAAATGGCACCTAAAGGGAAGTGTCGTGACCAGTACAATGTTTGGAGCCCTATTTCTGTTCAAGTTCACTGCCAAGGAGGACCTTATAGCGATTTTGGCTAGAGGCCCTTAGATGTATGGTAAACACAACTTGTGTTTAGGGCATTGGAAACTAGGTTTCAATGCGACCATGGAACTAATCAAGTCAACCCTGATTTGGGTGAGGTTACCAGGACTACCGTTGGAGTATTGGGATGAGGAAACCCTCACCTAGATTAGGAACTCATTTGGTAGATTCATAGCATACCACCAAGAACAAAATGAGGTTAGTTTTTGCCCACTTTTGTGTCAGTGTAGATATTAATAAAACCCTACCTAATTCAATCAATATGAAATCTAAATATGGTAGCTAGGAGCAATAACTACTTTATGAAAATGCCACTACTTTCTGTCAAAATTGTTCCAAGAAAGGTCACTTAATCAATGAATGCAATCTCCTAAGGAACCATAAACCTAAAGAGGGGAGTGAGGTGGAGGCTGATATGGAGGACTATCCCTTCAAAGATTATTTACTAAACATCATTAAGTCCCCATCCAAACAAACAGAACCTGAAAATCCCATAGAAAAGACCACTCTAGAAGTTGAACAACAGCTATCAGAACTACTAATCAACAAATCTAGAGAAGTTACTACAGGAACAAAAGAGATAGAAGAGGAGGAGATCCAGGATCAACCCCCTAAAACTAAAAACAACACCCCTCAAAGAGAGAAAGTTGTTGTAGGGGAGCAAGAGTCTGAGTTTGGTCCTCCTGTTGTCTAGGAAGGGGAAGAAAAAGGGAAAAAGGTAGAGTTATCTTCACCCAAAGTTCTAACCTCTGGGGCTGGTCCTAGTTCCTTATGGAGTAACCAAGAGGTGTTAGAGTTGGCTATGATTGGAGCCACCCAGGATCTAGGACTTCATGAAAGCACAAGAGAGATCAACTAAGAGAATAATGCTATTCTATCAATGAATGCAAAAGATTGCTAGATTGTTGTTCTTTGGATTACATAATACATGAAGAGAGCCCTGCTTATAAAGGCAAGGTGAGCTAGAAGGGTGGAGTGAAAGGTGGAGTGGAAAGTGGAGATATTACTACAACATGTGTCAATTAGAGGATGATAGCTAATTGCACATCTGGAGGATAAGACAACTCACTCCAACTATCAACAACTCAACACACAACTAGACTCAACTAGACATCTAGTAGACTCACTAAGTCAACTTAACATGTGTGATTTATATGTGATGTGTGAATATTATTTAACTAGTAAATAGTTAAATAAGATGAATTATCCACACAAGGGTAATCTGGTTAGGTGATAACCCTGTTCACACCAACACGCCCCCTTAAGTGCAACTTAGGGAGTAGCTGACTAAATCAAGATGAAAAGATGGATGGGTCCCGGCTACTAGGCCATGTTAGGTACCCATGTACAACAAATCTCAAGTGGAGAAAAGGAGAAAACCTCATGGGACAAAACTCCTCTCCAAAAGTGAGAATGCATGAAATAATGAAAGTGAAAGAAGTGATAGTAGGACTCAACATGACCCCCCAAGGACAACTTCTATCACATATGTATAATCAAATACCCCCCCATAGGAGAGCAAGTGTGAGACTATAGGTCCCCTCCACAATGAAGTAGCTCCTATGCTGATGGTGAATGCCTGAAGATGAACACTGGAAAGTGTCCTGTATCTACAAACAATATTTCTCCCCTTAGGAAGAAACAAGTCCAAAGGCTGATGTCGAAGAAACTCCATCTCAAGGTATAAGGGAAAAAGCCTCATGATGGGTGTCTCTAAAGACTGTTGAAGTGTCCACATGTCAGAATCAAAGAATGGCACAATGTAATGAGGTGTGTCCAATCCAAAATCCTAGGTAGACTGATGAAGAACAACCTCCAAAGATGAAGTAGATGGGAAAACAGTTGTGCTGTAACTGTCATCAAAGAGGAGAGATATCCCCTCAAGTGTGTCCTCCAAATCTGCAATATGAGACTCACAAAACAAGTCTGATATACCTGCCAAGAAAGTATCCCACAACGCTGTGTCTGAAAGACCTGTATGATCCTGCTCAACTGTAGTAGATGAAACCATGTCGATGTCGATCTCTGAAGAAGCAGGAGGTTGAGGTGATGGAAGCTCAGCACTAGTCTCATGAACCAAAGTGGGTGAAAGAACACCAAGGTTCAAGTGACCAAACTTCTCCTCAGAAACATGATTCACACTTAATGCATGAGTGTGAATATCAAGCAATGGATCTACATCATCAGAAGAAACAAAATGGGAGAAGGTATATAGGCGAGATGCATGATCAGCCATCCCAACATCAATGATATCTCTGCTCTCCAAGTCTTGTATGATCACTGAATTAGGAGTGAACTCAACTGTCTTGCCTGCACCACAATGAGTAATCTAGTAGATGGAAAGGAGATTGGATGTCAAGGAAGGTACACACAACACATTGTTGAATGTATTCTCTCCAACATCAATTGTCCCTTTTCCAGATGCATGCATGTATGTATTGTTACCCATCAAGATAGGTGTCGAAATACATGACTCAAATGAAGAGAACATCCCTTGTGAAGATGCCATATGATGAGAAGCCCCTGAATTAAGAAGCCATCTCTCTGACTGAAGACTTGTTGAAGCAAAGATTGCCTATCCTTTTCCTTTGTTTATCCCATTGGCAATGCCTACTGTCCCTGTATGTGTAGATGATGATGGTGTCAAAGAAGAGGATGTACTAGGTGATGATGATGGCATTTGGATATTATGCTTTTGAATAATGTGAGTCAACTCATCAATTTTCTTCTCATAACACTTATGCTCATCGTGTCCTAGTTTCTTGCAAAATGCACACTTTGGTCTCTCCTTCTTAGATGATTCCTCCTTGGGAGAGGATGAGGACTTAGGTGATTTGGTTGACTCCTTTGCTTGCTCATTGTTCTTGAGATCCTTATTTTTCTGTTTCTTGCCTTTGCTAGTTGAAGTCTTTTGATCCTTAGAACCTTGAATAGAAAGAAGAGCTTGATTCCTAGGAGACTTCAATGTGCCCATGTGTACTAACTTAGCTTGCTCCCTTGTGAGTGATGCAACAAACTCATCAAGTGAAGGCATTGTGAAAGCTTTCCCAAGTGCATCCATCGTAGCATAAAAGGTAGAAACAAAAACTGAATAGTCAGGACCAAGCTTGGCAAGGATTGAAAGAATCAATTGAGTGTCCTCTTTCTCAATTCTAGATTGTTTGAGCTGCAATCTAAGTGATTTTAGTTTTGTGGAGAAGTCTTGGATGCTTGCAAAATCAGTTGGATTCAAACCAATTAGTTCATTCTCTAATTTGAAACCTATCATAGTATCTTGCTTACCAAAGAGATTTTCTAAAGTAGTCCACACTTGATTAGGTGTTGTACAAGATTCAATATGAAAAAGAAGGTCAGGAGAGATAGACAAGCATAGTGTTCCATAGGCTTGATCACATCTATTATACCACTTTCTCTTTTCTGCAGTTGCAGTTGGTTCAATTTTTGTACCCATTGTTACTCTATGAATTTTCAAACTTCTTAAATGAATCTCCATTTTAGTTTTCCACTCATGATAGTTATATGGTGTGAGTAGAGGAAGTTTGAGTGAATCCATGATGCAAGAGTACAAAAAAGAACACAAGACACCCCCTGTTACTCAATCAAAGAGATCACCCCCCAAAAATGAATGATTGTGGCACTTTATACTTAGTGCGATTTACAATTGTCCTCAAGGGACCAAATTTGGGAAAGCATGAAAATCTCTTAAAATTGAGATTCAAAGGAGATTACAATTGCTCACAATGATTAATCACAGCAAATAGATCCCTTCAAAACAAGTTTCACTATCTCAAGTGCCAAAATGTCCAAGTTATCACTCAAAAGCCAAAAAAATGACAAATGAAATAAAATGAACTTGGAGCTAAATCTGAATAAAGTGCATGTATGGATTTGAAGAGCTCTTGAATACCTTTCTGATGCCGCAAGAATCGCAAAAATCAAAGATCATGGCAGAAAGTTGTGAGCTTGGAAGTGAAAAACCAAGATCTGTCTTCAAACTATTGTAGTAGAATTTTAGAAAACTTCTAACACCACTGCGAAGTGCTCTCTGTCAGCTTTCCAACGATATCTCATTTGCCCAATTTCGCCTCCGTGGGCAAAAGTTATGCAAAAATGAAAAAAACCCCCCTTTTAGGGCTTTGAGGGGTAAAAATGGCCCCTGGTGCTGACGTCAGTGTTGACGTCAGCGGAATATTCCTAGAATATTACTTTTTGGCAGAATAAAAAATCCTCCCTCGGAAAAGAAAAAAATGTCAAGAAACCAGTTATGGCTTGTGTTTTTGGCGAAAACTGCCTTTCTAAGGAAAAAACTGCTAGATGAGAGGGCAAAACTACCAGTTTTAAAGGAGAAAACCATGGTTTATTTGGCAAAACTGCCCTTCTATAGTGGATACCACCAGTGATACATCCGAAACCACCTTTCTTTATCTCTGAAACTACCAATTTTGGCGTGAAACCGCTTGTCAGCAAATGGAAACCACAGTTTTTTACGAAACCGCCACTTGTCGGTTGTTTTCAAACTCCCGCCGGGATAGGTAAGAACTCCCGCCCGTGAAATGTATGAAATGCCGGATTAAGGGATCGGGTTTGCAATGATGTCAGAAGTATTTGACAGGTTGTTGATTTTGAGTTAACTGTCGTGTATCTACCAAAGACCGCTGGTTATTTGGAGATAACTGCCGATTGTTGAAGATATCCGCCGATGTGCCGTCAAGAGGAGATATACAGGCATCGGGAGGTTTTCACCAGATATAGCAGACTGCCCTCTGCTCACGGGAACTAGTTTTCACCAGGCAAAACCACCAATCATCATGCCAGAACCGCTGAAGGAAGATCCATTGAGTTTAGAAACTATTTGGCGGTGATTGTAAATGCTAAAAGACTTATCCGCTGCGTGGGAGGCAGGTTTGGTACCGCCTAGGGTGGAGTTCGCTAGGCCCACAAAGGTGAATGCTAGTAAGCTTGATTTGCTACCAACCACTGAACTTTGTGCAGAAATGAGTGACAAAAAATGCCTATTGTGAAAGATCTTTAACTGTCACGAATATGTGATAAGGACCGCCAATAGAAAATTTTCTACTGCGAAGTTTCTACGGCGTGAGGCAATTTCCACCATTGGCCAAAAAAAGTTTGAAAGCTCGCTAACTAAGATCCATTGGAAATAGTGGAAGATTGTTAAATGTGACCACCTATGAAAGAAACCTGCAGAGTTTGATTAGATCGGTCGGGAGGTTAAGATGTGGCCGCCGACGGGATGTCTTTGAAAGCCGCCGAGGGTGGTGAGCTACTTTAGGATAACACCAATCGGAATGCTCAGATTTTAAATGCCCGTCGAAGTTTCAAGAGACCACCTACGGGTGATGGATAAAGGCCACCGGGATTGTTGAGATCCATCGGTGGTATGTACCTGCCTCTGCATAGGTTGACCTACAGGCAGGGTATGACTGTACCCCCAAAAAGAATTTCGTAGACAAGAAAATGAACCGCAGAAAAAACAAAAGACCAGCAAACAAAAATCTTTTACCTAATGAATATTGATTTACCCAAATTCGCTAATGCAGGTGCCATGCAAATAGAGATTCCTTCAGAATATGCCACTGATGCAGAGAATATTCTCTACGACAGATCTGTATAGTCGAGAGGTAAAAAAATTGCCTCTCACTGCAACTTTGTCTGATTTGGATGATTTTACAGTTGAACCTTACTAATTTGGCCGCTCCGAATGCAATGGTGATGTTTGATTTGGGCCAAACTGCTCTAAAATTGTCGGTACCTCCCGGATCACGCCAAAGAGCCCCAAATTGAAACCCTCGTCAATTTTGCCTCCGATGTCCAATTTGGATGAAACAAAAGGTGATCTTGACTATTTCAGCTGCTCCAGACATAATGGTGAAGTCTAATCTGCAACAACACGCACCAAAATGCACCTGCAATACAAGGGCAAGAAGGGGAAACCCTCACAAAACTGGTATTTCTATCAAGTCTTTTTGATTCTCCAAGTCATCATTTGATGCAAGAGAAGAGCATACTCAACTATCAAGATCCACCATGAATTGCACTCAAGATCTCTCAAAAAATGACTAACACAAAGTGATTCTTCCTAGAGCTCTGATACCATGTTAGAGTTAGCTATGATTGGAGCCACCCAGGATCTAGGACTTCATGAAAGCACAAGAGAGATCAACTGAGAGAATAATGCTATTCTATCGATGAATGCAAAAGGTTGCTAGATTGTTGTTCTTTGGATTACATAATACATGAAGAGAGCCTTGCTTATAAAGGCAAGGTGAGAGCTAGAAGGGTGGAGTGAAAGGTGGAGATATTCCTACAACATGTGCCAATTGAGGATGATAGCTAATTGCACATCTGAAGGATAAGACAACTCACTCCAACTATCAACAACTCAACACACAACTAGACTCAACTAGACATCTAGTAGACTCAATAAGTCAACTTAACATGTGTGATTTATATGTGATGTGTGAATATTATTTAACTAGTAAATAGTTAAATAAGATGAATTATCCACACAAGGGTAAACCGGTTAGGTGATAACCCTGTTCACACCAATAGGAGGGATGGGTGACACCCAAGAGGAAAGACAAGGTCATTCGAAAAAGTTGGTAGATATGGGGACAAACGGGAACGCTAGAAGACCCTCATAGAGGGAAATCAAACAAGGAGAATCTACCAAGGAAATAGCTAATGAGAGACAAAGCACTCTAGAGGCTCTCTCCAGGCATGGTCATAAATGAAGTTCCTCTCCTGGAATGTAAGGGGACTTAATAGTCCTCAAAAGCAATTTTTAGTTAAAATTTGCATTTATGAAAATAAAGTGGATATTCTCCTTCTCCAAGAAGTTAAAATGTCTGAAGAAAGCTTCAAAGATGTTGCTAGAAAAATATGGCCCACAACGGACTACCTCATCAACCCCTCCTTTGGTGCTTTTGGGGGCCTGGTCATAATATGGAATAAATGTCACCTCACTAGCTGTTATTGCTCCCAAAGTAAGAACAACTTAGAAGTGAAATTCACCCTCAACAAGAAAGTCTGGAAACTGATAAACATCTATGCTCCCAACACTAGGAGGACTAGGAAAGAACTTTGGGAAGAGTTGATCCCTAGACTGAATGCCAAGAAAAAAGCCAATTGGATGTTGGCTGGTGACTTTAATACCCCTCTATTCCCTTCAAAAAAATTTGGGGGCATCATAGATTACTCTAACAACATGGCTAACCTGGATGACTTTCTTAATCAGACCGGGCTAATGGATATGGAGGTTAATAATCAAATCTTTTCCTAGACCAACAAGAGAAGGGGAGATCAGCTAATTCAGGTGAAATTAGACAGATTTTTGATTTCATCCAATTGGGATATTATGCAACACTCTAATTTGATTGTCCTTCTTCAAATCATCTCTAACCACAACCTTCTTTTATTCACTTGGAGGGAGGGAGTTCCTAAAGGCCCCTACCCCTTCAGATATGAAATTATGTGGGCTTCCCACCCCGATTTCAAAGATTACATTGCCAATTGGTGGAGTATTACGGTTCAAGGCTCCCCCATGTTTAGACTCACTCAAAAATTGATTCATGTCAAACAAAAGGTCAAAGTTGGAACAAATTCTGCTTTGGTAATGTCATCACCCAAAAGAAACACATCTTTGATAGCCTCCTAGAAATTCAAGACAAAATAGCGAAGGGGGATAAGAGTGAGACCAAATTCAATAGGAAAGAAGCCCAACCCAAAGAGTGGAGGGATTTGATGAAAAGGGAAGAGATATTCTAGAAGCAAAAATCTATAGTCCAATGGATGACTGAAGGGGATAGAAACACTTCCTTTTTCCACCAGTCAACCATGAAGCATAGAAAAAGAAATATAATAACTAAACTCTTGGATAAGAACAACAAATAAGTCAATTCTGAGGAAGAGATGGGCTAGATGGACTCTAACTATTTTAGGAATTTCCTCTCCAAGAAAAAGGATAATCCCAATACTCTCGGTAGAGGACAATTGTGCTCTTTTGAAATCGGTTACTAGAGAGGAAGTGAGGGTGGTGGTCTTCTCCATGGGGGCTTTCAAAGCCCCTGGCCCTGATGGGTTCCCCTCAGCTTTCTTTCAAGACTTCTAGGACATTGTGGGGTATGTTATGGCGACTATTAGAGATTTCTTCAGGATAGGGAAGATCCTCAAATAGATTAACACCACTTTTATTGCACTCATCCCCAAGAAGATCACTATTGAGACTATGATTGAATATCATCCTATAAGCCTCTGCAGTACTATCTATAAAATAATCACTAAGACCTTGGTCTACAAATTGTGACCTTTGTTGGATAGTCTCATAACTGGCTGTCGGAAGGGGTTCATTCTTGGAAGACAAATTGTTGATGTTGCCATCTCCACTCATGAGATAATTCACTCAATGGACAAGAGCAATATCCCTAGCATGGCTCTTAAACTTGATATCTCAAAAGATTATGACACAATTTCCTGGGATTTCCTTTTCAAAGTACTTAGGAAGTTTGGGTTCTAGAATAAAATGATTAAACTTATAAGTGAATGTGTGACCACTGTCAAGTACTTTGTGATGGTCAATGGGTCACCCTAGGGGTATTTTAACTCTGGCAGAGGAATTAGACAGGGGGACCCCTTATCCTCCTATTTGTTAATTATCATGGCTGAGGTGCTAGGGAGAAACATATTAAACCTTCTTGGTAGATAGGTTCTGAAAGGAGTTAGAGTTGCTTCTACTCTGGAGCCCTCTACTATCTAGAAGTTTGTGGATGACACTATGTTGTTTGGTGTAGCCTTGGTGGTGAAAGATAAAAAATGGAAACAATTATTAAATGAATATGCTGAAGCTTCTGAGTAATGCATAAACTATGATAAGAGCAATGTCTTCTTCTTTAATACTGAACAAGACCTCCAAGAGAAGATTAAAACCATTCTAAAATGTAAGAAAGCCACTCTGCACGCTACTTACCTTGGTCTCCCCCTCACCATCAAGGAAGTGACCCCCTCCTTCTGGAACTCTATCCTCGAGAAAATCCAAAAAAAGATGGAAGGCTGGAAGGGTAAGTTGCTGAGCCAAGCGAGAAAGTACCAACTCTTGAAGGCTTCCCTCTAAGGTATTGTTAGCTACCGTTGCACCAAAAGATTGACCTGTTAATGCCCGATACAACCACTTGACTTAACAAGCACAAGAGGTGGTTAATCCCTTGTGCTACGCTGAACAAGGAGACCAAGGGCCACACCTTGCAACAATCCCCCCAGCACAAGCGCGGGGTTTGAAACTGTGACCTCGGCTCTGATACCAATTGTTAGCTACTGTTGCACCAAAAGATCGACCTGTTAATGCCTGATACAACTACTTGACTTAACAAGCACAGGAGGCAGTTAAGCCCTTGTCACAAACCACCGCAACGCTGCACTAAACAAGGAGACCAAGGGCCACACCTTGCAATAGGTATCCCCACCTACTTTCTCACTCTATTCAAGATGCCTAGATATATAGTGGAGAAATTTGAAAAACATTAGAGAACGTTTCTCTAGACGGGGGTTGAAGAAAAAAAGAGGATCTCCCTCATCAGTTGGGACAAAGTTTGCCTTTCTAAGGCCCAGGGGGGATTGGGCATCAAAAAGATCCAATTGATGAACAAAGTACTACTGGTGAAGGTGGGGTGGTGTTTTTTGAAGGAACAAAAAGACTGGGGTCAGATTATGAGAGCCAAGTACCTACACAATAGGGAGAGAGAAGACTTTCTTAAGCTTGTGAATCTCCCTAAAGGTTCCATTATCTGGAACAAGATGCTAAAAACTAGGAACATCCTCTCTGAAGGTTTGAAGTGGAAGATAGGCAAGGGTGATAAGATCAGGTTCTGGGAAGACACTTGGCTTCAAGACAAATCTCTGTTAATCCAAGGAAATGACAACCTTAAACTTAGGGCTACCAAGTACTTTGGGGAGATGGTCAGTAATTACATTGACCACTCCCAAGGCAAAAGACAATGGAAAAATATTGTTGAATACTAGACTGTAAACAATTTGGGAGATCAATTGATTAGCTCCTTGTAACTTGAATTGAGTAATTATAGATTCCTTTGTTTCCCAGGCAGGATGAGTTGTTATGGGCTCAAGATAGTACAGGAGTCTTCTTGGTTAAGATTGCTTACAATTTGCTGTCAAACAGTGATCAAATCAACAAATTCTAGCAGAAGGTCTGGAACAACCAATTGACACCCAAAATCAATTTTTTCTGGTGGTCTACTACACACCACAAAATGCTGACCATTGACAACCTAAAGAAAAGGGGCTTCCAACTAGTTAACTAGTGTGTGTTGTGTCACAAAGAAGAAGAGTCCATACCCCACTTAATCCTTCATTGTGATTACACTAAAGAGGTTTGGAATTTGATTTTGAATAAACTTGGCTTGGAATGGGTGATGAGTGAAAGCCTCATAGATTTTATAGAGAGTTGGACTGCCCTCTTTAAACATCTGAGAATCAGGGAATTATGGAGACAAATTCCCCCACACTTGGGGTGGAGCATATGGAAAGAGAGAAATAATAGAATCTTCAGAGATTTTGCCAAAAGTTCTAAAGAGGTCTTCCTCTCCTTTAGCAAGTTGGTTTCTAAAAACACCTCTATCAACAGTCTAAATACACCTCCATCAGTAGTCTAAATACTACCAAAGACCCCCACTCAATCTGAGCAGCAGATTGCCAAGGACTGGGGTTTAACTTTGGACATTGTCACCTTTGATAATTCCAAGAAGATTTCTAGATAAAGCACTATCTGGAAACCTCCTCCTAAAGACTGGGTTAAACTTAATTTTGATGGTACTGCCAAGAAAAGAACTAGCATGGCTAGTGAGGGAGGAATTATCAGGAGTAATAATGGGCATTTGATTATTGCTTATACTGGGGGATAGGTATACAAGCCAATAATGTGGTTGAGGGTCTTTCCTTACTGTGGGGCCTTAAATTGACTTTCCTTGGGTATTGATAGAATTCAAATTGAAGGAGATTCAAAATTTATTGTGGATGCAGTTTTGGGTAGGGATGACACTAGTTGGAAGCTCAAGGACATAACTGCATACATAACTAGCTTACTGTTGGGTTTCACTGATAAAGATATAGGGCACACCTACAAAGAAGGTAACAAGGTTACCGACAGTATGGCCAACCTTGGACAAAACCTCAACAACTGGAAATGTTGGAGGAAGATAGATTGCCTTCCCAAATAGGTTCAAACCATCCTCCTAAAGGAGCATAATTATGTCCCTTTACTTAGTAATGGGTTACAAACAAGCTAATTTGAACTCCTACCCCGTTAGCATGATCTTTAGGTGCCAAGAGGTGAGAAATTATAGTGATATGATTAAAAGACATATCACCAGGATGACTAGGAAGAATCATTGGGGGATGATTCAAGGATAGATCAACATGATGACTAGGACTACCCAATTGTTCAGGCACATGGTCAGTCACGTGGTTGGGAGGATGACTAGGCTAAGATATTTAACTTGGCAGAAGGCTCACTTTAATGATTATTTCAATCTTAAACATCATTTTGAGTATATGGCATCTAATTTACATAAGGCAAATTTATGGAATGATGAAATCATTAAGTGGTAGGGTGACGAAAATGGTCTCAAAGTTTGGGACTTGCCTAGCTAGTCACTCGCAGCTATCAAGATCAAAATTTTACGGGATTGTAGAGTTTGCATCCAGACCACATGCAATCTGAATATTGCTAAGTTCATCATCTTTGCAAAGATGGGGGGAGAGAACCCATATGAAACCATTATCATGCGTGGAGTTTAAGAGAAATGAAACCCTTTCGTACATTTGCTACGAGGGTTGGGTGGCCCCTTACCTTGAATGTCTTTAGGGTTATGACAAAAATTTATTTAAGCAGTGTATGGTGTCATGGGATAATAGAAGGGTCCAGGTTGGTGGCATCAGGTTTGAAATAACGAAAGAAGTCATTGGTTTGGCTACTGGCATGACCATTGATGGAGTGAAGCAGAAATGCCAGAGAAAGGTGTCAGACCTAGAGGGCATGGCATTATTTCTGAAGAAGGGTGAGGTTCCACATAATCTCCAAGGTGGTTTTGACCAGGAAAGATTACCCAAGCCATGGGGCGACGCTTGCTACATGTTGATGAAATACTTCCTTTCATCATAAGCTAGGTTCCGTTTCTTTTACCACTATCACTTTGTGCTTTTAAATCACTTTAGAAGGAGTCAATTTATTAGCTTTCATTTCTACCTTCTTTCCTTGCTAGAGACCTCGATCTCGGTGATGACTGAAAAACATGCCTTTAACCCCAACAAACCCTTGATACCCTTACACCAAGGCCTTATCTACCATCTTTATAAGTTCCACCTGGCCTTATGCCCTCCTAACAAATCAAGGCCATCTGTGTTGACAGCCCCCCTTCTACTTCAAAACATACCATTGACCAGAGCCATGGTGTGGTTATTATTGAGCATACCCCCAAAAAGTCAATGGAGACCCCCAAAGATACTAGGGTTTCTACTTCTAAAAAGAAACCCAACCCCAAAAATAGTCTTGTGACCCACTTTGTGGAAAAACACCCCACTGGCCAGGTTGATACCAGTGTGGCTGGCAGTCCTAAAGCTAGCTCCAAACCCATCAAAAGGAAATTTGTTGTCACTAATAGTAAGGGTTGCATTCCACAAAAGAAAGCCAAGGAGGGGAAGGA
Source organism: Cunninghamia lanceolata (assembly GCA_027924645.1). Lineage (NCBI taxonomy): Eukaryota > Viridiplantae > Streptophyta > Pinopsida > Cupressales > Cupressaceae > Cunninghamia > Cunninghamia lanceolata. The sequence continues at coordinate 542,756 of BSBN01000281.1, read as the reverse complement.
AGAGGAGTGTAAGTTTGTCAATATTGGGGACATTCTTAGGAGGGAGGGTCACAATTTGGATAAGGGTAAGGAGGGGGAGATCACTGGTGATGAGGAGGAAGACAATGAGGATACTCAAGATGAGGGGAAAATCATGCCACATGGTAAAATCAAAGTGCCATCAACCAGGAGGTCTAGCAGGTTGGTCATGAAACCTACCCCCTCTCGGAAAGAGCAGGCGGTGTCTAATGATTTGAAGGACAAGGATGAGAACATTGACAGTGATTATAATGATGGGAAGATGGATGAGATTGTGGGTGTGGAGATGGAGGATGATGGCCCTAGCCATTTCTTGGAATTGAATGTCCTAGGTTCTGAGATAGAGAACTCCTCTAAGATAAAAGAGGACATCCAAGAAATCAAAAAAGATGACTGGAAGACCATGAAGGACCTGCTATTGAGGACTTGAACAACAGGGTTACTGATTTGGAGAAGAATTTCAAAATTCTTGCCAGGTTCGTATCAAAGTTATGTACAGATCTACTACAATGCTGGCGGTCCTCCAAGACCTAGAACTCAACAAACATGGCATTGAAAATAAGAAAATGAAGGATTATGATGAGCTTATCAATTCCTCACTAAAGATTGGGGCCAGTTATTTGATCAGCCCTAAGTCTTTTTTCTTTGTTGTTTTTTGGTGTGTTGTCCACTGTTAATCTGTTATCAATTTGATGTTACTAGTTTTTGCTAGTGCTGTGTTGCTGGTTTGTTCTCTATTAACTTTTATGTGTGCCTGATGGGCTATTTTGTAAAGGGTTCAGCACCTTAGTCTTGTTGCTTATATTAATAAAAAACAACCACAAAACCTGTTGGATACTCAAAGTTATCATCATCTACTCTAGGCTGTAACAACTTGTGTTTTTCCTCATAACACCAAGCCAACCAATACTTTGTGTTATTAGAAATTGTGGTTAATAGCATAAAACCATTAATAAAACCAATGAACATCAATAGAAATAGTGAATAACAAGATTGAATAAATAAAACACAAACCTTGTTATCCCGCGGCTTCCATTGTTCGCCTAGTCTCGATCGATCTTTTGTGATGAAAGTTGCCCTAAGGAAGTGCACTTCCTTGCTTTGTTCTTCAAGATGGCGATGATACTTTATTGCTATGAAGATGAGCTTCAAAGCAATGGGAGTGATCTCAAGCAAATGTATGATAGTGGGGGTGCCAAAGGCACGTTGATAATTTGACAGAGTAATTGTACTGAAAGCTTGGACGATTGAAGTGGAGGAATAAGGTTCAATTTGTAGACTCAGAAGAGAAGAGATCAACGGTTGAGAATGGTTGAGGAATGTGCGCGAATAGAAAGAGGACAAGTGTCCAAGCTCGTTCATGCAACAGGGGAGTTAACAGAATAGATTAAAGAGTTAACAGAATAGACCAATAAGTCAAGTGCATTGATTGATTAGTGAACTCAAATGACTAATTAGTTAGCTGATTTGATTGATGAGTTAACTAATTTTGACTGGAGGATAAATAGGACATGTGGGTGAGGGAATCTTAGCTAATTAAATATTTAAAATATTCAATTACATGTGCAATATGGTGAGGCGGATTGGTGAGGTGGATTTAGGATAGAGAAATTTAGGATTAATTAAATAATTTAGGATTATTTAATTATGTGAGACATTAGAAGAATTTAGGGAATTTAATTAAATAAATTGATTTTTATTTAATTATGGGATAATGAAGCAATCAAATAAACTTAGAATATTTATTTAATTGATAGAAGAAAATAAGAATTAAGATAAATATTAAAATATTTACTTAATTTGACATGAGCCAATTTTAGGTGTATACATTTCGCCCCTCTTTGATGCAATGTGTTTTATCACGTTGTTTCAAAGAATAAGAATTTTTCTGACAATGATACATGCCCCAATTTGCCCTTGGTACAAGTTTAACGAAAGGATGCCCCCTCGGGAGATTAGACAAAGAAGCCAAGGTGGAAGGCGTGAGACAGACAATCTCATGATGAAGAAGGTGAAAAATAGGTTAGGTTTGAAGAAGACAAGTTACACTGCAGAGAAATTGGAAGAAACGGGCTTGGGAAGTAGTCATAGTCATCACACAGCCAGTTTAGGGTTCATTCACTATAAATAGGAGCTAGATCCACAAGCTTAATCATTTGCACACTTGGCTTTAGTTGATTGGTCTTGAGAGCTTAGGAGAGCATAGGAGCATAGAGCAGTCAGCGTTGAGATGGATATTCCGCGCGAGGAGCACCGATTTGAGCGAGTTCGACAATTTGACCAGCCAGCAGAGGCAGGACCACCGGTATGTTCTTGAAAAACTTCACCTAGGATCATTTATTAGCACAATAAATGCTAGGGAAAATTTGCCAGAATAGATGCGCAGATTCACGGTTCGACGCATATGCGCTCTGAAACCGCACATGTACCAAGATGCTGCGCATATGACTGATTTAGCGGATATGATAGAACTATGCATATAGGATAGGAATCAGTGTATTCACTATGAGACTGCGCATGTGACATGAGAAGCTGCGCATATGCCAGAATTGCGCATATGGGATAAGTACCAGCCCATTCACAGTGAAGCTGCGCATTTGCTATGATTTAGCGCCTGACGCATTTGCACTAGGATAATCAGCGGACTTAACAAAATTGACTCAATTGGCATCTTGATCGATGCCTCAATTGATAAGCGATCTCTGAGATTTCTGGAATCTAGTCAATAGATGATATGCTGTGTTGATCAATTTGATATGTTAAGTCAATGATAGGTTAGTTTGATTGTTTTGAGTAGGTTTGCTTAGATATGGATTTTTCTTGACACTATGATTTTCTTGGTTGCAGGAGGATATTCGCGATATACTCATGTCACGGGAGAAGTTCCCTTTGCCGTTGTTGCAACGGTACATGCTTACTGAGGTGGATTGAGAGGCTCTTGGTACTATGGGGCTGGACTACATATGTTTCATGCATGAGGTTCGTGCGAACCTCAATTTGTTGATTACGGTGGTGGAACGATTCCACAGCGAGGATGAGACCTTCCATTTGCCAACTAGGGAGATGACTCTCACCTTGGAGCATGTGTACAGGATTCTGCATCTTCCCATTCAGGGAGATTTGGTAGAGTATGATCCACAGTGTGATGCAAGATTGGCAGAGTGAAGACGCATTTTTGATGACCCGGAGCTTGATGAGCAGGTGATTACATGGGAGGACATACATGACTGTTATGACTACTTCCTGGGGATAGTGGCAGGATTGATTAGGGGCGTTGTGTGCCCCAATAGAAGATCGCATGGGTTTCTGATTGGTTGGGGGAGGGTGATGGAGAGGATGATTACTGACGGGACTCGATATGCATGGGGTGTGTACGTGCTTGCACACCTATATAGGGATATGCACCAGGTTGTGTATCATAGAGGGGCCAGCTTGTCGGCAGGTGTTTCCCTTTTGTAGTTTTGGTTGTGGGATCATATAGCGATCACATGGCTGATCTGTGTTTTTGTGAGACAATGGTATGAGCCGTATAGTTATGGTTATGCAAGAGTTATTTCCTAGCATAAGCTGGGGAAGCTCGAGTACTGGAGACACGCATTGGATAATGTAGATGCAGTTATCTGGCACCCCTACATAGATTGCGAGGTATGGGATGACAAGGGCGATGAGCTGCCTTATTGCTTCCAAACTCGGTGGCTGATTGGTAGGATGCGATACATACTTGAGCATCAGATTGTTAGCAGGGTATAGAGGTAGTTTGGCAGAGTATAGGGCAGGCTCAATTCGCAAGGACCCATGTAGAGAGGCTGAGGTGGGGTCCAGTGGCATCATATGATGAGCCCTTGGCTAAGTTCTGACAGATTCCATATGCAGCTTGGCCGATGAGGAGGGAGATTGTAGATGCAGGGATGAATTCAGATTATGAGGAGTGGTTTGCAGCGCATCATTTTCCGAGGTACTCGGGGCCAAGAGAGTTGGCTCCTCACATAGATGAGGAGGATTCAGACAATGAGGATGGGGCTGGTAGGAGGAGGAGGAGAGGAGGATGGGGAGATGGAGATGATGGTGGAGATGGAGGAGGAGGAGGAGGAGATGGAGACAGAACGAGACAGAGGAGGAGGTCTACGGAGGGACCTTCGGGACAGTAGTAGGTTGTGTAGCCACAGGCTGCAGAGCAGGTGCAGATGCTGGTACCACAACAGGTGGTTCTGCCGCAGGTGCAGGGACAGGGACAGCAGGCTCCGCAGCCTGACTTATAGCAGTAGGCTATTACTGTGCTACAGGGTCAGGTGAGACAACTAAGGGCACACCCTAGCGCAATAGAGTCTCAGAGAGAGGAAGACGCGGGACGTGTATTAGAGCTCACTAGAGAGCGAGCCTTGGCGAGGGTGCAGGCCATCAGAGTAGAGAGAGATGCGGCAGTGGCAGCCCTAGGTACAAATGGTACTACTAGCTTTTTAGTTACACAAGTGCAACAGGCACAGGCACATCTTGCATAGGTACAGGCACAACTGGCATAGGTACAGGGGCAGCTGACATAGGTACAGGGTGAGCTTGCCAAAGTGTAGGCTCAGACGCAGTATTACCAAGGGTTGTACCATGGTGTCGTACCAGTAGAGCAAAGGGCTCCCAGCTATCGAAGCCAGTCTGTGGCTTCACAGAGAGCAGGGGGATCACTGTCAGGAGCATCTATGATGGGCCCACAGTAGTCTGGGGCCAGTAGAGGAGGGGACGGAGAGGGCAGTGCTGGGAGCAGCGGCCCACAGCAGCAGGGCTAGCCTATAGTTGTACTTGTAACACATTTTGTCTTCATGTATACACATTTTGATGGTTCAGATAGCCTAATATGTATATATGTGCATTATTTTGTACTGAGACATGTATCATTATTTTTGAGATGTATGCATTTTATGACCTTGACTCACAGACGGACTATGATATTGTACATTTGGACATGTTTTATGTGATATTGATATGATGATACAACTTATGTGCTCTATATGGAGTTGTTTATGCTATATGCTATGGATGCATTCTATTTTATGATGTTTCACATGTGATGCATACTTTTATGATGTTTTATATGATGCTATGTGATGTTATCTAATGCAGACTTAGATGTTTATATGATGCTATGCAATGTTATCTAATGCAAACTTAGATGTTTATATGATGCTATGTGACGTTATCTAATGCAGACTTAGATGTTATCTTTGATGTTCTAATATGCAAAAATGTGTTATGCTATCTATATGATGTTTGTTGTTTATGTGATGCTCTATGTTTTGGATTTTTCTGTTAAATGATATGTTGATGCCAATATACATGGATGACCTGATGTATCTATTATGTATGGAAATGATTTAATCATGTTAATGACTATCTCATGTGATATGATATGCAAATTATATTATGTTTTTGCTATGTCCAAATGTACTCAATCGACACAGAAATGACACAGTGATAGATAGAAGAAAGCAAATGAAAGGATCACACGCTTTTATTTGTAAACACTGATTCTCTGCAGGAATTTTATTGTATGGGATATGGATGTAAATGGATACAAAATGGCTTTGCTATCTTGATATTTGCAAGTATCTTGAAGTACTTATTTCATCATTAGGTGTTTTATTATGTTGTAAGAAAATACACACATCTAGGTATAATTAAACCGAGATGACTTGAGTATTACTTACATGGATTTTGATATAGCAAGCTAATACAAGCATCTAGTCAAAATTGAATCTAGATGACTTGAGTATTTCTTGCGTTTCAACAGACAAGGATTGCCCCTTTTCATGTTGAGACCTCTGAAGTCCTCGATGATCTTTTGTTGATCATGTCATTAGACAAAAGTTGTCACATTACTAAAGATTAATCCACAAACAATAGACAAAGAAAATGATTATGTCCCCATCATAGCATCTCTAGCTTTTGGCATCCTTGAGTAGCATAGAAAGACATAATAACAAAAAATCCAGACTCTCTAACCTAACCTTTTCACAAAACAATCTTGTATTAGATGTGCTTTCTTGCTATATTATAGATAAAATCATTTTGACATGCTTTTGGTCCTTGTTTTGCTTTGCTTTGCTTTGGATAAGTTGATGTTTTTTTGCACCAAGATTTTTGGTTTGGAAGCATGTTTTTGCTGCGTGCATGCTTGTCTTAGTGAAAGGTACCCTCTTAGAATACGTGGCATTCAAGGATCCAATTCTGTAACTAGGTCAATGACGTGCCCCCAGTCAGATAAAGGACAAACTTATTATGGATGAACTGACAAATAGAGGTGAAGAGGCGAGCCCTAAAAGATTGACCTAGTGCCTCGGGGGCTCATTGATAATGGCCTTGCCTACGTGACGATGCAGAGGCAACGTAGTTCGGGGTGAACTTGGTGGACCCAAGACCTAGGCAATAGGAAACGGTATGGACCTAGATAGAAAGAAGCACAAATGACATGTAATGGAATGGATGAGAAGCAGAGCCTCGAGGGTGCATTGATAATGGCATTGCCTACATGATAACTCAGAGGCGACGTAGTTCAACAATGGTTCAAAGGATTGACTCAAGACAGATGTCCTTGATGGATGTAAGTCTGGATAGGCAGTCTGACAGCAGAAAGCAATAAGGATGACTGGATGACAAGCCATGGTAGGTACACAGATGTGATCGGGTGGATGTTTGGTTAGGAGGTACGAATGAGGAATGAGGTTGAAAAAGATGGAGATGACGGTTCACCACAAGGAGCACTTGTTTACTAGGTTTTCACCACTTGCTTTTATTTGCACGAAAGCTAAAAGTACACATGATGCCTGTTTGCCAGGTTTTCACTATGGTACCTATCCAAGGCGTCTGTTTGCCAGGTTTTCACCAGAGGATGATTTTTTTGCTATTTTTTTTATTTTTTGATTTTTTTTGCTATTTTTTCCATTTTTTGATTTTTTTTTTGCTATTTTTTGACTCCCTTGCATTGGGGTTTAGGTGTAGAACTTGCAAAGATGCATGCTATTGATGGGATTAGCAAATAGTTCACCTTCTGATGTGGCCAATTGATAAGCACCTGACCCATAGGCAGCAACGATGACATAGGGACCCAACCAGTTGGGTTCAAACTTGCCTTTCTTTTCCCGATCCTGCTGATTCCTGGGATTTTCTTTAAGCACTAGATCACCAACATTGAATACCCTGGGATGGACTCTATGGTTATAACTTCAGGACATCCTTTGTTGATAAGACTTGAGATGGTTAAAGGCCTGTTGCCTTCTTTCTTCTCGCAACTCCAACTCTTGAAGTTTGGATACTCGATATTCTTCATATGTTATGAGGCCTTTTAACAATACTCGCAAGGATGGGATCTTAACTTCAATGGACAAGATGGCTTCAGATCCATAGACCAGGGAGTATAGTGTTGCACCTATGGGTGTGTGAATACTTGTGCGGTAGGGCCACAGCGTGGGATTCAATTGGACGTGCCAATCACAACCAACATCATTGATAGTCTTTTTCAGGATTTTTAATATGGTTTTATTTGATGCCTCCGCCTAGCCATTTCCTTGGGGGTAATATGGGGTGGAAAAGTAGTGTTGGATATGGAATTAGTCACACAGTTCTTTGACATCTTGGTTTTTGAATGGTCGTCCATTATCAGTGATAATGGACAAAGGGATACCATAGCGACAAATGATATAGTTCACGATAAAGGAGGCAATCTATTTGCCCATGATATTGGCGAGGGGTACTGCTTCAATCCACTTAGTAAAGTACTTAGTGGTGGTGATTATGAATTTATGGCCACTGGAGGATGGAGGGTGTATCTTGCCCACTAAGTCAAGTCCCCACTAACAGAAAGGTCAAGGAGTTGATAAAGGTTGCAACTCCTGTGCTGGTGCATGTATCAGGTTCCCATGGACTTGGCATTTCTTTCACTTCTTTACAAAATGATAGGAATCCTTTTCCATTGTTGGCCAGTAGTATCCCATGCGTATGAGTTTCTTGGCTAGGGTAGGACCACTAGAGTGGGTCCCGCATATACCGTCGTGCACTTCACTCAGGGCAGGTTGATGTTCCTCTCTATCGAGACACCTAAGGAGAGCACCATCGAGACTGCGTCAGTATAAGGTATTGGCGATAATATCATAACGAGATGCTTGACGAATGAAGGTCTGTTTTTGGTTACTTGAGAGATCCGGGGGTAGGGTATTATCTTTGAGATAGGCAAATACTTTTCTGTATAGGGGAGAATTAGATCCTACACTGTGGCAAATGATATGGGATTCATGAGAGTCGTATGCAGGATGGGAGACTAGCCCTATCAAGAACTCATAACATGATTGGTTGTCAGGAATGTCGAGGAGAGAGGCGATCGTTGTCATGGCGTCGGTGGATTTGTTCTCTATCCTTGGTATTTGTTCAAAAGAGATCTCAACAAAGTACCCCTTGAAGTCATCTACCATTTGTTTGTAGGGTATTAACTTCTCATCCTTTGTTTGGTAGTCATCGTTCACTTGGTTGATAACTAACTATGAGTCGCCATATACTTGAAGCTCTGTGATGTTCCATTCAACTGCCTGCTTGATGCCGATGACCAGGGCTTCATACTCTACTACATTGTTGGTACAGGAAAAAAGTAGTTTGTATGACTTTGGGATGGTGTTACCATGAGGTGTGACCAACAAGATACCTACCCCCGATCCATGCTGAGTATAGGAGCCATCAAAGTATAGTTTCCAGGTTGTTGTTATATGAAAGATGGAGTCATCTGGAAATTCAAAATTCAAAGGAATCTCATCTGTTAAAGGTGCCTCTGCCATTTGATTTGCAAGTACTTGACCCTTTATGGCACACCTGTCTACATATTCAATGTCAAACTCATTGAGGAGCATAACCCATTTGGACAATCTACCTGTAAGAGGAGCCTTGTTGAGCAAATATTTGAGTGGATCAATTTTTGCTACTAGCTTGATGGAATGCGATAGCATGTAATGTCTCCATTTTTGTGAAGCGAAGACTATCGCGAGGTATGCTCTTTCAATTGGCATGTATTGCAACTCATAGCCAACTAATGTTCTGCTGATGTAATATATTGCTTGTTTTTTCCCTTCATGATTTTGCTATGCAAGGAGATCTCCCAGAGCTATTTTGTGGTGGAGAGATAAAGTAACAGAGGTTTACCCTAGATGGGTGGCATCAATACCGGTGGGTTCATGAGATACTCTTTCAACTACTAAAATGTCTATTCTCATGAATCAGTCCATTTGAAAGGAATATTCTTATGTAGGAGGTGCGTGAATGGGTGGCACTTGTCTGCCAATTGAGAAATGAACCTTCTAATATATTGCAGTTTACCTTGTAAAGACCTTAGTTGACTGATATTTTTGGGTGGTGACATTTCCATGATAGCCTTCACCTTAGATGGGTCTACTTCGATTCCATTTCCTGATACGATGTACCCTAGAAGCTTGCCAGATGTGACTCCGAATACACATTTCTTTGGATTGAGGCGCACATTGAACTGCTCCAATCTTGTGAAGATTTTATCTAACACTGCTAGGTGTCCTTCTCTTGTGAGTGATTTGGCCAATATGTCATCCACATAATCTTCCATGATGGTGTGCATCATGTCGTGAAAGATTGTGGTCATAGCTCTCTGATATGTTGCCCCTGCATTTTTCAATCCAAACAGCATGACACACCAACAATAGGTGCCCCATGGGCATGTGAATGCGGTCTTGTGTTGGTCCTCAGGTGCAATTTTGATCTGATTATATCCTGAGAAACCATCCATTAGTGACAACATAGATTGTCCTGCTGTGAGATCCATAGTGATGTCTATGTTTGGCAGTGGGAAATCATCTTTTGGGCAAGCTTTATTGAGGTCTCTGAAGTCGTTACACAACTGAACTCTCCCATTTGGTTTGGCGACAGGCACAATGTTGGAAATCCATTCAGGATAGTCTATTGGTCTGATGAACTCAACATCTAGCAACTTCTTCAGTTCTTCTTTTACCATGAGGGGAACTTGCGGGTGCATCTTTCTGAGTTTCTGCTTAATTGGTTTAGCTCCTGGAGCTAAGGATAATTGATGCATTATGAGATTCAGATCTAACCTCGGCATATCTACATATGACCAAGCAAAGTTTATTTGTTTCCTTTTGAAGAATTCTGTGAACTCTGGTTTCTCCTATGTAGTTAAAGATTGTGCCATGTGTATCATCCTTGGATTATCACCCATGCTGACATTGATCTGCTCTGTTGGTTCTATCAAGATCAATGATCTCTCTTGATGTGTTAGATTGGGGAGAGGGTCAAGCCTTCCATCCTTCGGTGCCTTAGAGAGGTTTTCACCATTGGATATATCTTTCATATTTTTACTATTTTCATGATCTAATACTGTCGCAGAGCAGTTTTCACCATTAGATATATTTGTCATTTTTATATTTTTGAGACTGAAAGGTTTGGCACTCTCTCCAAAATAGGCCTTGTCATTGAGTTCTATGGCATAGCTAGGCCTATGATCCCCTGCGGGTATATGTTCCCTAAGCTCTAGAAAGTCTATGATGGCTTCATCATTTTGGAAGGTATCTAGCTTGGGGGTAGTATCTTGGAGGTCCCAATCTATGAGTTCCAGATATACCAGTGGTAGAGGGTCATTTAGTTCGTCTGGTTCTAGGACATTGATGGTGAAGATTGAGGAGTTGAGATGGTCGTTATAAGCATTGACAATGCCTGCGATGGTACTCTCCATTAGTTGATCTGTCATGTTTGGTATCATTTCTTCCTCCTGAATTTCACTATTGTTATTGTGCGGGTCGAACTCTAACAGTCTATTGCTTGGACTTTGTCCCTCATTAGTTGCATGGGTAGGGACATACTCATGGACCACATCAATATCTTTTTCATCACAAGATAGTTCGGAGAGACTATCCCATTCATACTCATTGGAGTCTGTCTCACTCCATCGTTGTAGTTGGTGAATTTGATCTACTATGTTAGTAGCAGATGTTTCTGGTTGTTTGTTTTTATACTTGTCTGATCCCTTGGTCTTTGCTTTGCCGGTGTAGCCTAGCCCTATAGTGTCATGAGATGTTAATGTAAGAGGTTGGATAGGTTCAGTGATACCTTCCTTTCTCAATCCGATGGGTCCATGACCTTCATATCCCATTATTTGTAGTATTTGGAAACCTTGACCATACTGTGTAGTTTGTACTATGGAGTGATGGTCTTGTTGCTGGAATAGATGGTCTTCATATTTATATAATCATTGTAGAATGTCTTTTTCATCGCTCTCATCTTTAATGCTTCCCCATTTGACAAATGGACCTTTAGTAGTTGCTATTTCTTTGGGTTTGCTCATGGAAGGCTTTCCATAGGATCTGGGGGAGATAGGGAGCTGTGATAAATAAAAGGATTGTGCAATTGTGTATTCACCTAGGCCTTTGTCTTTGACCTTGAAGTTGGTTTGGAGTGCCTTTGATGTGGAAGGGAGTGAAGTTGGGTCGACATGGGATGAAGATGAGGTAGATGCACGGTTATGGGGAATCACAACTTTAGGTTTAGAGTGTACGGTGTTACAGTACAGAAACAGATTAGAGTCACCTTGGATGGTGATTTCTTGACCTTCAAAGGGTAGCTTTATACATTGGTGGTAGGTTGAAGGCACTGCCTTCATAGCACATATCTAAGGTCTCCCAAGGAGAATGTTATATGCAAGCTCCATATCAAGGACTTGACACACTACATCTTTTTCTATAGGTCCCACTCTGATAGGTAAAACAACCACTCCTTTTGAAGTTCTTTCCTCTTCATCATAAGATTTGATGGTGATTTTCCTTTTTGGATCGATAGCTTTCTTCGAAAACCCCAATACAAGGATTAGCTTTAAAGTGCAAATATTTAAACCGGCCCCTCCATCAATTAGAACTCTCTTGATTTTGTGTTTGTGGATGAAGGCTTCAATGTGTAGAGAGGCATTATGATGTTGAGTGGGAGACATATCATCCTTTTAAGTGAATGATAGGGAGTGATGTGTGGTAATGTTACCTACCATGGTCTGGAATTTCTCTTTGGTGAGGTTTGTTGGCATGGTGGCTTCAAAAAGAGCTTGGTCCAGTATGGCTCTGTGAGATGGTGACAAACACAAAAGTTCCAAGATGGAGATATGTGCAGGAGTTTTGTGAAGTTGATCCAGGACACTATACTGATTAGACAAAGAGGACGACTTGGATGGGACCCCCTTAAGAGTAACCTTTCCACTACGAGTGGTCACTTTACAATCAAGAGTATTATTTAGGGTATTGACATGTGACTCACTTTCTAAAATGTTGTTAACCACATAGTCAAATCCAACGTTCATATAATTGGCATTATTATTGCCATTGTTGTTTGGTTTGGAACCCCCACCCTGCTCATAATTGGGAAGCAGATCCTTGAATGCCAAGTGATCAGCATTAGAGGCATGTCCATCGAGTGACACCTTTTTCTAGTCCAAAAAGTCTTGAATGGTATGTTTGAGTGCTATACGATCGTTGGTTTTGTGTCCCTTGTTCCGGTGAAACTCGCAGAAGTCATTGTCATTCCACCAAGGAGGTTTGACCTTTGGTTCATAATCCCACGTGACTAGAAGTGTTATGATTTGACCTACTAGAAGCTTGCATAGGTTGATTTCTAATGATTCTCCTAGAGGTGTGAATTTTTTCCTAGGTTGATAGTTTGTAAACTGTGATTCAGTGTTTCCCGTTTTGTTTTGTTGGGGATTGTTTTGTGGGCTTGTTAAAGTGAAAATTGGTTGTTTTTGCGCCACAGTTTTGGCATCCACCACCCCATCATTTACAACATTTTTGTTCTTGATCTAGAAGCATGGTTTTTCCATGTTGGTAATTATACTTGGAGTATCCTTGTATAGTTTTATTTGTCCTTTCGCTACCAATGCCTTCTCAATGATCAAGCCCATCTCAACGACCTTGGTGGAGGGAGAAGGGCATTGTATCTAGATTTGGTAGCTGAGGTCAGCATGGAGGTTATGAATGAACATTTCTAGCATTTGTTTTTTAGGTATTTGGTGTGGACATTTGCTCACCAATTGTCTCCATCTTTGTAAGAATGTGGCAAATGATTCTCCACCCTTTTGCTTGGTGTTACAAAGATCTAAAATTGAGATGCCATGCTCAATATTATAGGAGAAGTGTAGGATGAACTTGTCCACTAGTTCATTAAATGTTTGGATGCCAGGGGGTAGTCTAGAGAACCACTCCAATGCTTGTCCTCCCAAGCTTCTAGGAAACAGTCGCATTAGGTATGTGTCATTGTGGGCGACTTCTATGCATGCTACACTAAACTCTCTAATGTGGTCTCTTGGATCACCTTTTCCTTGATATTTGTCAAATTTGGGTGCCTCGAATTTAGAGGGAAAAGGCATCATGACCAAGGATTTATCAAAAGGATATGGTGAAATATCCTCTAGAGAGTAATGTTTCATTGATGTTATAGTTTGCATTCTATGAACTGTTCTTGTAAGGCTTCGATTTGTTGCATTATTAAGCCTAAAGCGTTGGTAGAGTCAATGGTTGCCTTCCCTTTGTCTGCGGTTCTTTCTTCTCGTGCACTATCCTCAGTGATTCTTTCTTCTTCAGTTTCCTTTAAGGCATTGACGTCAAAGTCCTTGGGAAGTTTTGCTCCTTGGCTTGCTAGGTAAAGCAAGAATCTAGTAGTGTCTTCAGTGAGCACCTTATCCATTAGTCGTTGGAATTTGCGATCTTGTTGACTTTGTAGCATCTCTTCTTGAGTAATCTCCTCATCACTGTCATGAGGGGATGAGACAAATTTTTCAGAGGTGCCTGCCATTTCTAATTATTTTTGGTGCTGGGATCTTGTTAGGACCATGCAAATGTGAGTTTTGGATGGGGTGATGTTGAAGTGAAAAACTTGTAATGGCGAGGTTTGAACAAGGGAAATCTTAGACCAATTATGTCAAACAAGATGGTAGATGCAAAATGATAGTCGAAGTAAGGATGTTGATATCCGAGTACTTGATGTTGACTAGTCTTGCACCAGCCTCTAGAGAAGTTTCAAAGGATGATAGGTCTTTGATTGTGGAGATTTTGTAGGTTTGTTTGAGATGGAATTGATCTAAAATTTACTTTGCCTTAACTTGGTTTTGATACCTGGTACGCTTGTTGATTGCGAGAAATTTTGCAAATTGTTTTGGAAGTGGACGAAAAAAGTGTTTGCATGGTAAAACCTGATCTCAGAAATTGGAATATAGTTGAAATGGGTAGTCAAAAGCAGTGAAAGTTTGCTCTCAAAAGGTGTGGAGATGCTCTCTGTTTTGCATGCGCAGGAATCAAATGTGCAGGAACAAATGGCAAAAGCGCAGCAAGTCAGAACAAATGAGTAGAATGGCAATTTTCAAAAGCACAGTAACAGGTTTCAGATGCGCCGGAAGTCGATTCAAATGCACAGGTTCAGAAGTTAAATGCGTAGTTCTAGTTTTCTGAATGCTTTTACTAAGTTTTTTGACACGTTTTTCAATTTTTTTAGTTGCAGGTTGGTCTTTTGATTTTAATTTTATCAATTATAGCAAGAAGACACAGCAAACACATAGAATGATTTCATGGTTTTTTTTTATTTTTTATTAAAAAATTTTGGACTCTTTTTGACTGAAAAACAAGTACAATCCTAGGCTGGTAAAGATAGTATTTGTTGGATCCCCTAGTTGTGCATATTTAAAGCGGATAGCTTTAGGATCTTGGTAACACTGGCTCCTCTCCATGGCACACACTTCTCATGCATACCAAGATCCAAGTTTCCTAAGGCTCATACCCCCACCGAACCTTAAGATTGTCCTTGCAATCTCTACTAAGAACCACTTAAATCGGGGCGGCTTCAAAGGTCCCACCTTTTGCACCAACAAATAGAAGGATTTTGGTCTATTAAAACAAAGGATATATAATGAGGGTAGCCGTTCGAGTGGTTACCCATGCGGCAACACTACTCTCCGTTGTGGAGTCTCCCAGCCTACAAGGGTTACGTCTTGGAGGGTTTTGGAGGAGGTTGGCTATCGGTGTAACAAAACTTCACTCATTGTTTGAAGCTTTTGCTCCAAACACAATTTATTTTGAGTGGCTTGGCAGGGATTGGCTTTAGCCTGTTACCACTTAGGGTCGTTCCTACTTGGATGGATGGGTATCTAAGAGCAGGCCCCTCTAAAGGTTTAACACATGCGAAATGACATGTCTGGTGTTTTGATCACCCAAGATAGGGGAGAGCATATGCCTAATGTCATTCCAAAGACATAGAAGACAGTGGTTCTTTCAATCCTAATTAAAATGAAAAAAGCTAGATGCGCTACACTACTCAGACACACAATTTGTTAACTTTGAAGTGATTACAAGATAGCAATGGTTCATTTTTAGCAAGATAGTAATGTAGCAAAGATCTAATGATATGCAAGATAGCAATGATTCAGTTACACCTCTGGGTATGTGTAGGATCATGATGGGCCAAACTATACCTCTAAGTGGCAATGAAAATATAAAAAATCAGACTTTATCAAGTTCATGTGAAAATTTGAATGGATTATCTACACAATTTGAAAAAGATGTAAGAACGAAATTTGTAGAGAATTGAATCTAGTTTATAGGCTACTATTTTAAAAAAAAAAAACTAAATTTACTTAGTGAAAATTGAATATTTCAATGAACAGCTATTAAATTTTTCAGAAAAAAATAAAAAGTGGGTGTCTGTCCAGCCAACCTAACTATGAGTAAAAGTATATATTTTTTTTGAAACTTTCAAAATAAGTAGAGGACTCATGTCAGGATGTGATGCATATTTATTTGAAATTTTTTTCCAATAAAATAATTAGTTATGATTTTTTTACTGACTTTTAAAAAAATAAAAAGTAATTTTCCAGCCAACCTAACTCGATAAAAAAAATCAAAATTCAATTTTTTTTTAACCTATAGCCAGAAAAGCATAGAGTGTGATGCAGGTTTCAGATCTCAAAAAGGTGAAATGGTTTGAAAGTTATGGATGTTTTTCAATCAATGTGTCCATTAGGATTTCAGAGACACGGTATATAGAAAATTATTAATAATTATTTAATAAAATGATAACCAAACAAATCTTATATTTTTAGAAAGCTAACAATTTTTCTATAAACACTTTTCGTTTTATTAATTTTGCATAAAAAAAAGTCGTTAGCATGAAGGGTGAAGTTCGAAGAAGAGACTGAAACATGAAAACACGTTAGAATCCATGAAAAGTCAACAACCAAAACAGATATCCATCTTACTTTGTACCAAAGCAAGACGGATATCCATTTTGCTTTGGTAAAAGCAACTCAAAATGGATATCCGTTTCCAAAATGGATATCCGTTCTAAAAATGGATATCCGTTCTGAAAATGGATATCCGTTCTTCTAAAAACGGATATCCATTCTTCTGAAAACGGATATCCGTTCTTCTAAAAATGGATATCCGTTTCCTTGATCTATGAAAAATTTTGTACCATTGGTTTTGGATGAAGAGAAGCAACATATTTGAAACATCGAGGCAATAATACAAGAAGTTAAAGTTAGTTGGTCATTTATAGGTGTATCTATTGTTTCATATCACATTACACATAGAATTCTAATTAACAATCTAGTTTCCTCATTTGGGGGAACATTTTTTATCCGTTTCTAATGGAAATATTTAGTTAAAAATTGGTAGCTCCTTGTGAAAAGTATGGGCTCTTATCAAGCACGCATAACCAAGAAGCCCATTTTTCTTACATGTTTGTTGATCACATCTTATGAAACAGATGTTGCTTGGTGATAGTTCTAGGTTTAGTGAACAATATTCTCAAGCTTATTGCAATTTTTACACTTGTGACCAAATTTGGTACCAAACCCTTTCACCTTTTCAATTAATCCTAATAGTGTCATCTCACTCCATGCAAATCAAACCAACATTAGGACCATGTGAATGAGATTAAGGATAGCCTTGAAATATGAATCTTTGTACTATTGACTATCCTTTTAGCATGACAATCCTTTAGGATCATTGTACCCAGGTGCAACAATCCTTCAATCTTCTTTTATTTATATTTCTTTCCTCTTCATACACAAGATTCTCGTGTCTTTTAGTCATGACAATCCACAAATCACCTAACTGTCCTTAGTGAGACTATATCTTATTTTGACAGTGATAGTCATCGTCCATTCACAACTCTCTTTAACATAGATATCCTTTGCACATGTTTTGACTTCATGATTTTCCTTTTGTATGTTGTATTATGGTATGAAAATACTATGGCCCCTTCTTCATCCTCTTGTATAATGAAATTGAAGGTTGACACTTACGGTTACTCTTCTTTATTACTTGGTGATAATGAATCCCTAATCTCATTTTTTATTGTCTTGAAGCCAAATTTACCACTGTTGAGATAGTTAGAGTTGATTCTTGATCATGAATATTGTGAATTACTTCAAATATCCATGGACAATTTCAATTGTGTTTCTTAAGACACCAATGCCTTGACTATCCCTTGATGTTGGTCATGATTGTGCTTGGATGGCACAATAGTTCATAGTTAGATTTTTGCCACTAAAGTTTTCCTTTGACAAAGTCGTATTTGTAGTCCACCTTTTGATGATGTTCAAACAATATAAATACTTATTCTTAACATAAGCAATACATTTCTCACAAATACCAATGCATTCTACTCATAAGGTTCATGGCACCATGCCTAAAGGTATGATAATCAGCAGTGTACTATTATGGCAGCCTATGGTTGGTTTGACAATCTATAATAGTGATAGCATTCATGCCTAACAGTCCTTATCGTTATTGTCATAATATATTTTACATTTGAGGCCTTGTCTACAACATACAAAGTTTACCTTTCTCACCCATACCTTCAGTATATAAAGGACATTGATAGGGAATTTTTAATTTCCACTCAGTCAGTGCAATCTAGGAGAGGATAGATTGTATAAAGTTGTAATCTATTTCCATTTACACTTGCCATAACTACAAATGCTTAGTGTTTATCTCAACCCCGGTATATGAATAAAATGTGACCTATTGTTCTAATAGGCCTATAGGGACAAAGAGGTGATAAAGCCTTTTATTTTAAACATGACATGGTTTTGATAACTTCCCATATTGGTAAGGTCCGGGATGACAATCCTTTGATGCACCTAATTGTAATAGGTGTTATGATAGTCCTTGGTATCTTTTCATTTCTTTCGTGAATGGCCTGCAAATAAGACATAAGACCTATTAGATCCTTCATAAATAAGAATTCTCATACATTACATTTAAACTTAAACTCCCTAAACATCCATCAATCCATCCATTAATCCCAAAATGCCATGAATATCCTATGATCAACCATTCTAATTCCTAGGATAGTCATATATTGCAATTTTGCTTCTCTATACTAAAATAGCCCAAGGAATATCTACCGTTGAATTTGTATTTTAACAATCTAATGTCTTTACGAATAACATTGAGCCTTCTTTTGGGACAACATTTTTGCCTTTAGAAGCTCCTCATTTGATGATAGCCTAAAATAGAATAAGTGGATAGTCATAACATTTTAGCATAATGGGAAAACCCTAAAGTGTGATAAAGTCTATACATTATCTATTCCCATCCATGTCACGAAGCAACTATTCAAATGCTAGGCCAACATGATTTAAACAAACATAAGGGCCAACAATCCACTCCAAATGGATGCGAAAAGGATAACTCTTGGATCCCATATTAATCATGTTCACATGGCTGCTAGCATCTTCAAGTGAGTCAATACAAAAATTGAAAGCCTCAAACTCATACACTTCAGAAAAATATACCTAATTATAAATTTGATATGCATGAATAAGGAAGTCCTCATGCAATACAAACTAAAATGTGTCATATTTAGACATGTCATCAAGTTGAACTACATCATGTTGAGACTCATCTTTACTTAAGCATTACAAGTCACTTGCCTCTTTGCATGCTTCAATGTTCCAAACAAAGGACTCAACTTTAGGTGTAGCAGAGTCCTCATCAATGACTGATTTACATGGCCTTCAACAAACTAAAATTATATATCATCTTTATGCTTATATGGAGGCTATATCATCTTTACAATTGTATGTCTAGGCTCTTTAGGAGTCTTCACAAATGTGTCCAAAGTAAGATTACTCAAATCAAATAATGGCTTATATCCAGAGCTTTATTAAGTTGATACCTAGGTGGATTAGTGTGTAAACATTCAAATTAGATGGTAATTCACAAGTTTATAGAATAATAAAATGAATCCCTAGTCTAGAATCCAAATGTACATAATAAAACGGATATCTATTTTATAGTAGCGATATAGACATTGCAGAGTGTTCGTTGGCAAAGAATTGGGATTTTACTTAAATTTGCTTGTTCATGCTTCTCACAGGACGTCACCTCCCCTACCCATCTAGCTCTATAGAAGAAGAGAGACAACAAATGATCAAGAGGGATCACCAATTGGCGGTAAGTGATTGATTACTTATGTCATGTTATATATTTTGAATATTAAATTCTATATTAATGTGCACGTTGTTTGATTGTATTAATAGGTGGAAATTCAAAAATCTCTATCAAGGAGGTCTAGTCGATGAGCGATAGAGGATGAGTCATTGACTGGTTCACCATCTTCATGGCCTAGCAAGAGCCATCTAGATTATTTGATAGCAATCCATAGGAGATTTGATTTTGGGACATTTTGTTACATATGCCTATTTGGCTTTGTAAACAAACTTTTGTATGTTATCGATGTATATCATTGTATATACCCATATGGTTTTATTTGTATAGGCCTATATGGCTTGATATATACACTATACATTATTTTCATGACATTATGCATATATGTATATATAAGATCCTAATTTGGTACAAGTAGGGAGAATGCTTGCAAAGGTTATGGAATTTGGTTTTAAACGTTCCAATTGTATTTGCTTCAAAGTTTATAAAGCCTTTTCAAAAAATCCATTTTGTGCATATCTTGCAATCATTGCATTCCATGAGATAGCATCTCTTTGAGGTGTCATGCCAAACTATTCACATGCCTTGTCTATGCTTCCACACTTTGGATTTACACTCGCCAATTGCATTTTCTTAACATTTCCTTTCAATCCTTATCAAAAATTTCGTTTTGTGCACATATTGCAATCATTGCAGTCCTTCATTTACAACACATGATTAAATAAGAAGATGCATATTTGCAACACTTAAGAATATGTAGTAGTGTTGCTCATGTCACCAATACTATGTTTACACCTTCACATACATGGCTTACAACATGTGACAATATGAAGTGATGAAGAAACTTGTTATTTTGATGTATTTCAACTCCAAACTTGTGCCTAGAAGTGAAGGTGCTAATCCTTGATCAAACTAACCTAAAAGTGCGCCTTGGTACTTAGGGCGCTAGATTATGATTGATCAACCTAAAATGTGCACCTAAGGCTAGATATTGAATTGGAAGGATAAAATGCATCATCAAAGGAGTTTATAGTTATTGAAGGCATCAACTGATGACTTGGGCGCACATCTACCTCTCTACACCATCAAATGTGCACCTAGATTAGTGAGGCACCACTTCATATCTCTATGACTTTGGATATGCGCCTTGATAATGAATTGATCTTGCAAGTTGAGGTTGTCTCCACAAGTTGAAAGAATGTCCAAAGAATACAAGGCGCCAATTATTGAACAAACAACCTAGAATGATTGCCTTACTAATTGAGGTGCTAGTTCATGCTTCTAGAACACCAAAAGTGTGCCTAGATGTTGAGGCGCTAGCTCTTACTCTAGCAACCTTGAAAGTGCACTTTGACAAGGAGGTTAAAATGTATTATCAAAGGATTAAGTTGAATCAAGGAATCATCATTGAAGACAAGTAAAACATGACTATGAATGAGGCACACTTTTCATCATCTCCAACCTCACAATTGTGCCTTCCCTTGGAAGCTCATATTGTGCCTAAAGGAATGGTACTAAGATATCATCCATGTCAATGATTGAGAATGTGTCAACTAGAACAATATTTTTTGTATTGCTCATCATGGGGTCGAACGGATTGCGCCAATGTGTCGGGGTGGGTGGGTAAATACCAGTGGAGGTCTCATTTTGTGCGCCAAGCATCCCAGTCATTCTGGGCAAGAGGCTACCGGCAAAGTCCCTTAAGATCCCTAAGACCAAAAATGTGCCAAACTTTGACAGAGCAGTTGTCAGAATTTGTGATAGCTGGGAATGTTGTGTTTGGACCTACAGGTGCACGTGGGGTCCATCGACAATAACCTCTCTCATTTTTGGTCAACTCCATTTCGTTTGATCGTGCCGAAATCAAACGCATTGTTGCAAAATGCTTCAATTTGATGCAGTGGAAAGGTGCTAGGTGTGACATTTTTTAATTCCATAGCTCGTGGGGTTGAACGGACTGTGCCAACGTGTAGAGGTGGGTGGGTAAATGCCAATGGAGGTCTTGTTTCGTGTGCCAAGCGTCCCAGTCGTTCCGAGTAAGAGGCTACCAGCAAAGTCCCTTAAGATCCTTGAGACCAAAAATGTGCCAAACTTTGACGGAGTAGTTCTTAGAATTCGTGATAGCTGGGAATGTTGTGTTTGGACCTGCAGGTGCACGTGGGGTCCATCGACAATAACCTCTCTCATTTTTGGTCAACTCCATTCTGTTTGACCGTGCCGAAATCAAACGCATTGTTGCAAAATGCTTCAATTTGATGCAGTGGAAAGGTGTTAGGTGTCACATTTTTTATTCCATAGCTCATGGCATTGAATGGATTGTGCCAACGCGTCAGGGTAGGCGGGTAAATGCTAGTGGAGGTCTTGTTTCATGCACCAAGCGTCCCAGTCGTTCTGGGCAAGAGGCTGTCGGCAAAGTCCCTTAAGATCCCTAAGACCAAAAATGCACCAAACTTTGACGGAGTAGTTCTCAGAATTCATGACAGCTGGCAATGTTGTGTTTGGACCTACAGGGGCACGTGGGGTCCATCGACAATAACCTCTCTCATTTTTGGTCAACTCCATTCCGTTTGACCGTGCCGAAATCAAACGCATTGTTACAAAATGCTTCAATTTGATGCAGTGGAAAGGTGCTAGGTGTGACATTTTTCATTCCATAGCTCGTGGGGTCAAACGGATTGCGCCTATGCATCGAGGTGGGCAGATAAATGCCAGTGGAGGTCTCATTTTGTGCGCCAAGCGTCCCAATCATTCTGGGCAAGAGGCTACCGACAAAGTCCCTTAAGATCCTTGAGACCAAAAATGTGCCAAACTTTGATGGAGCAGTTCTCAGAATTCATGATAGCTGGGAATGTTGTGTTTGGACCTACAAGTGCACGTGGGGTCCATCGACAATAACCTCTCTCATTTCTGGTCAACTCCATTCCATTTGACCGTGCTGAAATCAAACGCATTGTTGCAAAATGCTTCAATTTGATGCAGTGGAAAGGTGCTAGGTGTGACATTTTTCATTCCATAGCTCGTGGGGTCGAATGGACTATGCCAACACATTGGGGTGGGCAGGTGAATACCAGTGGAGGTCTTGTTTCATGCACCAAGCATCCCAGTCCTTTCGGGCAAGAGGCTACCGGCAAAGTCCCTTAAGATCCCTGAGACCAAAAATGTGCCAAACTTTGACGGAGCAGTTCTCAGACATCATGATAGCTGGGAATGTTGTGTTTGGACCTACAGGTGCACGTGGGGTCTGTCGACAATAACCTCTCTCATTTTTGGTCAACTCCATTCCGTTTGACCATGCCGAAATCAAACGCATTGTTGCAAAATGCTTCAATTTGATGCAGTGGAAAGGTGCTAGGTGTGACATTTTTCATTCCATAGCTCGTGGGGTCGAACGGACTATGCCAATGCATTGGGGTGGGTGGGTAAATGCCAGTGGAGGTCTCGTTTCGTGTGCCAAGCTTCCCAATCCTTCCGGGCAAGAGGCTACCGGCAAAGTCCCTTAGGATCCCTGAGACCAAAAATGTGCCAAACTTTGATGGAGCAGTTCTCAAAATTCGTGATAGCTAGGAATGTTGTGTTTGGACCTACAGGTGTACGTGGGGTCCGTAGACAATAACCTCTCTTATTTTTGGTCAACTCCATTCCCTTTGACTGTGCCGAAATCAAACGCATTGTTGCAAAATGCTTCAATTTGATGCAGTGGAAAGGTGCTAGGTGTGACATTTTTCATTCCATAGATCGTGGGTTCGAACGGACTACGCCAACGCATCGGGGTGGGTGGGTAAATGCCAGTGGAGGTCTCATTTTGTGCACCAAGCGTCCCAGTCGTTCCGAGCTGTAAGCTACCGGCAAAGTCAAAAGTTACTAGGATTGAAATTTTGCATTCTATAGGTTCTAGGGCTGAACAGATTGAGCCAACACGTCGGGGTGGGTGAGTAAATGCTAGGGGAGGTCTCATTTTATGTGCCAAGGCTCCTAGTCCTTCTGAGCTGTAAGCTGCTGGCAAAGTGACTTTGCCGGTAGCTTATAGCTTGGAATGACTGTGATGCTTTGCACTCAAAACGAGACCTCCCCTAGCATTTACCCACCCACCCCAACATGTTGGCATAATCTGTTTGGCCCCAGGACCTGTGGAATATAAAATTTCAATCCTAGCAACTTTTGACTTTGTCGGTAGCCTCTTGCCCAAAATGACTGGGAAGCTTGGCGCATGAAACGAGACCTCCACTAGCATTTACCCACCCACCCTGATGCATTGGCCCAGTCCATTCGACCCCACGAGCTATGGAATGAAAAATGTCACACCTAGCACCTATCCACTGCATCAAATTGAAGCAATTTGCAACAATGCGTTTGATTTCAGCACGGTCAAAGGGAATGGAGTTGACCAAAAATGAGAGAGGTTATTGTCGACGGACCTCACTTGCATTTATAGGTCCAAACACAACATTCCCAGCTATCACAAATTCTAAGAACTGCCCCGTCAAATTTTGGCACATTTTTGGTCTCAGGGATCTTAAGGGACTTTGCCGGTAGCCTCTTGCCCAGAAGGACTGGGACGCTTGGCGCACAAAATGATACCTCCACTGGCATTTACCTACCCACCTCAACGCGTTGGCACAGTCCGTTCAACCCCACGAGCTATGGAATGAAAAATGTCACACCTAGCACCTTTCCATTGCATCAAATTGAAGCATTTTGCAACAATGTGTTTGATTTCGGCACGGTCAAATAGAATGGAGTTGACCAAAATCGAGAGAGGTTATTGTCAATAGACCCCACGTGCACCTGTAGGTCCAAACACAACATTCCCAACTATCATGAATTCTGAGAACTGCTCCGTCAAAGTTTGGCACATTTTTGGTCTCAGGGATCTTAAGGGACTTTGCCGGTAGCCTCTTGCCCAGAAGGACTGGGACGCTTGGCACACGAAATGAAACTTCCATTGGCATTTACCTACCCACCCCGACGCGTTGGCGCAGTCTGTTTGACCCCATAAGCTATGGAATGAAAAATATCACACCTAGCACCTTTCCACTGCATCAAATTGAAGCATTTTGCAACAATGCGTTTGATTTCGGCATGGTCAAACAGAATGGAGTTGACCAAAAATGAGAGAGGTTATTGTCGACGGACCCCATGTGCACCTGTAGGTCCAAACACAACATTCCCAGCTATCACGAATTCTGAGAACTGCTCCATCAAAGTTTGGCACATTTTTGGTCTTAGGGATCTTAAGGGACTTTGTCGGTAGCCTCTTACCCGGAAGGACTGGGATGCTTGGCACACGAAACGAGACCTCCACTGGCATTTACCCACCCACCCCGATGTGTTGGCGCAATCCGTTCGACCCCACGATGAGCAAAACAAAAAATATTGTTCTAGTTGACACATTCTCAATCATTGACATGGATGATATCTTAGTACCATTCCTTTAGGCACAATATGAGCTTCCAAGGGAAGGCGCAATTGTGAGGTTGGAGATGATGAAAAGTGCGCCTTATTCACAATCATGTTTTACTTGTCTTCAATGATGATTCCTTGATTCAACTTAATCCTTTGATAATACATTTTAACCTCCTTGCAAAAACGCGAGCCTTTTTCACTTTTTATGTTTTTTCAAAACGGATATCCATTTTCTTTTTCTCAATTGTTTTTATTGTTTTTTTGTTTAGTATTTAGGCATTTTAGCTATAAAATACAATCCAAATTTTAGAAAGACAGTATCATATGAAAGGTGAGATTTTGGACAAACTATCAAAATTTATATAGGATTATGATGATATATATTTGATTTTTATATGATTTACTTATACTAAGGTATCTCATAGTATTTCAAAGGCACTTTTGAATAGATAAACCATAAACCCTAAATAATTCCCCTAAGCCCTAAACCCTAACCCCTAAACCATAAACCCTAAATAATTCCCCAAATCCTAAACCCTAACCCCTAAACCATAAACCCTAAATAATTCCCCTAACCCCTAAACCCTAAACCTGACAAAGGGAATCCTAATTTTCTTGTTTCCATTTCCTTCGTCGATAAGGGAGAGGGAAAGATAGAGGGGAGAGATAGGATATATAGGAATGATAGGGGGAGAGAGGCAAGAGATAAAGAGATTGGGAGAGATGGCTAGGTATAGAGAGATAGAGACCTAAGACAAATAGGAAGAGATAGAGGAGACGAAAGGAAGAGATAGGGAGATTGAGAGTTAGAGAGATGTCCAGAGAGACAGGGAGATAGAGGAACGATAAGGGAGAGAGAGGCAAGAGATAGGGAGAGATAGATATAGGTAGAGAGAGAGAGGAGATAGATTGGGAGAGATAGAGGAGATAAAGGGAGAGATAGGGAGATAGAGAGTGAGTGAGATGTCTAGAGAGATAGGGATAGAGATTGAGACCTGTGGAGGGATGATAGAGAGAGGGAGATAAGGGAGAGATAGGGAGATAGAGGTGGAGGGATATTAATTTTAATGACCTCCACATTTTCCATAAATTCTTCTCCACTAAACCCTAGACCATCACCCAAATCCTTACTTTCCTAATAAAAGTCCTTCCCCAAACATCATTTGATCATGTGACTCCTTCCATCACTAGACAGGTGGCTAGGTACTTTCCATTATTCATCTAATACTGTAACCCCAATGTCATAGCTCACATTCCCACACCTACATTCATAGACTCCATTCCCCCTATTGACACCATCGTTGATAATCATTATATAAGGACACTCCCTTGAATAATAATTAAACCATGGATTATCCCGTATCCCCATCTTACACTTTCCTCACCTTTGAACCCTTAGAAGATTACATTTAGCTATCCCCACCATTACCAATCACACTTTCTAGCAATCCCACATAAGACACCTTACCCATCACTTCACCTAGGTCATCACCAATTAAATCACCTCATTACTCCATTCAACCATACCCATACCACCCATTTCTCACTCCACAACCTGTATTAGCACATGATTAAACCTAACCCCTAAACCCTAACCCCTAACCCCTATTTCCTAACCCCTAAACCCTAAACTTGAGAAAACATAAACCCCTAAATCCTAAACACTAAACCCAAGAAACCCTAAACCTCTATCTCTCTATCTCCCTATCTCACTATCTCCCCATCACTATCATTCCTCTACCTCTCAATCTCTCTCCCTGTGCTTTGGCCATGTCCCTCACTTTATATCTCCCTATTGGTCCTCTCTCTCTAAACACTAAACCCTAAACCTCTAAACCTTAACCCCTAAACCATAAACCCTAAACCCTGGACCCTAAACACGAGCAACCCTAAACCCTATCTCCTATCTCTCCCTTATCTCCCTATCTCTATCATCCCTCTACCTCTCAATCCTTCTCCCTATTTCTCTAGACATCTCACTCACTCTCTATCTCCTTATCTCTCCCCTTTGTCACCTCTATCTCTCCCTATCTATCTCCTCTCTCTTTCTATCTAGCTATCTCCAAAACTGAGAAACCCTAAACCCAGGTACACCCTAAATCCAATCAACTCTAAACCTATATCTCCCTATCTCTCCCCTATCTCCCTATCTCTATCATCCCTCTACCTCTCTTGATCTCTCTCCCTATGTCCTTAACCATTTGCCTCACTCTCTATCTCCTTATCTCTCTCCTCGGTCTCCTCTCTCTATCTCCCTATCATTCCTCTCTCTATAAACCCTAAATCCAAAACCCTAAACCTCTAAACCTAACCCCTAACCCCTAAACAATTTAAATCCTAAACCCTAAATAATGCCCCTAAACCCTAACCCCTAACCCCTAAACCTGAGAAACCCTAAACCCCAAACCCCTAAACCCTAAACCCAAGTAACCCTAAACCACTATATCCCTATCTCTCCCCTATGTCCCTACCACATTTGTCCCTTTACCTCTCAATCTCTCTCCCTATGTCTCTAGCCATGTCCCTCACTCTTTATCTCCCTATCTCTCCCCTCAGACTCCTCTATATCTCCCTATCATTCCTCTCTCTCTCTATAAACCCTAAATCCAAAACCCTAAACCTCTAAACCTAACCCCTAACCCCTAAACAATAAATCCTAAACCCTAAATTATAATGCCCCTAAACCCTAACCCCTAACCCCTAAACCTGAGAAACCCTAAACCCCAAACCCCTAAACCCTAAACCCAAGTAACCATAAACCACTATCTCCCTATCTCTCCCCTATCTCCCTATCACCTTTGTCCCTCTACCTCTCAATCTCTCTCGCTATGTCTCTTGCCATGTCCCTCACTCTTTATCTCCCTATCTCTCCCCTCGGACTCCTCTATATCTCCCTATTGGTCCTTTATCTCTCTCTAAACCCTAAACCCTAAACCTCTAAACCTTAACCCCTAACCCCAAAACCCTAAATAATGCCCCTAAACCCAAGCAACCCTAAACCTCTATCTCCCTATCTCTATCATCCCTTTACCTCTCAATCTCTCTCTCTCTATGTCTCTGGACATGTCTCTCACTCTCTATCTCCCTATCTCTCCCCTCTGTCTCCTCTATCTCTCCCAAACTCTATCAGTCCCCTCTCTCTATCTCTCTTTAAACTGTAAACCCTAAACCCCTAAACCCAAGCAACCCTAAACCTCTAAACCCTAAATAATTCCCCTAACCAACCTCTAAACCACTTCTCTATATAGGTGCAACTAATACCACTTTTTCATTGTTTTCCACATTTAATTATATTCTTTTCCATTTTCCAAGTCCTACATGTGTCTAAGTTATATTGTTTGTCAAGTTTTTAGTCTAATTGTTAGTCCCAGCTCTCATGGTTATTAAAATGTTAGTATAGTTAGATTTATCCTTTGGTAACATTAATTTACACATTGTTGCACAAACCACACTGAAACATAACCTTACCTCATTAAGGTTAACCTTTAAGGTTCTTCATAAATGGTGAGCTTAACAGATCCAACTAGTTCAATGTTCTTATAGTCCATGCTTACCCTTCCAAGAGAGTTCATGCCATGTTAACTTTGCATTATGTCCTAACATATCACATGAAGGACATCATCATCACAAGGAATAACAGTGTCATGAAGGATTAATGAAGGTGTAGCTTCACCACATAAAGTATCATTCATAATTTTATCACTAGAGGGTAAGGGTATATCATGTGTATCCTTCTCAAACCATGTATCATGAATCAAATCATATGAAGGATTGCGTAAAGCAATTTAGGGCATGAAATCCAAAACGCCCCGAAACACATCCCCTGCTGCCCCACCATTCCTATCCCTGAAATATGGGAACATAGTCTAAAAGTGATTATTTCACCTGATGAACAAAACTGAATATTTTATTATTGATTGTTTGAGTAATTCATTAGTGATGATTCTTAGTGTTTAACAAATCCTTATGGATCAATGTGTAAAGAAGCTACCAATGTTAATTTGCCCTCCTCCTTCACTAGAAACGGTCTTTAAGGAGGTTCATATATTGATGGGAGATCTAAGATTTAAGAGGTATATTTTCAAAAAGAGTAAAAAGCCTTTTTCCCAAGTTTTTTTAGAAAACGGATATCCGTTTTGTGTTTCTAGAAACGGATATCCGTTTTGGTTTGGTATCCAAACCAAAATAGATATCTATTTCAAAGTCAAACTTTGCCAAGTTGTGAATCTGGCTAAGTAAAAATGTGATTTTTTCCTATTGCCACTGTTTGGCCCATGATGATCCTGCACATACCCCTCTCTTAGTTAAAACTACGTGAGATTTGTATGCACATCATTTTTACTTTCTTTGCTAATTAATCTATGATGAGCTAATAAGTGCAGCTATATGTCTCAACCAGCTCTTATCCCTGCAAGTAGATGAGAAAAGAATCCTGCAAACAAGTGTTAGCATTTGCAAACCACTAGCAAAACTCTAAAATCTCTGTTTTAAGACAGATGTGCAGCTTCATAGTCTGAATGCGCAAAAACAAAACTCAGAAGCGCTAAAATTTAAAAGCGCAGAAACAGAGGCTATATGCACAGGATCAAGTATCATATGTGCAGCTATTTCAGAAGTGCAAAAATAGAGAACATATGCATAGTATTATCAGAGGCGCAGTAAAATGATATGCACCATAACAGAGGTCGTATGCGAAGCTTCTGATGATTGATGCACCAAAATATTGTATGCGCAGAAAGATTGCTCAAATGCGCGTTAGGATTGATTACATGTGCAAAAATAACCTGTACGGAACCTGTGCGGAACCTGTCACTCAAAAACTCAATTTTGGATTAGATTTTGGGGCAAGGGCCCCATGGTGGGTGCCAAAAATGTTATCAAAAATTGTGGTTAATAGCATAAAACCATTAATAAACCAATGAACATCAATAGAAATAGCGAATACCAAGATTGAATAAATAAAGCACAAACCTTGTTATCTTGTGGCTTCCATTGTTCACCTAGCCTCGATCGATCTTTTGTGATGAAAGTTGCCCTTAGGAAGCGCACTTCCTTGCTTCGTTCTTCAAGATGGCGATGGAGAAATGGCTATGATACTTTATTGCTATGAAGATGAGATTCAAAGCAATGGGAGTGATCTCAAGCAAATGTATGATAGTGGGGGTGCCAAAGGCGCGCTGATAATTCGACAGAGTAATTGTACTGAAAGCTTGGATGATTGAAGTGGAGGAATAAGGTTCAATTTATAGACTTAGAATAGAAGAGATCAACGGTTGAGAAGAAATAAGAAGATCAATGGTTGAGAGTGGTTAAGGAATGTGCGCGAATAGAAAGAGAAGAAGTGTCCAAGCTCCTTCATGCAACAGGGGAGTTAACAAAATAGATTGAAGAGTTAATAGAATAGACCAATCAGTCAAGTGCATTGATTGATTAGTGAACTCAAATGACTAATTAGTTAACTGATTTGATTGATGAGTTAACTAATTTTGACTGGAGGATAAATAAGACATGTGGGTGAGGGAATATTAGCTAATTAAATATTTAAAATATTCAATTACATGTGCAACATGGTGAGGTGGATTTAGGATAGAGGAATTTAGGATTATTTAATTATGTGAGACATTAGAAGAATTTAGGGAATTTAATTAAATAAATTGATTTTTATTTAATTATGGGATAATGAACCAATCAAATAAAATTAATTGTGGTTAACAACATAAAACCATTAATAAACCAATGAACATCAATAGAAATAGTGAATAACAAGATTGACCAAATAAAACACAAACCTTACAAAACTTTGTTATCCTGTGGCTTCCATTGTTCGCCTAGTCTCGATCAATCTTTTGTGATGAAAGTTGCCCTCAGGAAGTGCACTTCCTTGCTTCATTCTTCAAGATGGCGATGGAGAAATGGCTATGATACTTTATTGCTATGAAGATGAGCTTCAAAGCAATGGGAGTGATCTCAAGCAAATGTATGATGGTGGGGGTGCCAAAGGC
This sequence comes from Cunninghamia lanceolata, assembly GCA_027924645.1. Taxonomy (NCBI): domain Eukaryota; kingdom Viridiplantae; phylum Streptophyta; class Pinopsida; order Cupressales; family Cupressaceae; genus Cunninghamia; species Cunninghamia lanceolata. The sequence goes on along the minus strand of BSBN01000281.1, from coordinate 511,840 downwards.
ACGCTGATAATTCGACAGAGTAATTATACTGAAAGCTTGGATGATAGAAGTGGAGGAATAAGGTTCAATTTATAGACTCAAAAGAGAAGAGATCAACGGTTGAGAAGAAATAAGAAGATCAACGGTTGAGAATGGTTGAGGAATGTGTGCGAATAGAAAGAGGACAAGTGTCCAAGCTCCTTCATGCAACATGGGAGTTAACGAAATAGATTGAAGAGTTAATAGAATAGACCAATCAATCAAGTGCATTGATTGATTAGTGAACTCAAATGACTAATTAGCTAACTGATTTGATTGATGAGTTAACTAATTTTGACTACAGGATAAATAAGACATGTGGGTGAGGGAATATTAGCTAATTAAATATTTAAAATATTCAATTACATGTGCAACATGGTGAGGTGGAAAGGTGAGGTGGATTTAGTATAGAGGAATTTAGGATTAATTAAATAATTTAGGATATTTAATTATGTGAGACATTAGAAGAATTTAGGGAATTTAATTAAATAAATTGATTTTTATTTAATTATAGGATAATGAACCAATCAAATAAACTTAAAATATTTATTTAATTGATAGAAGAAAATAAGAATTAAGATAAATATTAAAATATTTACTTAATTCGACATGAGCCAATTTTAGGTGTATACACTTTATTTCCTCTTCATTACCGTCGGGCGTAAAAACAACATACAGATGTCTTGCAAAAAACTTTCAAATTCAATAAGTCACAAAAATATACATGCATGTATATAATTAAATATAGATTACAAAAAAATGTATTGAAACTAAATATTGAATTAATGTACCTTCTTGTACAAGGTCTGAAATACGATCATAGTCATCTGATGCTTGCAAATGATTATCCTCCTCAAATGTTATCTCATTTTGATCATGTGTTTGTAGAGGTGTTAGGGATCTTTGTTGCCATTCTTCAACCCAATATGTATTTTCACATGCTTCCCACTCACCTCTGATACAAAACTGACAAAAACATGTGAGCTCCTTAGTCCATATAGTCCATGTGCTTGCATTTGAACTCTTAAATGAATGTTATTTTGTTGATCCACTAATTGTATCACAATCATATTGAGGAGGAATATTTTCTTTTTCAACCAACTAAAAAAATTGTTGGACTTTAGAGTTTTCACTTGATCCTGTAGTCAATTTTGCATTACACCAATCCATAATTGCACATGCATCTTGAAACTTTGCTGCATCATGAAATTATAGTTTCTCCCTAGCAAGATCCCTTTTAACACATGCGCCGACTCCTTCATGTTCTCCTTTACCATGTCCAGCTTCAAAGAAACTCCACATATGTTGGATATTGTTTTCTTTATGGACCCTACTTAACCAATAAAATATTCGAGTATTTTGAATTGTCCTGTACAATTGTCTAACCGTATGAGATGTTATGTATTTTTCTTTCTTTTAAGTTGTCATTAAATACTTGAAAACAATACTGCACAAACTATGATGAATGTAATGGGTTATCATTGACATAGAAATGGTACTCCCTCAAAGTTTTCCTATTATTTTCTGTACTATTAACTGCATGTTTGTATACAATATAAACAAATATGGCCACCTGTATTGAGTTATAATATTGTGACTGAATCTCCTCTTCTGGAGCAAGGGTATAGTTTTCTGTAAAGTCAACCACTGAAAGTATAGTTCCAATTGAAAATGTGTTTCTTACATTTGCAGAATTATTCATCAAGCCACCGAGCATATTGAGAGTGTTTCACATATTTATACATAATCTTATTTTTGAACTCTATGATGAATGCATGTACACTACTTTGTTCTGTGACTAACTCACAACGCTTTCTAGTTTTTCCATCCTTTAATGGATATTGAACATTGGTGAACCTCTTCACATCCGCTAATTGTTGTCTAAAATCATGTGAACTACTTGCATGCATGCATTCTCCTAATAATGAAAGGTTACCACATCTATTGCATTGTCCAGAAACATATGGTTTTGAAAAAAAGAATTGCCCATCAGTTGTTTCACAAAGTAAACTTGTTATAAACTCCTTAATTGTTGTAGGTGGCATATTAATACCACATTCTTGCATAATTTGGTTAGTATGCAAAGTACAACGTATATATCGAAAAACATCATAATAGTAATAAAATTGCACATGAGTTTTGCAACAAGAGGTTCATTGCTTATTAATCTTGACATACCAAGGTTTACATTTCTCAAATGATCTTTGACTTATGTTAAAATTTTCTATAACTGAATCATCTAGAAATTTCCTATATAATTTTGTTTGAGTCATGTCTAAAAGATGTTTTGGATGAGGATCATGATTTTTTGACTCCACCCTTAATTTCAAAACATCTCTAGCATTTGATGAAACCCTTGTATTATCATGCAAATATTTTTCAATCAAAGACCTAATTTCATTTCAGACCTTGAGAGTCTACCACTAAAAGTCCAACATTGGTTAATTGGATCATCTTAAATACTTACTCTCCTCTTTTCTACTCTTCTTAAAATTACAACATGCGCATTTAAATATCCACTTGTCTTACTTATCATTCTTTTGCTCACAACTGATTTACTAACTAAAGCAGTTGTTATTGCTCGACATGCTGCATTATTATCCTTAGATCAACTATTTTTTCCAATAGAACCAATAGCATTAGCAACACTAGACATAACTTGTTCCATTGATTCATCCACCTTTTTGGGTTTTACAAATATGCCTAATTTTTTCATTACTTTTCTCATTTTTGACATTCTCGTCAATTGTAATACAAGTTGGCATTGAAATCCAAGATTTTTTCTATAAAAAACTGTTTGTACAATCTATTTGCATGGGTTCAAATTTGCCTCCAAGATATCTTACCACGAAGATCCTTCAAAACATTACTTTCAATTTTTAAAAAATACATTTTCATTTTCACTCATACAAGGGTTTTCATTTTCATTTTTTATTGTCTTGTTTGTAGTAGAAAATTATCTTAATAATGTTATATCCAACTTTCTTTAAATACTAACCTGCAACTAGGAGACCATGAAAACAATAAGAGAAAAAACTAGTTTCACCACTGTGGCTGACAACCTTTTTTTTTTCAAAATATTTTAACGAAATTAAAACCCATTGTAGATCTGAAAGTTTAGTTTTCAAATATGTAATTTTTTCTACTATTGGACATAATTTTCTAAACAAACAGACTCATAAACTTGAAATAACATACATTACTATTTTTTTAATAACTTTTGATTTTGAAAGTTTCTTGAAAAAAAATTATGTCTGACCAATCTAAATATCATTCTCTACATGATTAAAAAAATACACTTGAATTGATTAGTTTAGCTCAAATTATGTTGGTCGTACACGAGGGGTTTTAAAAACCACTAATTAGGGCCATTAAAAAATTAATAAAAAAATATTTATCAAAAAATTACAAAAAAATATCCTGACCAAAATTCAACATCCTGTGCAACTTTCTACAAAAGGAATTGGAAAAATACCTTCATTTAGGTCAAATTATGTTGGTCGTACACATGCATGCTTTGGCAAAAAATAGGGCACTTTTAAAAAGCCTCTTTTTGTACATCCAATAAAAAACCAACTTTCATCATTTGGGTATTAGAAAAAATTACATATTTGAAAACTAGAAACAAAATCCTACATTTATTATTTTTACATCATCTTAATATTTTATGTGCAAGTGCTTCAAATTTTCACTCCAAGTATGACTAAATTTTAAAAATAGGAAAACACTTCCACTTTTTGGCCAAAAAGTGTACTCATCTTCTTGCACTTACCCATGGTCTGACAAAGAATCCAAGCAAAATACTAAGTCAAGTTTAAGATTTAGTGGTAGTCCTCTAAGCATTTTTTCAAGAGATTTTCAAGATTGAAGACCACGTCACCTTCTTCAGAGAAAATCATTGAGATAAATAAGCCATTATTGTTACTACTACACCCAAATAGAGTGCCTAGTCAAGAAGAGGTTAAGTGTTGCATTCAAGAGGATTTTAGGAGGGTTTGCCCCTTCTCCATCTATCTCTCCATCTCTCCCTCCATCTCTTTCTATCTCTCCCTCTCCCTCTCCCTCTCTATGTCTCCCTCTCTCCATCTCTCTATTTCTCCCTCTCCCCCTACCTTTTTCTATGTCCCTCTCTCTATCTCTCTATTTATCCCTCTCCCCCTACCTATTTTAATGTCTCCCTCTCTCTAACTCTATATCTCTCTCTATCCTTCCCTCTCTAATGCTATCTCTCTATCTCTATCTCTCCCTCTATCTCTTTCTATCTCTATCTCCTTGTCTCTAAATATCTCTCTCTATATATATATAGAGAGAGAGAGAGATAGAGAGAGAGAGAGAGACCTCCTGAATGCCTCTTGAATGCAACACTTAACCTCTTCTTGACTCTAGGCACTCTCTTTGGGAGTAGTAGAAACAATCATGGCTTGTTTCTCTCCATGATTTTATTTGAAGAAGGTAACCTAGTCTTCAAGCTTGAAAATACAATGAAAAAATGCTTAGAGGACTACCACTTTCTTGAACTTGACTTAGTATTTTGCTTGGATTCATTGCCAGGTCTCTTGCATAAGAATAGGTCCTCCTATTTCTAAGGAGAGGCTTGATGGTGCTTTTGAATAGTTACAACTACCCTTAGACAATTTTACGATGACTGGAGCCTACTAATTATTTAAATTTGACTAAGTCTGAAAAATTATAGGATCCTACAAAGCCTAGAATCTATGTTTTAACTCCTAGAGATCCGAAACCATTCTCAAACATCTTGAAACTATATACATGAAATATAACTTAAAGTATAAGGAAGTAAATGTCCATATGTAAATGTCACTTATACTTAAATGTTTATTTCATATATATATAACCTAACCTAGACATGAGCCTACTCTAGAGTGAAAGAATTTGGATAATTTGCTACACTTATCATACAAAGCATTTTAATTGCTCTAAAACATGAGTGTGTTATAACATGAGCACATTATAGTGTGAGCGCATTATATCTTGTGTTGACCAAAAAGTGGTTTTGGCCAAACCACTTTTTGGTCCCCCATCTTTCTTCACACGCCCTAGTACACATGTGATCTTATCCTCTAGTTGTCACATGTCATAGGATTAAGACACTTGACACCATCCTATGTAGTCCTATCTTTTCACCTTTCCTATATAAAAAAAGGTCCCTCGTGTACATAATGTATGGATATTGTGTCCTTTGATAGAATAAAATTATTCTATCATTTTGGGTTTCTCTTATGCTTTCATTGAAGTTCCTAGATCTTGGGTGGCTACCTTCATAGCCAACTCTTACAAAGGAAGGAACCTTCCAATTCCCTTTTTTCTTCTCATCACTCCCCCACTCATGTTTAATCACCTTCCCCCTCACATTCTTATTTAAACTCTCTCCCTTGGGCTTCTTCACCTTTTATCCCTTGTGTGCACGTCACAGGTCAAGATCCCCATCTTTTTCCATGAAAGATCAACACCAAAGTTCTAATTTGGGGTGTTGCCATCAAAAGATTCAATATTATCCTCTCTTAAACATAATAAACTAAAATTTATTTTATTGGAATATTAGAGGTATTTCTCTCCCTCATCAAAAAATAGAGTTAAAGAGGCTTTCAAGAAATGGAAATCTGATATAATATTTCTTCAAGAAGTCAAAGTTAGTAATGTTTGTCTTGAAGCATCTCTATATAATATATGGGAAAACATTATCTTCTTACATACATATAATAAAGAAGGCAGTGGAGGATATATTTTGGGGTTATCAGCAAGACTGTCTAAATATTTCATTGATAAGGGTGAGGGCCCTTCACATAGTTGTGTTTGGGCCCTTATCCTTACTAATGGCTAGTTTTTTTTGGTTTTGTTCCATTTATGCACCTAATAGTTCCAAAGAAAGGGTTGCCTCTAGGACTAGATATCTAAAAATCTTCCTATTGCAGATTGGATCTTAGGAGGAGATTTTAACATGGTAGAGCATAACAATGATCATAGTTGGTACAATTACAATAAACTTGGAAAAGATGAATTTGAGAGATGGACATTCTGTCATAATTCCTTGGGTGCAGTTGATCCTTTGTATGACAAACAATCAAGTCATGGTAATGATTGGTTCTCTTGGAGTAGTTGTAGAATTGGATTGCAAAGAAAATTTAACAGTTTGAACATATTTTATATCTCCCATAGCCTTATTATTTCTCATCCTACTTCATCTCAACTTCCATTCAAACTTAATATTTCACATTTAAAAAATCCTAGTTGTGTGGTTACACTTGTGGGTATTTGGAACTCCATACCTAAACTACAAAAAGGAGAATTATGGATTGATTGGTGTTGTTATGTTCTCTCTTAATGTACTAACTTTCTTTGTTCCTTTGGCAAAAAAGATGGCATGGCAATGGAAGAGAAAGGAAAAATATCTTCACTTGGGAAATTAGAACATGCTAGAAAATAGCTTATCCTTGATCCCAATAATACTATGATCCAAGCCTTTATCACCTCTACTAAAACACAATTGCATAAACTTGATATATATAGAGGGCAAGGTGCTATAATTAGAGCCAAAATTCACTAGATCAAGGAAGGTAATCGAGGATCGAGATAATTCTTCAATTGCTTGAATTATAAACATAAGAGAGGGAAAATATGGTCACTAATGGATGAACAAGGTTCTTTACACACAGATCCTACTAAAAAAACACTCTTACTTTTTTAGAAGTTCTATGGAAATATATTTTCAAAGAAGATAACAAATGGGTAGATGTACAAGAAACCCTTGGGGAAATTATGAAGGACTATATCAACCTAACAAAATTGACCAGGGGTACAAAAAGTTTTTGGATTGAAATAGATCCCTTGAAGAGTTTGAGAGGGCTCTTTTTTCTATGTCTAATCACAAGAGCCTAGGATTTGATGGGCTTCCTATATAATTTTATCAAAAATTATGTGGCCTCACATCAAAGAGGACTTTTATTTATTTTATCTAGAAGCCCTTGAAAAGGGTACTTTAGGTCCAAGTATCAACAAAGGTTTAATTAAACTTCTTCCAAAAGGAAAAAAATAAGAAACTATTTCTAGTTAACATCCTATTACTTTATTAAACACTTCTTACAAAATTATAGCCAAAGCATTGGCTATACACATTAAGCTAATTGTTTAGGCTATTACAAACTAGATTCTTCAGAGGTAGATATATTTTTGATAATTTAATCTTAGATTGGAAAACTTGTGAATGGGGCCCAATAGTCAAGTCAAAATATTTTGCTAGTCAAATTGGATTTTGACAAAGCCTTTGATAGGATATGATGGATTTTTTTCATCAAAATAATGTAATGGTTGGGTTTTAGACCCCAAATTCGTGCTCATGTGTAAATGCTCTTCAAATATGCCAATGCTCATGTTGTTAATAAATCAATTTCTAATTCCTTTCCTTTACAATGATCTATTGAATAAGGATGTCCTTTGTCACCCTTTATTTATGTTTTTACTACTGATGCATTGGGATATTTACTTTAAAAAGCCAAGCAACTAAATCTTATTCATGGTATCTCCATCCCTCAAAATCATAGAGTTATCAATTCACATTTTGTTGATGACAGCCTATTGTTGCTACAAAATTCATAAAAGAATTGAATAATACTTTAGATATCTTGAATCTCTACTGCTTAGTTTCTGGATCTCAATTGGCTCATCATAAGATAAAGTTTTTAATGACACAAGTTGGTCCTACCCCTCAATGGATACCCAAAGATTGGAAATAGATCAAACACAGTGAAATAAATTGATATAGATTGGTATTCTTTTTGGGCTAGGGCAATCCCTTATTGATATGTGGAATTAGTAAATGAATAAATTAAGAACTAAATTATCTAATTGGGGCAATAATTTTTATTTTGTTGGCTGGAAAAGTTTAGGTTGTGAACAAATTTTTTCTTGCTACACATGTCTACATTTCTTCATGTTGGATGCCATCTAGAAGAGGATATGTAGATTTTTATAAACTTATTCGATAATTTCTTTGGTCTAAATGGGATGGTATTACTATCTATTAAGTCATCTCTCAGCTTTAATGTATTCAACCTAATTCGAAAGGCGGTCTTGGTCTTTGCTAAAGGTGAAAAACCTTGGAAAATCCTTTTGAGACATAGATTTGTTATTGCTAGTGTTAAAGGGAAATGACAAGATGTTAATTGGTTGGATAAAATTCTCTTTGCCCCTAATTTTCAAATTAAAGCCTCTTTACCTATTCAATTCATTTGGAAAGCATGTCAAAAAGTACGTTAGTTTGTATTATGGAAAGATTCTTCATTGTAACATGGTTTTAGTTTCTCTTCTTCCTCTATTTGGTGGAATCAACATATTCAATTTTAAGAAAAACTATTGGCCATCATGTTTCCTAGGCAAGCTCATTTTTATTCAAGAAAATCATTAAACAATTGAAGGATTTTTGGGGCTTTTCCTCCCTACAATGGTCTTCTTGGCATGGCATCAAAGTGCAATTTGGATTAAGTAACAAGTACAAACAATTTATTATATTTGTACAATCTCTTGTGCCTATTGATTTGGCTATTAAATTATGCACTCCAATTGCTTGTAACTTCTTCAAAGACTAGTATTGACTATCTATGCATCATTTCTCATTCTTTCCTTTGCAACAAGTCTACCTCTTTCTTCACCCCACTTTGAGCTTATTTCCCCAACCCAATATTAAATGGAGATGGAACTTCAATTATAAATATTGGACTAAGTTGAGTTCCCAAATTTGGAAATCCAAAGCAGATGCAGATGCTCAAATGCTTGCTTGGAAAGTTTTGAATTTTTAACTGTCAATTGGTTTGAGATTAACATTTTTGCATGTTCGGCCATTTAAATGTCCTTGCCATGCAAATGAAACCATGATTCATTTGTTTTGGGGTTGTTCCTTTGCTAAAAAATATTGGCATGTTGTGTTTAGAGACATACCTACCTTATATGTGGACACTAATTGAACTAAAAAAAGACTTTACTTAGTCTAGAAATAAAAAAGATACGTTATTCTTTTGCAACTTTGGAGGCTCAAATGTACAACTGTGTTTTCTAATGTTTATATTCATTTGGCAAGTCGAATTTCAAAGCTTTCCACTAATATATTTTTTTCAAATTGCCTTGTTATATTTTCAAACATAGGTTTTGTTGAAGAAAAACAAAGGAATTGCACGTCGATTGGATCAAATTAACTATCAAATCAACAATCTCTAAAACAATCTTCACAGCAGGAATAAAAGAATTACAAGCTTCCTCACATTTAACACAGGCAGGTTATTACAAGGTAATGGGGGAAATGCTAATGGCTTACATTCTCCAATTTGTCTTAATCAGAGATTATGATCATTATATAGGCCTAGTGTAAGTTTTTCTTATAGCATAGAATGATATGGTTTGCTCTGGATGTTCTGAGAATTCTCATAGCAGCTGGGGTAAGTATTTCTATGTAACAGGAGGTAACAGGAATAATTACAAATTTGAAGCTGGGTTATTCCTTTGTTCTGCTCAAAATGCAAATTCTATCAATTGAATTGCAAGGTACATTCAATCAGAATCTATTTGAATCATCAGTCTTTATTGGAGAGTTAATTCCAAACAAGGATTATCTGCCTAGTCTTCAGAATGAAATTTTCCTTTCTATCTCTGCACAAGTTCCCTTCCAGCCTTCCTTTACATCCATGGTCCATGCATGATTGGATTTCCCAGTTTCTATTTATTCCTGATTGGCTGTTTGGACCTTCTGTGAAAATGCTCTAAAGCTCATTTACAACTAATGTTATGTTGTCTTTGTAAAACTGCTGTTTACAGAAGTTTGAAGGATTACTGCTCATGTTTATTAGCCTGCTATGCTGTTATAATTTGTGCTTAGAGGCATGTTTCCCATATTTTGGGTAGTTCACCATTTTGAGGCACTGTCAACTGCTTTAAGCCTCTCTGTTTTTTATCTTTGCTGCATCCTCCTTCTCTCCTGTATTATTGCTTTGTTCAATATAAAAAAAAGGACCACCTGCACTGCTAAAATTTTAGGAGTCATATTTTCCCTCACACAACTTTCAAAGATGCCAAAGGAAGAAAACAAAATACATCCTTCCTAGCCAAGCCTGTGTAATATTGTTATTATAACAATTTCAATTTTATATTTTATCATAGTAGGTAGTCCGTGCAGGGAAATTGAAAAGATAAGAAATCTTAAGACCTGTCTCTATCCAGCACGCTATAATTAGTATAAAAAACAATTATTCATTAAAATTAAAATTTTAAACAGCGTACTGGATAGACACGAATACAGCACAATAATAACACAGAAAAAAGATCGCACCTTTCGCACACAAATAAAAAATCAGGCACAGATACATAGAGGATATTTGTTATGCGCTACAGTAAATGAGTTTTGACGGAAGAGCATGTTTGTTAAGCGGACAGCGGCACCCAGATTAGATCGTTCTCGAAAATCAAATGGCAGACCTCGATCTCCCCTGGCTGATGTCCCAACGCCATGAATGCCGCATGCTTTGCACTCCACTGCGTCGTGTCCAAATGGCAGATGGCAACTCCTTTGTTTATCTTCTTTTTCTCCTTCATTGACAACAGTTCAGCTTGAAAAACTTTGACTTTGGGCACCGAATGGCAGTAATAGACCAGAAATGGAAACAGACTCTGATGGCACGACACCGATCTGGTCACCTTCCCTCCGTCTTTACCCCTCACGACGTCCACGGAAACGTTCTGTCCAGACCCCGCCGTGCTTTCTGTGGTGAGAATCTCCACCTTTGACCCCAACACCGACACTGCAAATTCCGCCATGCCTTCTACTGATCTGACACATTTCTTTATTTCGCCCTTCACCGCCGCCCTTTCGCATTCTCGCAGCGTCCGCGCCATGATCGCCGACATTGTCGAGTTCTCCGGAATGTGAAACATCTTCATCAGCTCCGGCAGAGTCTGAGTAGCAAAGGGCAGGTTATTTGCCAAAAAGGCGGGAAGAAACGATCTTTTGGGCATGTAATCCTTTATGTCGGGCATGGGGAGAGTTTTGCCCTGCACCAACAGATTCTCCCTGAAGAACTTTCCGGCCTCCACGCCCCTCGCTTTGGAAGCGACCTTTTTTTCGTAATCTGAAAAGGTCACGCCGGACTTGGCATAGTCTTTGAAAGTGAAATTGAGGCCGTAGGAATTAAAGCCCACACTGGGGCTCTTGGAACCCTCGGCGTACAGAGCGAATTCGCTGGAGGAGTCTTCCGAGATATTCTTGCCGTAATTGGTGAAGGTAATCCCCGGACCGTGAGCATCCTTTCCGTAGGATTTGAAGACAGCCTGCTGCGTACTTGAACGGGAAGCGTAGCTTGTAAAGCTCTCGTCGCCCCCGTTTGCATTCGCCGCATAATTCTGGAACTCGTTACTCACAGCGTTGCCGTCTTCTGCGTAGCTGGTGAACACTCCGGTGGCGGCGTTTCCCTTCTGGTCGTAGGCCTTGAAGGCGTTGGAGATGACATTGGATCCCGTGGCGTAGCTGGTAAAGCCCGTCAGAGCGCCGTTGGCGTCCTTCCCGTAGGTAGTAAATGCGTTGTGAATTACGTTGGAATTGTCGGCGTAGCTCTTGAAACCCTGGATGTCGCCGTTGCTCTCGGTGCCGTAGTTTTTGAAGTGATGATTGGGAACGTTGGACTGAAAGCCGTAGGAAGAGAAATCGCCGATGCCGCCTCTGGATCCACTTCGGTAATTAGCAAAACCCTCGTCGTCCCAATTGGAACCGAGGGCGTAGTTTCTGAAGTCTTGCAACCCGTTGTCGGAATGACCGCCGTAGCCTTTGAAGTTGTCCGTGACAACGTTGCTGTCTTCTGCGTAGCTGGTGAACCCTCCGGTGGCGGCGTTGCCCGCCTCGTCGTAGGCCTTGAAGGCGTTGCTGATCACATTGGATCTCGTGGCGTAGCTTGTAAAGCCCGTCAGAGCGCCGCCCGCGTCCTTCCCGTAGGTAGTAAATGCGTTGTGATTCACGTTGGAATTGTCGGCGTAGCTCCTGAAACCCTGGATGCCGCCTTTGCTCTCAGTGCCGTAGTTTTTGAATTGATGCTTGGGAATGTTGGTATTAAAGCCGTAGGAAGAGAAATCACCGATGCCGCCTCTGGATCCACTTCGGTAAGTAGCAAAGTCCTCGTCTTCCACATTGGAACCGGGGGCGTAGTTTCTGAAGACCTGCAACCCGTTGTCGGAGTCACTGCCGTAACCTTTGAAGCCGTCCGCGACAATGTTGCCGTTGTCAGAGTAATTTTTGAAAGAATTGTCGTCGGCCTTGTACTGCTGGAACTCCTTTCCCTTATAGCTTTCGAAATCCGAAGGCCCTGCCACGGCTTTTCCGTTTCGCACCGCTGTGCGAGTACAGAGAAGCTCCGCTGCAGTGCAGAAGGACGCGATATGGTTGGACAGAGTTTGGTTTTTCAAATAGAGAGAAAAGAGAGCAACAGAAGTAGCGTTGAGGGGCGAGGCCTTTTCCAGCAAGAAAGCAGGAAGCCCAACACCGGGCAATGCGCGTCGCCAAAAGCGCAACAGAGAAGCCTTTGCTGCGAACGGCTGACCTCCTCCGCCCTCACACTTTGACAACTGCACAAGCCATCAAAACTATCATTATAAACATTATACAAGCCATAAAAGAACAATGTTGCGTGGGAACAATAAACTTACAATGATCGTGGATATGACAAGAACAAGCAAGATTCCGCAGCGTGCCATCTTCTAAATAATAAGCCGCCGACCGTTGCTTACGATTCTTAGCACAATCCTCGTTTCAGTGCAATCAAGAGCGGTCAAGCCATTAATAACTTCAAAGTTTAGTTGTTCTGAGAGTCTCTGTGGATTACAGATAGTCGCAGGCTCCCAATCAAGGAGACACATTGAAATCGTGCAAATTATAAAGATAATAATTACATCAGCGGCTGTGTGTCTTCCGCCCGGAGTTACAGGCAAGAAAAGTAAATCGGCAATTCGGACATGTGATCTAATCATGAGTATTCAGCTTTCTGCATACACATTGCTTATGCATGTGCAGCGGTATGTGTGCCGAAATTTAACGTTGGTCAGCAAGGGCACTAGTAGAATCCAAGGACTCTCAAACTTGATCTTATCACGCACACTTTCTTTATTCGATGAAGAGGAATAACTCTTTTCGCAGAACAAGTCGGTTGAAGAGTCTGGCTATAGCGAAGTAGCAGTGCACAGAACGACTCTGCTAGATTGGCATTAAATTTTTAAATGTATTTGCATTTCATTACTAAAAAAATAATAATTTAATAAATATTTAGAAGATGTACCAACTTCAAAGATATTGCATTTTGTTGTAGAAGCTGCTGATCACAGGGAAGGGAAAAAGGTTGAAGGCAGGCCAACATTATATTTTTAAAGATGTTCTCTTTGATTAAATTTCATTAAGCACAAAAAAATCTGACATCCATTACTGTCTTTTTGTGAGAACAGGCCCAATAAACACCAAAAGACAGGGCAAAACATAACAGCAAAGAACATAGCAAACGCAGGGCAAAACAGAGTTCGATAACTCAGAAATATATTCATCTAACTTTCAATACATTACATCTAAAATGTTGTGTCTAGCAGCTATTCAGATGCTATATCTAATAGCAATCTGAATGCTGTATCCAACAACCATCCAGAGGCTCACTATTCAACAGCGCTCTCCAATCACATATATATAGTTATAGAACTTTTGAAGTCTGGAAGCTTCTAACTTTCTAGAAAACTCTTAAACCTGGAATGTTCTTTTCTAGAACATATCTTACAATATTCTTTTCTAGAATAGCTCCAAGAATGTTCTAGTTTTTGGAAGGCTCTAGAATTATTCTACAATTTTCTAGACAATCTTAATCCTTAACACTTTTTAAATTTAATAAAATAGGGATGAGAAACTCAATAAAATTTAGAAAGTATTACCACTTACTAAATTATGTAAGACATAAGCTTAAGAAAGAATAGAGAGTATCAATAGACATTGTATTCAACTTCTTTTTTATTCCTCCTAATAAAATCTAAATATAACAGATATATTGTATTCAACTTATATCTACTATATAAGTTAAAATATAGCCTCATTATATCTTTAGAAATATATCTAAAGTTTAAATTTTATATTATATATTATAATTCAAATCTTAATTAAATTCAACTTATATAATTTAGTTTATATAGTTTACATATATAGTTTTTGTTTCAAAAACTTAATATTATTACTTTTAACTCAATAATATTAATCCTTACTTTTTTAGTTTTTATGATTTTAATGTTTTCCAATTGTCTTTTCTATTTCTATTATGGTATTTTTTTAATTTGTTTTTGAGTTTATCTTTTAAACTCAATAATATTATTTTTGTGATTTTTCTTATTTTTTTTTCCTATATATGTAACGATTGTGTTCTTGACTGCTTTTTGTGATTTTTCTTAATTCTTATTTTTAATTTGTAAAATACAAAATATTTAATTAAAATATTAGATTTTCTTTTATGTGGAGAATCTTAAAATTAGTATCTTTATGGTAAAAATATTTTAATTTATTGATAAATTAAAATATATCTAAACAAAGCATTAGGACATTATATATATATATATATATATTCTAATCTTCATTAAACACAATTTATATAGTTTAAATATATAATTTTTGTAATTTTATTGAGTCTTAGTTTTAAATATATTGTATTTTTTTAAGTACATAGTGTTGTATCCTACATAACTCTATTAATCATACAACTCTAGATACCCTCTAACTAAGTATGATTTTACCAATAGGTTATGCAATCCAGATACGGTGAACCGACAATGCATGCAGAAAACAAATGCATTACTTTGGCCAAAGTTTCATTATAAATAGCCGTTCACAATGAATGTGGTCGTAATGTTGACCCACCCCTACTCGACTTAGATACTATCAAATTCCTACAATTTGACTTGGTCAACTATGTTTAACTATATAGTCCTTGCAACTTCAATATTTTAGTCTTTCTATCTTAGACAAGTTTTAAAAACACTGTCAAGGTTCCATAGGCCTATTGGATTAACTCTTTATACTAGGATACTCATTGCATCTTCGTAAAACTTGAGATCCCAAAACTTATCGACAAATAAAGAACTTTAAGTCAACTTATAAACAATTTACTTAGGTTATCAAACCAATGATAAACGTTATTGTTTTAGGAGAGTACTTCTATTTTACAAACAATCTATCATAGTTAGGGTATATGTCCCTTCATTGTCAAACTATAAAGAAATAGCTAGGACAAGACATTATCTTAAAGACACAATACTAATTTCCCCACTACCCAGTCACTCTAGGGTTTGCCTTACATTTTCCATAAAAATGAAATAAACATTCTTTGACAATTTTGTATGAGGTTTTAGGTAAACGATTGTCCTATAGTCTCTTTCTGACTAAAAGGATCATTTCAACACTCACGACGTGACTATTTCCCATTTACAAGAGAATAATAATTAAACCAATAAAAAGGTTCTAATCAAGTTTTTTACGTTATCTATATTCGACTTGATAAGTTTACTCAAGTGGGTAAATCTAATCTAAGTTTACTATCTACTAATATTTATTATCGAAAGTTTATTCCTTTCAACTATATTCTTTGTAGTTCTTGAACTTTGCTAAATAAGTTAGAATATCGTAGGAAAGAGATTATTCTCTGGTTTGAAAATCATTAGAGTATAATATCCATAAGTTGCTCTTCCAATAAATCATTGAGTTGTCTTGGATTACAACCATCTTTATCATTCCCTAAGTAAATGATAAAGATTACAATATAAATATTAATATATAGCCTTATTTGCCTATATTCTCTGTGTCAAGTTGACGTAAACAGAATGGGGTCTACATCACTGGACTCATATATAAACAAGTGGTTCTAAGAGATCAAAGGTATACAATATACGCAGTATCCTATATATCAAATCATCTACATTTTCTAACAGGTAATGCCTTCTAATGAATCCTATCATTATGCAGAAACAAGTAGACACTTAAAAGAATAGTTTACTCAATGTCATACTAATCCTATTTGGTATGAACAAGGTATAAAATCATCGCAGAACCTGATCGAGTAAATCCTTCTCAAAACTTGTTCATAATTCATTTATTCGATCATGCAAAAGTATAATTATCATATCAATATAATGATATCCTAAAGTGTTGAAGATTTTTGATGAATTCATTATGCAACATGGATTTACGAATATAAAGATGTGGAAATATCTACCCAATAGGCCTTATATCATAAGAGGATTGGCCTCAGTATCATTCTAAAACATAGACCTCGTAATGAATGGAGTAACAACTCCGCATATATTCTACAGTACAAATCAATACGTAACAATTTATATTAACAAATGATTTCCTGTAGAGCAAGAACCTGGTAGGATTTTCTTGACAGAGTAGAGTCATCCACGCAGAGATTTCCTCCTTCCTCTACTACCGACTATCTTCTCTTCTTATCTGGTAGTCATTTCACTATTCTTATTGACTGTGTATATATGCGCCCCCTTTCAACTAAGGTAGACATTACAATTATATCCCCCAAACCCATATGTCTCAACTGCAAGTCATTATCACTTGCAACGACTAACTATTTTTACTAATGAGCCCCACGTATGTGTTAGCGTACATTGTTTATCATATTACATTGTTTAGTAACAACATACAGTTGTTTAGTAATGATAGATAGTTTGGTGCATTGGCTGGTGCATAACTGTTTGGTGCATAACTGTTTCCACAACTGTTTCGTCACAGTATTTAACTATGTATTATGTACTTGCATGACAGATCGAATGAATAAAACATTTTATTCAGATATTTCTCCATTATTTGGTATCAGAGCTCATTGTGCCTGTGTGTTAGAATCTGGGGAAGCGTAGAGATGGCTCAGTAGCGGCCTGCGTGGTATTGGAATCTGAAGATGACTATTGATCATGGCTTCATCTCTTCTTCCATCTAGGCATAGAAATACGATGCTGGTCTCATAATTGTTTGTGTATATGATCTGTGCAATGAGAGGTTTGACAGATTGAAGTTGTATTCTGTTTCCAAGCATGGTTCGTAGGTTTCCAAAATACCCCTGTACACCATTAAGAGCCGTGTCTCTCGAGTGTCTAATTCATGTGCTCTTTGTATTCAAGGAACTTTCCTTTTCCTGCGTTGAATATATGTATTTCATCTAAGTTTCATATCTGTTCTATGCTTATGTGTACCGCCTACAAAAATTCGTGTATCTTAGCATTGAGTCATGTTCATTCAACTGATTGTTGGTTTTTGCTGGTTTGTGTGCTAATCTACAATATATGTGGTGCCATTCTATAATATCTATGATGCCCTAGCGTTAACTAACTATACCTAAGCATATATTTCGATCTGAGCATATATTCTGCAATGTTGAATGGAAATAGTGATAAAACTGTCCAGATTTGGCGCAGGATGTGTGATATCTTTGCATGATTTTTAGAATCTGTGGTTACAATTTGGACATTCCTTGTATGCTGGTAGATGAAGCATATTCTAACAAGAATGATATAGACCTGAAAGGTGCAAATTAGATTTGAAGGGCTATCTATTCAAGAGTATAAGTCCATTTGCGTGAAGGAGAAGAAAGACATTTACAAGTGATTGTATTGGTTGGGGGAAGATTGTGCTTCTTTCATGCTTTAGAGTTTACAGAATACATTTACATAGGTGCTATTGGTGTATAATGATGGATTAAGAGAGAGGGTGTACATCAAGGTAGTCTTCCAACAAATGCAAGGAGGTTTGAAAGGCTAAAGAATTAAGAATGGTTCCTGCTCTCAATGTTAGTTAGCAGCAGCAGATAGAGCATATACTAATGAAGGTTGGAGAAAATATATTCAATATCATGCAATCTTTTCATACCATGGATGGAAATAAATTAGTTGTTCCTACTGACATATATTTGGAGGTTTTCGAGGATCGTAGTACTTCCTTTGGTGCTATCTTTGGAGGATAAGGACTAACAGGGTCATATTGGAGGTAGGCGACATCAGAGGATGGAGGATTTCTTCATCATCTCAAGTTAGCTTCTCGCTTTGAGATGATGCTTTGCATGAGAAGCATTTTTGGTTTTGGTTGTTTTGTTTTTCTTTGTTGATGTTGACGGAGCTGACAGATTTGAAGAATGTATGTTTTGTGAAGATTTTGTTTTGGAGACAGGTTTGGGATTTGGTGTCGAGCTCAATATGGATTGTTGTCCAACGAGCTTCAAAGAGTATATGATCTTGAATTATACCCTTTCGCGGTCACTAGACAACATGGCAGAGATCTGTCGTATCCCTTGGGGTCCATTGTCGAATAATTCAAGACTCTGTGATTTGAGAGCTTGGGACTAAAGAGCTCAAGAACAAAACTCGAAGCTACACCTTTCCGAGGGTAGACGAGATAGCATGATGGAGCCCCGCTTGGTTTAGGATTTGTTCTTTGAGGGAAGATCTTCTACAAAATATGTATTCATATTATGTAATCAGCTTTGTTGAGTTTTTTAGCATTCAGGGGGGGTACCTTGGTACTATTGTAGGAACAATGTAATAAGGGGGGGAATATTAGCGTACATTGTTTATCATATTACATTGTTTAGTAACGACAGATAGTTGTTTAGTAACGACAGATAGTTTGGTGCATTGGCTGGTGCATAACTGTTTGGTACATAACTATTTCCAAAACTGTTTCGTCATAGTATTTAACTGTGTATTGTGTACCTGCATGATAGATCGAATGAATAAAACATTTTATTCAGATATTTCTCCATTAGTATGGTGGACACATCCTCCTATTATTTCGAGGGGAAAACTCTACTCTACTGAGCGCATGGCGATGGTTTTACTGACATGAAAAAAATATATGTGGTACACATCACCACATAACTCATAACTGATCGACACTCTTATATAAAAACATGACTCAAGATAATTATATTCACTCATGAGTCACAAAGACCACTACTTCAGTTGAAGTAGTTTCCTCTTCGCCTGACTCTATTAATTAAGACATTTTTTGCGGTAAACAACCACGACTCTCTCTAACATAAAGACACCACTTCAAAAGAAGTTAACCAATTTCAACAAGCCGCAAGTATCTCCATCAAATTAGCCTGTGAAGGCTCTGAGTTGGACAAACAGAGATAGAGGAGTAGGGTAAGTGCAAAAATATGGGGGGCCAAAAAGTGGCCAAATGGTTTAAAAAAAAAACAATACATAACGCGAGTGCGTTATAACGCACTCGCATTATAACGTGAGCACGTTATGAAGTACTATTAAAAAAAGGGTTTGCATCTCATTTTATTTCTTTTTCTCCACAACTCACGCGGTCTGCAAACCCTAGAAAGCACGCTCGCGTTTTAGATTCCTCAATTCAACACAAAAATCTTATCGATTCATCACCAAAATGCCGCCACGACGTCGAGCACGCCAAAGGAGTGAGTTTATTTATTTTTTTGTTTGAATTTGTTTCTAAATAGGTAGGTTTGAGTTGATTTTTGATGTATATTTTGTTAATTGTCAGGAAATGTTAATGCACCTCCTCCTCCTCAAAATCCACAAAATCCTGAGGAAATACCTTCAGAACAACAACCTCCTCCATCCATTCCTCGACATACCCCTGGAACACAAGAAAATATAATGGGGCAAATTGAAAATAATAAAAAAGAAATTGAAGATATAATTGCAAGGTTGAAAGATCCTTCCACTTCAACCTTGCATAAGTCCATGCTTGCCGAATCTCTTGAGTCTATGTTATCAAATGTAGATTCAATTAGCAAGCAAATAACTAGTTGGACGGATAAGAAGAGAGAGTTTAGAGATTACTATGCAGACAAGTTGTCATACCAAGATGTGAAAAAATTACAAATTACAAAATTAGACTTGTGTTCGATTTTCACAAACCCACAAACAAATCAACCTCCACCCATTACATGCAAGAGGTTCCCTATCCATTGGTGCAACAACCAAGTGATAAGGGACAATTTTGGGCAGAGGTGGTGGATGGTTTTTGACCATCCTCCATGCAATAATAATGAGGTCCCGCAATACTTTTTTAGGAAACTCTACTGCGAGTTTGTCCTCAATAAAGTGCCAAACTATTTTGATATGCAGGACTTCCAGGGTAGAGGTGGGGGATCAGCACAAGATAGACCAGGGGCACGTCTTGACCCACAGCGGGTAGTGAGATGAGTAATCAGTAGACTAGCCCATGAGCATATTTCTATCCCTTCCATTGTGAAGGAGAGTGTTGAGGTCGATACACTATAGTCCATTAGTGCCTTGACCCAAAGCATCATAGAGCATGCCGGTCCTGCAACATAGAGTGGGTTGGGAGATAGTGCGAGGAGTAGCGTCCCACCCCATGCTTGTCAGGATTGCAGGTCAGCCTGTGGTTATGACCCCATGGATAGTCAGGACGCAGGTGCACAGGCTACATCTGCAGCTGAGCAGATGGTGATGACAGATACCCTCCTGAGTGAGACTTTCGGCCTTGATACACAGGTAAATATTAACTAATTTAAATTGATGATTTTAATGAAATATCAGGGTCATAGCATCGATGCAGTTTTCAGTGGTTCTCCACCTGCATTTTACACTAGATCATCTATTGTCAAGGTATGTAACTAGTAAACAATTATAAATATTACATGTGAATAGCATCATTATATGAATGGTATTCTAATATCTGATTTTGGATGTTGAATAAGTTAATACTGTAGATTTCACGACAACACCTGCCAGCGGTGGTGGACTTCAAAGCTTTACGGAGGTAATAAAATAAATAGTTTAATGAATGAATTGTACTTACTAGATTTTTGTATGTGACTTGTGTGCTTTATTGTGTATTTCTAAATGATGCAGGCTGCGGAGACACCTCCCCATGTTCATAGGGCAATGGAGCAGGGTGTGGCCTCTGTGATTCATAGCTCCATGGCATTGACATGGGTATGAGGCAGATTAGTAAATTTCAATTTACATTCATTGTTATAGTTGTCTATTTTTGAAAAATCAAAAGATTATTGATTTGAAGTTTAATTTCTATCTGGATGGTTTCTATAGGACATGACATCACCAGGGCCTATTCCTGCTATTGAGGCAAGTGAGGAGACAGATTTTATGTTAGTGGTAAGTGATTATTTTGTTAAATGTTTCATTTTTTATAACATGTAATTTCTATATATTAATGTCTATACTTTTTATTGTAACAACTAAAGATGCAGGAAGAACTAAATAGGAGGAGTAGCCCTCGGGTTCGTAGTAGACCACCCACATGCGCGTCTCCATCCCCTAGAAGATCAAAGGCTGCCCGTGATCTATTCTCTTCACCAGCCAGAGGGGAATGACTTTTTATTGTGTTCCTTTGTTGTATGCCTATATGGCATTTGTGAACATATATTTTGTATTGTATATAGTTGACATTGTATGCCTGTATGGCATTCTTGTAAGTCTATATGGCTATTTTGTATATATGTTATACTTATATCGATAGATATTGATGTATGCCTATATGGATATTTGGTTAATACAAATCTTTTTTATTGATGGCGTCCATACTTGCATTATAAATCCACATTTGAATGGATATTTGTAGATGGCTACTTCAAATATTTAAAGTCCAATTGTATTACATAGGATGTTTGTTGATCCAATAAGTAAGCTATTGTTATTCAAGTATCACCTAAACCTCATTTTGGAACTAAAAGATAAAAGTTATATATTTTTAAAAAAATGAATCATCATGTTAAATAGAAAATATTAATATTCTTTATGAGTAGCATAGAATGTCAACTATATGCAATACAAAAAAATGAATCATCATGTTATTCTTTATGTTTGAGATCCTGAAAATGACTAAGTCTGGTAGCCTGATATCCTGAAACACTAGGATGACTATCCAAGTCATTAGGATGATTGCGCCTTGAGAAAAAGTCATTAAGATGAGAGCCTAAAGGAGACTTTCTTAAACATTCAAACATTGAGCAACAAGCATGAAGGGTTAAGGCGCAATTTGCAACTCATAAAGCCTCAAAAGGGTGCCCAACTTAGAGAGAGCATTCATTTAAGACAAGGCACCCATTGACACCTGTTCCACCATAAAAGTGCACCTAAGGTGGAAGGAGAACAAGCCTCTAGTAAGTGAAGCGCACCTATTGTCTAAACCACTTCATTATGGCACCCTAGCATGAGGAGGAGTATATAAGTCAATAGGAAATGGTGCCTAGAATGCAAATGAAGGACTAAGTGGCATTTTCAATAAGCATCAATTCACCTTGAGCTTTCAATAAATACATCAAATTGAGCCCCATAAGCCTAGGCACCGTTTGCCTTCAAAAGAACCTTGTATCGACGTTAAGAGTTGGTCGTATCGGTAGACCTTGGTTAGGCTTTGCCGATAGTGGTCTTTCTTATCGACGAGTGTGGTTTGAAGTTGAAGACATCGGTGTATCAGAAGATAATCCCATCGGTGCATCGGAAGAGCAGTTGAGAGATTCGCCGATGAAGGGGGTCACACCGACAGTCAAAATCCATCAGTGTATCAGCCCAACGAGATTAGAGTTCACCGATGTTTGGAGTCTCACCAATGGGTGTGGTCCGAAGGTTGTCATTGGTGAGATCGGTGTGTCAGCAGAAGAGTTTTTGAGTGTGTCGATGGTATTAAGTCCTACCGATAGGCGAGGGACTTAGAGTCTCGTATCGGAGTGACAAAGACATCGGTGTGAAAGGATATAAAGTCACCGATAGTGGTCTGTCTGACCGATAAGAGTCAATGATGGGATGTTTGTCAGAAGTGAAATCAAACGGAGTCATGGTAGCATCAGCCTATCGGACGATGAAATTTTAAGCTCACCGATGGTATGTTGTCTCGCCAAATAGTGAGTTCGAAGGTTCAAAAGTTGATAATTCTATGCTTCCACTATGTGCTTTGCATTAGACACTCATCCCTACTACAGTCTAGCATTCTCTAGTTGTGTTCTCCCCTTTGTTTTTGTGAACGCCTTTGGAAGTAATGTTGAGTTACTTGTGATGTCCTTATTGACTGGTGTTGTTTTGGATTCATGTGTAGTCCTTTTTCCTTATAGTCTATTGTCTACCTGACTATTTGTTGTAACTTATTGAACCACTATAATTTTGAATATTTAGATTTAGAGGGCATTAGACACGAAAACTTCTTGAACTTTAACAACCCAACCTAGAATCAATAGATTTTTGTCCATCCCAACTATTCTAGTCAAGACAAAGCATGTTGATTCTCATTCAATCCAAAGTTCATTAACATGATTATCTTATCATAATATTTAGGGAAATGACCACCTAGATGGACAATGATGTAAGCTATCTATAAAGAAACTTGCAAGAAGTATAGGAGGCATGAGAATCCCTCCATGTTGTTTATCAAGTTGAATGATCTATGACACATCATGTATCATTAGAAAATATTCTCGAAGAGAAAGCAAGTGAAAATACTCAAAACAATCCATAACAAGGTGGAGAAGTTTAAAGGATGGAGGTTGCAACACTTTCCAACCTCATAGCCACACTAGTCTAATGGATCAGGATAATACTATCAAGCATCCACATAATAGTAGATAATCTTATCAAAAGTCACAGAGAAATTTCTAAGGACCAAAGTGTTATCCCTATGACTTGACACATACTGCTTGTTTCATAAAGCAAAGGGACATAATATAAATATTATTGTTATATGGAGCCTAATTAGACTCGGAGGTTAAATTTACCCAACTTTTATCAGCATGGTTTCTCCTGAAATATTTTCCTACTAGTTTTGGTGCCTTGAAGTCTAAGTGCATGAAAATTGAAGTCTAAGTGTTTTTCTTCAGGATCTAGGCGTCAGTTGAAGGTTGTAGTTGCCAAGAAGAGCGCCTAGCAAGAGGAAGTCTTATGGAGTCTCCAAAACACATCAAACACTTGACTAACAACAAGATAACTTTTTCCCAAGTTAGGTTCAAGAGGGAAGTTAAAATATGAATAAGCACCAACTTGTCTAGGCGCAAACTCAAGCTTGTTGAGGATACACATGGCACCCAACATTCCTTGGTGATTTCACGAATTTCAAACGCTCAGAACTGTTCAAGGAATGCCCAATGCCCCTTCTTGATGATAGGCACCAAAGTGAGGGTGGAATTGCGCCTTGATGGCATTAGGCGCTATCTAGAGTATGCTACTCCATGGAAATGCACCTTCTTGCTTAGAGTAATTCAAACACTCCAAGGTCTTCAGTGATCAATTCCCCAACTTATGAAATGTCCTCCTTCATTTTAAAACACATTGTAATGCTCCAGACAGATGACTATACCTAGGCATCAATCTGGGTTAGAAATGCCTCCAAAGTGCGCCTTCTCTTTCAGAATGCAAAACAAGGTCCAGAGATGCTAATAAACTGAAGCGCTTCTTTGGAAAAGTCCCGGAGGTTAAGATGCGCCTTGTCTTAATGAGGTGTAACTCTTGGGTAAGAAAGCTTGTAAAGTGCGCCTAACTTAGTGAAGAGGTTGATAACTTCTAAACCCTTCCTGGAACTTAGATTGCTTCAACTAAAGATCATCTCACACCAATACATCACCAAACTTTCAATCACAAGATCAGTTCAAACTTAGGTGCTCATTAAGAGTCTTTTCAATGTTGGCACATCTGAGAGGTTAAACTGGCAAGAGATGGCGCCTAGCTTCCTAGATCTTATTTCACTATGTTTGAGTTCTAAAGTTGACTCAATGGTATCAAGATGGCACCATAGAGTCTTTGGACTAGTTCCTTAGAGTTTCAAAAACATTCTGGCTCCTTGAAAATTCCTCCTACATGCTTGGGTGCCATTTCAAGGTCCTGGAACCATGATGTAGCGCCTTATTACTCTAGGCACCCATTCATGATTGTGCAACTTGAGATTGGTGCCTAGAGTGAATAGGCTTTTATCCTGACTTAATACACTGCCTCCTTCTGATAATTTTTGGGGCAGCAAAAAACCTTTCACCACGGGCAAATGTATCAGAGATATAAAAAATTGAGAGAGGTTATTGTAGAGGCACTCTACGTGATCGCGTTGCCTCAGATGGAATGTTTCTAAGTGACACAGTTTTTGAGTAACATCTCGTCAAAGATTGCTACCTTTTTGCACTTTGGACTCTTTAGGGATATCATCGGTACAATGTAGCTCGGACTGTTTCGACATGTTTGGGTGAAAAATAGGACCATGCCTAGCGTAAATGTACCCATCCAGACACGTTGGAATAGTCAGTTTGGTCACATCATGAGCAGGATGAAAGTTACACCCCTTTGCAACTTTACACTGCCTCCTTCTGACGATTTTTGGGGCCGCAGAAAACCTTTCACCATGGGCAAATGGCTCAGAGATATAAAAAACTGAGAAAGGTTATTGTAGAGACACTCTACATGATCGCGTTGCCTCAGATGGAATGTTTCTAAGTGACATGGTTTTCGAGTAACATCTCGTCAAAGATTGCTGCCTTTTTGCACTTTGGACTTTTTAGGGATATCGTCGGTACAATGTAGCTCAGACTGTTTCGACATGTTTGGGTGAAAATAGGACCATACCTAGCGTAAATGTACCCATATGGATGTGTTGGAATAGTCAGTTTGGTTGCATTAGGAGAAGGACGAAAGTTACACCCCTTTGCAACTTTACTCTGCCTCCTTCTGACAATTTTTGAGGCAGCAGAAAACCTTTCACCATGGGCAAATATATCAGAGATATAAAAACTGAGAGAGGTTATTGTAGAGGCACTCTACGTGATTGCATTGCCTCAGACAGAATGTTTCTAAGTGACATGGTTTTTGAATAACATCTCGTCAAATATTGCTGCCTTTTTGCACTTTGGACTCTTTAGGGATATCGTGGGTACAATGTATCTTGGACTGTTTCAACATGTTTGGGTGAAAAATAGGACCATGCCTAGTGTAAATGTACCCATCTGGACGCGTTGGAATAGTCAGTTTGGTCGCATCAGGAGCAGGACGAAAGTTACACCCCTTTACAACTTTACACTGCCTCCTTTTGACGATTTTTGGGGCAGCAGAAAACCTTTCACCATAAGCAAATGCCTCAGAGATATAAAAAACCAAGAGAGGTTATTGTAGAGACACTCTATGTGATCGTGTTGCCTTAGACAGAATGTTTCTAAGTGACATGGTTTTTGAGTAACATCTCGTTAAAGATTGCTGCCTTTTTGCACTTTGGACTCTTCAGGGATATCGTCGGTACAATGTAGCTCGGACTATTTCGACATGTTTAGGTGAAAAATAGGACCATGCCTAGCGTAAATGTACCCATCGAGATGCGTTGGAATAGTCAGTTTGGTCGCATCATGAGCAGGACACCAAAAATGCAAAAGTTGCTTTGTGCAACTTGACAACATTGACACTTTTTTGCAACATGACTCAAAGACTCAAACTGACCCCAATGACTCAAAATGACTTAAAATCACCTTGATTTTGGTGCCCAATGTACATTATAGAGGTCAAGGTGCTCCTTATCATTCAAACATCTTAGATGAGCGCATAGGAAAGGAAAAAGCTCTAAGTTTCATCATCATGATCGCCTAATATCAAGAGACTTTAATGGCTCAAACCTTAGCATGGATTCCTAAGGTGCACTTCATGTCTCTTTTCATCCATTTTGGCACCCTTATGTAGATTTTTCAACTTGATTTGGTGCCCTATATGTGAAGGAAGATCTAAAGGCATGAAAGTGGATGTCATTTTGCAAGAGTTTGGATCATCAAAATTGAAAGAAATAAGTCTATTAAGCTTGGGCGCCCTTGGTCTTCTTTTCATTCATTATGAGCGCCTTGGGAGAATGGTATATAGGTCATCATCATGATTGGGCGCCCTGGATCTAGAGTGTTGGAGAGATCATCAAAAGGTGTCTAGAGGAAGTAGGGTGAGTTATGAGTTTGGTCACATCAGGAGCAGGACACCAAAAATGCATAACATGATGATGTAAAAATGTGTATATGTGTAAAAATGCAGGAGGAAAAAAAAAAGATAAACCTTACAAATTAATGTGCATACTTACAACTCAATGTAACATGATTTTACAAAATCAATGTGAATACTTACAAATTAATCCAATGAACCATCCGGGTCTGCTCTACTCTTTATTGTGTCAAGTATTGCTTCATGGTCAGACTCACGCACCTTCCACAAGATTTTGTTCAAAGGTCTACCCCGATACTTTATTAAATGAATATTGGATGCCACGACAAGGTTCGAGTAATGAAGAATCTTCTGATGCGTGTCAAAGTCCTGAAATAGCCAAATATTAACACTCTTATGTGGGTACCTTCTAAGCCATGTTCCTATAATAACCACTGAGCCTGTAGGGTATTCGATGTTTTCTCCATCTGTAACAGGGGCCTCCAATTTCTTTTTGGCCTCAACACAATGACATAAGTAATAATCTGTTCCCTCTTCATTATCTTCATCTACAATAACTGCATATACATGCCCTACATTGATATGTGTAGCAAATTAGATGAAATTAGTCAACATTACAAAAACACTACAAAGTAAGATGACATTACCTAGTTGAACTAGATGAAATTAGATGCATATACGTGCCCTATATTACCTGGTTGATCTAAATCTGATATGTGGTCAAAGTCAACTGATGATTCCATCTATGTTAGTTCTAATGTCGTCGGGGGTCGATACGTGTCAAGTGGGCTAAGATAACTTAAATGCCATTCGTCAACCCACTCCTTTGACTCGCACTCATCCCAGACTTGAATTGTATAGGAAGAACAAAAGCATGACATCTTTCGTGTATGGATACTCCATAAACCTGCAATTGAGCTTCTGAAAGAGTGCATCTCATTTGATCCTGTCAGTGTACAATAGTCCTCATATGGTGCAATGTTAGTATCATCTATCAACTAAAAAAATCTACGAACTAAAGACTTACCTTCATTACTTGGACCCATGGAAGCATTACACCACTCAACAATTGATTTTGCATCTGTCAACTTTGCATTGTCTTTATACTTTAACTCTTCTCATGCTATGGCTCTTTTGATACATGCTCCTGCACCATCATGCTCCCCCTTTCCATGCCCGGCCTCACGAAAGTTCCACATATGTTGAATACCTGTAAAATTATGCCTCCTACTCAGCTAATAGAAATTCTGTGAGTTCTTGAATTGTGACGCATAGTTATCCGACCATATGATATGCTGATTGAATGATACGCCCCTTCTAGCCAAATCATTGTAGAACACCTGAAAGCAACCTTGCACGAACTCTGTAGAATGCATGCGATCATCACTAATATAGAAATTATACTCCCTTATGATCTTTCTGTCATCCTCTGTACTATCATTCGCATGAATGAATGCGATGTGTACAAATATAGAAACCTGTGTGGAGTTGTAATATTGTGATTGCACTTCATGCAGTGGCTATAGACTGTAGTTCTCTACAAAGTCAACGACTGAAACAAAGCTACCAACTAGAAATGTGTCCTTGCATAACTTGAATTGCAAGTCCAACCATTGAGCTCTATGGGCATGTCT
This sequence comes from Cunninghamia lanceolata, assembly GCA_027924645.1. Lineage (NCBI taxonomy): Eukaryota > Viridiplantae > Streptophyta > Pinopsida > Cupressales > Cupressaceae > Cunninghamia > Cunninghamia lanceolata. Next base: position 483,227 of record BSBN01000281.1, on the reverse strand, counting down.
TGCATACTCATACACTATGCTGTCACGAAATATAGGCATAAACTGATACACTAGAATCTTTTCAATAACCAATTCACACCTCTTTTCTTCTTTACCATCTTTTTTATTGTATGCCACTATTTTATACTTGCCAAACTCTACTAGTTCGTTTCCAACCGCATGTGTTCTTTCCATATGTTCACATATTGGCAAATGTTGCAAGCCACCGCAACGATGACATGTGCCATCCAAGCATAATTTCTTGTAGAATATTTGACCTTCCTCTCTTTCACATAAAATTCTTGATATGAAGTCTCTTGAAGATGTTGGTGGGGCACTATGGCACAACCCTGCAAATCATTATTAGTATGCATATCTAAACATATAGACCTATAAGCATCAAAATGGTTAGAAAATTCAATATGTAATCTACAACAACAAGTAGTGCATGTGTGATTTATCTTAACATAGAAAAGTTTTAGCATTTCAAAATATCTTTGACAAATTTTAATTTGAGGATATTTCTCTAGAAATTTACCGTAAAACTGTGTTTGAGTCTCATCCAAAAAATGCTTTGGATGTGGCTCGCAATTCTGACTACCGATTCTCCTTCTTACCATATCCCTTTGATTTGGAGATACCCTTATGTAATTCTTCCAAAAGTCTTCAATTAGTGATCTCACTGCTTCAACAATTGGTTTATCTTTTCGTGGTAGTCTCCCCGAGAACGCCCATAATTCATTGGCATTAGTGTCCTCAATTCTTTGGCGTCTTCCAACGACTCTTGATAAAGTTTTCCTATTAATTCTCAATTCTTGACTTGTCTTTCTAATGAGACGAGCTTTCCTCGTTTGACTACTTACTATAGTCGATGTAATCACATGCTGTGTTGCATTACTATCCTTTGTACGTGAGGTGTTACCCACACTCTCATACGCACTCATTAGATTCTTGACAATAGATTTTTCACTTGAAGCCTCTGATGTTCTCAACCCAAGAAACTTTATGATAAACCTATACTTTATACTTCACATCATTTCAATGAATAGTTGACATCTTGCAGTCTCATTTAACTTTTCAAAGAACAATCTCTAAATCTTATTAGCATATCTTCTACAAGTGCATTTTGGAATCTTACCTTCCATTGGCTACAAAATATTCTCATCAATATCAATCAAATACTTTGGCTTTCTATGCAAAATTCTAGGTGGTGTTAAGTTAGGTAAATTCATTTCAACATTAGGAATTTCATCAATATTTAAATGAGATGGGTTAGATGGCATACCTTCGATTGAAGATGGAATAGATGACATACCTTAAGGTTGAGGTGGGAATGATGGCGTACCTCCTTCATCACATGTGAGTGATGATGTACTCTCAACTTGAGATGTGGTAGATGGTGTCCCTACATGTTGACTTGCGGTAGAGGACGTGTCTCCAACTATGGTATTCAAATCTCTCGTACCACAAAGTTTTTGCATTTGTTCTCTTTGTGCCGCCAACACCATATCTCTTTGTGATGGTTGTGGTTCCTCTTCAATTGGTATGTCTTCATTTATCATGTCCAATTTCCTCTTCTCACGAGGTTCCCTCATAGCCACTGCTTTCTTTGCATTCTTAGCTTCTATCTCTTCCTGTGTTGGTTTAATTCTTGATCGTTTCCTCCGCATGACGGAGAATTTGTCTGTAACATGATAAAGAGACCAATATTAGTTCCTAAGAAATGAATACAAGATAATAGTGGGATTGTATTTTTTTTATGTTGTAAGTATTTATTCTTGTATAGTTTGACATCATGGTATGTTAAGGTTTGTTTATTACACATAATTATTAAAGAGCCCAAGTGTAGAAAATATACATGGCATCATGTGAGATTGTAGGCTGCTTTCTTGATTGGGAATGTGTCTATTTTAAACATGTATGATAAAGCATGATAAAGTAATTCAATCCGAAATAAGGAAAATGTAAAGAACATGCATGTAAAGACTTGACATACCTAAAAAATGAAGATTCGAATGGAGAGAGTACCCAATTATGTAGTGTTTTTTCTTCTTGCATCAAACTCCTCAACAATTTGAGTTTTTCACCACTTGCTTCCTTTTCAATGTTAAATTGAATAACACTCAAATACAATTACTAACAACAATACTATTAACCAATCTATAATGTTAAATTCATAAAATTGAATCACAATTAACATTGCAACACTACAAAAATTGAAACTTGAATAGATATATATCAAACTTGGTGTGAAAACTATGTTATTTCCTCCTTCTCAAGTTGGCAAAGCAGAAAAGGTGGTGGAAAGATCATGCAAAGATGGTACAATGTGTCAAATGTGCATGTGAACTTCCCAACAGCATGAAAGCACTTCTTTTTTGTCGGAGCATGCACAGAATCAGTACGAAAATAGAGCATGTGGGCCTGGATCACGGGGGTCAACACTTTTTTACCGTTTCAATAGCAAGACAAAACGCGAGCGCGTTATAACGCGCTCATGTTTTGTACTGCTATAGATTGATCACATCCTTTGCATTGATCACATCTCTTTCCAAACCTTCCCCTTCAGACTTGAATGACCACAAGGTTTTTGAGGGAGAACTTTTCCTGTTTCCTGTAAGAGCTTGCCAGATGCTCCGCCATATGATAGGCATAACAATGAAGGGGCAAGCCCTCATAGTCAAGTTCTTGATAGAAAATGCCCATCGAGGAAGAAAGACAGATCTTCTTTGGAAGCAGAAGTTCTAGTTTGTGACAAATCCTTATCCAAGCATAAATAGCAGGGGTTCTATTAAGCGATTTACAATCCACTTCCACAAAGTCTCCTAAAGACTTCCTGATTGATTCCAAAACATCCACACCCCAAAACTGGAGAGGCAATCAATAAATCAAACCCATAAATCTACATTTGATGAAAGAAACCCTCAACACTATACCTTAAACCCTAATCCCACAACCCTAAACCTTATCCCTAAACCCTAATCCCTCAACCCTCAACCCTAATCCGTCATCCCTTAACTTTAATCCCTCATCCCTAAACCCTAAATGCTATCCCTATTCCTAAACCCTCAACAAACTTGATACTATACCTTAAACCCTAATCCCTCTACCCTCGACACTCTTATTTAACCCTAATCCCTCGATAATTAACCCTATCCCTCAACCTCAACCCTCAACCCTCAAATCTCAACATTAAACCCTAATTCATCAACCCTACACCCTAATCCCTCAAACCTAAACCCTATCCCTAAACCATCAAACCTCAACACTATACCTTAAACCCTAATCCCTATCCCTCAACCCTTAACCCTTAAAACTTAAACCCTATCCCTACACCCTCAACACTTGACACTATATCTTAAGCCTTAAACCCTCATCCCTAAAGCCTCAACCCTCAATCCTTAAACCTTAAACCCTAAACCCTATCCCTAATCCCTCTACCCTCAACACTCTAACCCTAACCTTGACATTAAACCCTAAACCCTAATCCGTCAACCCTAAACCCTATCCCTAAACCCTCAACCCTCGACACTATACCTTAAACCCTAATCCCTCAGCCCTCAACCCTAAACCTTATCCCTAAACCCTAATCCCTCAACCCTCAACCCTAATCCGTCATCCCTCAACTCTAATCCCTCATCCCTAAACCTTAAATGCTATCCATATTCCTAAACCCTCAACAGACTTGATACTATACCTTAAACCCTAATCCCTTATCCCTAAACCCTCCAACCCTATCCCTAATCCTTATACCCTCCACACTCTACTTTAACCCTAATCCCTCGACCCTCAACCCTATCCTTAAACCCTTGACCCTCGAACCTCAACCCTCAACCCTCAACGTCAAACCCTAATCCCTCAACCCTTAACTCTGATCCCTTGACCCTCAACCCTATCCCTAAACCCTAAACCCTAAACCCTCAACCCTCAACGTCAAATCCTAATTCCTCAACCCTTCACTCTAATCCCTCAACCCTAAACCCGATCCCTAAACCCTCAACCCTCGACACTATACCTTAAACCCTAATCCCTCAGCCCTCAACCCTAAACCTTATCCCTAAACTCTAATCCCTCATCCCTAAACCCTAAATGCTATCCCTATTCCTAAACCCTCAACAGACTCAATACTATACCTTAAACCCTAATCCCTTATCCCTAAACCCTCCAACCCTATCCCTAATCCTTATACCCTCCACACTCTACTTTAACCCTAATCCCTAGACCCTCAACCCTATCCCTAAACCCTTGACCCTCGAACCTTAACCCTCAACCCTCAACGTCAAACCCTAATCCCTTAACCCTTAACTCTGATCCCTCGACCCTAAACCCTAAACCCTCAACCCTCAACATCAAATCCTAATTCCTCAACCCTTCACTCTAATCCCTCAAACCTAAACCTAATCCCTAAACCCTCAACCCTCGACACTATACCTTAAACCCTAATCCCTCAGCCCTCAACCCTAAACCTTATCCCTAAACCCTCAACCCTCAACCCTAATCCGTCATCCCTCAACTCTAATGCCTCATCCCTAAACCCTAAATGCTATCCCTATTCCTAAACCCTCAACATACTCGATACTATACCTTAAACCCTAATCCCTTATCCCTAAACCCTCCAACCCTATCCCTAATCCTTATACCCTCCACACTCTACTTTAACCCTAATCCCTCGACCCTCAACCCTATCCCTAAACCCTTGACCCTCAAACCTCAACCCTCAACCCTCAATGTCAAACCCTAATCCCTTAACCCTTAACTCTGATCCCTCGACCCTCAACCCTATCCCTAAACCCTAAGCCCTCAACCCTCAACGTCAAATCCTAATCCCTCAACCCTTCACTCTAATCCCTCAACCCTAAACCCAATCCCTAAACCCTCAACCCTCGACACTATACCTTAAACCCTAATCCCTCAACCCTAATCCGTCATCCCTCAACTCTAATCCCTCATCCCTAAACCCTAAATGCTATCCCTATTCCTAAACCCTCAACAGACTCGATACTATACCTTAAACCCTAATCCCTTATCCCTAAACCCTCCAACCCTGTCCCTAATCCTTATACTCTCCACACTCTACTTTAACCCTAATCCCTCGACCCTCAACCCTATCCCTAAACCCTTGACCCTCGAACCTCAACCCTCAACCCTCAACGCCAAACCCTAATCCCTCAACCCTTAACTTTGATCCCTCGACCCTCAACCCTATCCCTAAACCCTAAACCCTAAAGCCTCAACCCTCAACGTCAAATCCTAATCCCTCAACCCTTCACTCTAATCCCTCAACCCTAAACCTGATCCCTAAACCCTCGACACTATACCTTAAACCCTAAACCCTAATCCCTCAACCCTAAACCTTATCCCTAAACCCTAATCCCTCAACCCTCAACCCTAATCCGTCATCCCTCAACTCTAATCCCTCATCCCTAAACCCTAAATGCTATCCCTATTCCTAAACCCTCAATAGACTTGATACTATACCTTAAACCCTAATCCCTCTACCCTCGACACTCTTATTTAACCCTAATCCCTTGACCATTAACCCTATCCCTCAACCTCAACCCTCAACCCTCAACTCTCAACATTAAACCCTTAACTCTAATCCCTCGACCCTCAACCCTATTCCTAAACCCTAAACCCTAAACCCTCAACCCTCAACATCAAATCCTAATCCCTCAACCCTTCACTCTAATCCCTCAACCCTAAACCCTATCCCTAAACCCTCAACACTATACCTTAAACCCTAATCCTCAACCCTAACCCTAAACCTTATCCCTAAACCCTAATCCCTTAACCCTAATCTGTCATCCGTCATTCCTCAACTCTAATCCCTCATCCCTAAACTCTAAATGCTATCCCTATTCCTATACCCTCAATAGGCTTGATACCATACGTTAAACCCTAATCCCTTATCCCTAAACCCTCCAACCCTATCCCTTAACCCTAATCCCTTGACCCTCAACCCTATCCTGAAACCCTTAACCCTCAAACCTCAATGTACTCAACCCTCAACGTTAAACTCTAATCCCTTAACCCTTAACTCTGATCCCTCGACCCTTAACCCTTAAAACTTGAACCCTAAAACCTATCCCTACATGCTCAACACTCGACACTATATCTTAAACCCTAATCCCTTAACCCTCATCCCTAAAGCCTCAACCCTAAATCATTAAACCTTCAACCCTAAACCCTATCCCTAATCCCTCTACCCTCGACACTCTACCTTAAACCTAATCCCTTGACCCTTAACCCTAAACGCTATCCCTAAAGCCTCAACCCTAAACCCTAATCCGTAATCCCTCTACCCTCAATACTCTACCTTAAACCTAATCCCTCAACCCTTAACCCTAAATGCTATCCCTAAAGCCTCAACCCTAAACCCTAATCCCTCAAGGTCCTAAACTCTAATCCCTTATCTCTAAACTCTAAATCCTATCCCTAAACGCTCAACCCTCAACCTTAAACCTTAATCACTCAATCCTTATCCACCCCTCTCCTCCCCTATCTGGTTCACTCCCATCTCTACCCTCCTCTACCCTCGACACTATACATTCATATATATAGGCATAGATAAATAGATACCTACATACATACATATAGGCATACATACATATATACATATTAGCATACATAGATACATACATACATACATATAGGCATACATACATACATACATGATTAATAGCCTTGAACATAAAAAATTTAAGGGGAACATAATGCGAGCACGTTATAACGCGCTTGCGTTATGTCAAACATGACAAACAACAAACTTGCGAAAAGGAAAAATGCAAAGCAAACCATAACGCGAGCGTGTTATGTCTTGCTTTGGGAATCCCAAGCCTTGGGCTTGGGATTTGCTTTAGATTTCCAATCCAAAGGCTTGGAGTGCCTTTGGAACAGTCACAGACATGTTTTTCTAGATTCTTCAAGATTTCACATAATTTCGTTCGTGCTAACCCTCAGATTTGCACATGTTTCAACATCGAACAAATCGAACACTTGGGTAATGTTAGGCTTTCTCTTAGCTATTTGACGATGTGATTTTTTTCACATTTTAACAATGTTAAGCCTTTCATCTTTAATTTCTTTTGTTTGTGTGTTCGTTTTTGGGCAAAAACCACTATTTAGTCTTTTTTCATTGTAAATTAACTATTCATTGAAATTTCAAAAAAATTACATATTTAGAAACTAGACTCCATTCTACAAATATTAAAAAAAGAAAAAAATGATTTTCAAATAGTTTTCAAAATTTATAGGGGTAGCACGGCCAAAATTCTATTTTTTAGGATGTGTCCACTTTGAAAATTACTAAAAAATCAAATATTCATCAAAAAATTATCAGAAAAATCAGGCATAAACTACATGCTATTAGCTAATTTCTCACTGAAGCAATTTTAAAAATACCAAAAAAAGCTGACCTTTTGAGGGAGCCACAAAACATGCTATGTTATGTTTTTTTGACAGAAACAACACCAATTTCTGTGTCTCCCTCTTTTGAACCCCTTAATCTATGCCATTTAAAAAAAAATAGTAGTTTAGAAAGTAGACTCGGAGCACTACGAACATTGTTTTGGTTGCATCTCCAAATTTTGAGTGTAACTATGCTCAATTTCTCATCCAAGGCCAGTATTTCCTGATTTCAGAAAAAAAGTGGCCACTTAAGACCCCTTTTTGGCCCCCCATCTTCTTGCACTTACCCAGTATGTGGTCAATAATTACTACTCTCATAACAATGACTAATAATAAAAAAGGAATTCATAAATATATAATTATAACATCTCAAGTGCAAAGGTGGTTCTTAAATAACCCATACGTAACTTAAAGCATAAAGTGATAATAATAATCCTAGGTCCACTTATAACTTTGATCAATATTTTAAAATATAATAAGTTGTAAGACTTACGTAAAATGTGATAGGGTCAAGATTTTCTCCCCTTCACAATCACACTCTAATCAAGTTGATTTGACTTGCCAAGAACGTACACCCGACATTACATGACCATAGTTTGACCACCTATAATTTAATGATGCAAATGCAACTATTTGCGACGTGGTCGACATAAGATCATGTTAGTCGTAAACGACTAACGTTCTATTCTGACAACGTCGTTTTCACAATAGACAAGGTCGACACAAACAACTAAGCCAGAAAGGAATCTAAAGACATTTACAACTAGTCGAAAGAACCTAGAGTTTTAGCTATCAAAATGTGACTTACCTCAACCAACTCAGAGTTCACCATTTGTTAAACACTCTACTCAGTTGGCAAATGAACATTTGTAACCCAAGGTCTATTCTCCTCTCCTCAGAAGATACTCTTTCTCTTTTCTCAGAGAGTATTCAACAACCTGCAATCCTGTATAAAACTTGCAAATAACAAATTATGATCAGTGCATCATTAGTCCTCCATAAATCTCATAAAACCAAATTCACATAATACAAAATATTTAATCAAAACAACATTTGCATTGCCTTTAATTACATAACTGATATACAATAGAATCTATATTTTCCATGACATTAATCCCAACATCAAATATTTATCAAATAGATTTACCTATATCCATGTAAAGGTAAAAAGTAAAATCAAGCCAAAATTGGGGATGTAACAAAACATGTGCTATATTTATCAAGAATGTTACCTTGGAATAAGGTTTTTTTCAACACCTCAAGGTCCTATATGCAATAGGTGTCGATAATTGATTTTCAACATTAGATAAAATAGATCTTGGCCCACAACCACAAGAGCTTGCAAACTTGACATGGGTAGAAGAAATGTTGATAGCACGTGTCAATCCAATTCTACAAGTGACATGTTACATCCCCTTTTTGGATTCAATATTACTATTTACTTTTTCTTAAATAATACAACCATGTGGATATGTTTTAACATCATAGAAAATGATGATATGTTTAGAAAAGGTTAATTTTATGAAATCACAGATTTTTACTTGATTATGATCAATATGATGTTATGAATTAAAATGTCTTTTCGATATGAAAAATGAAATGATTTGATGTAAATGTGTTTTGATCATAACATTGGTACTCTGACCACAAATTGTATGTGAGATTGTCAATGACAGGAATAGATGAAACATGTTCGCCAAGAAGAAAGAAGAGAAAGTATCTTTGAGAAAGAGAGAATAGACTCTGGAATAACCCATGGGTGCTTGCCACTGAAAATGAATATCAGGTAGATAAACCTAGTAGCCTTGAGTTAAGCTTTGATTTTAGGCTAAGTCAATTTTAGACGAGATGTCAAGGTTTGCAAGAATAGGACTTTCTTCTTTCCGTAGTTGTCATTTTGAGTATGGGAAATCGACATCTGTGTCATAATACTCGGTATCATGTCGTCAAATATGGACGACCGATATATTGTTATATATATATAAATGTATACACTTGAGAATGAGTTGTAAGTCGTGTCTTGTTTAGTGGTTTGGTGCAAAAGTTGAAAGTTGTGTGTAAGTCGACCCCAAACCTTGTTTTGCATTTACGCTCAATTCGTCGTTATCGTCGTAAAGCTCTACGAGCGTATGATGTAAACGTCTACTTGTAAAATTCGTCAGAAGTTGAATTGTTTCTATTATGGGCTATTATCGTATAATAAAAGGTTTAAATAATGTTTTAAATCTTGACACCGTTGGGTGTAATACCTTTGGTCGTATTGTATTGGAATATACAAAATTATATTAGTTATATTTAAATAGTCTTTTTGGGGCAATTCCTTTATCCTTTGGTGATGTTGGTAATCAGGCAGTAGCTTGAAAGGGGCTCACTCAAGTCTTTATTTATGATGTCTTTTATTTCGAAACAATCTATTTACCCTTGAGCTTTAAACTTTACGAATGGTTGTTGGCTTAGCCATTATTCTCAAGTTTTGCATTTGATCTACACTCATAATCGGTTATGAGTAGTGCGACAGCTTGTTCAAACTATCAACCACCACCTTGCGTAGAGTTGAGCTCCACTTTGCAGAGTAATCGCGAATTGAGTGGGAAAACCAAACCATTTTCTGGTAGTGGTTGCAAAAGGAGGAGATGGTTAAGCATGCAGGGTAGTTACCCATTTTGTTAGGCGTGGTCTTGTGAGTGGGAAGTTTAGTTTTCCTTCGCAGGGAGAATGGGATATAGAGGAAGTAGGAGTCAGTTTTGGAGGGAGAACGCAGAGAGGAAGTAGAGAGGAGGCCGAGCAGGAAGTGAATGTGAGTGGCTAAGACAAGAACGAGCTCTTGGACCAACTTTGAAGCAGTCACTGAAGATTTTCTTCATGTTTTATTTCATTCCTCCTCTACAGTGTCATGGATAAACAGGAATGTTTATTTAGGACTGGCACCAGTTTGTTATACAAAGGAATTCAGAATTATCTTGATGATGTAATACATGGATTGTTTGTCAACTTTAAAACTTGTATGTTGTCATTTCTTTCTAAATGGAAACAATGCTATTTGCTCTTGAATCACACCGCAGTCTTTAAACTCACAGTTAAAACACATTTGTTTCTCAAAAGCATTATTGATGGTCGGTTAAAACTGTGTCGTTGTATTGTTTAGCTTCTGAAACATATGGATATGTGGAGAGCACTTAAGTAGACTATGTTTTGGTTGAAGAACTAGCTTTTAAGTCATTCCAAAACCACAGTGGTCTAACCTAAGTCGATGTAGGAAGTGTCCTTAGCTGGCCTGCCGACTAGTTATGGTTGGCCTTGTCATATTTAAAAACAACTTGTTTCTTAAAAGACTTGAAAATGTGTTAACCGTCAGCAAATGAGAAAACATTAGTGTGGAATGTATGTCAATGTGTGTAAGACTACTCAACCTCTCACAACTTATGAATCTTTAGTTGGTTAGTCGACCATAGAGAGCATTCTATACTTGCTGCGAATGATAACTAGTTAAAGACCATTTAATTATTATATATAGCTCTTTTCACTTTAAATTATTCAAACTGCTTTGTCTTTGAAGGAGGATATAGAGTTAAGGAAGAGATAGAGTTAAGAAGGATATAGAGTTACTATTGGTCTAAATTGTCAAACATGTTTAGGGCCGACACAATGAGTTTATAGTTATATAAACTTGCATGCATTTTCCTTGCAAATAGAAACAACATGAAAGGATTTCTAAATGCTTAGTTTGACAAAAGATTAAGCTATGTCAAAAATTCGATAGGTCGATGAAGATTCTTAAGAGTATTTAATTTTAACTCAGGGTCTTCGAGTATATGAATTCTATAAATTGGTTTATTGCGAAACCCTTCCGAAACAACATAGTTAAGTTTAGTGTCCACTCTTGAGTGGATAATTTAAAGCATTGGGCTAACTTAGAGATCAACTGATTAACTTATAGCATTATCCAATTGATCGGTAAGCTAGGAACCCATTCTTTTAACATATGGACAGAAATGTCTCCATGAGCTAAGAAGAGGGAAGTAAACCTCACTGCCATGCGTTAATGCATGATGAGTTTGGAACACCTAGAGGTTATTGAGGTCGTTATATTAAACTTATTCATAGGTAACTATAGGATTGCAATTAATTCGAGTTGAGTTGAGGTGGGTGAACTTATTACTTGCATTGATACAACGCTAATTATATTCAAATCCTTTGGCCAAGGTAATGCATGTGCCTCAAGTGCATTGATAGTTCACTGTGACTGGATGGTGTAGCTTGTGGAGTGGTCATGCTTGACTAGAGGGTATCTAGGGGATTGCATGATAACAAGTTACGTAGGTCACAACACCAGTACTCAGATGGCAAACACCATTGGTTATCCTAAGTCTATCCTCTTTGAGTAGGGTAGGGCCACTTCCGGATAGGAAGGAGTGTAGGAGACCGACGGTTTGTGGTTGGAGGTTAAGCTCCTTGAAGATACTTTCTCTTCTAAAATCTTGAGGATTGCTGAGACTTGAATTTGGATGGTCAACAATCGAGATGCAGTGACTTTGGTAAGCTTCTATTTTGAAAATGTTCTAAGTAACTTTTATCAACATATTGTTTAATGTTGTAGATGGATATATCCCTTTGTATAATTTATAATTTCATGATTATTGTTAGTTGATGGATGAACTACTTGGTTTTAAAATAAGAAACAAATTATTTTTCTATTTTAAACTTTTTAAAAAAATTATTACCTTTGGTTAAACTTAGTTTTTAGGGTGAAAACAAAACTGGGTGTTACATGACACATGCAACTAGTGGTCAATATAAATACAAGGGACACACAATAAGTTTTCCACAAGATGTAAAAGAAATTTCAAAGGTTTTCCCACATGGAATAAAAGATTTTTCAATCATTATTGTTCAATCCAGAGGGATCAATGTGGCATAAATTACAACTTTATAGTTAATAGAGAGTGAGTATATAAGGCACTCAAATACAAAATTGAACATGACAAGTTCTACTCTGATGTTCAAATTGATGAAAATGCTCTTATTGGTCTCTCACCATACTCAGATCAAAATGTCTTTGACCAACTAAATTCAGTGCATATGGAGTTTGATTATGATGCAAATGAAGTTATATTTGTGGGCCCATTAATGGAGATGGATGAAGGAAATATCATTGATCACACAACATCAATGGCTTCCAGACCACCTAACGTTTGAAGAGAGATGGAATTAATCCATGCATGGGTGAATAACCTTGATGCAGATCCAGGAGCATTGATGGTTGGCCAACAATTGGTTCATCTCCTATCAATGAATATGTGATATTAGGCTTACTTGATATGGCATTTCCAACATTATTTCCTGATGGTAGATGTCATTGGCTAGAACCACGCATCAGACGAGTACATCTGCATGAATTTATCAAACATCTATTTTGGTATAGGGATCACCATTTTGGTCGACCCCAATGATTTAGATATTATGTGATGAACAAGATCATGAGACATGAACAAAATCCATCTGTAGTGTTTGTCAGAAGAAATCTTCAAGATATGCCAATCACCATCAACGACCTACGTGAAGATATGGAAAATGTGTCCCACTCCTATCTAGTTGATCGCTTGATGAGGTTTGTAACAACCTTAAGAGGTACAATGTCATATTGGGATAAATGTCGTGCATAGTTAACTAGCATGCTTCATCAAATTAGTTCACCGACAATATTCTTCACCTTTAAGTGCAGCAGATATGTATTGGCCTGATTTGCATGCACTCATGCTTGGAACACCACCAATTGATGCATGAGAAGCCCAAAAATGGAGAAAACAAAATGTTATTGATTATCCTCATATAATTGCACACTGCATGCACCTGTGACATACAATTTTTAGAAAACAAATTCTAGAAAAAGGAATAAAAGTATAAGATTACTGGTCTTCTTCTTATTTTAGTCCCACATCGACTGGCTTATGCAAATGCAGGGAACATATGTATTCTTTTTTAAAATATATTAAAACATATAGTTATTTCCAAATTTCAAGATTCTATTATATTTTTTAAATATAGGTATGCTAGTATGTATGTATATATTTGATAGCCTTGATTTGCAAGACACATAACATTCTAATGGAATTTTTTTATAAAATTTCTTCCATTTCAAATTATATTTTACTCATATTTCCTACTTGTTAAGATTTTTTAAATTATATGTATTTAAAATATAATACAATTCTTTTATATAACACTTTGACAATATACTTGAAAAAATAAATGAATTAAATCCTAATTAAATTGATTAAATAAAATAAAACACTTATTAATAAAGGTCGGGTGGATGAAATCAAAGGTTGAAAATTGGCACCTTTTCATGTTTGTAATTATAACTTTAGTTTTAAAATATAACCGTTAATTTTAATAGAGTTATAAATGTGTATTCTTTTTAAAAATATATTAAAACATATATCGAAATTATTAAAATAAAAGTGTATGCTTTTAAACTATATGGGCCATGAACGGTAATGGTGGAAAATGATATCACAAAAAAATATCGGTTTAGTAAGATTGGTAATCTTCAAATTTGAATCCTGAGTCAAATGTCTTGCAATATTGCATACCTTATAATTATTATTTATCATCGTACGATTTAGGCACGTGCACAGTGGAACCCAAGGGGGAGTAGTTACACTTTACTTGGTTAAGGTGGCACTTTGTTGACATTCAATACATCATAATTGTTAAAGCAAACGGAGACCTCGTTGATGTTTGGAAGGTAGAAAAAAATTTCAAATAAAAGTTGGTAGTTATTTAAAGTGTCTTTTTTATGTACATTTTATAATGTGTGACCTCGTTTATGTCTTTTCTTGTTTGTTTGATAAGGTTTTAGACATTTTGTTTTGACCGTCTTTTGACGTTTGATTGTGTGGGTGTGACTTTTTACCCACTCTACTTAAATATCATCCACTTCAATGGTCAAACAGTCAATATTAATTTTACACCTCATTCACAATAAAAAAGTGGTAAATATTTGTCTTATTTTAATTGGCCAAAATTGACCTTTGACTGTTGAAGTGGATGATATTTAAGAATAGCCCTTTTTACTACCCTTTCATTTTTTTGAATATGTACTATTTATTGCTTTAATATAGGATATTCATAAAAAAAAAAGTGCTAAAATAAATTTGGGAATTAGATAAATAAAATAATAATATTTAATTGAAAATATGATGTAGACATGTTGTGATAGATGGTTATAAGTGACTCATTAATATGTAGAAAATGAGAAATAACTAGACAAACATCGTGGGATCTAAATTGTTTATTACAGTGGATCAATTCCACAACTATAGAATTGAATATACAAGTGCATATTTGACATGTGCAACTGTTGATCTAGCCTTCCTCCATGAATCTAGTCTATGTACATTTTCTAATGTGGGACCTAAATTTGAATTTGAAATCTAGAAGTTTTGGGTTCATTTCTATAAATCATGCAACCAACCTAAGTCACTTACACAAATCATGGATCTAAACCTAGGTGACAAATGGATAAAAGTTTAGGATCCACACTAGTCCTTCAAATTGAATACAAATGGAATTTGGAAAGGTTTTGGTTATGTGCTAGTAAAAATTGTGCCACTTGTACATTTGTCACTACATAAGGAAAAAATAGGTCAAAGTGAACCTAATATGAAGTGGAAAAGTACAAGATATAATAGATTTTGTCCCCACTTTGGCTTGCATGCAAACTATTATGAGGATACTATACACTCCAAATATGACTAACCACTATTGTGTTTTAATCACAAATGGGCATGCATATGTGTTGCAAACATTCGATTGAACAAAGTGTGGTCTTCTTGTAAAACATTCTTAAAGAAGGTGTTTAAACAAAAGGTTTCTACCTCAAAAATAGCTTCAAGATGAGCTAATTTGATGGCTAACAAGAAATTGCTTTATTGTTCAATTGTTTCTAATGCTTCCTCTTGTTCAAAAATCTCTATAGCTATATAAGTTAGCAACAATTCTCTTAGCTCACTAAAAGTGACCTCAATCCAATCTTCCTACACCTCTAGACAAATAGACTTGAAATGTTGTAGGTATTTACCTAGCAAATTGGTCTATTCATTTGATTGCTTAGTTTTTGAATGTTTAATGACTTGTTGAAATGCTTTGCTTGAATGTTTGATTTGTTTATTTTGGAAACATGTGTTGTAAGTATTTACCTAGCAAATTGGTCTATTCATTTGATTGCTTAGTTTTTGAATGTTTAATGACTTGTTGAAATGCTCTGCTTGAATGTTTGATTTGTTTATTTTGGAAACATGTGTTGTAAGTATTTACCTAGCAAATTGGTCTATTCATTTGATTGCTTAGTTTTTGAATGTTTAATGACTTGTTGAAATGCTCTGCTTGAATGTTTGATTTGTTTATTTTGGAAACATGTGTTGTAAGTATTTACCTAGCAAATTGGTCTATTCATTTGATTGCTTAGTTTTTGAATGTTTAATGACTTGTTGAAATGCTCTGCTTGAATGTTTGATTTGTTTATTTTGGAAACATGTGTTGTAAGTATTTACCTAGCAAATTGGTCTATTCATTTGATTGCTTAGTTTTTGAATGTTTAATGACTTGTTGAAATGCTCTGCTTGAATGTTTGATTTGTTTATTTTGGAAACATGTGTTGTAAGTATTTACCTAACAAATTGGTCTATTCATTTAATTGCTTAGTTTTTGAATGTTTAATGACTTTTTGAAATGCTCTGCGTGAATGTTTGATTTGTTTATTTTGGAAACATGTGTTTGAATGGTTTCTTGTTCAAGACAAAATTTAGAACCTTTGGCTCAAATTGAAAAAGACCTAACTGTTTTTGCTTTTCCTTGTTAATTTGAATATTTTTGTTCTTTTTGGATGTATAATGAAAAGATATGAAATCTTAAGACCTGTCTCTATCCAGCACGCTATAATTAGTATCAAAAACCATTATTCATTAAAATTAAAATTTAAAACAGCGTCCTGGATAGACACAGGTCCCCATTACAGCACAATGATAACACAGAAAATAGATCGCACCTTTCCCGTACAAATAAAAAACCAGGCACAGAGATACATAGAGGATATTTATAATGCGCTACAGTAAATAAATTAGTTTTGACAGAAGAGCATGTTTGTTAAGCAGGCAGCGGCACCCAGATAAGATCGTTCTCGAAAATCCAATGGCAGACCTCGATCTCCCCTGGCTGATGTCCCAACGCCATGAATGCCGCATGCTTTGTACTCCACTGCGTCGTGTCCAAATGGCAGATGGCAACTCCCTCGTTTATCTTCTTCTTCTCCTTCATTGACAACAATGCCGCTTGAAAAACTTTAACCTTGGGCACCGAATGGCAGTAATAGACCAGAAATGGAAACAGACTCTGATGGCACGACACCGATCTGGTCACCTTCCCTCCGTCTTTGCTCCTCACGACGCCCACGGAAACGTTCTGTCCAGACCCCGCCGTGCTTTCTGTGGTGAGAATCTCCACCTTTGACCCCAACACCGACACTGCAAACTCCGCCATGCCTTCTATTGATCTGACACATTTCTTTATTTCGCCCTTCACCGCCGCCCTTTCGCATTCTCGCAGCGTCCGCTCCATGATCCCCGACATTGTCGAGTTCTCTGGAATGTGAAACGTCTTCATCAGCTCCGGCAGAGTCTTAGTAGCAAAGGGCAGATTATTTGCCAAAGAGGCGGGAAGGAACGATCTTTTGGGCAAGTAATCCTTGATGTCGGGCATGGGGAGAGTTTTGCCCTGCACCAACAGATTCTCCCTGAAGAACTTTCCGGCCTCCACGCCCCTCTCTTTGGAAGGGACCGTCTTGTTGTAATCTGAAAAGGTCACGCCGGACTTGGCATAGTCTTTGAAAGTGAAGTTGAGGCCGTAGGAATTGAAGCCCACACTGGGGCTGTTGGAACCCTTGGCGTACAGAGTGAATTCGCTAGAGGAGTCCTTCCAGATATTCTTGCCGTAATTGGTGAAGGTAATCCCCGGACCATTAGCATCCTTTCCGTAGGATTTGAAGACAGCCTGCTGCGTACTTGAACGGGAAGCGTAGCTTGTAAAGCTCTCGTCGCCCCCGTTTGCATTCGCCGCATAATTCTGGAACTCGTTACTCACAGCGTTGCCGTCTTCAGCGTAGCTGGTGAACCCTCCGGTGGCGGCGTTGCCCTTCTGGTCGTAGGCCTTGAAGGCGTTGGTGATGATATTGGATCCCGTGGCATAGCTGGTAAAGCCCGTCAGAGCGCCGTTGGCGTCCTTCCCGTAGGTAGTAAATGCGTTGTGAATCACGTTGGAATTGTCGGCGTAGCTCTTGAAATCCTGGATGCCGCCGTTGCTCGCAGTGCCGTAGTTTTTGAAGTGATGATTGGGAATGTTGGTCTGAAAGCCGTAGGAAGAGAAATCGCCGATGCCGCCTCTGGATCCACTTCGGTAAGTAGCAAAACCCTCATCTTCCACATTGGAATCGGGAGCGTAGTTTCTGAAGTCTTGCACCCCACTGTCAGAATCACGGCCGTAGCCTTTGAAGCCGTCCGCAACAACGTTGCCGTCCTCAGAGTAATTTTTGAAAGAATTGTCGTCGGCCTTGTACTGCTGGAACTCCTTTCCCTTATAGCTTTCGAAATCCGAAGGCCCTGCCACGGCTTTTCCGTTTCGCACCGCTGTGCGAGTACAGAGAAGCTCCGCTTCAGTGCAGAAGAACGCGATATGGTCGGACAGGGTTTGGTTTTTCAAATAGAGAGAAAAGAGAGCAACAGAAGTAGCGTTGAGGGGCGAGGCCTTTTCCAGCAAGAAAGCAGGAAGCCCAACACCGGGCAATGCGCGTCGCCAAAAGCGCAACAGAGAAGCCTTTGCTGCGAACGGCTGACCTCCTCCGCCCTCACACTTCGACAACTGCACAAGCCATCAAAACTATCAGTATAAACACTATACAAGCAATCAAAAAACAATCTTGCGTGGGAACACTAAACTTACAACTAGCATCGATACGACAAGAACCAGCAAGATGGCGCAGCGTGCCATCTTCTATATAATAAGCCGCTGACGCTTACGACTCTTACCACAATCCCCGTCTCAGTACATTCAAGGGCGGTCAAGCCATTAATAACTTCCGAGTTCAGCAGTTTTGAGAGTCTCTGTGTATTACAGATAGTCGCACGCTCCCAATCAAGGAGACAAATTGAAATCGTGCAAATTATAAAGATAATAATTACATCAGCGGCTGCGCGTCTTCCGCCCGGAGTTACAGCCAAGAAAAGTAAATCGGCAACTCGGACATGTAATCTAATCATCAGTATTTAGCTTCCTGCATACACATTGCTTATGAATGTGCAGCGGTATGTGTGCCGAAATTTAACGTTGGTCAGGTGTTAAAGGGTAAAGAAATAGTTTGTTGGAGAAATTTGGTCGTGGTGTTTTTCCCCTAGAAGTTCCGACATGCCACTGGAATCCGAGCGGATCACAGTGTGGGCTCCCTTTTCCAACACACAGCTAGCAGACTGTAGCATCAGCAAGACCACTAGTAGAATCCAAGGACTCTCAAACTTGATCTTAGCACGCACTTTTTCTTTATTCGATGAAGAGGAATAACTCTTTTCGCAGAACAAGTCGGTCGAAGAGTCGGGCTATTCTAAAACATTGGAAACTCTTTCCACGAAAAGGAAATTGTTCCAGTTAATTTTATACGATGCTATTAAATTCAGATATTCTTAAACATCCATTTTAACAGTCAATTTCAGCCAATAAAATAGGACAAATATTTACCAGTTTTTATTGTAAATAAAGTATAAAATTGTTATTGACTGTTAATCATTGAAATGATGATATGTAAGTAGAGTGATTATGTTATTTGATTTTCTCCTTTTTCATTATGGTTTTAATATATACAGCACTGACTAATATATATATATTTTAATGGATAAACTATGTATATATTTGTACGGCACATTTCAGAGTGGTTGGTCGAAAGGAAATACGTCGAAACATTTATTAGATTTTGTCAGACAGGTTCATTGCTGCAAAGATACAACTCATGGGCTGTTTACGGCTGGGCATATTTGACAGCCTTGATTTGCAAGCAGTACGTCACTAATTAGACTGGAACAGGTAACATTCTAATAGAAAATAAAAATAAAATAATTTTTAAATAGTTTTAAAATAAATAATATAAAACAACTTTTAAAGTAAACAAAATTAAATAATTATTAAATAGTTTTGAAGTTAAGTAAAATAACTAAAAAAAATAAAATTAAAAAAATTTAGTAAATAAAATAATTCTTCATAAATAAAATAATTTTTAAATAAAAAATAATAATTTTTAAAATTAAAATGAAGTAAACAATATAAATAAAATAGTTCTAAATTCATATTTCTTACTTTTCAACATTTTTTAAATTATATGTATTTAAGATATAATACAGTTCTTTTATATAATGCTTTGACAATAGACTTGAAAACATAAATGAATTAAATCCTCATTAAATTGATTAAATAAAATAAAACACTTATTAATAAAGGTGGGGCAGATGAAATCAAGGTTGAAAATGGGCACTTTTTCATGTTTTTAATTATATCTTTAGTTTATACCATTAATTTATAATACAGCTATAAATGTGTATTCTTTTTAAAAATATATTAAAACATATATCGAAATTATTTAAATAAATGTGTATGCTTTTAAAATGTATAGAACTGTATGGGCCATGAACGGTAATGATGGAAAATAATATCACAAAAAAGTATTGGTTTGGTAAGATTGGTAATCTTCAAATTTGAATCCTAGTCAAATGTCTTGACAATATTGCATACCTTATAATTATTATTTATCAACGTACGATTTTGGCACGTGCACAGTAGAACCCAAGGGGGAGTAGTTACACTTCACTTGGTTAAGGTGGCACTTTGTTGACATTCAATACATCATAATTGTCAAAGCAAAAGCGGACCTCGTTGATGTTTGGAAGGAAGAATAAAATTTCAAAGTAAATATTTGAGTTGGTAGTTATTTAAAGTGTTTTTTAATGTACATTTCATAATGTGGGACCTCGTTTATGTTTTTTCATATTTGTTTGATAAGGTTTTAGATATTTTGTTTTGATTGTCTTCCTAGGCTTGACTTCGTGGGTGTGACTTTTTATCACCCTTCCTTTTTTTTGAATATGTACTATTTATTGTTTTAATATAGGATATTCATCACACAAAAAAAAGTGTTAAAATATATTTGGGAATTTGATAAATAAAATAATAATATTTAATTGAAAATATGATGTAGATATATTGTGATAGATGGTTATAAGTAACTCATTAATATGTAGAAAATGAGAAATAATTAGACAAACATCGTGGGATCTAAATTGTCTATTATTGTGGATCAATTCCACAACTATAGAATTGGTCATACAAGTGCACATTTAACATGTACAACTGTTGATCTAACCTTCCTCCATGAATCTAATCTATGTACATTTTCTAATGTGGGACCTAAATTTGAAAATTTGAAAACTAGAAGTTTTGGGTTCATTTCTATAAAGCATGCAACCAACCTAAGTCACTTACACAAATCAGGGTTCTAAACCTAGATGACAAATGGATAAATTTTAGGATCCACACTAGTCCTTTGAATTGAATACAAATGGAATTTGGAATGGTTTTGCTTATGTGCCAACTGTTAGTAGAAACTATGTCACTTGTACATTTGTCACTGCATAAGGAAAAAATAGGTCAAAGTGAACCCAATATGAAGTGGAAAAGTGCAAGATATAGTAGATTTTATCCCCACTTTGACTTGCATGCAAACTACTATGAGGATACTATACACTCCAAATATGACTAACCACTATTGTGTGTAAATCACAAATGGGCCCATGCATATGAGAACTTCAAACATTCGATTGATCAAAGTGTGGAATTCTTGCAAAACATTCTCAAGGAAGGTGTTTAAACAAAAGGCTTCTACCTCAAAAATAGCTTTAAGATGAGCTAATTTGATGGCTAGCAAGAAATTGCTTCCTTATTCAGTTGTTTCTAATGCTTCCTCTTGTTCAAAAATCTCTGTAGCTAATAAGTTAGCAACAATTCTCTTAGCTCACTAAAAGTGGCCTCAATCCAATCTTCATTCACCTCTAGACAAATAGGCTTGAAATGTTGTAAGTATTTACCTAGCAAAATTCTTGATAAAGTGGCATTGGTGCTTTGGTCTATTCATTTGATTGCTTAGTTTTTGAATGTTTAATGACTTGTTGAAATGCTTTGCTTGAATGTTTGATTTGTTTATTTTGGAAACATGTGTTTGAATTGTGAGTTTGAATGGTTTCTTGTTCAAGACTAAGTTTGGAACCCTTGGCTCAAATGTAAAAGGACCTAATTTTTTGCTTTTCCTTATTATTTTGAATATTTTTGTTCTTTTTGGATGTATAATGACATTGAAATAAAGATCTTCTAATTAGACTAACATGCATGAAATGGAAGCTAAGAAACTAGATTTTTTTTATGTTTTTTAGGATGTGCATGCATGCAAAGATTTTGTGAAAAATCAATACTGAAAATCAACAAGTAACTATTATTTCCCTTTTAACAATTCAAATGTGATAATATTAAAAAGCAAGAGGAAAAAGTGCATGCATGCAAGTAATACCTAAAAAATTTAACTTCTTCTTTTGTTTCCAAATTTGAAATAATTTCCTATTCAAATGTGAATTATTCTTTGCTAATTTTTGTTGAAAAGCACAAGACAACTGAGAGGGGGTGAATCAGTTGTATCAAAAACTTTAACTTCTTTACACAATATCACTTTCACATTCACTTAATTTAACTCCTTATTCTGTTATGAACATTAAACATGAATAGAAAAATCAAAACATCAACACATCAACACCATACACACATGAACACCATATTTTTACATGGAAAATACTAAACAGGGAAAAATCACGGTGAGTGTTAGCTCACAATAATAATGTAGTAACAATACCGAATAACAAAAGAGGCTCACTGCCCAAATGAAAGGCTCATTGCCAAAGGGGTGGCTCACTACCAGGGTTGGTTCACTGCTGAGGGTTGGATCACTACAAGGATGAACTAATATAGTAGCATCTAAACCATGCCTGAGTTCATTTCTATTGAAGCACAATATCTCCTCTGCTTTGCTCTACTTTTACAATTGACACTTTATCTTCGCATCTTCGCAACTTGTCACATCATTCATGAATTCAGTACATACATTTATACCAATCATCAACCTTGGAATGTACATCAAGGTTGGCATTACAATCTACAACCATTGCAACTATCTCCAAGGTTGGCATACATACAAAAATCAAATTAGGACTAGACCTAAACAAACTTATGGAGTAAATGAATGAAGGAGGCACACTTCACAGCTTAGCTCAGACCCAAATACATCTTCACATGCTACAACATGCTTCCATAATCCATGAATCACCTCCGTAACAAGTGTGACAATCCAGGTCGGCCAAAACTAGTGCAAACATCAAGAATACTTAAATATATGCTTCCAAGAACTTCATTATAGCCTTCGGATCAAGCACACACCTTTAATACATTCTAGAGACATCATATAATCACTTGGGAGTTGACAGATCCAACTACAACATATCTCACTTGAAGACAACAACTATCACTTGAAGATACATCACAGACTGCTTCTCAACAGACACTGTCAAACTCTGCTAATCAGTAACTTACTTTCTGGAGCACCAAATAACAAATCCTTTGGGGTGAAGATAACTAAGGATCTTATAAGCTTAAGTCTAGAACCGTAAGACCAAAATCCAACCTGCAGAGAAATGCGGAGTAAAATACTATCCCCCTTGTCACTGTGCAAACATTGCCAGGCACAATCTTCAAACTGGTGAATAGAATTTTTTCTACATAGTGATCCAGACCACCAAATTCTAGATTTAGCATCTTCAAACACTTCTCTAAATCATATCCAAATCTCATACTCTGGTCTTCAATACAGAGAAAATGCAGAGCAAAATACTTAGACAGTGTTCTTAACTTGACAACTCAATCAATCAACAAACAACAATATTATAAGATACAGTGGCACCAATGACAACACAAACATGTTGACATCAATGACAACACCAGTTAGTACATAGTTGCAACAATTTTAATGTTTATATTTGAATGGAATGGTTATTTTTTATTTTAAAGATTGTTAGTTTGATTGTTGGAGATGTTCTTAGTAATTTTTAGAGTGTAGGAAAAGTAATACTATTGTTTTAATGATATTTTTGCAAGAAAGAAATCTATTTTTCAAATAAAATCATTATATCACTATTCTTAATCTAAACCAGAAGCAGAGTGCTTAAAGTTTAGAGCAAAGAAAATTCCTAATTTATCACTAATCTACTACTCACTCAACAAATCAATCTAACTATCCAATATATCAATAAATTAATCTAAGAAAATTGTAAATGAAATAAAATCTCTCACACTTAGATATGGAAGATCCAATGCATGTAAGATTGATGTTGTGGCAATTTTGTCCTTGGAGAGCCACCTATTCTTCCTTCATTCTTTCTCTCTAATATGGATTCTCCTTTCATGGTAAAAATAAACAGATCAAAACCAATGGAGCTAAAGCAGACACTATGGGTTTGATACTATGACTTTGTTGGAGATAAAAGCTTCAAAGCTATCCAAATAAGAATATTGCTAGTTGTAATTGCTTTGGAGATCCTAGAGGTTATTTGTAATGGTGCATGATCCAAAAACTCAAAAGTATAACATGCAAGGATCTCTAGAAAAACTATTTTTTTAATATGTAGTTATGTAGAATCAAGTTGGGAATCATTGCAAATGCTTTTGTAAAACT
This sequence comes from Cunninghamia lanceolata, assembly GCA_027924645.1. Classification (NCBI taxonomy): domain Eukaryota; kingdom Viridiplantae; phylum Streptophyta; class Pinopsida; order Cupressales; family Cupressaceae; genus Cunninghamia; species Cunninghamia lanceolata. The sequence goes on along the minus strand of BSBN01000281.1, from coordinate 458,980 downwards.
ATATGTAGAGGGAGATTCGCAAAAAGATAGAAAAATCCATCTTTTACTATGTTTGACATAGCTACCTAATGAAGCATTAAAGTTATCAGTGTAGAAAGAAAGAGTCATGCAAAGAAAACATGCAAAAAAATAAAATGAGTGTGTTTGCCACTTTTTCCAACAATTTGTTTGCTATGGTGTTCATGTGCATTCATTAGGGTGCATACATGATCATTTAGGGATAAATTGATAGAAAAGGGGGGAACATGCTACTTAAGATCCAAATACAAAATCTTAGAAAGATAGAAAGGGATGGACACCTAGTAGATGATCAAACAAGCATAAAATGAAGAAAGGAGAGGTACTAGAGGTTGATCCTAGGCACTTCCACCACATTAGAATCAATTAAGAGAGTTTTTATTTTTTGTTTCGTGCCATATAGGTTTGTGCATTGGGTCATCAATTCATCACCAAACTTTTCCATGTATGTTTATCCATTTTTAGGCACTTACATATTTCCCCCTCAAGAAAGGCAATCTAAAAGTCTTGGTAGGTGTCTCTTCTTGATATAAGAACATTCCCGACCTTAGAACTTACTTGAACTTAACTTGGTTGATGTCCTACATCTAGATTTTATAAAAATGACTCAAAGGATCATGTGCAGTATAGAGTTATTGTGTAATAAATTTTATAATGAAAACATAAATGAGTTCACTTTCCATCCATGTGGGGTTAGAGAGATACTACCTACATGCAAGCTCTTCGTAATTATTCACTACTTGTAAAACATATAATAAGCACAACTCAAGTGCATTCTAAATAAATGATCGACTCAAAGCTTCTAGAGGGCATAGACAAGAGGACATACCATTACAGTAGGGGTGTGGAATAGACTTGAGTGGATTTGACTGGATGACCTACAAGATAAATGATGCATCTTAAAGCAATAAACTAAGCCTATAAACTAGAACTTAGGAATTTTGGAAGTTCATGTGTTTTCTAGTGATTTGAGAATTTAGAGCTCTGGGTTGATGACGATAAAATTGAATTAGGAAGTAGTCAACAAAGAGCTTATGTGATAGTGATCAAGGATATGCCAACAAATTATGTTAGGTGATCTCATAAGTGCATATTTTGAGGAAAACCCTTTATGCCCTAGTTTTACTTTTTTAGATAATTTATAGGTTTTAGTTGGTCAAATTTAGATAATTTATAGTTTTTAGTTGGTCAAATTTAGGTATATAATATAGAATTAGGTATGTGTTTACATTTTTCTATTCACTTAGAGTTTTCCTCTTTTTGGTTAAGTTGAAATTTTGGTGGGCCAACATATGTGTTTGCCTATTTTGGGTGCATTCACCACTTTCAATAAAATTTTGAATCACCTGAATGAACACCTGTTGAGTAAGGTAAATTCATTAATATATGGATAAACATGTGTTCACCCCTATAGAAAAGAGAAAACACAAAAATTGACTTGTTTTTCTCAATTTTTGGGCACTTTTTTCCAATTTTTATGATTTTTAGAGTTTTCGATGGGTTTTATGATTTATGTATTTTCTAGAGAAATTACAATGCCGTCACATAGGATTCCTACATCCATTGGGGTGATGTAAGAAATAAAGAGGACTTTCAAGAGTTATTAAAGAGACTTGTTTTATGGGAATTAGACCGTGCTCTAGTGGGCAAGTTTGGATAGAGTAGAATGAGTTCCATTACCCAACCTTTGAGTAGATGTGCTATGATATCCTTACCTATTGGGCTATAGACCACATTACCTTGCAATTTCCAAGAGTTCAAGTACAATGGATTATCACTCTCTATGATGTCTATAGGATTTTGGGGGTTCTTGTTTAGGACAATAGATTAGTTTTATATGATCTCACTGATGATCAGAAGATCACATAGGCAAAATACATGGGAGACACACAAGTAAAGGGGAAAAATGGTGTGCACTTGACTTTAGTTATTGATCTTTCTATTTCACCTCTTTGGACTACCATTAGCCTAACTGGCACAACATTATTTAGTAATAAGAAGGAAAGAATTCTTCTATAGAGATAGGCCCCCATCATTCAATAGGTGGAGTAGGGTACATTCTTGATTGAGTCAAGATTCTAGCTCACGTGTACCATGATTTGTAATAGATTATTCATTGCAAGGTATGGTTCTTTAGCCATCCCTCACTAATCATGGGGTGGATATTTGAGCACATGATTCCCTACTAGAGGAGAATCCCTATTATGGACCTAGTGGTCCTTAGAGTAGTTAGATGGGTGAACATAGATCATTTCAAGATGGGAACATGGATTGGAGCTAGCTTTAAAAATGTAGACATGATCACAAATCCCTATTGAGAGATGGGTAGTTATTGGCCAAGGGATGATAGAGTGAAATACTTTTGTAGAGAGGAGGTCCTCTTGACAAATAGGAGGGAGGGAGTTGAGATTGGTCCCATCAATTACGTCATGCAACATTTCAAAGGGCAATTCTAGTTGATTTGGCTCTAGTGCACCTAGTTTATAGGTCTATGAAGCATCCTACATAGATTATTTGTGGGTTTCCATAGTGGCAACCACTCACACCAGAAGTTCCAATTGGGAGGTGTTAGCAGGTCAAGTATCGGAATAGGGGATACCGAAAAATACCAGAAGATAGGTCAAGGAAAAGGACCTCGGTACTAGAAGAGACATGAGGTACAAAACAAGAGACATGTCACTTCAGGGGGACATATATATATATCGAATGTAATAGACATAAGGAAGAGAGATAAGAAATATATTGTAATATGAATTCATACTGGAGCAGAGAGTAGACCTGCCCATTTATACCGGTTATGACCTGATATATATAGGACTTATAAGGAATTTGTGTGTCATGGATGGATATCTTTTGTCTTTTGCTCATATGTTATGATATGTCTTGTATGTGTATTTGTTTCTTATTAGTTAGCCTTAATTCTATGACTGTGTCCTTTGGGGTATAGATAGACTACTCAAGAAGTACAGGGGTACAATTCTTCAGACTGTATCGACCCCATGTCTCTTGCCAATATTGGTTTTGTTCCCGAGACCCTGGAGAGAACGGGAAAATAATTAGGATTCGGAAGGAAGTAAGGAAATTGGTAGGATAAATTTTTTGTCAACCCTAAGACCACCTCTATGAGAGGGGGTAGGCCATTAGGCAATGATGAATGGGAAGGGGGAAGGATCTTAGAGTTCCTTGAATATGTGATTGTTCAAAAATTTATTCAAAGCCATGATATAGAGGGAAGAGTATCCAAACCAAAAGACATATATGGGAAAAGGAAAACTTGAAAAGGAAAGAGAGATATGTGATATCATCAAACTAGGAACAGAAATGGATGTAGACGAAAGAAAACTAAAAAAATCTTAGGAGAGGGAAGAAAGGTACCGAAAACGGCAAATAGAAATAAGAGAAATGAAACAAGTCGAAAGAATGGTAGAGAAGATCCTAAGGAAATGAGGAGAGTGCACCAAGAGGGATGTTGTTGAATGTGCCAAAGTGGGTGCAGCTGAAAATAGGAGGAAAGGAGGAAAAATAGTGGAAGCTAATGATACCACAACCAAACGAGGAGAAGAGCCGGTGGGACCCAATCCCGAGGAGTCATTAGTTAAACATAAACTAAGTTCGATTATCAATGAAAAGATATGGGTACAATCAGAAAGGCATGAGGAACAGTCACAACCCCTGAACCAGGAGTCACCCCTTAAGTCAGATATAACACACATAGAGATAGATGAAGAAAGAAAGAAACTTGAATTGTGGACAACCTATATGGTAAATTGGGACATCATAGATAGAAATGATCAATCGATTGAGTGGGGAACCATAGAGGGACAAAGCAATTGTAAAAAGACAAGAAGTGATATTGAATACAATTCCATATTTAGCAATCAATGAAGTGGTACAAAAAGTCCAGAAGAGGAGTCATCAGAAGAAGATATGGCCACAATGAAGAAAATGCCAGTCTTCGAAAGAGATACCAACAATGTTGTGGAACACATCTTCTTGCTAGAAACTATATGGCAAAGCTGGAATGAACAAAGGGATAGTATAAATTTATTTAATTTCATCAACTCTCTAAGAGAAGAACCACTCAAATGGTACCAAAAAGCATACCCCCAGAACAATAAATCATGGGACGAAGTAAAATAGGCTTTCCTAGAAAATTTTGGCAGCCTGAAACTCCCAACGGAAGGGATAAGTAAACTACTTGGGAATTATCTCAAAGAGATGAAGAGTCCATTTTATAATTCTACAAGACGTTCAAGGAAGTGGTCTGGAGGTTGGACGAACCACTAAATGAGAAACATAAGAGAGAATGGTTCCTTTCAACCATAATTTCAGAACTAAGAATGGCCTTGGACGACTGAAGTTTTGGTTCATATTTTGAACTAATTGCATTAGCATGCCAGATAGAAGGTCAGTTTTGGAGAAGAACAGAAAGAGAAAAAGAGAATAGGAAGATGGAAAAGTTACAGTTGGAGATGGACTAGTTACGCTTAAGACAAGAGCTAATAAAAAGAGAAATCGGTCCACAAAGACCTAATATTTGGTGAACATCCTACTGCAGCAAAGAAGGACACCTCTAGAATGAATGTCCAATGAAAATCAAGGAAAGGAAGGGAAATGTCCTACGGGTAGACCTCCACACCATTAGGAAACCAAACTCAATCTATTGTTGGGTATGTGGAGAATGGGATAGCCATGAAACAACATAATGCCCATCCAACAAATTCTGGGTAAATGAAGAACTGAACCATGACCAGGAGATGGTATACGTAAAAGGACTGGCGGAAAGGCCACTATATGTACCGAATCATGGATACCAAGCCCCACCATGGCAAAGAAATGCTAATGCCATCCAGGGACTAGGAGGCTACAATGACAACGACCCATTCCAAGGGGAAGAGGCTGCAGATGGGGAAGAGGAAGAAGAGAAGATGCTACCTATTTCAATTGTGGGAAGACAGGACACTTTGCCATGTAGAATGCTAGGGGAAAAGAGGAAACACTGCAGATTTTGTGGAGAGGATGATCTCATGATGCCTTCAACTGTGAAAAGGCACGCCAACATTATAAATGGTGCACAGTCTCAAAAAGACAACCAACAAGACCTCGACACCACAAGGGGGGCTAGACTCCTCAGCAAAACACCCAAGGAACCGGAAGAAGAAACTAAACAGTGTCAGAAAATAAGGATGATGGATACATAACAGAAGAAGATAGTACCAAAGATGATTACTACACTAAGGCTAGACCTGAGAAAAAGGGAAAGGCTAATGTGGTAACCCAGAAAGGTACGAATACTAGAAGGTTGAGCCCAAAGACTTCAAAAGAGGACAACAACTCTGAAGAAGAAGAAGAATTCTACCCCTTAAAGGAACAACATGACTGGGTAGTAGAACAAACCAAAAAGATCCTTGAGTGGGAACAAGAAAAAGAAAAGTTAGAAAACAACTACTTTACAAAACAAGAAGTAAGGGTCCTTAAAAAATTTGTAAAACAGGGCAACAGGACCTACTTACTAAACTAGTTACACACCTTAATAAATACTGGAACAAAAAGACCATACCCCAGGTAAAAATAGTAGGGAGACACTAGAAACTGAGACCAATTATGATTGAACTCTGGATCATCTAGAAAAAGATCCCCCTAAGGTTATGGTTGATTTGGGGTTGGATTTCAACTTAATTCCTAAGAGAATATGGGAATATCTGGGCAAACCGGCGCTAGAACCAACGCCCTACAACTAACACATAAACTTTTTGAACCAATGGCACTACCTCCTTATCTTTACATCTTAATTTTCTCCTTAGAGCCTCGTGAGTCATTGATTTGGTTTGCTTTGACAGTGTAGGTTAACTAAAATATGTGCCTTTCACAGTCTATAGAAAAGAGGCAGTGGACGGCAAGGAAAAATCATTGACATAAATTAATTTGGAAGGAAATACATCAAGGACTAAATTGATATAGTTTATGTAAAAAAGAAATATAGAACCATTGTTACAAATATTAATTATACAATATACATTATAGAAGTACTATAAAAAATAAATATTTATCAACACATGACAAATAAAAAACTATTGTTGTTATAGAGATTAATCATATAATACACGATACAAAATGTGATGCAAATTGAAAATCATGTCTCTATTACTCACCAAGAATGGAAGACTGAAGTAAAGTTGTAGCCTCTATTTATTCCCTAACTTTTGAGAATTTACCCTCCTATCTAACAGTTGGCAACTCACAATGGATCAAATGCCACTCTAGAGGACCAGAAATTGTAAATTCATAATGTACCTGAAATGGGTGAATCTGAAATCAAATGCCTAAAGAGTGAATGGAGTATTTTTTTCTTTAAATACCAATTTATACTACATAGTCATACTACGTTTTACATGGGAAATTAAACACATTAACCCTAAAAGACCTATAATTTTGAGGTGATGGGCCACACTTTCTCTAAACTGCTTATAATTAAATGGTTATAATAAACATTTTCCTAAATATACCTATCATTGCATGGTGATATTAAATGTTTTCCCTTAATTCACTATAATTTCATTGGTGATTGCACCATTGTTTTCCCTTAATTGATTATAATTTCACTAGCAATGACACCCCTTTACCCCTAATTACCTATAATTTCATTGGCAATTGTGCCACTTTCCCACTAATTACCTATTTAATTTCATTGGTGATTACACCACCATATGCCTGTAATTAATGTAAAAAGGTAGTTGATTGAAACCTAAATTTGAAAAATGAAAATTCACATGACAGTTGATTGGATCTGGATTGAAAGTTGCCTCTAAAATATCTCAACAATTGGGACTAAACTACAATAAATAGTATTGCGATCTAATGTTATTCTAAGATTTTAAAATATCAATTCATCGGTAATTTGAAGCTACATGCCCAAAAATATAATCAAATTTGGGTGAAAGCATACACTGCCAAAATTGGTAATATTCATCACTTTCAACCCCTTGAAAGTCAAAAATCACCAATTGACGATAAATCACCACTAAAATTTTCCCTGCAATTTTGCACTTTTTCCCTTTGTTCTGGGCTCACTTTGACCTAGTTATTCCTTATGCAATGAAAAGTGTACAAGTGTTATGACCAGTTCTCCTAAAAGCTAGAAAATAACATAAAGCTTATCTAATTCCATTTGCATTCACTCCTAGGGACTAGTCTTGATCCTCAATGTTACCCATTTCTTGCTTAGGTTTAGACCCATGATTTGTGCTAGTGACCTAGGTCAATTGTATGATTCATGAAAATGAACCCAAAACTTTTTATTTTTGAATTCAAATTTAGGGCCCACCTAACTCTTCCAACTAATCATTATGTGTCAACTCAAAGTGTGAAACTTTACACTTGCCACCTTTGGAGTTGTATTTAAGGACTAAACCTAGTTCATTTTTAGATCATCCAATACCTAGAGATTGTTGATTAGCTCTCACGCATACTTGCATCACAATGCAATGAGCATTGAATCAAAATATTCATTACTACATATGCATCTAAGGCACCTCCTGCATGCTTGCATGTTGTCTTTGATTATTTCAAAAATTCATTGACTTGGTATCCTAGGAGTTTGACCAAAGTGAGGCATATTCTCTATTATTGGCAAAATCTACACTACACATAACTAAGCTTTTACATAGAAAAAATACAAGTATCAAAGCAATTTGAGAGAAAACATAAGAAATTTACTAAGATCAAATTTATACATAGAGATTAGATTTCCAACTGCATGATCAATCATGCACTTGTGGAAGTGACCCATAGTGACAAATAGTGAGTTTTCAAATCCCAAGGCATTTGTCTAATCATTCTTGATTTTTCTACATATTAACAAATCACTCATAACCACAACATATCTACATTGGATTTACAATTAAATATCATTATTTTATTTATTAAGCTCCCACATTTATGTTAACACTTTACTCTAAATAATTATGGATTCAAACTATATTAATCCATTGAAAGTAGTAGACATGATATTTCCATAGTCCATGATAGATTATTATATCGAGCTTCTAGAAACATTGTGTGTAGCTTATTTGGATCGACGTTTCGGATCACACTCCGTGATCCATCATTAGGAAGAAAAGAAGAGAGAACATAGAGTTGTAGTTGCAGAGATAGTGCCTTTAAAAGAGAGAAGGGGTGGGGGGAAAAGGTTGGACACGGGTAACCGTAATTAAGGAAGACAATTAGAGAGGGAGGAAAAAGGAAGGAAATAAGTTGATGCAATAAATATAGAGCATAGTGTTGGGACAAAGGTAAGAGAGAGAAAAAATATTAAAATTATATAAATATATAAATAAATATATATATAGAGAGAGAGAGAGAGAGAGCAAAAAGATGGCGCATTTATATATAATATTAATATATCAGATATAATAAAAATAAAAATAAAATATAGATGATAATTATAAGGGCAACTAAATATACATGTTGACTCAAAAAGAAAATTAAAAAGAAAAATCAAATAAGCAAATGCATTAAAGATAACCAAAGTAAAAACAAGAAGTACCGAATCAAAACAAGAGCAAAGAAAAAAGGAGAAATAAACCATCAAGCATAAAGAAATAAAATAAAAACTAAATATATGCATAAAAATATAGTTGAGCAAGAAGGGATAAAGAGAAGAAGAATAAATAAAATGGGTTGATAAAATAAAACAAGTAATATATTATATTACTTGTTTTATTTTATCAACAATATATTACTCGTTTTATTTTATGAACCCATTTTATTTATTCTTCTTCTCTTTATCCCTTCTTGCTCAACTATATTTTTATGCATATATTTAGTTTTTATTTTATTTCTTTATGCTTGATGGTTTATTTCTCCTTTTTTCTTTGCTCTTGTTTTGATTCAATACTTCTTGTTTTTACTTTGGTTATCTTTTATGCATTTGCTTATTTGATTTTTCTTTTTAATTTTCTTTTTGAGTCAACATGTATATTTAGTTGCCCTTGATTATTCTCATCTATATTTTATTTTTATCTTTATTATATCTGATATATTAATATTATATATAAATGCGCCGTCTTTTTGCTCGCTCTCTCTCTCTCTCTCTCTCTCTCTCTCTCTCTCTCTCTCTCTCTCTCTCTCTCTCTCTCTCTCTCTCTCTCTCTCTCTCTCTCTCTCTATATGTATTTATTTATTTATATATTTATATAATTTTAATATTTTTTCTCTCTCTTACCTTTGTCCCAACACTATGCTCTATATTTATTGCATCAACTTATTTCCTTCCTTTTTCCTCCCTCTCTAATTGTCTTCCTTAATTACGGTTACCCGTGTCCAACCTTTTTCCCCCACCCCTTCTCTCTTTTAAAGGCACTATCTCTGCAACTACAACTCTATGTTTTCTCTTCTTTTCTTCCTGACCATTGAAAGTAATTAATTGATTATTATTGATTATATATGTTTTTATTTAAAAGGGATTTTATTCTCCATCCCAAACATCAACAATGTCTACTTTAACAATTAAGATGTCTTAAATGTTAATAAGGTACCACCTTAACCAACTAGAGTATAACTACTCCGCCTTGGGTTTTATTATGTACAAGAATGAACTATAATATTTTTTCTTCACCTAATAATATATTGTAGAATTCGAAATGTTGATAAAAAACTCACAAAATTTTCTACCAAAAATTTAATCTAAGTAGAAATCTAATATCTTTAATTACAAGGTGTACAATATTACAAGGCAGTTGATTGAGGTTTCAAATTTGAAGATCACCATTTGTGGTTGCTATATTAAAATATAGTCTAAAATAGAAGAAATTTTATAAAAATCTTTTAAAAGTCTACATGTTTCCATATAATTGGTGATATACCACTTGAGGGCTCGTTAAATATAGGTTTTACTGGTATTGTATAAAATTATATGAAAAATTAAAATAATACTTTTTTAAGAAGTAATTCTTAAATATCATTAATTTAATAATCAAAAATTAATTTTAGCAAATAAAAATAAAATAAATATTTACCATTTTTAGCCGATAGGCTTTATTGTGTGGACATTTGCCCGGAATTTGAAGTATTTCTCACGCTGAGAAATTAGATGTTGCTTGAATTTGTTAACTAAAAAGAATGTTGACTTTCTTGCCAGATATGGGTTGTTGAAGTTAAAGTTTTAATCATTACATTTTAAAATGTCGGTACTTTTTTCCTTTGGCGGAAATTTTAAACTAGATTGGACTCTCGGCTCTGCACTCAGCATTTGTATCAAACATTTAACTTGCCAAATCACACCCCTATTAAGTAACTGGAATCTTCAATCACCCGGAACAAGTGTCATGCTAGAAGCAAATGAAGTGTTGGAAACCATTGAATTTTGTCCACCTTTTGCATTGCAATTGCACAACCTATCTTCACTAGAAAAATGCAACTACAATGTTATTTCGATCTCATTATCAGAGATCATATATTTGATGTATATCAAATCTCAGCATTAAATTCCCACCCACTTCTTTACTTGGACTTATTCTCCACTACGTAACTTCCACCGCGATTAAACTGGGTATAAATGAAACATTGTTGCAAAGGAGCTTCTATATATTGTAGAAGTTGTAGAGGAAGAGTGGACTGTTGCAAAGAAAATTGTGTGGAGTGTGATGAAGAGTCCTAGTAAGAGGTCACATCTTCTTGGTCTAATGAAAATTAGAGGAGGAATTGAAGGAGGCATTCAGGGTGTTCAACAAGATGACTTATTTTCCCTCTTTTCTTCACTAGATTTCTATCATATCTATGTGTTACTCAGGCATCTTTGCAGTACCTCCTTTCTATGCTATAGAATAAGGCAAACTTTTTCCAATGGTTTCAGACATGTGTAACTACGGCGTTCTCTATACAGCCTCCTTGTTTTGTCTCTTCTCCTGCATAGGATAAAAGCTGTGAGAACAGAAATAAGGCTGAGTTGAGTAAGATCAGTAGCTATTTCAGGTTGCAGCTCAGCTCCTTACCTGAATCCACCATGAGAACCTCTTACCCACCTAGATGCTCTTCAAAACATTGGTCGCATATATACCTGCCAAGAAGGCCAAATATTAAAAGAATCAACTAACAACCGAGATCATCAAATTAGACACTCTGAAAAATGGGTAAAAGTCCATAAAAAAGGCATTTACACCCGCAAGGATCCATTGAATATACACTTTCTTTTCCATTGAAATCAACAAATTTTATTTATTTATTACAATCTTTTCTATCGTTGTTCAATTGATCCCTTTACCACTGCTCATTTGTAATTGTGACACTGTTTGCTGTTGATTCCTCTTGTGAACAACAGTGTTCTTTTTATGTATTCATTATGCTTAATTCATTTTTTGTAAAAAAAGGTAATTACCTTTCCACCAATGACAAACTAGAAATCCTTCTTGGTTTTGTGAGCAAAGACTTGCTTCATTGTGAAAACCTTCAATCCCTTCATTACTGTTTTTTTTTTCAAAAAGCCAAGCACCCTGAACTAAAGCAAACGGGAAGAGACTGATTTTCAAAGGAATGGATGAGAAGTAAATCATGAAAATCTTTTTATGATTGTATCTGCATATGCATTCTTAGAAGTCAGAGGTAGGTTTCTCTCATGTGGTACCCATGGACTATTACAAGTGATGGTGATAGAGCAGCATCTCAGCACAATAAACAAGCATAGCCCAGCGCAGCATTTGTGCATTCTAGCAATTCAATTATTTCATCTGCAACAAAATTTCTAGAAAAAATAATAGAAAAAAAAATTAAATAAGTGAACTTAATTTGAAAATCAAAACTAAAACAAATCTAGCAATTATCTAAGATTACCTAGAATTGCATAGAGAAGTGTATAATGTGGGCTACCCCATCAAAGATTATGCGGGTTGCCACTCCTTGTTTTCAGAGAGGCTAACTTAACTTTACGACGGACCCTAATTTTTTATAAAACGGTAAGATCTCCATTACACAGTATTTGACAAGGTGAACAACTCCTTTATGCAGCCGTTGTTGGCCAAACAGATGTGAAAGCAACTCATGGTTGTGGAGATGGATGCATGACATGCAATTACCACCCATTATTGCAAACAGTAATAAAAGATTGATGTTGCACGTGGGTGGGCAAGACGTGTTCTTCTAATAGGTCCCCAACAATTCCTAGCAGTTTAAAGTTAAAGCGTCCAAAAATATTTTTAAATTCCATTAATTTTATTAATTAGAAATTGGAAAATCTACTCCATAAAATATCTTGAAACCTAAAAAAATTATTATAATAATAATTACCCAAACAATAAAGGTCAGAATAATATTATTTGCTTGCATGTTTATTTATTTTAATCATTAGATGTTTTATAATTTGTCGGACAAACTTTATATATCTCATGATTAGAATCCTCTAATATTATGATCTACAACTTTGAACGATCTAAAATTTAAGCCTTGAGCACCGGGCCTAAATTTGATGCTTGTATAGCTGTATTTAGGCATTTTTTCATAAAATACAATTAAAATTTTAAAAAGACGATATCATATGAAAGGAGAGATTTTGGACAAACTATCAAAATTTATATAGGATTATGATGATATATATTTTTGGTTTATATATAATTTTACTTTTACTAAGGTAAGTCATAGTATTTTAAGGGCACCATTGAATAGATAACCGTCATAAAAAAATTTCTTGACAAGCAAGGTCAACCATCAAATTTAAGCCCTGCGAATCGAGCAAGGTTAAATTATATTTCTCTATATAACTATCTCCCATTGACTATATTTCTCTATATAAATGTCTCCCCTTAACAATATTTTTAAAAGAATAATATATTAACTGATAGTTATAATTATTTACGTAATTAGTCCAATGAAATTATTATGTGCAAAGTGTACACCCTCACTTATCAACCTTAGTTTTATAATAGTTTGTATATATCCTTAAATGTTTATTCTTAGTCTTCGATTTGATCTGTTTGAAATCATGAGAGAAATTAAGATGGGGAATTTTTGTTCAAAGGTATCACCATTTAGTGCAAAGAAGGGAGGAGCATTTAACAAATTGGTTAGGAGAAGTCGAGAGAGATTTTTAGAGCAGAGTAAGCTTTCGGGTAACTTGCTCAACATGCAAAGGTCTTGCACTGCCATTGCTAAAAAAAATTGTATGTTCACTCCTGTAAAATCTAACTACTCACACCAACTCATATATTTTTTTCTTCTTTTGATAATGTACCTCATTTTGTGATTTTGTAATTCGTTTGTACTAATTGGATTGAGGTCCTTTCAAGCTCTTGGCCTTAGTTCAGTCTTTTTGTTTATGGATGTTCTCAAATCCCCCATCAAATAGAATTTAATATGATTTGAGACAATGAGTAGGATGCAATCAAAAGATCTTGGAGTGTATTCGACAAAATATGAAGTGCATGTACACCAACCCATACAATATTTTTTATGAGAAAATAATGCAACTTTAATTTCTTCCAAAATGTTTATGCTAACAACATTACATATGTGGTGGGTTGAAATTTTTATTTTATTTTGAAGATTTGATTTTCTTAGTCACCAACCTATTATTCCACCAAACAATTGCGATCACCTACTTCATTTATGAACTTGTTTGTTGGATAGTTGATGAGATTGTCATGATCTTGATAGAGAAATGGCTATGTAATTATTATTGGGAGACTGTACTAAGAGCATAACCCTATCCATAGTTTTGTCTACATTTAACAGTAGCAAGAAATTTGTTTGAGGTTGTAATAAATATCTTTTTAAAATTTTTCCCAACTATTTGAATATTGTTTGAGATGTTTTATGCCAACCATGCTCTTTTGGAGTTCCTACTCTTAGCAACACCATCATTTTATTAATAACACCCAGAAAAATGTTGAAATTATGGCCCTTTCTATGATAAGTTATGCAAAAAAATAAAAAACCCCAATTTGAAATAAAAATTATACACAATTTTAGTTTAAACTTTTGTGTAGTAACATGCCATCTCATATTACTTGGAATTACACACGCAATTTACTAAGGAAGTAAATGAAGATAAAAACATGAAAAAATTTTCATACATATATATATATCATTTGCATAATCATAAAAATAAATGCATATTTTTTTTAAATATTTTTCAACCTTGAAATACAATATATTCAAAGATAATTCATAGTGATAACATTTCACTTCACATTTACAAATAAATTGCACTTGGAAATATGAATAAGTTTACATCAATTTTGATAATCATTAGTCAATTATGAAGTACTCTACATCTGAAATCTTGATATCTATCTCTCAAGTCTCAGCAAGTCTTCTGCTAGAGAGGGAGAGCATCATCTAAATGCTTTACCTCTAACCACAAACCAGTGGTCCCCCACACACCTTCCTTCCTAGAAGTGGCCTTACCCTTCACGAAGAGTATAGAAATAAGGAACCAACAGGTTTCCACCTGAGTCCTAGTGTTGCATCCTACGTAACTCAATCGACCATACAACTAGATAGACAATTTTTAGCTAAGTATGATCATTCTAACTAGCCATGCCATCTAGACACTGTGAACTGACTAATGCATGCAGAGACAAATGCATCACTTTGGCCAAAGTTTCTATATAAATAGTCATTTGTAATAAACGCATTCATGTGTTCACACACTTCTAACTTGACTTGGAAACTACCTCATCCTACATTTTTTACTTGCTTGATTAGTAACTCTAGATATGTAATGTCTTGACTAAAATTCAATCCTAGTCATTCTGACTTAGAAATTCAATCCTTAATCTAGGATGAACACAATATATGTGTTAAGGTGACAATAATATTTCAAAGAGTCCCTTTTTGCATACTTGTAAATATCAAGGTCTATGACTTCCAATCATTCTACTCAAAGACTAAAAAATTAAGCACTCTTGTACTATATGACAAGTTTTGACTCTATCAAGAAAACATTTAAATGTATCAAAATGCTACTTAGACTCTTTATTCTGACTTGATCTATGGTTTCTCGACCATTTTACTGTCGACCATAAATACGATAAACTAAATCATTGTCATAACTGACTAGAGAGTTTAAGTTTTCTAAACCCTTCTGGGTTGATTTTAGGTTTTAACTTCTCTATCCCATACTCATTATATCTCAAATACTCTTGTTACAAAAAAGTAGAATTTTGTAATAATATAGCATGATAACAAAATCTCTAGTCTTCTCTCGACTACTTAGGCATTGTTTGAATTCACATATCTTGTAACATGTAAAAATATAGCACACGAGGTATACCCTCTTGGTATAAAGTACTATCATTTTCATAACTATCTCTTGACTAAGTTAATTTTTCAACCTAGATAAATTTAATTCTACAAATATAACATTATCAATCTCTTGGTCTTCTAGAGTCCACCGACTCTCTAAAAAGGATAAGTTTTGGAATCATGCATATCATCCTTGAATATCACAGTAAGGTTTATCTACATCAAATTTTTTAAAAAGGTTATATCTCTGTATGATATATATACAACTAGCAGTTGCTAAAAGATTACATTCCTACATATCTCGGCCTTACTATGTCCTTATGCAGAGATATCATCTCATGCATTTACTTGGCCTTCATACATTCTAAACTATATTACAATGTCGGCCTTCTAATGTTTAGAACTATACCAGAGTGTCGGCTTTCAATAGCATGAATCCTTACCAAACGGTTAGCCTTCCAAAGGTATGAAACCTTACCATACTATTGGCCTTCCAAAAGTATGAAACCTTACCATACTGTCGGCCTTCCAATGGTATGAAACCTTACCATACTGTTGGCCTTCCAAAGGTATGAAACCTTACCATACTGTTGGCCTTCCAAAGGTATGAAACCTTACCATACTGTCAACCTAATAAGGCATAGAGAAAATAGTATCGTTTACACTGGTTTGGAATAGGTTAAACTATGATATAACTGGTTTTTAAAAGATACGTCTTACACAAATACTATGAGGATTCTTCGAAAGAAAGAGACTATTTGGACTCAACAAAACACAGAGGTTTATTATATTTATCAGCCTCACATAAACTAAACACAGAGGTTTACTATACTTATCAGACTCATAATAAACATAGAGATTTATTATACTTATCGGCCTCATAACAAACACAGAGGTTTATTATACTTGTCTGCCTCATAACAAACACAAAGGTTTATTATACTTGTCGGCCTCATAACAGACACAAAGGTTTATTATATTTATCAGCCTCATAAAAACACAAAGGCTTATTATACTTATCAGCCTCAAAGAAACTAATGCAAAGTTGATTGAATAAAAATATCAATCTACTATTTAACTATGCTAGAGTTTCACTACAATAGTGTATCCCCATTGAAAACCGAATCATACAATGGTCTAACAACCATGGATCTTATATGCAAATGAGAGAAATCATAACATATAAACAAATTTATTCAACGAAGAGGCTATAAAAAACTAATCATATCCAAATGGTTTCATATATATATAGACACGGTCGGCTCAAACATAATGTTTGATAAAAACATACTTTAAAAGAACTAATATGATACAAATCAGAGACCACAGTACTCTTACCTGTAAACTCTTCTATATATCTAGTAGAACTTCTTGCTCTTCACTTCTCTTCCTAAGCATTATGTCCTGCCAAATCTATGATTTCCTTGGAGAATAATAGTGAAAACTTTAGATGCAAAGCATTCACAAGCAAATCAACTAGATTTTTTTTGTTCATTGTTCATGACCTCCTCCAGTGAATGTCATGCGGTGATTAAATAGAGTCCACTCTCTATAGCCACCAGACTCTCCTCCTAAAACATTGTCTATTAAAAATCCCATGAAGGCATGTAGAATCAATGGAGATAATGGTCATAAAGACCACTCCACAAACTAGCTATAAAGCTCCTCCATAATCTCTGAATTAGCTACGGAGTAAAGGAGTTGAGCCAACATAACCATAAAATTGGTTTGTAATAAATTAGAATCTTTACCACGTATTCTTAAACTCAACAAATACATAGCATGAGTTTAACTTTAAACCAAACTTATATATGTGTGTGTGTGTGTGACAACATATTATTTGTGTATACAATGTATACTCACATTGTTTCTAGCATGTGACAAGGTACGAGAATGGGGTTGAGGTATTCTCCCCCTCTCTATCTTGCGTAAATGCCAACATAGACAAAATAACAAGATAGAATCCCAGTCGAGAACTTCTGATAATAAAAATAATTTAACAACAATCGACTATTTCTTATCGATGGTAACATGCTGACCTAACTTAATTTTTGACAAAACCTTATGCTTAGTGGATCTTGTCAACAAATTGACAATTGTCAAGCCGAAACCAAACTTAGACTAATTCATCAAACACACTTACCAATCTTGATGAAAATTCACTAAACTTGTGCAAGCACGAAACTTAGATGGTAACAACCTATTCTTATCCATACGCTATTCACTTCTCTCTAATGATGCTCTCCCTCTCTTTCTTGGAGGGTGGAAAACCTATTTCCTAGTTACAACTTACAATCACCAAACTGGGATTAGTGTATCGTTAGTCAATCCATAAAACTTATGAATGAAAAATCATGACATCATATAATCACATGTCTAAATTTTAAACATATAAACATAAACTCATGAAATCATTGGTTTATCCTGACATTTCTACAAATGTCAAATTATTAATCCATGCAAAATTATCAGCTAATTACATACAAGTAAAAAGTAAAACATAGTCAAAATTTGGGATGTGACATTTTGAGGTTAAAAAAATCCCAAAAATAAAATTAAAAAAATGCTATTGAGACTAGAGAAAATTTGATGTCTCTAGATGTAACATCCACGGTCTAAAAATATAGTAAAACCAGAAAATTTACCATAAAGTAATTTAACAAGGTAAAAATGAGATAGAGAAATTTTTTCTTTTATTCAACATATAATCAAGTAACTTCAAATATGAGATTTCTCATTACAAAATACAATAATCCATATTGTCTTTATCAATTACAATATTTACAAATGTAAATCAATTACATATACAACTTTTGGAATAATTATTGCATCTAAATATCTGACATCTTTATCACAAGTCCTGGCATGTTTACTGCTTGGAGAGAGAGTATCTTTCCAGTGATTTACCTCCAACCACAGACTGGCAGTCTCCCACACATCTTCCACATAGGAAGTGGCCCTGCCCTTCACGAGGGATATAGACCATAGGTGACCAGTGGTAATTTGCCTTTCCTGAGTACATAGTGTTGTATCCTACACAACTCTATCAACCATACAACCCTACATACCCTCTAGCTAAGTATGATTTCTGATAGGTTGAGCAATCTGGATACAGTGAACTGACAATGCATGTAGAAAACAAATGCATTACTTTGGTCAAATTTTTAATCTCAATAATGTTCATAATGAACATGGTTGTAGTGTTCACCCACCCCTACTCGACTTGGATACTGTCGTATTCTCGTAGTTTATTCACACGAACTATATTTACGTAAATGGTTTAATCATCTTGTCATGATACTAGTTTTCTTGACTTAGATAAGTCTAAATGACATAACCATTCATTTAGTTTATAATCGACTCTAGGGTTTTTATAACAACCCTTGAATATTACGATATTTCAATATATTTCCACATCTCATATCTATGAGACTATGGTTCATAATTGACCTTTGGTTTAACTCAACCATGGTTAGGGATACTATAGTTCTTGTAAAGTTAATAACTTCTATTCAAAAGGAATATGAATACCTTTCAATTTACTTCTACGTGATGTTATTAACCATCACTACCTATATACTCATTTATGATTTTATACATGGTTGATTGTATATAGACATAATCTATTTCAACATATTGGTTTACTATAAAGCTATACTCATCAAGATTACTAGTATAGACATTAAGAAGGTCTTTTGACATTTACCCCATTTATCAAACTATCCCTAGTTCTTCTACCACTCAATAAGTTATACCATAGTTACCTTAGGCCACCAAGAATCTAAGTTCTTCAGGTAAGAAATCGTTTTAACAAATGTATAGAAATTAAATCAAGAATGGTTTCAAAATGGTAATGTCACCACTTAATACTTTATCCCGTATTACTCATGGCTGATAAGTTTTCTCTATCAAGTTTCATTTACACTAATCTCGACGAGAGTTAAATACATAACTATCCTATGATAAAATAATCGACTTGTTTCATAATAATTGCTCATTCAATATCTAGCGACTAGTTTTCTAAACACTAGAAAACTATAATAACCTCCTTCTAAAGAGTTCATTTATTTCCCAAAAAATAAATGGGTCTGTATATCGATTTAAGGACAGAAGTATTATCGACTCGAAATGATAATGAAATAGATATCATTGTAAAATCTTGCATCGGCCTTTTTCAGGCTAAGTCGATGCTTCTTTGGTTATACTAAGATATACACATACACAGCTGGCTTAGTCAATCAAGTTAAATCGATGGTATTCAAGGTGACACAGTCAGCTCATCTCCGTTTAGCAGTTTACACAATATACTAAAAGAATAACCAAACTGAATTAAATGATTGTCCAAGACAAGCAATCATTTGAATTATCATTGTCTAATAAAGCATATCTTGTAGGAGTATTTACCTGACAGCGACAGTTTATATAGGTGAATTGGTAGGTAGAAAACTTCTGTGTTCATCCCAGACAACCACGTTCTCACCTTTCTCTAACTTCTTCCCTTACTGCCCACCGTGAGGTCTTCACTTCTAATGACAAAATACTCAGCAAACATAACATGTCCACAAAATATACGCCATCGACTAGCTGAGTCGTGGCTTTAAGAGCTCAAACAGACTCATAATGAGTCATCCTCTCCATTCACTCCCACTCTTAGAAGTTGAAAACTCATTTAATTCCAATGGTTTTTGCTTTATGGTTCGACTCCAAATGCCAGCTAAAAACATGCAAACATCAACATATGTTGATGATGGAAGCATCATTTGAGGAGATCAGTGATTGTAGCTGGGTTATCTGCCACTCCTCTTCTAAGAGGCCGCCAACTCATTAAACTAGCTTTGAGCAATCAATGATCACAAGGGGTGATTCGATCCATTACACAGTTATAATGAAGGCACTCCATAATATATGCCTATGGTTGCTCAAGAGTAAATATTAATAATTATCATGAGGTATTATCCTCATTCGATGCATATGCATATACTTACTTGATTATATCAAATATGATTTACATAACATCACTTCTATTTGATAGTTATGGTTTAATCAATAAAAAGATAATATTAAAACAAAGGATTACAGATAATGTGCATGGGTTGAGCTTGTGTCCACTTCACAACCCGTCAACAAAATCACATCATCCTAACTTGATGAAAACGTCTTGATGTTAAGAATCGACAACAAAACTTCAAGTGACTTAATAACAATAAGACAACTATTTTACGACAATGATGTCGTAACTTTTACGTTAAATGTAAATGGTCGCAGTTCACACACAAATGATGTTGTTTATGCTACTAACGACTATGACGACACACTATGACTTGCAAAGATTCGTAAGATATTAACTATCTGTCGATTGGGTTCAAAAGTAAACTGACAAGACAAGACTTACCTCTTACGACACATTGGTTCACATTTTCGTTAAACACTTATACTCGATTTGGTAAATAAACCACTTGCAACCTGAGGTCTATATCTCTCTCCTCGAAAGATACTCTCTCTCTTTTCTCCGAGAGTCATCTGAAAACCTGTATTCCTGTATCAAACTTGAAAACCAAACAAATTATGATCAGTGCATCATTATTCAAAATAATAAATCAAATCTCATAATGCAAATATTAAATCGATAATAACATAATCATTTCCATAATTTCATAAATGACATTCAATGTAATCCATGTCTTTCCTTGTCATTAATCCAAGATAAAAGCATAGAACTGTGTCACACTTTTGGCTGACTTATCAGCACAAGTGAATTTAAACATTTCTAACTAAAAGTCATTTTTTTTCAAACATATTGTCTAGTGAGATTCATTCTAGCTAAGTTAGATATGGGCCACAACTTTTCCAACTAGAAGTGTCCACTAAATACATATGTAGCACTACTTGGAGGCCAATTTACCAAAAAAATACAAAATTTCAAAAAAGTTGACATTTCAACAATTCCTACTCATGTAAATATTTTTAAAAAAAATCTAAAAATACCCTTTTGTAGATTTGTACGTGTAGTTTTAAAAAATGGGGTTTTTTTAATAGTCTAATTATTGCTAATATTTTATTTTTTATTTTTACTAAAAGTATGTCATTAGCACCAAAATATAAGGTTGATTGTCTTATAAAAAAAAATAGTAAAGTTTATTAAAAAAAATTTTAAAAAAATGATGCACTAGAGAAGAGATTCCATGTTAAGATGATATAATTTTTTTTCTATTTTGGATAAATAGTCAAGACAAAAGCTGACGTCCCATCGAAATAATTATTTTTCAGTACACGTAACTTTTAATATTTATTTAAAAATATATATTTATCAAAATACATAAAAAAATAAATCCATGCACTAAAGTTTCAAGTTATAAATACACACAAAAAATTTGAAGGAAAAAAAATAAAATTTACTATAAAAAGAGCGACGTCCCACTTAACTTCATTTTTTAGTATTTTATCAGTAACTAAATTATGTGTCAATTTTACAAAAAAATGTATTCAAATAATTTTTAAATTTCTATAAAAAATTACAAACATAAAATACACTAAAAAATATACATTTCATTAATTTACATCATTTCAAAATTCAAAATGTATATGTCACTTTTTAATGATTCAAGTTAAAAATTTATATCAGTGTTGGTTGTTTCCTTTATAAATTGTGACACAACTTTGTGCTTTTACCAAAAATCATAATAGATTTACTTATGTCCAAGTAAAAGTAAAAAGTATAGCAAGACAAAAATTGGGGATGCAACATATCCTTCCCCTAAAGATTCATCGTCCTCGATGATATAAAGTATCAAAAAGTAACTAAAAAGCCAGTTCAGTGTTTTCAATTGGTAATAGCATTAAATAAATGAGGAAACTTTTGATAAAATTCATGGTAATCCTCCCATGTAGCATTGTCCTCAGCATATTGGTCCCATTGGACCTTGCATTGCAAGACCTCTCTGTTACGCAAGTGGAACTTGTGTGTTTCTAACACCTTGAGTGGCTTGATCATGACCACCCCTGGGTCTTGCATCTGTAAAGAATTCCAATTCAAAATATGGTTATCACCTGCAATATATTTCTTCAAATAAGACACATGAAAAATATTGTGCATTCTAGATAAGGCCGGTGGTAGAGCAATTCTGTAGGCAACCAGATTGACCACTTCAAGTACTTCAAAGGGTCCCACATAATGAGGGGTTAGCTTAGAAGACTTTCCAAACTTTTAAAATAGAACTTTTCTGAGGTTTGACCCTCAAAAGAACTTTCTCTCCAACAGAGAATTGCCTCGATACACGCTTTGCATCCGCATAGCTCTTTTGCCTATCATTGGCTTCTGCCAATCTTTTTCTGATAAGCTTTACCTTCTCTTCCATTTTAGATAGCATTTCTGGTCTGATACTAATCCTATCTTCTAGCTTATCCCAACTTATAGGATTTCGACATCTTCTTCCATACAATGCTTCAAATGGCGCCATCTTAATAGCGGAATGATAGGAATTGTTGTAAGAAAATTCCACAAGTGGTAAGTATTCCTCCCACTTATATTGCTGATCCATGCAATACATTCGCAACAAGTCTTCCAAGACCTGATTAACTCTCTCAGTTTGCCCATCAGTTTTGGGATGATAAGCTATACTCACATTGAGTTTAGTTCCTAGCGTAGAAAACAAAGTTTGCAAAAACCTTGATGTTATGCGTGCATCTCTATCTGAGATAATATTTTCAAGGAAACCATGTAGTCTAAACACCTCTTGGACAAATTTGCGAGCTAGCACAAGTGCTCCATCCGTCAAATTCCCTGGTATAAAATGTGCTACCTTTGTGAGTTTATCAACCACAACTAAAATGGCATCATGTCTATTCCTTGACATAGGAAGACCTTGAACAAAATCCATGCTAATAACTTGCCATTTCCATTCTGGCACATCATGCGGGTACAACAATCCTGCAGGGTGTTGATGCTCTACTTTTACCCTTTGACATTATAAACAGCTTGCTACATATCTTGCATCATCATTCTTCATTCCTTCCCAAAAATAAAGAGGTTTAACATCCGATAGAAGTTTGGTCACTCTTGGATGTCCAGAATATGGTGCGGTATGCACTTCTTTCCATACTAAATCCCTTAAACCAACTGAATCAAGGACATACAATCTACCCTTATACCTCAATAGTCCATCTGACTCAAATAGAAAACCATCATACCTTGGATCTCTAGGATTATTTTTCAGAGCCTGCTTAACCTGCTCATAATACTCATCACCAGACAAATTTTGCAACACCAAATCCTTGAAATTTCCACAAATAGAAATAATAGAAGCTATATGTCTTCTACGACTCAAAGCATTAGCTACTCTATTCTCTTTTCCCTTGATGTAGTTTATTTCAAAGTTATAGTTGGATATCAATTCTAACCATCTCCTTTGTCAAGCATTCAAATGCGGTTGAGAGAAAATATACTTAAGACTTTGATGGTCTGACTTAAGTACAAACGTCTTCCCCAACAAATAGTGTCTCCACATTTGTAAGGCATGAATTACTGCTGCCAATTCTAAATCATGCGGTGCATAATTTTTCTCATAGGTTTTCAATTTCCTTGACTCATATGCTATAACTCTCCCATCTTGCATAAGCACTCCTCCTAATCCTTCTCTCGAGGCATCTGTAATTACCTCAAATTGTCCTTCGGGGTCAGGAACTTTCAAGATTGGAGCTGAAGTTAGCCTTTCCTTTAAGAGATAAAATGTATCCTGACATTTGTCTATCCATTCAAATCTCTTTCCTTTCCTCTATAGGGAAGTGTTTGGACTAGCAATACTAGAGAAATTTAAAACAAACTTTCTATAATAGCCAGCCAGGCCCATGAAACTACGCACCTCATGCACATTTGTGGGTATAGGCCAATCCAGAATAGCTGTGATTTTTGTAGGATCAATAGATATTCCATCCACAGAAATAATATGCCCTAGGTATTGGATTTCTTTCTAGAAGAATATACACTTTGACAGTTTTCCATATAACTTATGTTCTCTTAACCATTGCAGAACTATTTGCAAATGTTGTTGATGTTCTTCCTCATTCTTTGAGTAAATGAGTATATCATCTAGAAAGACTAGAACAAACCTGTCCAAACAATCTCTGAATACACTATTCATGAGGTTCATGAATGTAGCAGGTGCATTAATCAAACCAAATAGCAACACTGTGAATTCATAGTGTCCATATCTGGTTCTAAAGGCTGTCTTATGAATATCCTCATCTTTCAATCTTAACTGATGATATCCTGATCACAAATCAATCTTTGAAAACATAGCAGCTTCACGCATCTGATAAAAAAGATCATCAATACGTGGCAAAAGATATTTGTTCTTTACCATTGCTTTATTAAGCACACGATAATCTATGCATAACTGAAGGGTTCCATCCTTCTTCTTGACAAAAATAACCGCATTACCCCAAGGTGAAACATTGGGTCTGATCAAACCTTTTGCCAACAATTCTTGTAATTGGGCTTTCAATTTCATTAACTCCATAGTTGTCATACGGTAGGGTGCTTTTGATATAGGCTTAGACCCTAGTTTAATATCAATTGCAAAATCAAAAACCCTCTTGGGAGGCAATCCTAGAAGTTCTTCTGGGAAAACATCCTGAAACTCCCAGAGAAAAGGATACTTTTCTCTAAAAGATGAACTAGGGTTTTCTAACCCTTCCTCCACTTGTTCCATTTTGACTACAAACAACTGACAACCCTTCCTTCTAGCCCTTTTCAATTGCTTGGCAAAGAAATGCCTGATTTTAACTTCTCTTTGAATCCCTTGGAATTGGGTATGATTTCCCAAATCATCTAAGCATTCAACTATTTTAAAAAAATAGTCTACCTTAGCTCTATGCTTCCACAACCAACTCATTCCTAGGATTACATCATAGGAACCCAAGGGAGCTACACACAAGTTTACTTCGGTTGAGAATCTAGGGAGATCAATCTTGGCTTCAAACAAACATTGCTCTACCTGAGCCTTAGATTGGTTAGCATATTCTACTAACCAAGGTTTAGACATGTAACTAGCTTTTCTAGAAAAATTATTCAAAATTCTAGGAGAAACAAAGTTTTCAGTGGCTCCTGTGTCAATCAAAATAGATATAGGGACTCCAAACAA
This sequence comes from Cunninghamia lanceolata, assembly GCA_027924645.1. Classification (NCBI taxonomy): domain Eukaryota; kingdom Viridiplantae; phylum Streptophyta; class Pinopsida; order Cupressales; family Cupressaceae; genus Cunninghamia; species Cunninghamia lanceolata. The sequence continues at coordinate 433,589 of BSBN01000281.1, read as the reverse complement.
AGTACCTATCATCTCAATAGGTGTGATTTGATACTCTGCTTGATGATTGTCGAGAGCTGCATGAATCCTTTGCTGGAATGCTTCTTGCTGAGTAGGTAATGCAGTACCTCTTTGTTGACCATTTTGATTCTTGTTAGGGGAATGATTAGCATAATGGTCACCCCCACAAGTAAAGCATCCTCCATTGGGTCCTTTCTTATCTGTAGTCTTCCCATTGTTATCCCCATTTCTTTTGAAATTGCTATTCTTCTTCTCATTACCAAATCCCCCCTTGCTTTTCTGAGATCCTTTATCTTTTCTCTTGTTCTCATAACTCTTTTCATATCTTTTCTTGTATGGTTGGTTGTTAGGAGTTCCATTAAACCTCTTGTGGTTTCTATCACGATAAGTTGAGATAGATTTTAGCTTTTGCTTTTGCTTGATCACCTTCTCGTACACTTGATCCATTGTTGTGGGACCATGCACATCCACTTCTCCACCGATTTGAGCATTTAAGCCTATGATGAATTTTTTGATCATGAACCTCTCATCTTTTTGATACCAAGGAACATACTTCAAGAGTCGAGTGAATTTTTCTCCATATTCCACCACTATCATATCTCCTTGATGAAGATTCTAAAAATCAGTCAGTTTCTAATCAAAATAGAGTTGTGGTAGCCATCTCTTGTGAAAGAGCTCCACGAACTCGTCCCAAGTTACCCAATTCAATTCCATCTTCTTATTCATCCACCAAGTGGATGCTTCTCCTGCCAGTTGGAATGCTCCCCAAAACTACCTTGGTCACTTCTGAGTAATTTATTATCTCAAAATATTTTTCCATTTCTGTTAACCAAGCTTCTGTAGTATCTCCGGTCTCTGTCCCATCAAATTTTGGTGCAGTGACCTTCTTCATGTACTTAGAGAGCTCTGAGGTCAATCTATCCCTTGCCTCCTTATGAGGTTTTGTACTCTTACTTTGATCTTCATGATTTTCTCCACTTTCTCCATGAGAGTTTTCACCTCCTCCCTCAGTATTCCCTTTATCATCCACCTTCTTTTCCAAATCACCCAGTCTTTTCTTAGTTTCCTCAAGCATGGTTATGATTTGGTCCAGCTTATTATTTGGCAGGTGGTTTTCCTCTTCACTTTCTCCTTGGCTAGTTCTTGTCTGAACCATGTTTATCAATTTCTCACACCTTAGAATATTGAGTTGTCCATTAGTTCATGATTATAATGCATCCCATTAAATCAAAACATAATAAACTCAATATAGTTTGGTACAAAAACAACTCTTTTTATTTCTTTTCAAAGGTAAAGAGTATTCTTCATTTATACAAGAAATGACTTCAAAAGTCATGCTCAATAGGAGTATATCCTTCAGATTCATAATCTCAAGGTATATAACCCTCTAACTCACTATCAGACCTAACTTCTATAATCTCAACAGTTGGGGGTATGCGGGGATCTCGCCTAACCATAGTTATTTCCTCATCTGACATATACTCTATGATTTTGGCAGTGATCATAACTCTTTCCATGTTTTCCCTTTTCACTCGCTTGATTCGAGTTAAGGCAGTCCCAAAGTTTCAATATCACTTAACCAAATGTCACTCTCATCATTGGTTCCATCAAGGTTTTGATAATGGTCTCACGTTCTCTTTTTGCTTTAAGGAAACGTTGACTCGTATTAACAGACTTTCTCACTGTCTTCTTAAGACGTACCATCCTAGCACCAAAATTTTCAAACATTAGCTAACTGCATAATGTTGACTACAGGCAAGCATAGTGGTCTCATAAGCCCTAGTACTGAACTTGGTTGCTCTGATACCATATGTAACATCCACGTTCTAAAAACATAGTAAAACCATAAAATTTACCATAAAGTAATTTAACTAGGTAAAAATGAGATAGAGAAAATATTTCTTCTATTCAACATATAATCAAGTAACTTCAAATACAAGATTTCTCATTACAAAATACAATAATCCATATTGTCTTTCTCAAATACAATCTTTACAAATGTAAATCAATTACATATACAAATTTTGGAATAATTACTACATCTGAATATCTGACATCTTTATCACAATTCCTGGCATGTTCCCTGCTTGGAGAGAGAGTATCTTTCCAGTGATTTACCTCCAACCATAGACCGACAGTCTCCCACACATCTTCCACATAGGAAGTGGCCCTGCCCTTCACAAGGGATATAGACCTTAGGTGACCAGTGGTAATTTGCCTTTCCCGAGTACATAGTGTTGTATCCTACACAACTCTATCAACCATACAAGCCTAGATACCCTCTAGCTAAGTATGATTTCCGATAGGTTGAGCAATCCGGATACAATGAACCGACAATGCATGCAGAAAACAAATGCATTACTTTGGCCAAAGTTTTAATATCAATAACATTCATAATGAACGTGGTCGTAGTGTTCACCCACCCCTACTCGACTTGGATACTGTCGTATTCTCGCAATTTATTCACACCAACTATATTTATGTAAATGGTTTAATCATCTTGTCATGATAATAGTTTTCTTGACTTAGATAAGTCTAAATGGCATAACCATTCATTTGGTTTATAATCGACTCTAGGGTTTTTATAACAACCCTTGAATATTATGATATTTCAATATATTTCTACATCTCATATCTATGAGACTATGGTTCATAATTGACCTTTGGTTTAACTCAACCATGGTTAGGAATACTATAGTTCTTGTAAAGTTAATAACTTCTATTCAAAAGGAATATGAATACCTTTCAATTTACCTCTACATGATGTTATTAACCATCACTACCTATATACTCATATATGATTTTATACATCTCGACGAGAGTTAAATACATAACTATCCTATGATAAAATAATTGACTTGTTTCATAATAATTGCTCATTCAATATCTAGCGACTAGTTTTCTAAACACTAGAAAACTATAATAACCTCCTTCTAAAGAGTTCATTTATTTCCCAAACAATAAATGGGTCTGTATATCGATTTAAGGACAGAAGTTTTATCGACCCGAAATGATAATGAAACAGATATCATTGTAAAATCTTGCATCGGCCTTTTTCAGGCTAAGTCGACGCTTCTCTGGTTATACTAAGATATACACATACATAGCTGGCTCAGTCAATCAAGTTAAATCGATGGTATTCAAGGTGACATAGTCGGCTCATCTCCATTTAGCAGTTTACACAATATACTAAAAGAATAACCAAACTGAATTAAATGATTGTCCAAGACAAGCAATCATTTGAATTATCATTGTCTAATAAAGCATATCTGTTGCAAGTATGAGGTAAACCAGTGTTGTCATTGATGTCAACATACTCATATTGCATTGACAAGATGGATTGGATGAGCAGTGTGCTGAGGATATTGAGAAAATTAGCCTCAGTCAGGAACAGTGAAGAACAGTGATGAGAAGAAGGCAAATGTACTGTATAGGATGAGAACCGGAGGATGCGGATTAAAGGGTCTGTAGATATGAGTCTTGAGATGCTTCAGTTAAGATTTCAGAGGTCCGCATGAAGATCTGAAGGAGTTGTGGCTGTCAGTGTAGAACCGGTTCCGGCAAGTGTTCAGAGGTGACAAAGGATCACAGAAAGGTCCGGTGAGGTCCGGAATTGTATTATCCTAATCTGCGGATTGGAAGGAGTGTTTGGGATGTCCTTGTGATGTGTCATCCTGATTTGTGTATGATTTGGAGGTCCGGAAGTACCTTTTGCATTATGACAGTGGCGACAGACTGTGTTCTTGAAGTTCCAGATGAGGAAGACAAGAGATTCCAGTAGGTAAAGGAAGTGCGGATGTATCCAGTCATTCAGGAAGGCTTGTGAAGGTTCTTGAATCATGTTGAGGTTATGTTGTTGGTCTGCATTGATAGTAGAGCCCGGAATTGAAGATATTCTTCCGGATGAAGTTCTTGCTCTGTTTAGCCGACCGGATGAGTTGTTCATCCTGCGAATGTTCTTGTGGTGGCCGACCGGATGTGTTATTCATCTTGCGGATGTTCTTATGGTTGTTTGCCGACTTAGATGTTTGTTCCTAAGTTGATGTCTTGTATAAATAACGGTTTGTGAGTTCATTTCGTGTAGTGGATTGTGTGGATGAGTGTGGCATAGCGAAGAGAAGTGCGAAAGGCAGAGCAGAGGTTTTTGGGCTTAAATGGAACTGATCCGGACATGGTAGAGATGTCATTCTCCAGTTCAAGACTGTGATTTTTATCACTTTGTAGACAGTGTGTCTCCTTGTAGGCAGTGTGCCTCTTTGTGAGCAGTGTGCTCGGGCAGTGAGCCCTAATTGGCATGTGCCATTCATTCTTCTTTATTCTTCTAACAGAGAATAATTCTTGGGTTAATCACCCCGTGGTTTTTCCCTTAACCGGGTTTTCCACGTCAAAATCTTGGTGTTCAATGTGTTGATGTTTATCTGCTCTTGTGTTTATATATTATGCTTTCATGGATGATTAATTGATATGCTGCTAACTAACAACGAAGAATCAAGTATTTGAAAGAACAAGAAGTTTTATACAACTGATTCACCCCCCCCTCTCAGTTGTATGCCCTAGATCCAACAATTGGTATCAGAGCCAAGTTCCTCTGAAAGGAGCTTAACCGCTTGAGGAGATCCAGGATGTCGTCATACAAGAAGGATAATCCGAAGTTCGATGGAACCAACTTCACTCTCTGGAAAGGTCGCATGAAGTGTCACTTGGAATGTATGGGAAAAGCATACTTGGCTATGGTTTCAAAACCATATGTACCTCCAAAAGGTGGTCCGACAACTTTGAATGAAATCACAGAAGCTGAAAACAATCTGCGGACCATGGAAGCTCTTCTAAGCGCATTGAATGACTCAGATCTCTCGAATGTTATTGACCTACCAACTGCATATGAGATCCTGACTAAACTGGAACTTCTGTATGAAGGAGATGAGTTTGTCAAAAGTGCAAGGTTGCAAAGTCTGAAAGGGAAATTTGAAAGATTGAAGATGAGAGATGATGAAAACATCACTACCTTTATGCCAAGAGTGAATGAGCTGGTATGTGGAATTAGAAATGCTGGTGGAACTCTAGATGAAAATGAGATTGTCTGCAAAATCCTAAGATCCCTTCCTGCTACCTACAAAATCAAGGTTGCTGCCATTGATGAATTCAGAGCCCACACAACTGTCACAAGAGAACAACTGGCTGGCAAACTAGCTGCATTTGAAATGACCGAGTTTGGAGATGATCCTCCCAAGATTGAATCTGCTTTCAAAGCCAGTGCCTATGTGAAAGGCAAACAAAGATTTGATCCGGGAGAAAACTCATCAAGGAAAATGTCATGGTATGATCAAGCAAGAAGAGACATGGAAGAAGAAGAAGCAGAAACAGCTCAACTTGAAGCCCTCATTGCAAAGAGACTGCCAAGAGGATCCGGTAAGTATGAAGGAAAACTACCCTTTAAGTGTTTCAACTGCAATAAGATTGGTCATTTTGCTTCAAGATGTCCGGAAAGATCTGCAAGGTCTAATACCAACAGACAAAGGTTTCAAAAGAATTGCTATTATGTTCATGAAGAAGATGACAATGAAGGAGTAACAGATGATGAATCAGAACTAGGAAGCAAATCCAGAAATGAGTGGGTGTTTATTGCCATCAAGGAAGAAGATTCAATACTCTCTGAATCTGTCAATCACAAAGTTGTTGAAAAAGCTTTAGCTGCTCAAGTGGAAGAAAAGGATGATTGGGTTATTGACAGTGGATGTTCTCACCATATGACTAGTGACAAGAATAAGTTCTTAAATTTAGAAAGGTATGAAGGAGGAATGGTAAAGTTTGGTGACAATTCTGCTGGTAGAATCAGAGGCAGGGGAACTATTTCCTTTGATGGAAAGAGCAAAACAGGTAACGTACTATATGTTGAAGGATTGAAGCACAATCTTCTCAGTATTGGTCAGTTAGTGGACAAAGGCTATGATCTCCGGTTCAAGAATGGAAAATGCAGAATCTTTACAAGCTCCAGAACTGAAATTGCATCCGGTACTCAGACAAAAGGTAATATCTTTCATCTGGTTGGTTCAAATAAAAGTTGTTTGTTTGTTCAAATTGATCAGAGTTGGTTATGGCATAGAAGAATGTGTCATGTAAATTTTGATAACATCATCAAGATAAGCAATACTCAGGCTGTAAGAGATCTTCCAAAATTGATGAAACCTACAAATAGTTTGTGCAAAGAATGTTAGTTAGGTAAACAAAGTAGAGTCTCTTTCAAAAGCCAAGATCAGTCTTCTACCGGATTGTTGGAATTAGTACATACTGATCTCTGTGGTCCGACAAGAATCAAGAGTCTGCAAGGTGATAGATATTTCATGTTGTTAATTGATGATCATTCCCGGATGATGTGGGTTACCTTTCTAAAAGAAAAATCAGAAGCATTTGAGAAGTTCAAAATCTTCAAAGCTATGGTAGAGAATCAAACCGGATTGAAACTAAAGTGTCTAAGGTCTGATAGAGGTGGTGAATTTACATCTGGTGAGTTCATTGACTTTTGTGAGAAGCAGGGTATAAGGAGACAGTTGTCTGCTCCTAGGACTCCACAACAGAATGGAGTAGTTGAGAGAAAGAACCGGACCATCCAGGAAGCTGCCAGGACAATGATGTTGGAAGCAAATGTTCCTCAAATGTTTTGGAAAGAAGCTATCAGCACTGCAGTCTACACTCTCAATCGAGTTCAAATCAGAAACAACACCGGTAAGACCCCCTATGAACTCTGGTTTGGCATCACTCCTACTGTGAAATATTTCAGAGTATTTGGTAGCAAGTGTTATATTAAAAGAGATGAAGATCTAGGAAAGTTTGATGCTAGAAGTGATGAAGGAATTTTCTTGGGTTACTCCACTCAAAGCAAAGCATACCGGTGTTACAATAAGAGATTGAGGAAGATGATAGAAAGCACCAATGTGAAAGTTGATGAAGGAATTGAGAAGCCTTCAAGATTTTATGAGTTTGATGAAGATGACCAAGACAGTGTTCAAGGAACTCAATCCTCTCCGGTGAGACAGAGTCACCCTGATCCGGTAAATCAGGAAGAAGAGATAGGTTTGAATGAGCCTGATCAAGAAGCAGCAGTGCAGGATACTCCCAAAATTCCAAGGTATGTAAGACTGAACCACTCTGAAGATCAGATCATAGGTGACAGAAGCAAAGGTGTACAAACTAGAAGGAATGTTGCTCAAAATCAGGATGAATGTTGTCTGATTTCAAAGATTGAACCTAAAACAATAAATGAAGCCTGCAATGATGAAAACTGGACCAAAGCAATGGAAGATGAATTGATGCAAATTGAGAAAAATCATACTTGGGATCTTGTTCCCAGACCTAGAGACAGGAATGTAATTGGAACCAAGTGGGTCTTCCGGAACAAACTAAATGAAGCTGGTGAAGTAATCAGAAACAAAGCTAGATTGGTCTGCAAAGGCTACTCTCAAATAGAAGGAATTGACTTTGAAGAGACTTTTGCTCCGGTGGCAAGAATTGAAGCAGTCAGATTACTTCTTGCATTTGCTGCCTTCAAAGACTTCAAGGTATATCAGATGGATGTCAAGTCTGCCTTCCTAAATGGTGATCTGGAAGAAGAAGTCTACATTGAACAACCGGATGGATTTCAATTGTCTGATAATGATGATATGGTCTGCAAGTTGAAGAAAGCTTTGTATGGATTAAAGCAAGCCCCAAGAGCATGGTACGAAAGGTTGGATAAGCATCTTGTGTAGATTGGATTCAACAAAGGTACTGCTGACAGTAACTTATATTTCAAAATTGATCATGAAAACATTTTGATTGTTGAAGTGTTTGTGGATGATATCATTTTTGGAGGAAGAGATAGTATGTGCAAAACTTTTGCAAATCAGATGAAAAGTGAGTTTGAAATGTCTATGCTTGGTGAAATGAATTTCTTCTTGGGTCTGCAAATTACTCAAACAAAAGAAGGGATCTTCATTTCTCAGACCAAATATGTGAAAGAATTGTTAAGGAAATTTGGTATGGAAGACTCAAAGCCAATGAACACTCCTATGGTAACCGGATGTAAGTTAAGCAAAGATGATGATTCTCCAAAGGCAGATCAGACAAAGTATAGATCAATGATTGGTGGATTGTTGTATCTCACTCAAACTAGACCAGATATAATGCAGGCTGTTGGTCTTGTGGCAAGATTCCAGGCTGATCCTAGAGAATCTCATGTTATGGCAATCAAAAGAATTTTTAGGTACTTGAAAGGAACAGTTGAGTATGGTCTATGGTACCCTAGAGATCCGGATTTCTCTCTTCATGCTTACACAGATGCAGATTGGGCAGGAGATGTGGATGACCGGAAGAGCACTAGTGGTGGAGCATTCTTTTTGGGGAAGAGATTGGTTTCTTGGTTAAGCAAGAAACAAGATGCAATATCTCTGTCTACAACTGAAGCAGAATACATTGTAGCAGCAGGTAGTTGCACTCAAATCTTATGGATGAAGCAGATGCTAAGAGACATTAAAGTTGAATATGAGGAGCCTATCACAATTTTCTGTGATAATTCAAGTGCAATTAATATTTCTAAGAATCCGGTATTACATTCTAAGACTAAACACATATCTATCAAGTTTCACTTCTTGAGAGAACAAGTGAACAAGGAAGAAGTCAGATTGGAGTATGTTCCCTCCAAGGATTAGATTGCAGATATCTTTACTAAACCTCTTCCCAAGGATTCTTTTGAATATCTCCGGGAGAAGTTAGGGGTCATGGCCCCTCCGGTGATGAACTAGGATGCACTGATGTGCATCAGTCCGGTAGATATCACAGTCATATCTTGTGATCCGGATTGATGATGGGGAGCTGCAACTAAGGGGGAGCAGCTGGTATGATTTTGATGTATGAGAATTGCAAGTATGAGCCCTTTGCCATTGATGTCAAAGGGGGAGAGAAGACATGTGAAAAACAAGTGGTTGATGATCAAAGGGGGAGCAGTAAAGGAAGAGAAGACATGTGAAAAGTTGTTGTTGATAGGGGGAGCTGTGACAGAAAGGAGAAGTTCTTGTCTTGATGGTTTTTCACATCATATGTTGCCATCAATGACAAAGGGGGAGATTGTTGCAAGTATGAGGTAAACCAGTGTTGTCATTGATGTCAACATACTCATATTGCATTGACAAGATGGATTGGATGAGCAGTGTGCTGAGGATATTGAGAAAATTAGCCTCAGTCAGGAACAGTGAAGAACAGTGATGAGAAGAAGGCAAATGTACTGTATAGGATGAGAACCGGAGGATGCGGATTAAAGGGTCTGTAGATATGAGTCTTGAGATGCTTCAGTTAAGATTTCAGAGGTCCGCATGAAGATCTGAAGGAGTTGTGGCTGTCGGTGTAGAACCGGTTCCGACAAGTGTTCAGAGGTGACAAAGGATCACAGAAAGGTCCGGTGAGGTCCGGAATTGTATTATCCTAATCTGCGGATTGGAAGGAGTGTTTGGGATGTCCTTGTGATGTGTCATCCTGATTTGTGTATGATTTGGAGGTCCGGAAGTACCTTTTGCATTATGACAGTGGCGACAGACTGTGTTCTTGAAGTTCCGGATGAGGAAGACAAGAGATTCCAGTAGGTAAAGGAAGTGCGGATGTATCCGGTCATTCAGGAAGGCTTGTGAAGGTTCTTGGATCATGTTGAGGTTATGTTGTTGGTCCGCATTGATAGTAGAGCCCGGAATTGAAGATATTCTTCCGGATGAAGTTCTTGCTCTGTTTAGCCGACCGGATGAGTTGTTCATCCTGCGAATGTTCTTGTGGTGGCCAACCAGATGTGTTATTCATCTTGCGGATGTTCTTATGGTTGTTTGCCGACTTAGATGTTTGTTCCTAAGTTGATGTCTTGTATAAATAACGGTTTGTGAGTTCATTTCGTGTAGTGGATTGTGTGGATGAGTGTGGCATAGCGAAGAGAAGTGCGAAAGGCAGAGCAGAGGTTTTTGGGCTTAAATGGAACTGATCCGGACATGGTAGAGATGTCATTCTCCAGTTCAAGACTGTGATTTTTATCACTTTGTAGACAGTGTGTCTCCTTGTAGGCAGTGTGCCTCTTTGTGAGCAGTGTGCTCGGGCAGTGAGCCCTAATTGGCATGTGCCATTCATTCTTCTTTATTCTTCTAACAGAGAATAATTCTTGGGTTAATCACCCCGTGGTTTTTCCCTTAACCGGGTTTTCCACGTCAAAATCTTGGTGTTCAATGTGTTGATGTTTATCTGCTCTTGTGTTTATATATTATGCTTTCATGGATGATTAATTGATATGCTGCTAACTAACAACGAAGAATCAAGTATTTGAAAGAACAAGAAGTTTTATACAACTGATTCACCCCCCCCTCTCAGTTGTATGCCCTAGATCCAACAATATCTTGCAGGAGTATTTACCTGACAGCGATAGTTTAGAGAGGTGAATTGGCAGGTAGAAAACTTCTGTGTTCGTCCCAGACAACCACGTTCTCACCTTTCTCTAACTTCTTCCCTTACTGCCCACCGCGAGCTCTCCACTTCTAATGACAAAATACTCAGCAAACATAACATGTCCAGAAAAGATATGCCATCAACTAGCTGAGTCGTGGCTTTAAGAGCTCAAACAGACTCATAATGAGTCATCCTTTCCATTCGCTCCCACTCTTAGCAATTGAAAACTCATTTAATTCCAACGATTTTTTCTTTATGGTTCAACTCCAAATGCCTGCTAAAAACATGTAAACATCAATATATGTTGATGATGAAAGCATCATTTGAGGATATCAGTGATTGTAGCTGGGTTATTCGCTGCTCCTCTTCTGAGAGGCCGCCAACTCATTAAACTAACTTTGAGCAATCAATGATCACAAGGGGTGATTCGATCCATTATGCATCTATAATGAAGGCACTCCATAATATATGGCTACGATTGCACTGTTAGAATAAATTAATGTTTACATTTATTAGTTTAATAAATAAATGTTGGTTTTATAAGTTAGGGAATTAGTTATTCCCATAGTAGTTTTTAAGAAGTTATTGTGGTTACTTGTACAGGAATATGTGGCTTTATAAGCCAATGCACTCAAATGTAAAATCATCCAAAGACAATAATATATTATTCTATGTTTTATGTTTTGCTGTGTTAAAATGGTTTGATCTGGTTATCTGTGTTTGTGCTCACCATATTTCAATATGGTGTCAGAGCAATATGAGTTTGTTGTGCCAGTATGAAATTGTGAATTAAAAAGCATAGAAGAGGCGTTTTAAAGTTTTTGCATCTATTTGTTCATTGAAATCTGTAGACCAGCGTGATAAGGCATGGATACACTTGAATACATTTGCTGAACATGGTATTTGAAGTCACTTTACTTCACCTGCTGGGGTATGAAGGATATTGCTCACCATTTGGAGGAGGCCCATCTTCTCTTTATTATCGATTTGATGTTTCTCGTAAATTGAGAGAGGTGCGAGGTTTATAAGCTGAAGCCATTGTAGAAATGAAAAAATAAAAATAAAAACTTACAAAGTGATCTGAGAGAAACCCTAGAAGAAGTCAGGATGTCTCTAATAAAGGGGGCATTGGTGAAAGCAACAAAGCTCATAGTCGATTGGGTTACCATTCAATAATGCAGCATATAGAAGACATTCCTCTTAATGTAGTCTCATTGAAATGAGAAGTGGACAAAGGAGCAAGAGGATATTGAACAGTGGAGCGCATTGTACAAATAATAGATTGCTGGTGAAGGTGTTTCCTGGTGAGAGCAGATATATTTAATTCTGAGTTAAAATTATTATAAGTGTGTATTTTGCTTTGGAGAAAAGGAATTGATTGTTGAAAATTGCTAAGGCTATGATCTAAAGAAGAGACCATGTAAATACCCTCAATATACATTGAAATTGAATCTTAGGGCATGGTTATCGGTCCAGCATAAAGCAGAAATAAAGAAAGTTTTAGGGAAAGGAAATTATTTGGAAGTGTGAAGGTATAAGGTAAGAAAAAGTTGCTTTTAGTTTCTATTTTGAAGTGACATGTGAATATTTTAAAGTGGTGGTCAGAAATTCAAAGAGGGATCTTAAATTTTGAGAAAGTGTGATAATTTTGTTATGGTCAAATATAACGAAGGTGGTTGTGAAATTCTAGAGTTTTTTATATTTTTATTTGGAGTAATAAGGTAAAAATTGTTGAAGGCTTAATTTGATGAATGTTTAATAATATCTTGGAGATATAAGGTTGATTAGTGTATGGGTCTATCACTGGTTCAAATTAACATTATCATCTTTTAATCATGAATGCACATATGTCAAAGATCACTTATGCTTTCAGGGACATCTTTTCTATTCCTTATGAGGCCTCCAAAGACTTATCCAAGACATCAGTTGGTTAAAGTGTAACAGGGTCAAATTGGAGGCAAGCGGCATCGGAGGATGGAGGATTTTCCATCATCTCAAGTTAGCTTCTCACTTTGAGATGATTCTTTGCATGAGAAGCATTTTTGGCTTTGGTTGTTTTTCTTTTCTTTGTTGATGCTGACGGATTTGAAGAATGTATGTTTTGTGAAGATTTTGTTTTGGAGACAGGTTTGGGATTTGGTGTTGAGCTCAATATGGATTGTTGTCCAGCGAGCTTTAGAGTATATGATCAAGAATTATACCCTTTCGCGGTCACTAGACAATGATAAAGATCTGTCGTATCTCTTAGGGATTGTTGTCGAATAATTCAAAATTGTGATTTGAGAGTTCAGGACTAAAGAGCTCAAGAACACAGTTTGAAGCTACGCCTTTCCAAGGGTAGACGAGATAGCATGATGGAGCCTCGCTTGGTTCAGGATTTGTTCTTTGGGAGAAGATCTTCTATAAAATATGTATTCATATTATGTAATCAGCTTTGTTGAGTATATTAGCATTCAGGGGGGATCCCTTGGTACTATTGCAGGAACAATGTAATAAAGGGGGAATGTTAGTTTTATTACATGTAAACCTTAAAGGGGGGTGTTAGAATAAATTAAGGTTTACATTTATTAGTTTAATAAATAAATGTTCATTTTATAAGTTAGGGAATTAGTTATTCCCGTAGTAGTTTTTAAGAAGTTATTGTGGTTACTTGTATGGGAAATGTGGCTTTATAAGCCAATGCACTCAAATGTAAAATCATCTGAAGACAATAATATATTATTCTATGTTTTATGTTTTGTTGTGTTAAAATGGTTTGATCTGGTTATCTGTGTTTGTGCTCACCATATTTCAATATGTACAAGAGTAAATATTAATAATTGTCATGAGGTATTATCCTCATTTGATGCATATGCATATACTTGATTATATCAAATATGATTTACATAACATCACCTCTATTTGATAGTTATGGTTTAATCAATAAAAAGATAATATTAAAACAAAGGATTACGGATAATGTGTATGGGTTGAGCTTGTCTCCACTTCACAACCCGTCGACAAAATCACATCTTCCTAACTTGACGAGAACATCTTGACGTTAAGAATCGACAACAAAACTTCAAGTGACTTAATAACAATAAGACAACCATTTTATGACAATGATGTCGTAATTTTTACGTTAAACATAAATGGTCACAGTTCACACACAAATGACATCGTTTATGCTACTACCAACTATGACGACACACTACGACTTGCAAAGATTCATAAGATATCGACTATTTGTCGATTGGGTTCAAAAGTAAACTGACAAGAAAAGACTTACCTCTTACGACACATTGGTTCATGTTTTTGTTAAACACTTATACTCGATTCGGTAAATAAACCACTCATAACCCGAGGTCTATATCTCTCTCCTCGAAAGATACTCTCTCTCTCTTTTCTATGAGAGTCATCTGAAAACTTGTATTCCTGTATCAAACTTGTAACCAAACAAATTTTGATCAGTGTATCATTATTCAAAATAATAAATCAAATCTCATAATGCAAATATTAAATTGATAATAACATAATCATTTCCATAATTTCATAAATGACATTCAATATAATCCATGTCTTTCCTTGTCATTAATCCAAACATCATAATAGATTTACTTATGTCCAAGTAAAAGTAAAAAGTATAGCAAGACAAAAATTGGGGATGTAACACTAGAACAAAAGTAGATACTGCTTTACACAAATATTCCCTCAACCAAATCTTGACTTGGAGCTTTACATTTGATTTGAAGGAGACAAATTACCAAATATTTACGGATGTAGCTATCAGTGAAGAAATAGAAAAGGCTACACAAGTACCACATGATCAAGTATTGGTAGGATCCATTTCAAAGCAATCTAAGAGAAACACTATTGAAAACATGAATTCTCAAGCAATTAATTCTATGTTGGTTACACACGATCTTTCAAACATTAGCAATAATGAAGCTTCTGCAATCAAGATTTTCCCAATTTGCAAGACATTTACTTCAACCACAATAATAGTTGTGAATGCTCATGTTGATGATTGTCTTACACAAGCACCTAAGGAAAATAAGAGACAAGGTAGGATACAAATTCATGTCAAAAAGATAAAAGAAGTGATCAGTCACTTATATTTATGCTATTGTTGCACCAACTTAGTCATTTGGATGACTTTCAAATTGAGAGAATCAAAGGGTTTAGCCGCGCCTAATTGCAAGCTAGGGAAAACTATTGGAATGATATAGACAAGTTTAGGAGGTGCTATTTGTTATGAGTTACCACCCTTCAAGTGCAATGGAAGTAGCTAAATAGGGGATACCAAGACATAGGGCTAGCATGTAAAACACTAAAGCCCTAGAGGGTAAAATTCATTGGATATGCAATTGATTGGATTCAAATTAATGGTTCCCAAGACTTTTGGTGGAAAAGCAAATGGGATGTCAAACAAAAGCCCCATAATTGGATATATGAGATAATATGACAAAATGTTGGGGCCCACCGAAACCTCATAATGCAACCGACAAAATATTATTTTAATTAAGCAGTTAAAATAATAAGGTATGATTAAATTATAGTTTAAGTGACCTTTGTCCAAAATTTAAAATATTTCTAGAAGATTAAAGGCCCATCCAGATTAAAAATTTATTGCCATGGTTTAAAAATTAAAGCCTATGAGATGAAATCGGAGGAGAATGTTGGAGCTTTAATGTTTAAATGTGGATGACTGGGAAATGTTCAAATGGTGAAATCAAAGGGCAAGCTCATTCATGCACAGAGGAAACCAAAGGTGAAAAAATGCATTTGCAAAGTGGCTATTTAATATTTCATGAGAATTCAAGGATCTTTGCTTAAATATTTGTCACATACTTAAATCAACTCTTATCTTCCTTTATCCACTACCTACATTTCATTGCCATCACATTGCCTATAAATGAAGCTTTATGGACCATTGAAGCCCATGTCTATATACACCGTAATATGGGATGACTCAAAATGGGCCACTAGAGGGGGTCAATGCAAAATTGATTACAAGTGCAAGATGGATAACCACAAAGGAATTGGGAACTGTGATGAGTTCATTGGGTTAAAACCCATAGAAGTGGAGCTTCAGGACATGATTAACAAAGTGAATGCTAATGACAACTACACAATTAATTTTTTTGGAGTTTTTGAATCTGATGGCTTGCAAGATGGACACAAATTCATCTTTATTTCCAAGCTCTGCCATGTGATGACCAGTTGAGGCAAGTTCTTGGATGAAGAAGTTGACACTTGATGATTTGCAAGGCCAATGTTGATGACAAGGTTTGGAGGGGAGTGTTCGATAGCAATGGCAATTGGTAAAGTATTGGAGAACTTGTACTAGAAGGATGGATTGGTGGATCTATGATAATGGCTTCACGAGGGGGTTGTACAAGAGGTTTGAAGCACATGGATCTTATTCTGGTAGAGGGCACCCATGGGATTTCAAGCTTAAGTAGCTAGAGTGTTTTGTAGATATAGGGAATAGTCTCTTGATACATAGGTCGTTGTTACTACCAAATTTGAAGGTAAGGTGGGTATGACCATGAGAGTGGAGAAGGGGGATGGAAAATGGAAAGGGAAGTGTAACTATTGTTGGAGATGCATTGCACCTAATGACCCTGATCTTGGTTAGGGTGCATGTATGGGTTAGGAGGACACTATCCATCTGAGAAGATGCCTTAAACAAATCATCAAATATGTAAACATAGTAGAGTGGGAAGAATCCTAGGTGGAAAAGATAGAGTCCTATTTCAACAAATACTTGTAGGAGAGGCAATCCTTACTCAGACCCAACCTTTATTATTAATCCTGATTGAATTTAATTTATAATTAGACTCTTAAGTCCAGCTATATGTCCTTTTTTCTTGGCATGGCTTACTAACAACATAGAGGATTGATGTTTTTTTTTTTTAATGGAAGATTTTATATCATTCACAAGATCGAATTGCTCCTAGTTACAGGAGCACAAGCTTAAGCTAATACGTCTTCAGAACCAAGGATTGATGGTTTTACACCTAGTATACATGAAAAATTAAACATAAACCTTCATTTAACCAGATTGTAATATGTGATATTGGGTCCACTTTTATTTAACAATGATTAGCAAACACTTTTGATGTTATGAATTCAACTACATACCTCTTACAAAATGCTATGCTACTATCTTCACCTAATACTACTTGCAAATTTATAGAGAAATCTATATAAATTACAATCAGCATAACCATTACACCTCCTTTCAATGCAAGTGCTAATTAATATGAATGTGGTATAAAATTACTATTGACTGTTTACCAAATAGAACAGAATAATATTTAAATAGAGCGGTTCTGAGAAACCTTTTGCACCTTAGAAATTAATGAAAATCCACAAACGCGGGACAGAGTTTCTGCGTATTTTACAGTAGCCAGACTAAAACACAGTCACTCTGCAAAGAGAGGTGTTTCTCTTCATTGAATAAAGAAAATGTGCATGCTAAGGTTTGGAGTCCTTGGATTCTACCAGTGCGCTTGCTGTGTTGGTAGAGGGAGCCCACACTTGATGAACTTCTTCTGTACAAACACCACTAAACAATTTCTCCAACAAACTGTTTCTTTACCCTCTTTCACCAAGCAAAAGTTAAGTTTGAGCATGCATAATCATAAACAATGTGCATTGTATACAGAAACCTGAATACTGATGATTAGATAACATAATACGGATTGTCGATTCATTTTTCTTGGCGGCCTGGCAGGAGACACGCAGCACAATTTCAATTTGTCTCCATGATTGGGTTCTTGCGACTATCTGTAATCCACAGAGACTCAAAGAACAAATAAACTTGAGTAATTCATGGCTTGACCGCTCCTGCTCGTACCGAAGGGGGGGTTCTGGTAAGAATCGTAAGCAACAGCGGGCGGCTTGTTATTTGGAAGATGAAACGCTGCGCAATCCTGCTGGTTCTTGCCTTATCCACGCTCGCTGTAAGTTTAGAGCTTTCACGCAAGATTGTTCTTTGATGGCTTGTATGACGTTTATAATGATAGCTTTGATGGCTTGTGCAGATGTCAAAGAGTGAGGGCGAAGGAGATCATCCGTTTGCAGCAAAGGCATCTCTGTTGCGGTTTTGGCGACGCGCATTGCCCGGTGCGCGGCTTCCTGGTTTCTTGCTGGAAAAGGCCTCACCCCTCAACGCTACTTCTGTTGCTCTCTTTTCTCTCTATTTGAAAAACCAAATCCTGTCCGACCATATCGCGTCCTTCTGCATGGAAGCAGAGCTTCTCTGTAGTGGCGCACAGGGCAGAAACGAAAAAGCCGTGGCAGAGCCCTCGGATTTCAAAAGCGGATCCAATGTTAAAGACGAGATCTTTGCTAGTTACCGAAGCGGATCCAGCGAATTCGCGAAGAATATCTGGAAAGACTCCTCTACCGAATTCTCTCAGTACGCCAAGGGAAACAACAACCCTAGAGTGGCCTTCAGTTCCTACCGCTTCAAATTCACTTTCAAAGATTATGTCAGGACCGACCTGACCTTTTCAAATTACAAAGCGATGGGCGTGGAGGCTGGAAAGTTCTTCAGGGAGAATCTGTTAGTGCAGGGCAAAACTCTCCCTATGCCTGACATCAGGGACTACATGCCCAGGAGATCGTTCCTACCCGCCTCTTTGGCAAATAATCTGCCCTTTGCTTCCCAGACTCTGCCGGAGCTGATGAAGACGTTTCACATTCCAGAGAACTCCACAATGTCGGCGATCATGGCGCAGACGCTGCGCGATTGCGAAAAGGCGGCGGTGAAGGGCGAAATAAAGAAATGTGTGAGGTCGGTGGAAGGCATGGCGGAATTTGCAGTGTCGGTGTTGGGGTCAAAGGTGGAGATTCTCACCACAGAAAGCACGGCGGGGTCTGGACAGAACGTTTCCGTGGGCGCCGTCACGGGCAAAGACGGAGGTAAGGTGACAAGATCGGTGTCGTGCCATCAGAGTTTATTCCCGTTTCTGGTTTATTACTGCCATGCTGTGCCCAAAGTTAAAGTGTACCAAGCTGAACTTTTGTCAATGAAGGAGAAAAAGAAGATAAACAAAGGAGTTGCCATCTGTCATTTGGACACCACGCAGTGGAGTGCAAAGCATGCGGCATTCATGGCGTTGGGACATCAGCCAGGGGAAATTGAGGTCTGCCATTGGATTTTCGAGAACGATCTCATCTGGGTGCCGCTGCCCGCTTAAGCGGAAATGATCCTCCGCCAGAACGCATTTACTGTAGCGCATTAGAAATATCCAATTTAAATCTGAGAAGAATTTGAAGATAGGGTTAGGGTTTATTTTGAAGTTGATGTCATCCGAATTTTAACTGTTGATATAGAAATAGAAAGAAGAATCTGAAACTGGATCTAGTATCACACAGACCTAAGATGTGTTACTCATAACCTTAACTCAGTTTACATTGTTACTATTAAACGACACCAGTTACGTGGTGTATGTAATGAATGAATTATTTTAGGAGAGTATGGGTATTTACCAACTGGCAATATAGTTTTATGTTATACCAATAGAATGAAAGATATAAGGAGTGTTAGTATATGTTTTGTATGTTGAAGGATAAAGAAATTATGTTTTAGTGTATAAATTTTGTGTACATGATCTTGTGCAGTAAGACAATATATTAGGTTGTTTGGTTTGGTTTGTTTTGTATTTTATAGGTCAAGATAAAATAGAGCTCCCCTATATTAAATATGGGTTTATGTTAAAAATTGGACTCCTTCAAATGGTATCAAAATTAAAGTAGCATAACTAATATCAAGGAAGAAATTAAGGATCAATGAGGCATATTTGTAACATTTCTTAGAAATTGAATATATGCAATGGCCAACAACAATTATAATCTTACTCAACCTCAAATCCCTTAGTTTAAGGGGCAGAATTATGGTCTTTGGAGTATTAAGATGAATTCTTTTATGTTCTCAAGATTTATGGGATTTGGTTCAAAATGGGTACCCAAAACTAGCATATCAAGTTGCATACATTCAATGGACATAGGCTCAGAAGAATCAACTTAAAGAAAACAAGAAAAGGGACTCCAAGGCACTCTTCTTATTCTAGCAAGCTATCGATGATTCTATCTTCGCAAAAGTTGCAATAACAACTAAATGAAAACAAGCATGGGACAATAGCCAAAGTGTGTATCAAGGTAAAAATAAGATAAAAGTTGATAGTTCAAATTTTGAGGAAATTTGAGAACTTATCAATGAAAGATTTAGAATCTATGCATGAACGTTTCACTCATGCTATGGGAATTATGAACCAAGTGAAGTCTCATAGAGATACATTCGAAGGTCAAATGGTTGTTGAAAATATTCTAAGAAGTTTACTTGCAAAATATGATCATGTTGTAGTTGTAATCAAGGAATCTAAGGATCTAACAAGACTAACAGTTGAAGAACTCATGGGGTCACTTCAAATTCATGAGTAAAGATTAAATAGGCCAACAAATACCTTCCTTGATCAGGCTTTCTAATCACAAGTTTGTGTCAACGAATCCAAAGATAGAGGAAAATTTCAAAATTCTAGAAAGTATCCTCATCAAGCATGGACAAAGGTAGAGGAAGAAGCTTTACAAGAGGTTGAGGAGAGGAAGGAGTAAGAATTACTATGAAGGAGGTGGGAGAGGAAGGGACAACAACTACTATGAAGGAGGTAACTGAAGCGTTGATAAATCAAACATTCCATGTCATTACTATAAGAGGTATGACCATTATCAATTTGAAAATAGGAAAGGGAATTTTGATCAAAATAAGCAACATGTTAATTTCTCACAAGAAAATGAGGGGTATGGTTCTATGTTTCTTACTTGTAATGTGGCTAAGGAAAGTTCAAAAGATGTTTGGTTTTTAGATAGTGGTTGTAGTAATCACATGTTAGGAAACAAAGAAATATTCTCTACAATAGATGAATCAACATAGTGGGAAGAAAAACTTAGAAACAATAACAAAGTACCAATGATGGGTAAAGGGGACAACTCAATCAAGACAAAGATGGGCGAGGAAAAATTTACCCTAGATGTTTATTATGTTCCTCATTTAAAACACAATTTCTTAAGCATTGTACCACCAAATCAAAAGGGCTATGTAGTTACTTTTGAAAGTGACATATGCAACATTTATGATAGAAATGATAGAAACAAACTTATTGTAGAAGTATCCATTGACAAAATATTGTATGTTTATGTTTCCCTTAATGATTCAAAGTCATATACCTCTTTTTTTCAAAGTTTTTCTTAGAAGATCAGTCTTAGTACATGGCATTTGAGATATAGACATTTGATTTTTTTTGGATTGCATTTGATTCACAAGAAACATATGGTGAAGAGAGTTCTAATGATTGAGTAGTAGGACCAAGTGTGTGAAGGTTGTATTTTGGGAAAACAACATAGAGACTCCTTTCTAGTTGGAAGATCATGGAGAGCCAAGACACCTCTTGAATTAGTATATGTTGGTATACGTGGTCCAATGCAAACTCCATCAATTAGTAATAGCATATATTTCATTTCTTTTATTGATTAATTTAGTAGGCAAACACATGTATACTTTCTCAAACAAAAATAAAAAACATTTTAGTTTTTCAACAATTTAAAGCTTATTTTAGAAAAATTAAGTGGTTGTTTTTTAAGGTGTTACAAACAAAGAAAGGTGAGGAATTCATCTCCAATGAATTTTATTTTTTCGCAAGGAGAATGTGATAAAAAAGATATCTAACAACAAGCTATACTCCTCAACCAAATGAGGTGATAGAACACAAAAATAGAACATTTGAAGAAATTGTAAGGAGTGTGATAAAGGATAAGCTTCCAAAATATTTTGGGTAGAAGTTGTAGCATGTTCAATTTACCTGTCGATTCGATATCCTATAAAGAGTGTTAAGGACATGACAATAGAAGAAATGTGGACTAGAAGAAAGCCAAGTGTGACTCATTTTGAAGTTTTTGGTGCATTTCTTATTCTTATGTATCTAGGGAGAAAAGATAAAATTTTGATAATGAAAGTGAAAACTGCATTTTTGTTGGTTACAATGAAGAAACAAGGACTTACAAATTTTATAATCCCATAACAAAAATGGTAATAATCAATCATGTGATGTAATCTTTGAGATGAAGGAATATGGCAGTGGAAGGAAAGTGTGCAACAACAAAAACCAACAAACATGATATTAGATACGTTACATGATGATGTGACCACTTAGCAAACAAGTTCTAGTAGTAGATCAAGTGTCATTGGTAGCCCAATTTTAACTTCAATAACTTCTTCAAGTGCAAACTCAAGATCAAGTCCAAGTCCAAGACCACCAAGAATGATGAAAAGGTTTACAGAAATTTATCAAATAACTTGCAATGGTGAAGATAACTAAAATTTTTTAACTTTGCTTTATTATCTAAAGCATCTTAACCAAATTGTTATGAAGATGCAAAAGACATGGCAATTAGTGTAAAGAAGTGGATGAAGAAATTGTTGCAATAGAAAAAATTAAACATGGGAATTGGTTGATATCCCTAAAGGAAAAGAAGAGTCAAATGGTTTTATAAAAAAAATGTAAGGTAGATGGAGAAATTGTAACGCATGGGGAAAGATTAGTGGAAAAGGGGTACTCATAAGAACTAGTTATAGATGACAATGAAACATATTCCTATGTTCTAGATTGTACAGTGTAAGAACATTTTTGGAATTAACTGCTCAATTTAAATGGAATGTTTACCAAATAGATGTTAAATTGGATTTCTTAAATGGTGTATCAGATGAGTAAGATCTTGTTGAGAAGCCACTAGGTTATAAAGTTACAAGGCGAGAACACAAAGTGTATAGGTTAAAGAATGCTCTCTATGGCGTCAAGCAAACATCACACTATGGCATAACAAGATAGATTTGTATGTTTTAAAAAGTGGCTTCAACAAAAGTACATGTGATCCCACTGTATTTATTAAGTCCAATTGTAAGGGTGATTTATTGATTATATCTCTATATGAACTAATGATTTAATATATACTAGAAATAGCAACATGTTAATGGATAAGTTTAGAGAAGTAATGAAAAGTGAATTTGAAACAATAGAATTACGCATAATGTATTATTTCTTGGTATAGAAGATAAACAATTGGAATTATTGGATGATGGAATCTTTGTTTCACAAAGCAAATATGTGAAGGACATGCTTAAAAGTTTTAAATATCAAATTGTAAATAGATATTAACACACCTTTAGACTTGGGACAAAAGTTATCCTGGAAGGACAATAATGTAATATAAATTTATTAAGCTACCACTAACTTCTACATTAGATTAATATGAATGTTGGGAAATGAGGTGTCTCAACCTTGCATATTTCCCATAGCATCATTTTGTATTTAATATTTTCCTACAGTCAGTTATTGTTTTTATTTATCTCCAAAATAATGTAGGGGCATTTGAATCCTTAATTGGCACTTTTGCCACATGTCGGTGCCTTGAAAATTGAAATATTAGTTGCCAAAAGATGCCCACATGATAGTATATCATGGAAGGACTATTTTTAGAGGTATTGTTGGTCTTTCTTCCGAATCAGCAGTGGATTTGCCAGTTCCAATGCACAGGCAGATTCGGCCAACTAATACAGGAGGTTGCGTGAGCTGCCTCCCCTTCACTTCTGGTTCTACCGCACCAAGGGGGGTATCCCTATTAGCTAAAGATTTGACACTTTTGACTCACCCAATGACATAAAGATTTAGCTTTACAATGATAGGCAGAATACTCTCATGTGTGGACCAAGATTTGTGTGATAAATCACAAGGTTGGCAACATTCTTGGACATATTTGTTTGGTCAAGTATGAGAGCATGCAGGGGGTTCCTAATCCTAATCCTACAACTAACAGGTTGGAAATATGAATGGATTGTTTTGATGGTTTGGATGCAAGATAGGGGGTTTTGGATCATAACTACTGCACAAGGGCAGACCGGTGCCTATCTTAGGGCAAGGAGTCAACTAAACGTACACAAGAGAATGGCTTGCAACTGTCATTCAAATTTCAAGGGGTTAGGTGTGGTGTTTGCCTTACAAATACCACCCAAGGATGGGTATTTAACTGTCTCTACTTATGAATATCCCAGCTGACATGCAATCTTCTCCACACTTAACCTAAAACGATTTAATCCACTCCTTGAATGGAAGTTAGAGATTAGGCATGTGATATAGAAATCTATACCCAAGAATCTGAGAAACCCTTAGCAACCAGATTCAAAAGAAGAAATTGCATGTAACAAATGGAGACAAACAGATAAATACATGCAACAATGCATTTTTCATATACAATGACAAGAAACTAAACATATGTGCAAGATACACTCAGATGCAACTCATAAACTCCACAGAGATACAACAAATAGGAAATGCTCTGTATTTCATTATTTTTCCCCCAAAATTGCCCAAATCTTCAACAACCATCAAAACAATCCATTCATATTTCCAACTTGTTAGTTGTAGGATTAGGATTAGGAACCCCCTGCATGCTCTCATACCTGACCAGATAAATATGTCCAAGAATGTTGCCAACCTTGTGATTTATCACACAAATCTTGGTCCACACATGAGAGTATTCTACCTGTCATTGTAAAGTTAAATCTTTATGTCATTGGGTGAGTCAAAAGTGTCAAATCTTTAGCTAATAGGGATACCCCCTTGATGCGGCAGAACCAAAAGTGAAGGGGAGGCAGCTCATGCAACCTCCTGTATTAGTTGGCCGAATCTGCATGTGCATTGGAACTGGCAAACCCACTGCTAATTCGGAAGAAAGACCAACAGGTATTATGATGGATTCTATAACAACTGTAAGGGTCAAAAATAGGGGATATCATTTTGGATGTGAGAGCTTATTTTTAGATTGGAATCTTGGCTGAGAAGTTTTGCACATGGTTTCGTAAAATGATAGATGGTTTCTTGTATAGCCAGAAGTCTATAAATTGGAGGCTTCCAAAGTAATTTGAATATGTGTGAGTTTGTAGGTACTATTATGCTGCCAGAATTCTTCCAGAGTTGTTTACTGGTGATACTCCTGTAATAAACTTGCTCTGCAAGTATATGTAATCTTGTTGTTGGATTTGGAATACATTGAGCAAGCTTTTGGAGTGTGGGGTTTTTCACCCGAAAGGGTTTTCCCCACATATATCTGGTGTTTTGTGTTTTACTATTTATTTCATGCTTTGAATGTGTTTCTAGAACTTATGTGGCTGTTAGATCAGATTTAAAGTTTTGCATAATATCTTTCCTTAAGATTGGCATAGGAAGTTGTTTCCGCTATTTTAACTTCCTTACAAGTGGTATCAGATCTTGATCACCTTTGGTTTCAGTTGTGGGTTGTTGGGTTTTTTGTGCTAATCAAGGTTTGAGTGGGAGTTTGTGCAAAGAATACTTTGTGATCTTGTTGCAGGCATTTTTTTCAGATGGCGAGCACATCCGAGAGGATTGAGGTAGAGAAGTTTTATGGCATAAACTTTGAAATGTGGAAGCTAAAGATGGAAGATCTATTGATTGATCAAGATCTATGGGATGCAGTGGATGAAAATGTCTAGAGGCCTACGGATCTAGCTTTGGCTGCAAAATATGATATAATGGATAGAAAAGCTAAAGGTATCATTAGACTATGTCTTGCAGATTCAATCCTGATAAATGTCCATGAAGAATCCACTTCAAAGAAGCTTTGGAAGAAGTTGGGTGAGATATACCAAGATAAATCTCTAGTAAATAAGATTTTCTTGAGGAAAAAGTTGTATTCCTTGAGAATGGAAGAAGGTGGACTAATTTATGAGCATCTAGAAACATTCAATATTTTGGTGACTTAGTTTACCTCGGTTGGGGTTAAGATGGACAAAGAAGAAAGGTGCCAAACTTTGTTATGTTCGTTGTCAGACTCATGGGACAGCCTAGTCATGGCCATTGCGAGCACTTCAGTCATTTTGAAGATGGAGGATGTTTTTGGTTCTCTACTCTCTGAAGAGATGAGAAGGAAGGTCTCTCTGAATGCCAAAGAGGCTTTGAGTGTTTGAGGAAGACCAAAAGAACAAGGTAAAGATGAGAAGCAACGTGGTCGTTCCAAGTCCAAGAATAAGAGGAGATCAAAATCCCCTAGTAAGTCCAAGGCAATATGCTAGAACTGTGGAAAATCTAGACACTTCCGAAAGGAATGTAAAGAAGAGAAGAAAAAGAAGAAGAAGAAGCAAGATTCTAATTCTAAGTCTGAAAAGGAAGATGGAGATGCCTTTATTGCAGCCTTGGCCACTCATGCAGGTGATAATGCATGGTTGATAGACTCAGGTGCATCTTTCCACATGACTCCTAACAGAATCTGGTTTAGTAAGTATGAAAACTATGATGGTGGTAAGGTGTATTTGGGTGATAATTCTTTTCTTGACATTGTTGGCCGTGGTAGTATTCATGTGAAATTTTCTGATAGTAGAGTTAGACGATTTGATGGTGTCTTGCATATCCCAGGACTAGCAATAAATTTATTATCTGTTAGCAAGCTAATAGATGAGGGTGTGCATGTACAATTTTCTGAAGCAGGTGTGGAAATGGTGAGAGGTGCAATGGTGATAGCAAGAGGAAATAAATTAGGTACATTGTACCAGCTTGATGCATGCATAGTTGAGTGCAATAGCACTTCTGATAAAATTAAGCCAGAAACTACTTCGTTGAAAAAAGAGATGGTTTCCTCTATTGCGGATGGTCGTGGCTTCTGGGTACCCAAGGGTGCTCTATCTACCGAATAAAGTTGTCTATAGAGAAGACCATTTTATGGCACCAAAGGCTTGGCCACATTGGAGAGAACGGTTTAAAAACCCTAAAAAATAAGAACCTTGTTGAGGGGTTGAATGATTGCAATCTAGAGTTTGATTTCTGTGAACATTGTATTTATGGCAAACAGAACCATGTTTAGTTTTACTCATCTTCTCATAAGTCTTCATGTATCTTGGATCTAATCTATTTGAATGCATTTGGTCATGTTGATGTTGCTTCTATTGGTAAATCAATATATTATGTTACTTTCATTGATGATTTCAGTAGAACATGGGTATATTTTTTAAAGAGTAAATCTAAAGTTTTAGTCATTTTAAAGAGTTCAAGGCTATGGTAGTAACTCATACTGGAAAGAAAATTAAATGTTTGAGGACTAACAATGGAGGTGAGTACTATTCTGTAGATTTTGATAGATTCTATACAGATTGTGGGGTTAAAAGACAAAAGACAACTCCGTATTCTCCGCAGCTGAATGGAGTTGTAGAAAGAATGAATAGAACGTTGATGGAGAAGGCTAGGAGCATGTTGAGTGGAGCTAGTCTAGAACAAAAGTTTTAGGTTGAAGTTGTTACCACTGCTTGTTATTTGATCAATAGATCTCCTACATCAGCGCTTGTTGATAAAACACCAATGGAGGCATGGTCAACAAAAAAGCCTTCACTTAGACATCTGAGAGTTTTTGGTTGTGAGGCATATGCACATGTGCCTAAGGAGAAGAGAACAAAGTTAGATTCTAAGGCTGTCAAATGTATCTTCATCGGCTGCAACTATGGTGTGAAAGGATACAAGCTTTAGGACCCTGTTGCACATAAGGTAATTTATTCCAAAGTGTTATTTTTAGAGAGACTAAATCTTCTCCTGTTACTTTTTAGCCAAAACAACATAAAGAAATTGAACAGAAAAAGGATGTGATTCAACTTCCTTCTACACCTGAGAAAGTTGAATCGAGACCCCAAGATAAACTAGAAGTTGAGGAGAGATCATCAAGCTCTGAATCTTCAGAAGATGAAGAAGAGGAGGAAGAAGTGGAAGAACCTCCACTTCAACTTGTTCGAAGGTCTACAAGGCATAGGCAACCACCTGAAAGGTATGGGTATTCACTTGATGATTGGAAGTGTATATTTGCTTTGAGTACTAACATTGATGAACCGAGATCTATGCAAGAGGCTTTGGGTATGAATGATGTAAAGTCCTGGAAAATAGCCATGGATGAAGAAATAGCAGCCCTTGAAAGAAATGATACATGGGACTTAGTACCATTGCCTGAAGGACAAAAACCTGTTGGATGTAAATGAGTGTTTAAGAAAAAGATTGGTTGCGAAGGGATACTCTCAGGTTGAGGGTATTGATTATGGTGAGATCTTTTCTCCTATTTCTAAAATGACATCCATTCAGTTTTTATTATCTATTGCAGTAGCTTATGACCTAGAGGTTGAACAAATGGATGTGAAAACTGCTTTCCTTCATGGTGATTTGGAGGAAGAAATCTATATGACACAGCTAGAGCACTATGTGGTGAAAGGTAAAAGCAAGTTGGTTTGTAAGTTAAAGAAATCTCTGTATGGCCTTAAACAAAGTCCTACAATGTGGTACCAGAAGTTTGATACTTATGTGTTGAGTTTGGGATTTGTGTGGTCTAAATCTAATCACTGTGTATGGTGATTATTTCCTGGTAATTGCTTTATATGTTGATGACATGTTTATTGAGAAAGGTAAAGGTTTGATTACAAAATTGAAATCTCAGCTCTCTACGAAAGTTAAAATGAAATATCTTGGTGCAGTAAAACACATACTTGGGATAGAGATCGAAAGAGATCGTGAGAACAGAAAGCTATGGCTTGGCTAGAGTAAGTATGTTTGTTCAGTTTTACAAAGGTTTAACATGCATGATTGTAAACCATTTTGTGTTCTTGTTACATTGGGAACGAAGCTGTCTATTTCACAATGTTCTACATCCCCATCGGAGATGGAAGCCATGAGCAGAGTGCCTTACCAGAGTGCAGTTGGAAGCTTAATGTATGCTATGGTCTATACAAGACCAAACATTGCCCAAGCAGTGGGAGCTCTTTCTCGTTTTATGTCTAATCCTAGAAGAGTGCATTGGGATGCAGTTAAGAGGGTCTTCAGATATTTGTGGGGTACAATAGAGTACTCTATATGTTTTCATGGTACAGGAGATTAGCATTCCTTGAGTATTCGCAATTTTGTGGATTCAGACTGGGCTGGTGATGTCGATAGTAGAAGGTCCACCAGTGCATATGTATTTACTCTTAATGGTGGTGCAATCAATTGGATGAGCAAGCGACAAGCTGTGGTCACTTTGTCCACTACAAAGGTAGAGTATATGGAAGCTACTCATGCTTGTAAAGAAGCCATTTGGCTGAAGCATTTGTGTTTAGATATTGGATTGAAACAGGGTGTAGTTATAGTTTATTGTGATAGTCAGAGTGTGATCTGCCTTGTGAAGAACCTGACTTTTCATGTCAGGACCAAACACATTGATGTTCAGTATCACTTTGTGAGAGATATGGTTGAGGATGGCAGGGTGAAGCTGGAAAAGGTAGAGACAGTGGTGAATGTTGTTGATGCATTAACTAAGCCCATGAGCACAGTGAAGTTTAGGTGGTGTTCTGAGTCTATGGACCTTTTGGCCCTAGCAGTTGATCCATGATGGTGTTATTCCCCTAGCTCTTGCAACGTATTCGACAAGTGGGAGAATGTTGGGAAATGAGGTGTCTCAACCTTACATATTTCTCGTAGCATTATTTTGTATTTAATATTTTTCCACAGTCATTTGTTATTTTTATTTAGCTTCAAAATAATGTAGGGGCGTTTGAATTCTTAATTGGCATTTTTGCCACATGTCGGTGCCTTGAAAACTAAAATATTAGTTGTCAGAAGATGCCCACATGGTA
This sequence comes from Cunninghamia lanceolata, assembly GCA_027924645.1. Taxonomy (NCBI): domain Eukaryota; kingdom Viridiplantae; phylum Streptophyta; class Pinopsida; order Cupressales; family Cupressaceae; genus Cunninghamia; species Cunninghamia lanceolata. Next base: position 404,446 of record BSBN01000281.1, on the reverse strand, counting down.
GTATATCATGGAAGAACTATTTTAGAGGTATTATGATGGATTCTATGACAATTGTAAGGGTTAAAAGTAGGGGATATCATTTTGGACGTGAGATCTTATTTTTAGACTAGAATCTTGGCTGAGAAGTTTCGTACTGTTAGGGATTGCATGCAGAAGATATCAATTAAATGAAAATAAAGATTAAACAGAGGAATGGAAATACATAGAAATAATAACAATGAGAGATATTTTTTAATGTGGTTCACCCAAACCCGGGCTACATCCACCAATAGAGAGTCCAATATTATTATCCAGTAAATCAAACCGAGTACAACCAGCAATCCTTGCAACTCAATACCGCTGCAAAATGCTATAATACAATCAATGGAAACCCTAACCCTTAGCCACTTTTATTAAGCCTTATGTTGGTTACAAATTTTTTTTTATTTTTTATTTATTTATTTTTTTTTTTTTTCTACAAGGGGCACTGCCCATTGACCTCGTTAAATAATTCAGGGGGAAACTGTGCTGATAAAAGTGGGGCAAATTTAACCTCCGAGTCTGATAGGTTCCATATAACAACAATCTCCCACTTGGAGACTAATCAGACTCCATGCCATATCATCTCCCACTTGGAGACTGATCATAACACCGCTAACCCTGTAGCTCCTACTAGAAATAAGCACCCTGGACTCTGTTATTTAGATTTTATTATTTTTTAGTCTTGAAGACCAACCAAAACTAAAGAGGAGCTTAGCTTCTCCCTTGTTACTGCCTTTGTAAACATATCCGCTGGATTTTTATCTATATGGATCTTTTCCAACCATAACTGTCCATCATCCAACACTGACAGGATGAAGTGTTACATTAGCTGTATGCGTTTAGTCTTTGAATGCAAGGAAGAATTCTTTGCAAGATGTATGGCACTCTAACTATCTGTAAACAAATAACTAATAGCATGTTGTTTGCCGAATTCTTCCATGAAAGATTGTAGCCATATCATCTCCTTGCTTGCCTTTGTTACAGCTACATACTCTACCTCCGTGGTGGATAAAGCAACCACCTTTTGCAACCTGGAGATCCAACTCACCACTATCCCACCTACAGTAAAGACATAACCTGTAGTACTCCGCCTGGTATCAATATCCCCTACCAAATCTGAGTCCACATATCCTGCTAAATCAGCATTAGAGCCCCCAAAACATAAGTGTTTATTGAATGTACCTCTTAAATATCTGAGAATCCATTTTACCGCATTCCAATGCTCTAATCTGGGATGACTCATATACATGCTTATGACTCCTACAGCATGTGCAATATCTGGTCTCATGGATACCATGGCGTACATTAAACTTCCTATAGCTGAAGCATATGGTACCTTAGACATTTTTTCTGTCTCCTCTTGTGTCTTAGGACACATCTCCTTAGTCAATTTCAAATGACTAGGCAAAGGTGTGCTGACAACTTTTGCATTCTCCATATGGAATCTCTGCAACACCTTTTCAACATAATTAGCCTGAGATAGAGTCAATTTTATGTTCTTCCTATCTCTGCAAAGTTTTATACCAAGGATTTGTTTTGCTGCCCCCAAATCTTTCATGGCAAATGATTGTGCTAACTGTTGTTTTAACTCTCTTATATGATCCATGTTAGACCTTGCTACAAACATGTCATCAACATATAAACATAAAATAATGTAGTTGTCATTATCCAAACTCTTAAAATAAACACAATGGTCAGAATTACACCAGCTGTAGCCTTGCTCAGCTATAAAACTATCAAATTTTAAATACTATTGCCGAGGTGCTTGTTTCAAACCATACAAACTCTTATTCAATCTGCACACTAGTTTCTCCTTACCGTTGACCTCAAATCCTTGGGGTTGTTCCATATATATCTCCTCCTCCAAATCACCATGAAGAAATGTAGTTTTCACATCTAGTTGTTCCAAATGCAAATCTTCAGTAGCCACAATACTTAAAACAGTACGAATAGAAGTCATCTTAACAACCGGAGAAAAAATCTCATCAAAATCAATATTTTTTTTCTATGTAAATATTTTTACAACTAACCTAAATTTAAATCTTTTCTTACCTCCATTTTCCTCTTTCAGCCTATAAACCCATTTGTTTGGTAAAGTCTTTTTACCTGCAGGCAACTTACATAATTCCCAAGTCTAATTTTTCAGCAAGGAGTCAATTTCTTCTTTCATTGTAAGCTCCCACTGAACCTTTGTATCCACCTATATAGCTTCATCATACCCTTCCAGTTCACCAGCATCTGTTAACAAAATAGAATACAAAGAGGGAAAAAACCTTTCAGGAGGTCTACTTAGCCTTGTTGACCGTCTAACACTCATTGGAGTTTGTGGTATTTCTTGTTGCTGTTGCAGAGCATAAAGAACCACTGGAACATCATTATCTGGAGTATCATCCAGCACCACATAATCCTTTTATTTCTTCTCATGTTGCTGCAACTGATCTTTGTACAACATCTTCTCATTGAATACAACATCTCTGCTTCTCACAAATTTTTGATTTTTAAAATCCCAAAGCCTATAACTAAATTCATCAATGCCATATCCAACGAAGGTTCATTTTTTTGATTTTGCATCCAGCTTGGTTCTATTTTCAGAATCTACATGTGCAAATGTTTCATATCCAAAGGTTTTGAGAAAGAATAACTCACCTTCTTACCTGTCCATGCTTCCTCTGGAGTACCACAACCCAAAGGAACTTAAGGACCTCTATTAATTAAATATATAGTAGTGTTGATAGCCTCTACCCACATGTTTAAAGGCAGCCTATAATGTAATCTCATGGTCCTTGCACGCTCCATTATTATCCTATTCATGCGTTCAACCACTACATTCTCCTGTGGAGTCTCTGGAACCGTTTTCTACCTACAAATTCTATTAAATGAACAATAATCCTCAAATTTTTTGCTGCAATACTCACCACCATTATCAGATCTAGGACATTTTAATTTTTTACCCATCTCATTCTCAACCAAGCTTCTCCACTTCTTAAATGTTTCAAATACATCAGATTTCTACCTAAGGAAATAAATCCAAACCTTCCTAGTTGCATCATCTATGAATGTAACATAATACTAAGAGTCATCGAGAGAAGATACCTAAGCTGGTCCCCATACATCTGTATGCACAAGCTCCAACTTTTCATCTTTCTTTTGCTTCCCATCCTTGAGAAAACTAGCTTTCTTTTGTTTGTCATACACACAATTTTCACAGAAATCTATATTAATACATTTCAGACTTGGTAAAACTTTCTTAGAATGAAGTACCTTCATACCTTTTTCACTCATATGCCCAAGTCTATTATGCCACAGTGTTGTATCAGAACCTGCAGCAACTATTTCAGTCTCTTCCTGCGAACCTATAGCAACGATTCCTGAACTTGTTTGTTTTTTCTCAACAACAGCTGAATTAGAAGGAACAGTATGACATGTTCAAAGATATAATGTGCCTACTTTCACACTTTTTGCTACTATTAAAGCACCTCTTGAAACCTTCCAATTTTTATCAGTAAATGTAACAATGCAACCTTCATCAGCTAGTTGCCCTGCTGACATTAAATTCCTACTTAGCCTTGGAACATGCCTTACCTCTTGTAGTAGCCTATGATTCCCATTCTGCAACTTAATCTCAATTCTTCCCTTTCCAACAATCTGACAAGGTTCATTATCTCCCAAATAAACTAGCCCAAAATCCCCTTGGACATAATCAAGAAAATAACTTCTATGGGGCGTAGCATGAAATGAGGCCCCTGAATCTAAAACCCATGAATCATCAGCATTATCTAGGGAAAGAATCAAAGCATCATATTTAGATTTATTATTTACCACATTTTTCTCCTTATTGCCTTCTTGTTTGTCTCCTTTATTCTTCCGAGACCAGCAATATTTCTTCAGATGACCTGGTTTCCCACAGTACCAGCAATCCTTTCGACCTCTGGATTGGGACCTCTTGTCCTTTGATTTTCCTCATGACTTCCCATGACTCCCCGAACCTTTTCCTCTCTCCTTTGATCTACCCCTATTTTCTGCATTCAAAACACTACCTAATGTGGATCCACCTGAGCTTTTCTGTCACATTTCCTCGCTAAGGATAACACCAACAACATCATCAAATTTTAAAGTATTTGAACCAGAGACAGAGTTACTTACAACCATTACCAAGCTATTCCATCTTTCTAGCAAAGAACATAATATCAAGAGAGCCCTCACCTCTTCATTAAAACTTACTTTTACATAAGTTAACTAACTGATAATCGTATTAAACTCATTTAAATGATCTGTCACAGATCCACCTTCAATCATTTTTAGATTAAACAAATGCTTCATGAGAAATACCTTATTTGAGGCTGAGGGTTTTTCATACAATTTAGCCAAAGCTTTCATCAGACCATCTGTTGTCTTCGCTTCTGTTATATTGAATGCCATAGATGATGTCAAGCACAACTGAATGGTTCCCAGTGCCTTTCTATCTAGAAGATTCCAATCCTCATCAGTCATTGTTGCCAGTTTCTTGGCTATTCCTTCCAATGGCCTCCATAAATCCTTCTGATAGAGATAATCCTCCATCTGCATCTTCCATAATAGCTAGTTCTGCCCATTGAATTTATCTACCTTCAATTTACCCTTGTCTGCCATTGCTCCCACTCAACCGTGAGACCTTCATGCAGATAATAATCAAACACAACCCACTCTGATACCACTTGTTAGGGATTGCATGCAGAAGATATCAATTAAATGCAAATAAATATTAAACAGAGGAATGGAAATACACATAAATAATAACAGCAAGAGACAAGTTTTAACGTGGTTCACCCAAACCCGGGCTACATCCACCAACAGAGAGTCTAATATTATTATCCAATAAATCAAACCGATTACAACCAGCAATCCTTGCAACTCAATACCGCTGCAAAATGCTACAATACAATCAATGGAAACCCTAACCCTTAGCCACTTTTATCAAGCCTTATGTCAGTTACAAAAATAAAGTTTTTTTTATGTCGGCTAATAGAAAAATAACTCCTGACGCCTTTATAAAATAATAAAATTCATTTGAGGTTTCAGGGACGCTGCCCCGGAGCCCCCACGAGGGCGCTATCCCTCGACCCCGCCCTGTATCATGACAGGGAGCGCGCCAGGGGCACTGCCCCTGGATCCCACAAGGGGTGCTACCCCCAAACCCCAGCAAGGGGTGCTACCCATTGACCCCGTTAAATAATTTGGGGAGAAACTATGCCGATAAAAGTGGGGCAAATTTAACCTCCAAGTTTGATTAGGCTCCATATAATAACACGCACATGGTTTTGTAAAACCACAAATGGTTTCTTGTATAGCCAGAAGTCTATAAATTAGAGGCTTGAGGAGTATTTTGAATATGTGTGAGTTTGTAGGTATTGTTATGTTACCAAAATGCTGCTAGAATTCTTCTAGAGTTTTTTACTAGCGATACTCCTGTAATAAACTTGCTCTGCAAGTGTATGTAATCGTGTTGTTAGATTTGGAATACATTGAGTAGGCTTTTGGAGTGTGGGATTTTTCACCTGAAAGGGTTTTCCCCACGTATATATGGTGATTTGTGTTTTACTGGTTATTTCATGCTTTGAATGTGTTTCTAAAAATTCTGACTGTTAGATCAAATTTAAATTTTTGCATAGTATATTTCCTCAAGATTGGTGTAGGAAGTTGTTTCCGTTACTTTCACTTCCTTACAATGAGTTGGGTAGGAAAATGCTAATTTACATAAAACTAAAGTACATAATCAAAAAACTGAATTTAGAATTGTAAATTGCAAAAATAAAGGAACCTGACACCAAAAGATGGAGTCTGTTGTCTTAGATACTAGCACGAACTACAAACATCCATGCAAAGCACTGTAGTCCTTTCATGCAATGTCATCCCAATCTTGCACTATTGTCTAGAAATGTTGCAAAACATAAATTTTTCCCCAGATTTTAGACTCACCTGCACAACAAAAAATAGAGATAACCAAAATAACAAACTAGAGAATACCAAAATACATACAAATGATAAAATGAAGCTAAAGTAATTAAACCAAATGAAATTTTGAAATGACAAGCAAACGGGAAGACATTGGCAAACCTCCATGCGGTTGAATGCCTCCAAAAATACACGTGGCTAACATAAGAGAAAATATCAAGGCTATTTGGGGGTTTGCCTTCAGGTCAAACCCACGCTTTGGTAATTCTACCTCCACAAGAGCCAAAGATAAAAATATTAAAAAAATAGTGTGTGCTCTTATCCTATGTGCATCTAGGAGTTAAGAGCAGTGACAAGAAAATAAATCTATAAGTATCAACCTGGGTCTATGGGAAGAATACCCTAGTGTGCATATGATAAAATGGGCATGGTAGTCTACACCAAGAGATTTGCCAAAGTAAATAGAGAAGAAATATGATAAAGAAGTTGCAGTAATATTATTCAAATCAAGAACAAGAACAATATTATCAATATGGTGTAGAAGAATAAGAAATAAGCTTTCTAGAGGAGTCAACCATTGTGTAGTAATGTAAATACTTGAGAGAGCTTCAATAATGGTACTATTTCAGTAGCATGCAGCTTCAACAAGTTCAACAATGGAGGTATGTGTAGCCAAGCATATCTAAGAGAAGAATAGAATGAGATAGATTGAGAGAGATTCAAAAATTTGTGTTGCATAAGGGTTGTGTGGAAGATGAAAGGTCGGATTCGAGTGCTAAAGGAATTTTTGTGATAGGTGCCTATTACAACTAGTGACAAAAGGTAGCTAGGCAGGAAACCAACATTTTAAATTTTTGGAAACTCACAGGATGCTAGCACATCATGCAAGTGTCCATGCATCATGCTAGTGTCCTAGAGAAATCATTCAAAATTTAACACTTGTTCCCAGGACAACAAGAAGAATTAGAATATGATAAAGAAATTTGGCAGTCTGATGAAGGAAAAAAGCTAAGGCTAGGCTAAAATGATCCCTAAACATGCTAAGAGAATGGACACTAAAGCAAGCCTAAAATATAGCATAAAATTGCAAGGGTATACAATTTTCAATGTTACAAATAATAACAAGGTAGATGCTACAAATTATAAGAGGTTAGTGGGGAGCCTTATGCATACTCTTATAACTAGACCTGATATCATGTATATTATAAGTTTGATCCAAGATTTATGTAGACTCCAATGGACAGACACTTCTAGGTAGCAAAGAAAATACTCATATATGTTCATAGAACAAGATATTATGGTATTTGGTAAGCATCATCTAACAACTTTGATTTGGTTGGATACATACATAGTGATTAGACATGATATATTGATGATAAAAAAAATACTTTAGGCTATGTGTTCAACTTGGGGTCAAGTGCAATTTCATAGTCTTCACAAAAGCAACCAATAGTTTCATTATCTATAGCTAAAGTAGAATACATTGCAGCAACCTTATGCATTTCTCAAACTATTTGTTGAGAAGAGTGTTAGCATATTTGAAGCAATATCAAGGTATTGCCACTAAAATTTAGTGTGATGATATTTTTTCTATTGCTAAGACAAAAAAAAATCTAGTCTTTAATGATCATATAAAGCACATTAATATTTGTATCATTTTATTATAGAATTGGTAGTAGATGGTCAAATCAAATTGAAGTATTGTAGATCACACATGATCACATTGTAGACTTATTTACTAAAGTAGTATCTAAATAAGATTTTGAGGGGTTAAGGTAGAACTTGGGAGTTACTACTTTGGTATCAAAATAAGACAACACTTTGAGACAATCTTAAGGGAGGATTCTGAGACAATCTTAAGGGAGGATGTTAGAATCATATAATCTTGACTCGACCTACATTATCACTATTAAATAGCATCAACTACATTTGAATTAGATTATTTTTAGTTACTCTTGTATTAGAAGTTATGTTATATTTTGATCTACATTTGGTATGTAATAAATGAGTGTTGTTTTAGGATAGTGGGTATTTTTAAAATTGATATATAGTTTATTTATTGCTTTGAATTGATGAACATAGTAAGGGGAGATAAACACATGAGAAATGAGTAGTGTAGGGGCAGTTCTCACAAGAGGAAATGTTGAGGACCCACTCTTATAAAGAAGCAAATGTAATCAATTTTTTTTAGATGGAAGAACAAATCTGCAACACCACTCACTATACCCAACAAAGAATATGCACCCATGAATTTGTTCATTCGAAGAAACCCTAACAATATAGAAACTTGTGTGTTTAAAAATTTTAAAATGGGAGGCGATAGGGTTGTAGGATCTTAAATTACAAGGTATTTATACCTAGCAATTAAATGGATTCTATAGGCTATGGAGGGATTTGAACCTTAGAAGTGTTAGAAACAACATCTATCTTGCTTCTCTAAAGAAGAGAAAACTTTGAAAGGGCCTACAACCTCATGACATCTTGTTTGGTAACTTTATGTCAAGCCTGGTGTTTGTTCCATGTTCTATAGCATTTTGAGAGCCTAGGAGTCAATAAAACATTTGGTTAGTGGGCATGAGGCATTCTCTAGGACTATGAGAACCTTTTTTCAATTATAAGTCTATATGGTGGTGCCTTGCTTATAACAATAAACTCTTAGCCCTCACTATAATTTGCTCTGCTAAACGTTCAAATGCTAAACATTGTAATGTTTTTGGTGATATTTTTAGAAATGGTAATCTACTCACATGGATCGACCTTTAAAACAACTTGTGGATTCATAATACTCAAAAGAAAATGTATTCCATTCTCAAGAAATCCTTGTATGGTGTCATTTTTCATGTTCAATTGAGTGTCAATATAAAAAAATTAAGTAATATAAAGTGGGTGAATGACACACCCTTGTTGTTGGCGAAGAGTAGAGATATTTATAATATGTTGATCAATACCCATGAGATCTTTGGTATGCTTCATCAACTATCAAACTATTTCCTTTCTAGCAAAGATTATAAGTCCATTATTAATCATTTATTGTCTAAATAGATTAAACCTAAAAAAAATTGTTTTAGATGGTTACTGATATTAAAAAAGGTTGTTGTTTCTCTATTCTTACTAATACAAGTTTTAATCCTTATGTTTTCCTTATTTGTAATTGTGAATGCTAAGATTTGAAATAAATAAGGAGCTAAAGCAATGAACACCAAATAACCTAATTTCAAGCCTAAGAACACCTTAGATTGAGCTAAGGAATGCAAACAATGGTGAAAAATAAAATAAGCTTCTCATGAAAACAAACCTTGATGCCTATGGGATATGCTCAATATGTGTTGTTTTTGTTGATAGATGTGTAACTAGTTGCTTGAGAATTCCTACAGCATGGCCTTGCTATACATCCAACTTGAAATCTTGGAAATGGATTGAGAGGTGGTGGATTTATATATTTTGGATGAGGATCATGGATGGTGTAGATTTGATCTTATGCTATGGGGAAACAGGTTTGATCTATTTTCATGGGAGAATGAGAAGCTTACAAGTGTAAGCTTGGGATAGGTGCTCATGATTAGGGCAAAGATTGAAAAAGATGAAAGCTGGAGATTTTCTTATTTGAATGGAGGGTAAGGATTGAAAAGATACTTTCTAGAGCCATGTGCAAGTTGACTTTCATTATTTTAATCAAAGTGGTGGAAGAATGTGTAAATGATTAATTAGTTGATTAAATTTGATTTGTTTATTCAACTAATGATGAGAGGGGATTTTAGGTGAATTAAATAAATATTATGTATTTATCTAATTTATGGAGGAATGTTGGGAGAATGATTAGTTTAATTAAATAAATGTGATTTATTTAATTAAATATGGAACATTAGAAGAAGGGTTAAATTAGTTAATTAATTAAATAAATAAAAGTTATTTAATTAATGTTAGAGGAATAATTATATGTATTAATTAAATAAATGCACAGTTTATTCCATCAATGCTAGAAGAATGATCAAATTAATTAATTAATTAATTATGATTTATTTAATTAATGTTGGAAGGGGAAATGCAGGATGAATCTGATGTAATGATGGCATAAATGAAGGAATGCATTTTTGGTGTCTACATTTTGCTCCTCTTTGAGATGGTGTTACGTAACATCGTTTCAAAGAAAAATAAAATATAGTGGTCTTTAGAAAAGAATGCCCCAATCACTCAGGGGAGGAATGATAGAGATGAATGAGGTAAGGATGCCTCCTTGAGGGAGTAGGCAAGGTTGTTGAGCCTATATGGTTGCTCAAGAAGACAAAAATGGTCAAAAGGGGTAATTAGGGTGAAATTTTGAAAAATTAGGGGGAAATCCTATAAATAGGGGCTTGGGGCATAAAAAATCTATTTTGACCTTGCCTTAGAAGAAAAAAGAGCTCTATATTTTGGAGAGAAAAGTTGAGCAGAATGGAGCATGTAGCGGTCGAGCAGCATTATAGCAACTTGGTTCAAGAGTACAAGTGATGGTTAGCCAACCAACCTCAGGTGAGTTCACTTTTTTATCAATTTGGGTGGGCATTTATGGGTAATAAATGTAGGTAGAATAGGTGACTGTTGAGGATACTATGGATCCCAATTCATAAAGAGCATGTACATTGGTAGATGACAAATATCCAGGCATTACTTCAGAGGTTGACAGTGAGAGGAGATAAACTCATGCATGAGATGTCTTATAAATTAATACATGTATGGGTTGAGTTCATTGGTTAACTATGGTGTTGATGGCAGTTGTCAGTGACATGTTGCTAGCTGACAAGACTGACTGATACTTCATGATGGGGTTCACATACATGGTTGCAAACATGGTTGAGATGAGGAATATAAGCACTAAAAAGTTGCACATACCTACATGGTAGTCTAATGATGATGTGGTACTCTAGCTCATGACCCTTGAAAGCATGAATCATACTTATCTTAGTAATTTCATGCTTGATGATGCATCCACCAACATCTTTATCCCCTTGACCATCTTTTTCAACCTTCAAACCGAGTTCTAAGACATTACACTTTCTAGACACTCCTTTATAGATCCTCAGTAGGGGGTTACTCGAGAGACCTTAGGGTCATCTAGGCAACCTATCCTCAAGTTACAGGGTCACCTAAGTGACCAACCCTCCCAAAAGGGGCAACCTTGTTGTCTTTGGATGTGTGTAAAGTCTTTTAATTTCATCCTTTATCCTTAATTTTTAGCTCACATTTTTCCATTCTAACTAATCCCCCTCTCCTCACATTTCCAAATTAATCTATCAAGTTCACTCCCACTCTCTTTTAGAAACTTTTTAATGCAATCTCTTGTTTACTACCAATCTCCTTTGGAAAGTTTCATAAATGAATTTAATCTTCAAGTCAGTTTTCTTCTTGTTTCCTTCTTATTCTCCCATCCATTCTTACCATGTTTCCCATTCAATCTTTAGTTGTCTCACTCTTCCATTATTATCTCTTCATTTTTCCCTCCAATCCTACCCACTTTTTATTGATAAATACCCCTCTCCTCTATTGTTTTAGAGGAGGATGTCAATACACTTGCATTCTTGAATTCTTCTTAGAGGCTAAGTTTCCATTTTATTTTGCTTCTAAGCCCTTGCTTTAAACAAAAGGTAGTTAAATTCCCTTGTATTCTTCTTAGAATTAGTTCCCTCTTAAAAACAAATCTTATGCAAAGCAATGCCATAGCATTTTTATGCTCTTCACAGAACCCTGCAAGCCTTTTGCTTTAGTTTTTCCCAAAGCTTCTAAGTTTCTCTCATTAAAAAAATTCCCTCAAATCTTCATGTTTTCCTATCATTAAGTAGAGTACACGATTGTTGTAGACAAGGTAATCAAAGCTAGATCACTAAGGACACAAGCTTGGCACTAACATATTTTTCTAAATTACAAGTTCTTTATTTTTTGTAGATTAGAAATAGTAATTAGAAAACACCTTCGCCTTTGAGAAGTAAAACTTGTCTTTTATTTTCTCTTGGTTTATTGCTTTTGCTAGATCTAATTTTAATTCATTGCATTGTTAAAATAGTTGTAAGTTTCATTTATTAGAATAGCTTCATCTCATTAATCGATCTCAAAAATAACAAAAAAACATAGATAAATTACATTAGGGAAAATCCTTTTAAATGTGCATTGCATATAGAAAGTAGTAATTAAATCACATTTAAAATATTTGAAAAATACAAAAAGATAATTGCATACATTTAGAAGTAAATTGCATTAGAAACTTGAATACAGAACACACACAAAATAGAGTAAACTCTCGATTCCATCACGAGGTATAAAGATTTCAACATGTAAACAAACCCTTAATTTCATCACAAGGTACAAAGATTTTGACAAAACATGTGAAAATAGAACATCCATCTTCCTTCACCGAGTACACATACTCAATGTGCACAAGTGTGAAAGAATATTAGATTAAATCAATCTTATAGGAAATTAGGGAGAATCTCCCTATCCAAGAAAACCCCACTAAGGAAGAATCCCAAGAACAATAAGAGATCTTGAGGAAAATAGAATAACAAAACAAAAAAATATGCCTACAGTAGATTCAAGCTAGAGAACTTAGACTCCTCAAGGAATTAGCTGACTTAGAATAAAGAAGACTAGATGCATTCCATCACTTTGCAACAAATGAGCTGAATAGAATCAGAGCAAATGACCCTTCAAGTTATATCAAAATAATAAATCCCCTTCAATGTCTCCGTCAACATCAAAATAATAAAAATCGCAACAACCAACAATAGCACACTTAAAATAACAACATGATTAATTCAACCATAGTCTACGATCTTCTACTTCCTCAAGAATAGAACACCCCCTCAATTCCACCACCACGCAACTGGATTTTTTCATGAGAGAAGTGGAAACTGGGAGGGGAACCTTTGCAAGAACATAGTTCATGTGTTGTGTCAGGGTTTGACTCACTCACAAATTATCTGAGTCAATTTTGAACAACACACATTTTGGCGAACCTCACGTGAAGAGAAAATCCTTCTAAGTGAGCTTCTTGTATTTCTATTATTTTTCCTCCATTTTATCTTCATCCTTCTCTTCCATTCCATTTATTTTGTAGTTTTTCTTGCACCCCAAGAATATGAAAAAATTGGATAAAGTTTAGGGGAAATCCCCACAAATGAACCTCTCACTCCTACCTTTTAAAGATACATTCTTTCAGATCCACTGGTAGTAGTGTCAAATCATTTCAACTATGAAGACTCTAACTATGAGTATAGCTAACAGAGCCTCATAGATCCCTAACTTTCAACAATCCAACTTGGGATCAAGACACTATCATACAACCAAATTATCCTAACCAATGCAAGGCACACCAATTGCTCGTTCTATTTGAGATTCATAAACATGGCCATCCTATTACAAGCTATAGAGAAATGGCCACCCAAATGGATAATGAAATGGGCAATCTAGAGAAGAACTTACAAGAAGCTTGGGAAGCACAATAAGCCCTCCATGTAGCGTATCAAGATAAAAGATCTACGACATGTCAAGTGTCATCAGAAAACATTCATGAAGAAATAACAAAGGGGGCACTCAAACCCCAATGCAAAAAATCCACCACAAGGTGGAAAAACTTAAAGAATGGAGGAAGCCACACCTGCAGACCTTATAGCAACTTTAGTCCAATGGATCAACATGCTTGAGGTTAGAGGTACTAAGTAACCTTGTCAAGAAAAAATTAAAGAAAGACCAAGGTTACAAAAAAATCCTTTTAACAGATTTGAATCAAACTAGGGAGCAACTCAATTATCACTTTACTTCAATTTTTACTCTCAAAACACTAGCAATGAGGTTTTTACACCTCCTTAACAAAATTAGAACTATAACATGCAACCAAGTGGCATTTACCCAATGCAAAACTATATGATGTCACCCTCATACCAATAAGTGAACAATCAATAAGCCTATCCAGTCATACCTTGATACTAAACAAACTTTCAAAATCAAGATAGAACATAAGTTTATCCCATATAGCTTATGTTAACAAGCTCAATGTCCAATTCCCAAAATCCTTTCTCAAGAACCTATTTGGAATATTTAAAGGAACCTCTAGATCTCAACATTCAAAATGTCCTGTTGCATCCTCTCCCTGATCTCCCAAAATTCAAAGGGGAGGGAGACTTGAATTCACACATCAAAGCATATACAACAATAGTAAGAGAACTCCTCCCCCTGGGACAAAGTTGTCGCTAGAATATTTCCCAAAAATCTCAAAGGAATCACTCTTGACTAGTATTATTTCCTTCCTAAGGCCTAGATACATTCCTTTAGACAACTTATTAGTGAATTTGTCAGAGATTTTGACATGAACAAGTTAGTAAAAATAGGAATTTGTGAGTTCCTAACCATGAAACAAGACGTAAATGAGTCAGTAGCACATTTTATCACACGTTGGAGGAAAGTTCTCTATTCATCTACAAGTGCTCCAAATATGATCACATAAAATGCTATGACCTTTTATTGCATCCACTTAATAGGGATATAAGGGAGGAAGTGCAAAAGTTACCTTATAGATCTTATGAAGAGGCATTGGAAAGTGTACTAACAATTGATCAAGTAGCCATTAGTAGTGGACAAAGAACATGTGACATGAATGGAAGACTTGTGATTACCCAAAATAATGAAAACAATATAAACAACCCCTCTGCTATGAAAATCTTGAAAATAATCAAAATGTGATAAAAATGGGGTAACTAACATACCCCTTGCAAAGAATAACACCAACAAGGCATACAACAAAGGGATTATTTCCCTCAAAATGTTAGCACTATTGATTATCCTAGAAATGATTATTATTTCCAAAGGGGTAATCAGTAGCAAGAAAATTGTAACCATTATGACAATAGTTATGAGTCATACCATTGGTCATTTGAGCCTAACCAATACTACTCATTTCACAAGAGAAGAGGGCATGATATTGAATCATGTTGTGAGTACCATCGCTTCATATCAAACCTCTTAAAGGAAAAAAAATGTTTATTTATAGATACATTCATCCACCCTCAAGATAAATTTGACCACACTGTGGATGTAAACTCTGTCAATTACTTCCAACCAAAACAATGGCAGAATAGAAATAGTAAATCACCATGTGGCTACACTCCTATGGGTTACTATATATTTTGTGAAACTAGGGGGTATGATACTTCAATTTGTAGAAAGTATAACAAAATCATCTAATGTCTCCCAAAAACTCAGCAATGAGCATTCATGGACACATTCCCACACTCACAAGATGAAGGAAATATCCCTAAAATTTATCAAAACCTCAAGTTACCTTTGATCAAAACACCTTGGGCCTTGTGGAGTTGAATAGGGACCAAGACATATGTACTACGGGCAAAGACTAAAACGACTAGACTCCACCCATAGCAAGTCAACTTTTTCTCACATGCTAGACCTTCTCAAAATTTCTCCTACTCACATGAATGCTCTTCTCGATACCTTGGATTTAGGCCATCTAGTTCAAACCACCCTGGAAACAAAAAGTGTTCTTCCACATTTGATTTTGAAAAGTTACACTTGGACAATGGCATCACTAAATAAGGTGATCTCCCCTTTACCTACTAATCTAGGTTCAAGATTATTCTATTAAATGTGTCATGATCAATGATGGGTCTGCAATCAGCATAGTCTCTCTCTTTGTCCTTTAAAAACTCACATCATGTGAGGAACTTCCATACTTAGAGATCACAACAACCCAAATATTTGAGCCATGGGAAGAGTCAATTTTCCAATCACATTAGGTTCCAAAACCCTTCCAACTAAATTTTACATCATAAAAAAACTACCTATAACATGATCTTAGGGAGACCTTGGATTTATAGGATGAGGGTTGTTCCCTCCACATTATTTCAAGAGGTACATTTCCTCCACATGGATCAAATCCACATAATCAAAAGGGATCCTAACCTTTTTAGTGTTTATATGATGGAACAGGAGAAGAAGGGAAAGGCCATGAAAACCACCAATGACTCAGGAATCATTTTTTTTAAAGGAGAGACATCCAAACAAATCTCAAATATCATTAAGACCTCAAAATCTACAAGGGAAGGGACAATAGGATAATTCCACTTTGATCCCCACTCAACAAAATCCTATGCTTCATTCAATTTAGCAGCCATTCTTATTGATCTGAATATGAGCATCCATACGGTTGAGATCACTACTAATGAAAAAGAAGAAGAACCAAAACCTACATAGGAACTAGGAGAGTCATAAAAAATTATTCAAAGACCAATACTAGTTGCCCCTCAGAATTTCAAATAAGACCACCCACTTTCAACTGATGGAAACTATTGAAACAAACATTAGAACTCTGGAAGAACATAAATGCGTGAGTACATAGATCTCCTCACAAAGTTTACCATTTTTTTAATACCAAGCCTAAGAGTGTCCTTACAAGGACTCCTAGATAAGGAAGCGTACCAAGCAGTTAGACTGGAAGAATTGGAAATGCTAGATGAAAAAAGATTAAGAGCAATGCAAGAGCATGAGTCTTATGTAGCACACATGAAAAAATAGTACATTAAAAAATTTATCCCCAAGCCTTTCAAGGTCAGAGATCTTGTGCTTAGAATAGACAATCTAATTGATAAAAGACCTAGTGAAGGTCACAAGTTTAAACCAAATTAGATAGGTCCTTAAATAGTTAAGGAAGAGGTCAAAAATAATGCCTACCTCTTGTGCACCATGGAAGGAGAAGAATTCAATGAAATGGTTAATGCATTTCATTGGAAGAAATATTATATATAAAAAATTCAAAAAAAAAATTTTTTTTTTTAAAAGTAAAAATCAAAGAAAAAAAATAAAACTCAAGAAAAAACAAAGTTTTCAAAGCATGCATTGCATTATGTCCACCTTTGCATCTACTAATGATTTGCTCTTGTTTGATTTTTATCCTAGTAAGGAGTCTTAAGGTTATCTAGTATAAGTTTTTCTTACTAAGCTTTAGAGATTCCAAATCCTCATTATCCATTCCCCTTTATATTCTCAACAATTTTCAAATAAAGTTAAACTCTAAACCTTATATTGATCCATGTCTGAACTATCATCTAGTCGAGTCTAAACAAAGCAATTTTTCAAACCTACAGTACCCAATGGAAGCTAACAAGAAAGTCTTTCCAATTCTCCTCGGTAAGGGGGAAGCCTTAGGAGTTGGTTATCCTTTTAGTTATATCTAGTCCCTTACTCGCCTTGCCTAATATTTGGTGGTAAGCCCTCGCCTCTTCCTAGTAGCATGAGGTTAGGTGAAGGGAGTTGAAACTCCATACCCACACTTTCCTAGTCTAATATTTGGTGATGAGCCCTTGTATCTTTCTAGTTTCATGAGGTTAGACTATGGGGATGATGACAAAAAATTTATAAAAAAAAAATATTCGTACTCAAAAAGTGGAGACCCAAAAGGTTGAATCTATGGGAAGTGGCATTAAAAAGAAAAATGAGTTATAAACTAAGGAAAAACTAGGCAACTGAGAGCCTAACTTGTCTTCTAGGACCATCCTTGCTAAATGTTAAATTGCTTACCCCAAATCTAACCTATCAACCATCTTTTGATCTAAGTCTAGAAGGTCCCAATAAATTTTGTTGCTTGTCCAAGTTTAAAGCTAGTATAAGTGTTTGGTCTAGAGATAAGGATCAATGTTTTACCTTCTATAAAACTTAATATAAAAATTGTTCCATTACCTTCCCCATTCCCACTTGAATCCCTAAATAAATCCTATCTTTAAAGTTTAGTAGGGGTAAGAGTTTAAAGTTGTGTTACACTTTAGGCCAACTTATCAGAATAAATGAAGTTAAACATTTCTAATTGAAAGTCAATTTTGATGAAACATATGTTCTAGCTAGATTAATTGTAGCTAAATTAGATATGGGCCACAACTTTTCTAATTGGAAGTGTCCACTAAATACATATGGAGCCTCACTTTGCTGCTAATTTACAAAAAAAAAAAAAATTATTTAAAAAACTTGATTTTCTAATAACTCCTACTCACGTAAATATTCTTTTAAAAAAATCTAAAAATACCCTTTTGTAGATCAATAACTGTAGTTTGTAAAAATATTTTGTTTTAATATTTAAAATAGTGTTTATATTTTCTTTTTTATGTTTACTAAAAGTAGTTCATTAGCACCAAAATATAATGTTGATTGTCCTGTCAAGAAAAAATACCAAAGTTTATTCAAAAATTTAAAAAAATGTGATGCACTAGAGGAGAGATTTCATGTCGAGATGATATATTTTTTTTCCTATTTTGGATAAATAGTTAAGAAAAAAAGTGGCGTCCCATCAAAAGAATTGTGTTTTCATTATGCACAACTTCTAAGATTTATTTAAAAATATATACTATCAAAATGGGGAAAAATTAATCCATGCACTAAAATTTCAAGCTATAAATACTCTAAAAAAATTGAAAAAAAATAAATAAATTTACTATATAAAGAGCGATGTCCCACTTGACCTTATTTTTCAACATTTTATCAGCAACTAAATTATAGTGTCAATTTACAAAATAATACATTCAAATAATTTTTTAAAATACAAACATAAAATACACTAAAAATCTACATTTTATTAGTTTACATCATTTCAAAATTTAAAACATATACATCACTTTGTAGTGATTCAAGTAAAAAAGTTAGATCAATGTTGACTATTTCTTTTATAAAATTGTGACACAACTTTGAACTTTTACCCATAGCTCATACTATGCTATGTCAACTCACAATCCCCTAGGTTAAAAATCTTATTAAAGAGAAACCATGGTGTTAGTTTCATATGCATATCATACAAAAACAAATTAAGCAATAAAGCATGTCATAATAAATGGCATCCATAAAAATTAAGCATTTTTGCATTTCCATCCATGTGTACATCTATCATACTCGTACATGCTATGATCATATGCATCTCATAGAAAAAGTAAACAAAAGTATATCATGAGCATTTGATCATCATACATCTATAAGCATAAGCATCACAATAACATCAATAGAATTGTAGACATGATGTTTCCACAGTCCATGATTTAGAATAAAGATTTTGGAGAAAACTATGTGCAGCTTATTTGGATCGACGTTTCGGATCACACTCCATGATCCATCATCAGGAAGAAAAGATGAGAATATGTGATCCAAAACGTCGATCCAAATAAGCTGCACACAGTTTTCTCCAAAAGATTTATTCTAAATCAATAGAATTCTAGCCAACCATGTGCACAAGAGGAAAATCCAAGTACAATGCATTGACTATGACTATATATAGATCAAAACCAAATTGCAAAGTCACTACAATAAGTGTTGAAGTAAGATATCTAAGTACAAACTACTCCATCAAGGTAGCACAAAATAGAAAAAGTATACACACAAGCATGTGAATCTCCCCATGCAAGGGGGCAAGTCCAAAATCTTTACAATAAAGTAGGTCTCTCAAAGACCTCAAGGATGACTCTAACCAATGGAACCTCCAAGGCTCTAGCTCTAGGGTCTCGTCCTACTATCTGCTACATCTGAGACTCTAGGAGTATTGTGAGTATGCCCTTGTGAAGGGGAATGGCTATGAATCCATGAGTGTGAAGGTCCTGATGTTAGGACATGTGAAGTAGAATTCCATCTATGGACCCCAAGACTAACCATCTCTTGAAGCAAAGTGACCTCAACCTCGAATGTGGAAATCCTAGTCCTTTGAGACACCATATCTTGACAAACATGGTAAGTAGGAGCAAACACATTTGTATGACGAATTGAAAAAATAGGCATCCCTATGTCAACCAAAAGAGCCTCTCTAACTTATCCAATGGTAGAAACTAAGCTATCCAAACAAATATTTCTAATAAGGTCTCTCCACCCATCACCAATGCTTGTATAAAAGTGCAAGCAAAAGAAGAGTGTTAGTCAACACTAGAGCTTAAAACATTTCTACAAGAGAAAGTGCAAAAAAATAAAAGTAAAAGGTGTAGATTAGTATAGTACTCATGAGGGTCTCCAAGTATCCATGAGGAATCAATAGTCCTCATTTCCTCCTCTATCAGCCCTATGAGTGAACCAAGTTGATGTGCAAGTGCAGCCTCCACTGGTGCTACCTCCTCAACCTTAGGAGACAAGTCCTCTCTCTCTAATACTATCCCATCTCCCTCCTCATCAGGAATGTAGTCCTCATCAATCTCATTATCTACCTCATCACCCTCCTTAGCAATAGGTCTTCGTTGTCTTAGATCAGGTCCCTAAAGTGGTCATATATTTGAAACACCAGGAGTGAATGGAACTTACTAAAGTGCTCCACATTGTGCATCATTTGCCTCCTAAACATATATATAATATGGGGGAACTAAGGGAAAATCCTTGAGAAACACACCACTAAACTACTAATGCACTTGTACAATAGGATGTGTCTCCATCAAGTCATTCCTATCTATTAGGTGGACAACCCCTTGATAGTAGGATTGAACAACTCTCTCCTAGCCACAATCCCTCCATATCTCTGTAAGGGTTTTAAATGAAGTCCTTAACTATCAATGTCGCCACATCTCATGTCGAAGCATCAAAATGATCAAGCTGACCCCATTGCATAGATCTCAATAGTGATAGGTCCAAAGGGGGCATCTCATGTTGAAAAGGAATAATATGCTCAAAGATATAAGACATATGAGTGAAGTGTGACTGAATTCAATGGCCCCTCATAAAATCTAGTAGAAATCTTGGTAGACAAAGGCTAATATGTCAACTCCCCATGCAAAAATAATGCCTTGCTCCAAACACTAAATGATTGGTGCCCAGCACAACCTAAACATAGGAGCCTTCTTGGCTCCTAACAAGCGAGTGGTAATAAGGCTAATCAAGATAACCTTCTATATGGGTAAAATGGCAAGTCCAAGAACATAATTAAATTATATGCCAAGGTGATCTCTAGGGCAAGTCACTCCCATCATAGCTATCCATTCTATCTCTCTCTCTAACTCCCTCCTAACTAGAACAAGTGGTTCCCCTCTAATAGGAACCCAAAGGATGGGATATGTTGGGAATTAAGGTGTCTCAACCTTTGCAAGTTTCTAGCATTTATTATTTAATTGTATTTATTTTTTTGCCTATTATTGTAATTTGGATGCAAATCCTATTTCGTCACTTTGTGGGAGTTGGCACGGTGATGTGTCATCCTACATGGAAGGTGACCACATGTATTTTTGTCCTCATATGATGAGATAGGCATCCCACCTTGTGGTAGAAGAGCTTTGCCATGTGTCGGCATCTTTCGGGTGTTGTAAGAGGTTTATGACGCGTAAGAGTTATGACAAATTCCTATGACAGAATCTATGACATGTAAGGGCCAAAAATGGAAGATTATATGACAGGTGAAGACAAGTGTCCAAAAGCATCTTACATGGAGGAAGTAGACACCCAAGTTTGACTATGACAAGGTTGTAAGAGAATCTGCTATTAATAGTCAGTTATGACAGATTCTCTTACAGTTGTAAGAGTTGTCATATATGACAGATTTTATGACATTGTAAGAGCATCTGTCATACCTTTATTGGGCAAATTTGGGGCTCCCAAGTTGGAGGTTGTAAGGGATGAAAGAGAATCACTTACAAGTGTCATATGCATGTTTTATGGCCTTGGAAATTGGGCCACATGGATTTGGACAAGTTCCTTGTGTGATTTGCTCTAGAAGCTACCTCCATTCATACTACTTCTCTTTATATACAGGTGCTTGGAGTTGGAGATGCATAGTTGATTTGATAGGTACTGTTATGCTGCCAGAATATCTCTAGATACGAGTGTCGAAGACTCCTGTAAAAGACTTGTATTGCAAGTGTGTTGTAAACATTTCTTGTTTTGATAATACATTGTGCAAGTTTTGGAGTGTGGGGTTTTTTACCCGTAAGGGTTTTCCCCATGTATATCTTGTCTCTCTCTTTCTTCTATCTACATTCTGTGTGTGTGCATTGCTGCAATATCTCAGTTGTTGTCTTAATAAAACTGTAACTGTAAAGGTTAATCTGAAGTTGCATACTACTTCCCTCATTAGATTAGCGTAGGAAGCATTTTCCACACACCTAACTTCCTTTCAGTTGGTATCAGAGCCTGGCCAGTTTTGCTTCTAGCTATTGGGTAGGGGGTTTTTTGAGCTAATCTTAGGTTGAGTGGGATTCTATGCAGAGTATTCTAAAATTTTATTGCAGGAAAGGAGATGGCAGGCACATCCAAAATAATAGAGGTGGAGAAGTTCAATGGCACAAATTTTGAGTTATGGAAACTTAAGATGGAAGACATGCTTGTTGATCGAGACCTATGGGAAACCATTTCTGATGTAAAACCAACTGCAATGGCACAAGATGATTGGGATCTCAAAGATCGAAAGGCTAAGGGTCATATAAGACTCAGTCTAGCTGACTCTGTTCTGTTAAATGTCTATGAGGAGAAGACCACAAAAGATCTTTGGAAGAAGCTGGGAGATGTTTATCAAGCCAAATCCCTGGTGAACAAGCTTTTTTTGAGAAAGAAGTTGTATTCTCTGAAGATGGAGGATGGAGGATCTGTTACAGATCACCTGAATGATTTCAACATGTTATTTGCACAGTTGACTTCCATTAGTGTGAAGATGGAGGAGGAGGATTGTTGTATGACCTTGCTTTGTTCTTTATCAGACTCGTGGGATCATCTTGTTATGGCTATTGGGAGTACCACATCCACTTTCAAAATGGATGAAGTGGTATCTTCACTGTTATCTAAAGAGATACGAAGAAAGTCCTCTAAAGCAGCCAAAGAGGCTCTTGCGGTTCATGGAAGACCCAAGGAGAAAGGGAAAAAAAGGACAAGAAAGCTGAGAAGGGTAGATCCAAATCCCGTGGGAGATCCAAATCTCCTGGAAAGTCCAAGGCTCTCTGTTGGAACTATGGTAAAATGGGGCATTTCTGAAAGGAATGCAAAGAGGAAAAGAAAAATAAGAAGAAGAATATCCCAGACTCATATTCTGACAAGTCACAAGATGATGGTGATGCCTTCATCGCAGCCCTGGCCGCCCATGCATCTAATGATGTGTGGTTGATTGATTCTGGTGCATCATTCCACATGACCTCACATCGAAGCTGGTTCATGAAGTATGAAGAGTTCGATGGTGGAAGAGTGTACCTGGGTGAAGATTTTCATCTAAAGATTGTTGGTCATGGAAGAGTCTCAATCTGATTCCCTGATGGACAAGTGAAGGGGATCACTGGGGTCATGCACATCCCAGGCTTGGCATGGAACCTACTTTTTGTAAGTAAGTTGAATGATGCAAGTGTGCAGGTTGTCTTTTCGAAGGACAGATGCAAGATGACTAGAGGATCTATGGTGCTTGTGAAGGGTACTCGGAGAGGTACTCTATTTTAGCTAGAGGTATGCACTTCATAGTGCAATAGTTATTCTGACTCGAAGAAAAGAGTTGCAGTCACTTCATCCCCACCATTGGAACAAATAGTGAAAAAGTTTGTTGTATCAAATTCTGATGGTAGTGCATTTTGGGTACCCAAGGGTGCTCATGCTTTGGAAGTTAAGCTTCCTGCTGAAAAGACAATGTTATGGCATAAGAGATTCGGCCACATTGGTGAGAAGGGTCTTAGAACCCTGAAAAATAAAAACCTCGTTGAGGGGTTAAATGGTTGTAATCTCAAGTTTGACTTTTGCAAACATTGTATATATGGAAAGCAAAACCATGTTCAGTTTTACTCTAGTTCTCACAAGTCTTCTAGTGTGTTGGATCTTATTCATTCTGATGTGTTTGGTCCAGTTAGTGTTCCTTCGATCTCTAAATTTGTATATTTTGTATCTTTCATAGATGATTACAGTAGGACATGGATTTATTTTCTTAGAAGAAAATCTGAAGTCTTTAGTCTGTTCAAAGAGTTTAAATCTTTTGTTGAGAATCAGACTAGTAAAAAGATTAAGTGTTTGAGGACTGACAACGGTGGTGAGTTTTGTTTGGTAGAGTTCGATAAGTTCTGTAAAGAAAATGGGATTGAAAGACATAAGACAACTCCATACACCCCGCAGCAAAATGGACTTGCAAAGAGGATGAACATGACAATGATGGAGAAGGCTAGGAGTATACTTAGTGGAGCAGCCTCAAACAAAAGTTTTGGGCTGAAGCTGTAGCCACTGCTTGCTACTTGGTAAATAGGTCTCCTACATCAGCTCTTGTTGGTAAGACACCTATGGAGGTGTGGTCCAGTAAGAAGCCCTCAATTAGACATCTTCGTGTTTTTGGTTGTGAGGCATATGCACATGTGCCTAGGGAGAAAAGGTCAAAATTGGAGAATAAGGCTGTTAAGTGTATTTTCATTGGCTATGGTGTCGGTGTGAAAGGATACAAGCTTTGGGATCTTATGGCTTAAAAAGTGTTGTATAGTAGAAGTGTTATCTTCAGAGAGCTAACACATTCTTCTGTTGTTCTACAGCCAAAAGAGAAAGAAAAGAAAGAAGATGTGGTTCAGTTTCCTTCTACCCCTGAGAAGATTGAACTGATAGACCCAGTGAGACCTAATGATGAGGAGAGCTCTAGCAGCTCTAAAAGCTCAGAAGAAGAAGCAGAACCTCAACCTCAACCCTTGAGGAGGTCTACACGAGCAAGAAAGCAACCTGATAGGTTTGGTTATTCATTGCTTGATTCTAGTTGTGCTTTTGCCTTGCTTACTAACACTGATGAGCCTAGAACTGTGACAGAGGCTATGGGCATGAAAGATGTAGGTTCCTGGAAGGTGGCCATGGAAGATGAGATGGCTTGTTTGAAGAAGAATAAAACTTGGGACTTGGTGCCTTTGCCTGAAGGATGGAAACCTATTGGATGCAAATGGGTGTTCAAGAAGAAATTCGGTGCAGATGGCAGTGTTGAAAAGTACAAGGCCAGATTGGTTGTGAAAGGGTACTCACAAGCAGAGGGAATTGTTTATGGTGAAATTTTCTCTCCCATTGCAAAGCTAGCATCTATTCAGTTCTTGTTATCTATTGCAGTAGCGTATGACTTAGAGGTGGAGCAGATGGATGTGAAGACAACATTCCTTCATGGTGATTTGGAGGAAGAGATTTGCATGTCACAGCCAGAGCATTACATAGAGAAAGGTAAAGAAAATTTGGTTTGCAAACTGAAGAAGTCTTTGTATGGTTTGAAGCAGTCTCCTAGGATGTGGTATATGAAATTTGATGCCTTTGTGTTGTCGATTGGATTTCTAAGATCAAAATCAGATCATTGTGTGTATTACAAATTTGACAATGATCGTATTCTCATTATTGCATTATATGTTGATGATATGTTGTTAATTGGGGATGATAATAATATGATTTTTGATTTGAAGTCTCATTTGTTAGCACAGTTTGAGATGAAAAAGTTAGGGGCAGCCAGGTACATTCCAAGAATGGAAATTAGAAGAGACAGAGCTAATAGAAAACTTTAGTTAAGCCAGAGTAAGTATGTGAAGACCGTGTTGGATAGGTTCAGCATGGCAGATTGTAGACCATTGTGTGTTCCTGTATCTTTGGGGATAAAGTTGTTTGTTAATGATTGTCCAAAATCTCCTAGTGAGGTGGAGGACATGAGCAGAGTACCTTATGCTAGTGTTGTTAGCAGTTTGATGTATGCTATGGTCTGCACAAGACCAAACATTGCCCAAGCAGTGGGAGTCCTTAGTTGATTTATGGCTAATCCTGGACGAGTACATTGGGATGCAGTTAAGTGAGTGTTCAAATATTTGAGGGGTACTTCCGAGTATTCCATATGCTATCATGGTAATCCTACAAGACCTTCGCATTCTATTTGTATTCATGGATTCATGGATTCTGATTGGGTGGGTGACATTGACAACAGGAGATCCACCAGTGCTTACGTGTTTACTATGTTCGGTGGTGCAATTAGTTGGATGAGTAAGCGGTAACCTGTGGTCACTTTATCCATGATAGAAGCTGAGTATATGGCAGCAACTCATGCTTGTAAGGAAGCCATTTGGCTTAAGATATTGTGTTCTAATATTGGTGTTGATGCAGGATAGATTACTATTTGTTGTGACAGTCAGAGTACAATTTGCCTAGCGAAGAATTCAACTTTCCATGCCAGAACAAAGCATATTGATGTACAGTTTGATTTCATGCGAGACATGGTAGAGGATGGGAAGGTGAATTTGGAGAAGGTAGATACTTTGAAGAATGTTGCAGATGCATTGACGAAACCAGTGGGCATAGACAAGTTCAAATCGTGTTCGAAGTCTATGGGCCTCTCAGCCTATAGCAGTTAAATCATGTTATTTCCATTGGCTCTTGAAAGGTGTTCGACAAGTGGGAGAATGTTGGGAATTAAGGTGTCTCAACCTTTGCAAGTTTCTAGCATTTATTATTTAATTGTATTTAATTTTTGCCTATTATTGTAATTGCAAATCCTATTTTGTCACTTTGTGGGAGTTGGCACAGTGATGTGTCATCCTACATGGAAGGTGACCACATGTATTTTTGTCCTCATATGAGGAGATAGGCATCCCACCTTGTGGTAAAAGAGTTTTTCCATGTGTCGGCATCTTTTGGGTGTTGTAAGAAGTTTATGATGTGTAAGAGTTATGACAGATTCGTATGACAGAATCTATGACATGTAAGGGCCAGCAATGGAAGATTATATGATAGGTGAAGGCAAGTGTTTGAAAGCATCTTCCATGGAGGAAGTAGGCACCCAAGTTTGACTATGACAAGGTTGTAAGAGAATCCACTATTAATAGTTAGTTATGACAAATTCTCTTACAGTTGTAAGAGTTATCATATATGATGAATTTTATGACATTGTAAGAGCATCTATCATACTTTTATTGGGAAATTTTGGGGCACCCAAGTTGGGGGGTTGTAAGGGATGAAAGAGAATCACTTACAAGTGTCATATGCATATTTTATGGCCTTGGAAATTGGGCCACATGGATTTGGACGAGTTCCTTGTGTGACTTACTCTAGAAGCTACCTCCATTCGTACTACTTCTCTTTATATATAGGTGCTTGGAGTTGGAGATGCATAGTTGATTTGACAGGTACTGTTATGCTACCGGAATATCTCTAGATACAAGTGTCAAAGACTCCTATAAAAGACTTGCATTGCAAGTGTGTTGTAAACATTCCTTGTTTTGATAATACATTGTGCAGGTTTTGGAGTGTGGGGTTTTTCACCCCTAAGGGTTTTCCCCACGTATATCTTGTCTCTCTTTCTTCTGCCTACATTCTGTGCATGTGTATTGCTGCAATATCTCAGTTGTTGTCTTAATAACACTATAACTATAAAGGTTAATTTGAATTTGCATACTACTTCCCTCATTAGATTAGCGTAGGAAGTGTTTGCCAGACACCTAGCTTCCTTTCAAGATATACATCATAAAGAATGATCATCCACTCTCCAATAATAGAAGGAAATCATAACGTGTTTTGATTAGCATCTCAGTAGGTCAAGATATCATAACATATGTGTGATGATGGATGAACAATCAGAATCTAAGCAACTCTAGCTAAACCAATCCTCTAAAGAATGAAATAGTTCACAACAAATAACCCCTCTAAGGCCTCCATGTACCAAGATTACTCATGGGTAGCATTCCACTAGATATAAGTGTCTTGTAAGGAAGAAATGTGTTAGGTTATATCTTCATCAAAAACTCTAGAAAATACAAAATAAATCATAAAACTTCAAAAAAACCCTAAAAAGTAGAAAACCCCCTCGTATCCTCAAGCTTTCTTATCATTAAGAAGAGTACATGATTGTTGTAGAGAAGGTTACCAATCAAAGCTAGATCACTGAGAATACAAGCCTAGTACTAGCACCTTTTTTTGAATTATAGGCTCTTTATTTTTTTTTAGATTAGAAATAGTAATTAGCAAACACCCTTGCCCTTAAGAAGTAAAACTTGTCTTTTCTTTTCTCATGGTTTATTTCTTTTGCTAAATAAGTTTCAATTCATTACATTGTTAAAATAGTTGTAAGCTTCATTTATTAGAATAACTTTGTCTCATAAATAAATCTCAAAAATACCAAAAAAACATAGATAAATTGTATTAGGAGAAAGCCAATTAAATTTGCATTACATATAGAAAGTAGTATTTAAATCATATTTAAAAGCTCTAAAAAATACAAAAAAATAATTGCATACATTTAGAAGTAAACTGCATTAGAAACTCATACAAAACATTAAAAAAAATAGAGCAAGCCCTTGATTCCATCATGAGGTATAAAGTTTCAACATTTAAAGAAAACCTCAATTTCATCATGAGGTACAAAGCTTTCAACAAAACAAGAAAAAACAAAACATCCCTTTTCCTTCACCCAGTACACATACTCAATGTGCCTAAGTGTGAAAGAAGATTGGATTAAATCAAATCTTAAAGGAAATTAGGGACAATATTCTTATCCAAGAAAACCTCACTAAGGAAGAAGCCCAAGAACAAGAAGATATCTTGAGGCAAATAGAACAACAAAATGAACAAAGATGCCTAGAGGAGATATGAGCCAGAGAACTTAGACTCCTCAAGGAATTAATTAACTTAGAACAAAGAAGACTAGATGCATTCCATCACTTTACAACAAAATAACTAAACAAAATTAGAACAAATAACTCTCTAGGTCACATCAAAATAACAACTCCACTTCAATGCTTCTGTCAACATAAAAACAATAACAATCACAACAACCAACAATAGCACACTCAAAACAACAATGTGATTAATCAAACCATAGTATATGACATTTTTCTTCCTCAAGAACATAACAACACCTTGCTTCCACCACTACTTGATTGGCTTTTTCCAGGAGAGCAAGAATGACTGGGATGGGCACCTTTGCAAGGACACAGTTCATGTGTTGTGTTGGGATCTACCTCACTCACAAATTATAAGTCAATTTTGAACAACACAAGGATTTTGTTTGCATGGGGTCCATGCATGTTGATGCACCTTTATAAATATTTTCACTTGGTAGTGTACAGGGGTGGTCAGAGTATTAGAGCTTCAATGTTACTAGAGGTGTGGGCCTGAGAGCACATTATGATCAATAGGCTGGACGGAGTATAATTAGCATGGGTGAGGGATGAGATAGTAGTATATGGTTTTCCTCAAAAGATTGTGCAATTTGGTTGGTGGAGACACCTAACGGAGACTGGATACTATTAATGAGTTATTGACAAGATCATGGATGGAGATGTTACATAGCAACCATACAAGGCTGATATGCATGGGGGTAGAGGACATATTTTACATGAGCTTCATGTAGATGTCATGCTACACATTAGATAGTATGATTTCATTATTGAGAGGTACATCATTGACAGGGTGATGAGGTAGTTTGAGCTATAGAAAGCTATCCCCACCCCTCCACATGCTTGTGCTTTATTAGTATGAGAGATCAGGTGTTAGGGGCCACGAGTAGATCGAAAAGAGGTAGTAGATAGATGGGACTTTCTAGCACTAGTATAGTGGGATGAGAGAAGAGACATAATGGATGTTGGGATAGCAAACAGGTATGATGAGTGGTGGGTAGGCATAAGGCTTGAGCAATTGACAATACTGCAACAGATAGGAGTACAATAGGTTAGGGATTTGTGGGCTACTATAGAGGAGGTGTTGAGGGAATAGCACCATTAGTAGAAGAGAGGTGGGAGAGGGAGAGGCAGAGTACTAGTGCTTGTCATGGTGCTAGTGGCTACAACACCACCAAGAGATGGAGGGGATGGACAAGGAGATGGTGGAATACATGGCAGAGATAGTCTAATATAGGATGTTGTATCTAAGATAGGGGTAGCAACAATAGGGATATGAGAGACTAGGGAAAGGCCAATTGGGTCACCATAGATAGGAGACATAGTAGATAACCTATGATAGGTGCTAGCCTAAGTTCAGTGGCAGATAGATAATTCCTTCATAGACAAAGATAGCATTCAACTAGAGATGGACAAACTCCAATTGAGCAGGATGAGGTGGTAGTAGATAGGGATGGGTTATAGGAGGAGAGGGATAGCCTTGTTGCAAAGTGAGACAACCTAAGGATAGAGAGAGATAGTCTACAAGTCACATTGGATGCCATACAAGTCACATTGGATGCCATTCAAATATAGTGAGATGAGGCAGCACAGAGTGTAGAGGGGGTGGATGAACTCAAGACAAATAGGGATGGGATTCAAGCCTAGTTGGATGTTGCACGAATGGAAAGGGATGAGCTATAGGCTTGATTAGATATTGCATAGGTAGAGAGCTAGTGGTATTCACATGTGATTGCAAGATGGATGGATACATATGATGAGGCCATGTGTCATTGTGTATTTTTTCATTGAGATATGGTGTACATACATTCGATATATATATATGATCGATGATTTTTGAGCAACTCATTGATTATGTTGATTATCGATGGACATATGATGGATACATGTATTGACTATGTCATTTATCTATATTTATGGTTATGGATTAATGGATGGATGTTTTATGATGATGGATGATTCATTTTGTTGATACATGATGATGGTGATGTATAGATAGATGGTTACAAATATATGTTTTTTATTTATATGCTTTTGATTATGGCACATGTGCATGTAGAAAATGATGTTAGTAGAATGATAAAAATGGTAGGATAAAGTGATTTGATGTAGATGGATAGAATATGGAAATAATGAGGATGGATTTTATGATGATTGTGGTTTGATGGATACAAGTACATGCTAAATTATGGCAAGCAACCTAGATTTTTGGTAGCACTTGACATTATGCACCATGATATAAGGACCATGGTGATGATATGTCACATGCATAAAGGACTAACTCACAAACATGCTACAAACAAGAGGATGTCCCAGCATATCATCAAGGTATGTTACAATACAATGGATTATAACAACCTTGGTGGGATATGTAACGAGACATGCAACAAACAAAGCACTCAAACTAAACAAAGGGAAAGAATGTCCCTAGGAGACCATCAAGAAACATAATGATATAAAGGATCCTAATGATCTTGGTGCAGTATATCATAGGATAGTGGATAAGAAAATAATTAGTTCAATATCCAAACGACACACAGTGGTCTTACCTCTAGCCAAAGTGTTGAAAAGGTCATGACAGGGATGATGATGCCTGATGTGGGGAATGATATATCCCACGAAATCAATTGATATGATGATGGAATATGAATCTCATGATGACAAAGGATTCAATTGATGTGCATCGATGGTGTGGAATAGATTTCATTTTTTTGGTGTTTGATGGAGGAGTTTGGTTGAGTTGTTATGTTTGTGAATTATTTGCATCTATTGAAATGTTTTAGGGAGATGTACTAGAAAGGAAACACATTAAAATTCTATTTAAGTGTAAATACATGGATGTCGAGAGGTATTTTCCAAAGCATGATGCAAGACACTACCTGCAATGTGTGACAAAGTCAACAATGGGGAAGAAATGATGATAATGGGATGCAAAGAGGGAACTTGAGATGATGTAGAGAGTACCAAGAGCTAATGAAATCTATCTTTACACATGGTTCCTACAATTAGGTTTTCACCATGGTACTTGTCCAAGGTGCCATAGAATGGTTTTCACCAGAGGGAAATTTTTCTCTTTACATGTTTTGTATTTTTCTAATTTTTCAATTTCTTGGATTTTCTAATTTTTGAACTACTACAAATTGGCATGAAAACACTTGAGGTGCACTGTGTTCATGGGTTCTTCTATCTCTTGACCATCTAGTATGTCCAACTAATATGCTCTTGGTTCATATTTATCCATAATCACATAGGGACCCAACCAATTATGTTCAAATTTCCCTTTCTTTTCATGCTCCTGATTGGTGTTTCATTGATTTTCTTTTAGGACAAGATCATCGACCTTAAACTCTCTAGCCTTGATATTTTTATTGTAGCTATGACATAACCAGTTCTAATAGGCATTCAAATAATTTAATATGTTGAGGCACCTTTCATCAAGTAGTTCAAGCTCATGCAAGTGTGCAACTCTATATTCTTCAAATTATGAATGAGTTCACGCAAAGAGATGCTCAAAGATGGAAGTTCAATCTTTATTGGTAAGATAGCTTTAGGTCTAAAGACCAAGGAGTATGGGGTAGTTATTGTGGGTGTAAGAATGCTAGTTTAGTAGGCCCAAAGGGCAAGATCAAGTTGGAGATGCCAATCACGACCAGTATCATTAACAATCTTCTTGAGTATTTTGATTAATGTCTTATTAGATGCCTCTACTTTACCATTACCTTGTGGGTAATAGGGAGTGCACCAGTGGTGTTTTATATGGAATTACTCATACAAGGTGTGTAAAGCTCATGATTTTTAAAGGATTTTCTATTATCTATAATAATAGAGAATGGGATACCATAATGATAAATGATATTATGGAGGATGAACTTAGAAATTTTCTAGTCAGTGGTATAAGTCAATGGAACAATTTTGACCCACTTGGTGAAATACTTGGTGGCGATAATAATGAACTTGTGGTCACTGGAGGAGGATGGATTAATCTTACCAATGAGATTGAAACTCTATCTATAAAAGGGCCATGGAGTTGTGATCATCTACAATGCTTTGGATAGTGCATGAATGAGATATATGTGTTGCTAACAAGCTACACATTTCTTAACATATTGAAATGCATAATTTTCCATCGTAGGCTAGTAGTAACCTATTATTAATAACTTCTTATCTAAGACCATACTAGTAGTGTGGTCTTTGCAAATACCTTTATGGACTTCTTTAATTGCAAGGTTCACCTCTACCAATTTAGACATTGTAGTAAGGCACCATCATAGCTCCTTCAATATAGGGTCTCACCAAGGAGAGTGAAGTGATATGAGAGTTGGAGGAATGACTTTCATAGGTTATGTGAAAGGTTAGGTGAAAGGGTTTGATCATGGAGATAAGTATATATGTCATGATACCAGGGGGAATTGGGACCAATAATTTTGCATATCAGTTCTATTTCAAGGACATCGTAACTAGGTAGAAAGAGTTGTTCAACCAAGGATTCACACTACAAAATGCCGTGTGGCATCTCTAAGAGGGAACCAATAGTGGCCATTGAATTGACTACTCTATTTTTGAGGTGAGGAACCTATTCAAACTAGATGTAGATGAAGTATTGTTTAAAATTGTCAACCATTCATTTATAGGGGATGATTTTATCATCCTTATTTTGGTATTCATCATTGACATGTCTGATGATGAGATGAGAATCACCATAGATGAAGAGCTATCAAATATTCCAATATATTGTTATTTTGAGACCTATAAGCAATGCCTCATGCTCTACAATGTTATTGGTGCATGGACAACTTAGTCTGAAATATTTAGGGATAAGATCTCCTTGTGGTGTGATGAATAAGATGCATATCTTTGACCGATGACTAGTGAATGAGCCATCAAAGTAGAGCTTCTAGATGGGGGATTCTTAAAGAGTCAAGATAGACTCATCAAGAAAGTGTCAACAAATGGTGCATCAAATAGCTAATCTACTACTATCTATCCTTTAACTACTTTTTGATCCACATATTCAATGTTGAACTCACTAAGCATCATAACCTATTTAGCCATTCTTCGTGTTAACGAGCTCTGGATATACTTAGATACTTAAGCGGGTTGATTTTTGAAATGAGCTTAGTGTGATGATTGATCATGTAGTGTCTTATATTTTGAGGCAAATACAATGGTCAAACATGCCCATTCCATAGTTGTATAGTTGAGTTCATATGTGACCAAGATTCAATTGATATAGTAGACTACCTTTTCAAAACCTTATTTATCATTTTGTGCTAGGAGTTCCCCCAAGGTAACTATTGTAGTAGAGATGTATAGGATCAATGGTTTGCTCAATATAGGTATAATGAGAACCAGTGGAGTAGCAAGATACCCTTTTAGTTGATCAAAATCCTTCTGATAAGGCTTATCCCAATGAAAACTTGTGTTTTTCTTAAGGAGGTGAGAGAATGGTTGACATTTATCAAATAGTTGTATAATGAACTTGTGGATAGCCTAAAGCTTGCTCTAGAGGCTATGAAGTTGCTTGATATTTTTTAGTGGAGGCATTTCTATGATTTTTGAGGCTTTGGTGGGATCCACCTTTATACCTTGTGAGAGCTAATGAAGCCTAATAGTTTTCCTTATGTGACCCCAAATACACACTTCTTTGGATTAAGGTGAACCTTGTATTCCTACAACCATTAGGATGCATTGGAGGACTTGCAGGTGTTCTACTCTACTTTTTCATTTCTTAAGAGATCATCCACATAATCTTCCATAATGTGATGCAACATGTCATGGAATATTACAGTCATTGCTCTTTGATAGGTGGTCCCAACAATTTTTAACCCAAATGGAATGACCTAATAGCAAACGGTACCCCAAGGAGTAGTAAAAGTTGTTTTGTATTGATATTAAGAAGAAATTTATATCAAATTATAGCCATAAAAGCCATCCATGAGGGATAACATTTCATATCCTATAGTGAGGTCAACTATCATGTTAATATTCAGCAGTGGAAAGTCATCTTTCATACATGCCTTGTTAAGGTCTCTAAAGTCAATGCATATGTGGATTCCCTTAGGCTTCTTATCGATAGGAATGATGTTGGAGATCAACTTAGGATATTCAATGGGTCTAATGAAGCCAAACTCCAAGAGTTTCTACAATTCTTGCTTGATTGGAAGGGCAATCTTGGGATGTATCTTTTTTAGTTTCTATTTATAATATAGAAAAAATGATACCTTTAAATTCTAATTACATTTTACATTAAATATAAGAACTAGGGTTTAAAAAAGGACAAATTACAAGAAACTAAAATACATAATCAAAAAAATGAATTCAGAATTATAAATAGCAGAAAGAAAGGAACTTGAAATCTAGTTATTGTTGTCCAAGATGCCTACACAATGCATGGACATTCGTGCGAAATGTTGTTGTTCATACAATAGAATGCATATAAATCACTGGTCAAAATATGCTTTTCTCCAAATCTCACACCCGACTACACAATAATAAATAAGGAAAATGAGAGTAATTTTCTAGGTGATATAGGAATGAAAGGAAACAACAAGATCTATGTATTTTAAACAAAAAATGAAAATGACAAGCAAAGGGGAAGACTGGTGCAGGGGCACCCATTTCCTTATATATTCATAGGGTCTAGTATTATGAATTTGGTTTTATTTTAGTGATTTTATGTATTAAGGTCTTCTAAGACCAATTTTGTGTGTGGAGAGTCTATTTTAAGTCTCTAGTGATGAGTGGAGCCTAGTGGAAGGTGAAAAGTCAAGTTATTGTTCAAATTTAGAATATAGAAAATCAAGAAAAGCATGAATGTAATTGAAATCTTGGTCATGCATCATTGGAGGATATGGAAATAGGAATAAAACATTTTGTTTGGGTCGAAGGAAGGTGTGTGATTGAAGTTGAGAAATCAAATATCAATAAAAGTTGCTTTTTCCTGTTTTCAACATTTTTCTTCACAGTTTTCTGCTTTGTACGGATTGGTATGATCATTTCAAGCACCCAAACCAATTTCAATTGATAGTGTGATGAATATAAATTGCATTGTATCTGATTGCATGTGAAATCATTTGATTTCAAGGAAGTTTGAGTTTTTTTTCAAAAACTGGTTTTTGACTGTTATACCCTCAACTAGGGTAAACAGTAAATAAGAAAATGTGAAATAAATGCCTTCCATGGATGGAATTTTGATGAAATCACATGGAATGGCAGGTAATAGCATGCATTTTTTTTTCCAAATGTTTACAGGTGCAGGGAAGGAGTTTGGCACGTGTGAAGAAAGATTGAAGGTCTGATATTCTAATGTATTAGACTGTGACAGTGTTGTTTCATGAAGATTTTGACAGTTGGGTGTGATTATTTACCTTTGTATGTTTGGGGGATGTTTGAATAAGGTTTTAGGGTTCCAAAAACAACAATCAAAACTAGAGAAAGAACCTTCAAGTAAATTTTCATTCCTTTTTCTTGATTGTCCTGTCATGATAGAGTTGACAAGGCTGATATAGGATTGGTGCAGTCCTAGTTGTAACATTTCTACCTTAAATAATTGTAAAGAAACCTTCAAACCTCATTAGTTAGAGTGCCTTAGGAGCCTTCAAACTAGTTTTGAAAGATCCCAACCTCATTTGGTGTTTTGGGAGGTATAAGAACCAAGTTTGGATCAGTCTAGAAGCCTAATTAGGCCTATTATCCTGGTGGGACAATCATTATTTGACCTTGTTTCTCAAAAACAACCCCATCCCATTTCAAGATATGTCATGAAAGAGACAAATGGGTATTTGGAACTACCCTTACTTTTTAGTTTCAAGGTCATTCTCAAAAGTTATGCCCAAACAGAGCCTTATGGAGGGCTACAAGGATTAGAGGTGGTTTGTGAAGGAAGTCTATTGAGGGATGATACAAACACCCTTCCAAGTTGTTGAATGAGATTTAAAAATCATTTCTATTCCTGCTCTACATCAGATTGGTATCAAAACATTAGGTTTGATCTGAAGAAGTGAAGTTGTGTTGCAAGAAGAACAAAATGCCTCCAAAAGGGAATGTTGTTGCTAGAGAGTTGATTGAGTTAAAAGATAAACAAGCCAAAGATGAAAGAGAAATGAGAGAGCTGAGGGAAAGGTTGGATGTCCTAGAAACAAATCAGAGGAGAGGTATGGTCACAGGTGATGTGAGTGACCAAGAGGATGAGGGTGAGAATGAGAGCCCTCTAGAAGGATCCCAAGAAGAAGAGTTAGATCCTGATGAATAGAAGATGGCCCAGCTACTCAAGACAGTCAAGGGAGATAGTCACAAGGTTAGCATGGAATTACCCATGTATGGAGGGAATTTGAATGATGAAGAGCTTTTGGATTGGATTGCATTTCTTGACAACTATTTTGAATGTGAAGATATTCCAAAGGAACGAAGGGTAAAGTTGGCAAAAATAGAATTGAAGGGTCATGCCCTGCTTTGGTGGGATTATGAACAAACTGAGAGGAGGATAAAAGTTAAGTCAAAAATTGTCTCTTGGGATAGAATGGTGTCCAAGCTTAAGGGTAAGTTTTTACAAGGTGATTATGCAATTCAATTGTAAAAGAAACTTCAAAATTTGAAACAGAGAGATATGGATTTTAAAACCTATACTGAGGAGTTTTATAAATTGACTATAAGAGCAGGTCATATGGAAGATGATGTGGAGAAGGTGGCTAGATATCTAAATGGGTTAAGATTTAACCTACAAGATGAGTTAAGTTTGACAACTCTAAGGACAGTAGAAGAATGCTACAAACTGGCAATCAAGGCTGAAGACAAGCTAAAGAGAAGGCAAGATAAGCAAGGCAGGGGTAGAGGCAGCAGTTTCAGAGGAAGAGGCACCTTTAATGGTAGAGCATAGTCCACCAAACCTCAAGGAGAAGTGAACAACAATCAAGCACAAGGGGTAAATCATAGAGGTGGATTTAGAGGAAGGTGATCCAACAATAGGGGCAAATTTAGAGGTCCAGGATGAGGTTCACAGGGATTCATAGGGAAGTGTTATCAGTGTAATAAATTTGGACATCAAGCATGGCAATGTCCTGAGAAGACATCTACTACTTTAGCAGGAGGAGAAAGAAGAACTCAAATTGTTCAAGGAGATGATTGTGAAAGTGTAAACTCACCATCACAACATGCTGGTCCAGAAGTTGAAGAATCACTTATGGTAAGAAGAACCCTCATCAAGGTACCAATAGAAAAGGAGCCACCACAAAGGAAGACTCTCTTCAGGACAACTTGTAAGTATTTGGGTAAAGTTTTTAAAGTAATAGTTGATTCAGGAAGCACAAATAACTTGGTCTCTACTAAAATGGTTGAAAAGCTAAATTTGAAGAGAATTCCTCATACTACTCCTTATACTGTTTCATGGCTTAATAAGGGACAACAAGTAGTGGTAAATGAACAAAGTTGGGTGGAGTTTAATATAGGAGGATACAAGGACAAAGTTCTATGTGACATAATCCCTATGGATGTATGCCATTTGCTGCTAGGGAGGCCTTGGCAATATGATAGGAAGGCTAAGCATGATGGGAGGAAGAACACTTATGTGATTGAAAAAGATGGGATCGCATTCACTCTTAAACCTTTACAAGATGATGACAAAGTTGCTCATGAAGGTCCTACTATGATGATAGTAAAGGAGAAGGAGTTCCTAAAGAACTTGAAAGAAGAGAACATGGGGTATGCCATCATAGTGAAGCCTAACCCTGTTATTGCAGCAAACAAGGAGAAGGAAGAGTTGCCTTTGGAGGTGCAAACATTGTTGAATACATACTCTAGTATTGTGGTAGATGAGATTCCTAATGCATTACCACCTGTGAGAGACATTGGCCATCAAATAGACTTCATTCCAAGAGCTAGTTTACCCAACAAAGCTACCTACAAGATGACTCCTCAACAGAATGAAGAAGTAAAGAGACAAGTGCAAGAACTTCTTGACAAAGGGTTGATTAGGGAAAGTTTAAGTCCCTGTGTTGTTCCAGCAGTCCTAGCACCCAAGAAAGGAGGAGAGTGGAGAATGTGCACTGACTCAAGAGCCATCAACAAGATTACTATAAGGTATAGATTCCCTATTCCAATAATTGAGGATCTAATGGATTGTTTGGGAGGTGCAAACTATTTTTCTAAGATTGATCTTAAAAGTGGATACCATCATATTAGAATCAAGCCTGGTGATGAGTGGAAAATAGATTTTAAAACTAATGAAGGTTTATATGAATGGATGGTGATGCCTTTTGTCTTGTCAAATTCTCCTAGTACCTTTATGTGCTTGATGAATGAGGTGCTCAAATCCTTCATAAGTAAGTTTGTTGTGTTTTTTGATGATATTCTTTTCTTTAGCAAAACCAAGGAGGAACATTTGAAGCATTTAGATATGGTTTTGAAGAAGCTACATGAAGAAAAGTTAATGATAAATTTGAAAAAGTGTGAGTTCTTGAAAACAAAATTAGTCTACCTTGGATTTGTGGTGACTAGTGGCACATTGAAGATGGATTCCAACAAGGTTGAGGCTATTTTGAATTGACCTACACCAAAATCAGGTTCTGAGGTAAAAAGCTTTCATGGCCTAGCCAACTACTACAGAAAATTTATAAAGGGTTTTAGTCACATTTGTGCTCCTATGATTGATACATTTAAGGGTGATAAGAGAAAGAAATTTGTGTGGACTGAAGAAGCAGATAGAAGCTTTGAATATTTGAAGAAAAGAGTGTCTAAACAGCCTATGTTGGCTTTGCTAAGCTTTGACAAGGTTTTCACCATTGAATCTGATGCAAGCAATCAAGCTATTGGGGCTGTCCTGAGCCAAGAAAATAGACCGATTGCATTTTTCAATGAAAGGTTGAATGAAGCTAAAAGAAGGTATTCCTCTTATGACCTTGAGATGTATGCCATGGTTCAAGCACTAAAGAAATGGAGACATTACTTACTCCCTAAAGAACTCATAGTGTATACTGACAATCATGCATTGCAATTTCTGAATAG
Source organism: Cunninghamia lanceolata (assembly GCA_027924645.1). NCBI lineage: Eukaryota > Viridiplantae > Streptophyta > Pinopsida > Cupressales > Cupressaceae > Cunninghamia > Cunninghamia lanceolata. The sequence continues at coordinate 364,952 of BSBN01000281.1, read as the reverse complement.
TCAAGAAAAGCTTAGCCATAAGCATGTGAAATGGGTTGAGTACTTACAAGGGTATACCTTTACAATAAGACACAAGAAAGGGTAGTCAAATAAAGTGGCAAATGCACTTAGTAGGAGGGCTTTGATGATCCAAGAAATTCAGCTACATGGTGTGGGGATTGATTCTCTAAAAGGTATGTATAATGATGATGAAGATTTCAAAGATATTTATGCATATTGTTTACAACCTTGTAGCAGTAGTGATGAGAAATGGTTGGATTATTTGATACAAGATAGTTTGTTGTTTAAAGGAGCCCAATTATACATTCCTAGATGTTATATGAGGCCTAACCTTATTAAGGAAAAGCATTGTGGCAGTCTAGGAGGTCATTTTGGTGTTGACAAAACTTTGGAGCAAGTGAAAAGATACTACTATTGGCCAAGAATGCAAGTTGATGTTAGAAATTTTGTAGAGAAATGTACCATTTGCCAAAGAGCTAAAGGAGGTAGTAGTATTGCAGGCCTATATCAGCCACTTCCAATACCAAACAGGCCATGGGAATCCATAAGTATGGACTTTGTAATGGGGTTACCTAAGACTCCAAGAGGATTTGATTCAATATATGTGGTTGTGGACAGATTTTCTAAAATGGCACACTTTATACCTTGTAAGAACACCAATGATGCTTCATATATTGCAGGACTATTCTTCAAGGAGGTAGTAAGGATCCATGGATTGCCTTTAACCATTGTTTCAGACTGGGACAGCAAGTTTGTTAGCTATTTTTGGAGGACTCTCTAGAGAAAACTTGGTACAAATTTAACTTTTAGCTCTGCCTATCATCCCCAAACAGATGGGCAGACTGAAGTAGTAAATAGAAGCCTTGGAAACCATCTTAGATGCCTAACAAAAGAGCATGCAACACAATGAGATCTGATTCTTCCACAAGCTGAGTATGCATATAATGACTCTGTGAATAGGAGTGTTGGTAGAAGTCCATTTGAGATTATGTATGGCCTACGACCCAGGGGTGTATTTGAGCTAAGGGACATTGGTGGTATGGATAGGAGAAGTGTTGAAGGAGAGGAGTTTGATGTTGCTATGCAAGAAATCCACCAACAAGTGAAAGATCATCTTCAAAAGAATGTTGAGAAATATAAACAAAATGTAGATGTAAAAAGAAGAGAGGTTCATTTTAAAGTAGGGGACTTGGTCTTAGCTCATTTGAGAAAGGAAAGACTCCCTAAGGGGAAGTACTCTAAGCTATAGATGAAGAAGATAGGCCCATGTAGGGTAATCCATAAGTTTGGAGCAAATGCATATGAGATAGAACTCCCTCCTAGGGTTGCTATCTCTCCCATTTTTAATATTTCTAACCTATACCCTTAAAGGGACTGTGATTGCAGGTAATGAGGTAGGTCCAATAGAGGTCCAAGATGAAGATTGGATCAAAGATCTTCCTCCAAGTCAACCTTTGGAGTTAGAATGCATTTTAGACAAGAAGGACCTTAAAAAGACAAGGAAGAAGACCTATTATCAGTACCTAGTCAAATGGAAAGGGCTGCCAATGGAGGATTCAACTTGGATGACTGAAGAAGACATTACCAAACATTGTTATATAGTTGCAAACTTGTCCTCAAGTGGAACTTGAGCATATTTTGCCCAGGAGTATCGTGCAAGGGCACCCATTTCCTTATATCTTCATGGGGTCTAGTATTATGGTTTTGGTTTTATTTTAGTGATTTTATGTATTAAGGTCTTCTAAGACCAATTTTGTGTGTGGAGAGTCTATTTTAAGTCTCTAGTGATAAGTGGAGCCTAGTGGAAGGTGAAAAGTCAAGTTATTGTTCAAATTTAGAATATAGAAAATCAAGAAAAGCATGAATGTAACTGAAATCTTGGTCATGCATCATTGGAGGATATGGAAATAGACATAAAACATCTTGTTTGGGTCGAAGGAAGGTGTGTGATTGAAGTTGAGAAATCAAATATCAATAAAAAGCTACTTTTTCCTATTTTCAACATTTTTCTTCGTTGTTTGCTACTTTGTACGAATTGGTACGATCATTTCAAGCACCCAAACTAGTTTCAATTGATAGTGTGATGAATATACATTGCATTGTATCTGATTGCATGTGAAATCATTTGATTTCAAGGAAGTTTGAGTTTTTTTTCAAAAACTAGTTTTAGACTATCATGCCCTCAACTAGGGTAAACAATAAATTTGAAAATGTGAAATAAATGCCTTCCATGGATGGACTTTTGACAAAATAACATGGAATGGTAGGTAATAGCATGTATTTTGTTTTCCAAATGTTTGCAAGTGCAGGGAAGGAGTTTGGCACGTGTGAAGAAAGATTGAAGGTCTGATATTCCAATGTATCAGACTGTGACAGTGTTGTTTCATGAAGATTTTGGCAGTCGGGTGTGATTATTTACCTTTGTATATTTGGGGGATGTTTGAATAAGGTGTTAGAGTTCCAAAAACAACAATCAAAACCAGAGACAGAACCTTCAAGTGAATTTGCATTCCTTTTTCTTGACTGTCCTGTCATGACAGAGTTGACAAGGCTAATATAGGATTGGTACAGTCCTAGTTGTAACATTTCTACCTTAAATAATTGTAAAGAAACCTTCAAACCTCATTAGTTAGAGTGCCTTAGGAGTCTGCAAATCAGTTTTGAAAGATCCCAACCTCATTTGGTGTTTTGGGAGGTATAAGAATCAAGTTTGGATCAGTCTAGAAGCCTAATTAGGCCTATTGTCCAGGTGGGACAGTCATTATTTGACCTTGTTGCTCCAAAACAACCCCAGCCCATTTCAAGATATGTCATGAAAGAGCCAAATGGGTATCTGGAACTACCCTTACTTTTTAGTTTCAAGGTCATTCTCAAAAGTTATACCCAAACAGAGCCTTATGGAGGGCTACAAGGATTAGAGGTGGTTTGTGAAGGAAGTCTATTGAGGGATGATACAAACACCCTTCCAAGTTGTTGAATGAGATTCAGACATAATTTATATCCCTTCTCTACATCAAAGACGCCAGTAAACCTCTAATTGGAATTGATTACAAATATGAGAAAGAAGTATTTAATGGTTTATCCTTCAACACATAAAGAGATATGAGGAATTGATTACACATTGGACATATGAATAACACATAATAACTAAAGAATAAAATGAAACACATTTTAGAAATATTCTTCCAATTCCTTCACAAGAATCAAAGCACAGTCTTCATTGCATTTTTGTATAGCCAAATGAGCAAGAAATACATGAAGAAATTATTATAAATTAATGTATGAAAAGCGTACAATCATTGAAGAACATAAATGACATAAAGTTCAAATATTCTTCAAGTTTCTTTGGTAATTCAAAGCACAAAGTTTCTTTGATAATTCAAAGCACAAAGTCTCTTTACCATCTCTATTTGCTATTGTGTTGAGAGGAGAAAACCTCCAAGAGAAGAGCCACACCTTTTACAATTTAAATCACCTTGTATATATAATGTCTCCTCTTCCTAACTAACTTATAACTATTTCATAACCACCCCCTTTTAGGACTTTACAAAATATTTCAAATAATATTGTCAAGACCATCCTTAAAATAAATGATAAATACAAACATTAATAACAATAACTTTATGGTTAAATATTAAGTTTATGGATAAATTTGATGATTGAATGATTATCGTAGCATTTTGTCAAACAATTTATGTGCATTGGTTGTAGGTGTTAATTTTTGGAGCATTTTGTCAAATGTTTTACGAGCAAGTTATACCTTCATGTCTTGTATACATGTTTACCAAGTCATTTACAACCCAGTGTGGTCTCCAAGATACTTTTGGCACTCAACTAAATTAGGCTTTTGCCAATAATGGCTACCACTCTTCACCTGCATATAGAGATAAAGCACAACTCCATGTCCTTTCCACCCTCTTCTATGGAAGCACTTTCTTTATCTTTCTTGCTACCACATAAAGATTGTGATTTATGATGCTTAGCAAAGTCATGTTTTCCAAACTTGTCAAGATCTGCAACTTTATCAAGCAATTATTGGGTTTCTTTAAGATATTTGTAGCCCCTAACAACATTTGGGAACTCAGCTATTGTATTTAAACTAGAGTGCATTCATTTTCTAGTGTAAGGACTATGAATAGAAATTGAAAACCTAGTTCCCATCATCCCATCTCAATTTATCTCATCAACTCCATACATATTGTCTTCTAAAGTTGCTTGAGCAATACCTAGGAATTTTATATCTAGCTCAGTGTGATGATTTTGAAAACATGGTACCAAGACAGTTGAGATGTGTTGTGGAGAAACCTTGAGAGAAAGCTCATGTCTCTCGCTAGTGGCAATTAATAACTAATTTAATTACAACTACAGTCCCCTAGTAAGTATGCTTGGTTGCTATTCTTCAATTCATGACATGAGTGTATGCCTCATCTCTAGTTGAGAATTCACAGCAACTAGTGGACTATAAAACTTGGTAGAACTATTTAATTACCCACAAAGAGACTGATTGTTGTATGTTGAATTTGTTATTTGTTGGAAAGTCATCTAATTTCCTCTACCTTACCAAAAATTGTAAGAATGGGCTCCAAGTACTAACATTGATTCCAATGAAATGTTGTTTTGGTTGCTTATTCCCAAAAAATTATGAGTAATTGATACATTTCTTAGCATATTGTTTATGAGTACCATGTTCCCAAAAACCATTGAATTAGTATAACCTATGACCCTTGGGTCCATTATATAGAGGGTCTACATGGTATTTTTTGGGTACTTGAATCTATAAAATATGTACCCATGCTTTTCTCTTTGCGATTTGATGCAAATGTATTTGACTATACTTGGAGCAACCAACAACTCTATAGTTGGAACACTTGTAATATTTATAGATAAAGGTAAGTTCACCAAATAATTATTATTCATCATCCCTAACTAAGGGCATCCATAATCCTAGATTCATATTCTTGATGAATTCAAAGAACTGTTGAAATTAAAAGGTATCAAAGAATATCCAAACTTTATGTATCTAGCTAAAGGAGGATTTACTAGATTGAACCTACTAGACTGTGATTAGATGGAAATTAAATGCTAAATGTGCATTACCTAGATTGTTAGTATTGCACACAACTTAGCTTAAGGATAGAACTAAACAAAGGATACCACATGTAGACACCTAAAACTTACCACTACATCTTAACCTGATTCCTATCATTAATCCCTTGTCTAATCCCACACTAATTAATTAAATAAATTATTTAATTAATTAGGTTCTCTCTTAGCTAGTTAAATAGATTGTATTTAATTTGTCTATCCTAATGTTAGTCAATTAAATAAATTATTTTTAATTAACTAGGTTAAAGTCCTAACATTAGTTAATTAAATATATCACTTTATTTAATTAACTAAACTAATGTCACCTTATCCAAAAATTCACATCACTATTTCCTCTAATTAAAAATTTACTTCCTAGCCAACACCCATTTTAATAATAATTTCTAATCCATTTCATCAATCCTAAAACAAATCAATTATAAATACTAGCCATTAATATATTTAACCTAATCCTATCCATCCATCTCTTAATCCAAAATGAGATTAAGACTAAATCCTCACCATCCACTATCCCTAGAGAATCCACACCCTTCATTCCACACGTGTGAGATGTCCCATCACAAATTTCCATGAATCTTATCACACATGTGTGAGAGGTTTCAATCTCCACCCTTTATTCAAATTTAGATAATATTAACCCTCCATTTCTCTCAATCCATGTTTCATCTATTTACACCTCTCCGAAATTGACACTTGTCATCTTCTCATTCCACCATGCAAGTTAATTAATCTTCGTCATTAAATCTAAGATTAAATCTTAGCCCTCCATTCCACCCATCTCAAACCTATAAATCCAACCCATCCTTAAGCATTTGGCATCAACAAAAATCCATAGGTCTATGCTGCTAAATTTAGGATATCAAGAGAAACTTGACATCCGTCCACTTCATCAACATCATCAACTTGGAGCTCATTACCACATCACAGAAGGTATAAGCTTTGTTTGAGTTTACATTGTTTTGTTCACCTTTCATTTATGCTAGATATCAGAAGTAGGGGGTTAGCTAATATTTGCATTTGCACTATTAGTTAGTTTTTACCTTCTTCATTTTGGCACACTCGGTGAAATTAGGAAAAAAAAGTAATTTTTTAAAGAAAAATCACCTTTTTGTTTAGCCTTAATCTATTTTCTGTTGTGGCACAATAATTAAAATAATTAAAACAAAAAAAACATTAATTAGACATTTTGTTTTATTATTGTTTTTCTTTTATTAACAAATTTTTTAAACAACAAAAAATAAAATATATCATATCCTTTTCTTTACTTTCATTTTATTAGTTTTAACACAAATTAAAAGAAAAAAATGAAAAAAAAAACCAACTAATCATAAAGGGGGTGGTGATGTTTTGTTTTTAAATTTCAAATTTTGAATTCCCTTATGCAGGATTTTAAGTCTGCGCAATCTCATATCACAATCCCCTGTGCTTGGTTTCTTTAAAATATTAAAAATTTAAAACATAACACAAAAACCTAAAGTTAAAACTCTAGAATCTACCCTGTAATCCCCCTAACCTAACCTACCCCATTCGTAGTCTAGAGGCTATCCCACCCCCCGTGGCCACCCTACCCCCTCACCCGATGGATAGCCTATATGCTTTATGGATAGCTTGTCCACTCGACGAATAGCTTTCCCACCCTGGGTGCTCCTCGAACCCCCTATTCCCTCAAGTCCCATCCCTATCCCAAATCTCAGCCTAAACTACCCCTTGACCTTGAACTGTCTTATTTTAGTCCCCTGCATGATGTCATCCCTCTGCCCACGACCTCCTCTACAACCCCTACACACCACCCATTCCATAATCTCACTCTCCACCACCGCCCCACTCCTTACCATGAACCCTACAACCAATCCCTACACTCTCCTCCACCTCACTACCTTCCAAACCTTCTACCACCACCTCTGCAGAGCCACGCCCTTCAACGTGTAGGTCACCCCTTTGCCACTCTGTGGCCTCTTCATTGTCCTATATTCCCTTCAATGTTTCTATGCCTCTACACCTAACCCTTCCCTGCTCTTGCTTCACTTCATCTTAGCACTTGCTCCTACACACACCAAACCTGTCTGATCTGGACTACCTAATCCTGGTCCCACTATCTACTTCCCTATTCACAAATAGCCCATCCAACCTCTATGTCCTATCCAGCCATGATAGCCTATCTGACACCTCCCCCTCCCCCCACCCCATTGTCCATTTTTTTAATTTCTTTTTTTTACCAAAAATAATAAAAATAAAACAACAAACAAAAACCAAAACATTTTCCTTTTTATAAATCTCCATTTTCCCAAAAAAATTGCCTTTCTTTTCCCCAAATAGGCATTTTTTCAAACAATCACAACTTACACCCACCTTAGCCTTTTTTTGTGTTTTTATAGGCGACAAAAAGCTGACTCTGCCACCTTCACCATGGGCTAAACCATTTGTCCCCATCCCACCACACAAACTTGTTATCTCATTTTGAATTGTAATTGTGCATACTCATCTTGTCACATGTGCTACTAACATTTTGGTTGTAGCCCTATTCACATGTCAAAGACCTTTCGATCAAACTACTAACGTAATTGTGGATGCAACATGCTTGCCAAAGACTTATTTTTTCCCACTAATTTAGTTGCACATATGAACATGTTTAAGGGAAATTAACACTTTGTTTGTCATGTCTTGAATCTCACTTGTGTGTATACTCTCTCCTCGCCTCCTAAGACAATCTTGGAGATCAAAAACACAAGTTTGATCTCTTTTATGTATGTTTTAACCCAAGGAACTTTGTGTGTGTATGCTCTCCCTTCATGTCACGAGGCAATCTTAGGGATCAAAAGCACCTAAGTTTCTTTCCCTTTAGCGGGTACCCATGGATTTCATCACCCTAGGAGATAACCTCAACCACGTGTTTTGACGAGGTATATCAAAGGGGGGAGAGAAAAATTTGTACCTCAATAGCATCCATCATCATGTCTTGGCACAGTCTTGGCACCCCTTTTCATAAGGAGCCAAGGTGAAGTGGGATTGGATTTGACCATAAACACATGCTTGTAGATAAGATCCTTGTTCATAGATTTTGGCCCCTCGTACCTTACGTATATTGGGGACACTGTTAGAAGCCTTGTTAGCCTATTCTAAGACCTTTCAGCCGTCTTTTTTCATGATGCATTAGATACCAATTAGGCCTAGGAAGTTACTCACACCATACTTCTAAATTTATTGAGATAGAGCTCACTATGGGGAGGGCCTTGGCCTCCACGGTAAGGGGTGTATAGGTGGTACATGACCTTATATTCCCTATCTATCTACAACTTAGTAGATAGTATAATCATGAGCCCACGGAGGTTGACACACCCTCTTGACTAATCTAGGTCATTATTGTGCTTGGCGTGTTTTCATTTGTCAAAACCCATGCACCCCCTTAAATCCACAATACAAAATCAACATCTTTTCCAAACTTGTGCATGTTGTGTGAAATTTATTATTTTCAACTTGACCTAAGGTCAAGCATCCATCAAGCCATCCACTCACCCAATCCACCTCATCCCAATCATCCCCAAATCATCCTTAATCATCCACACAATCCCTTAACCTTGCTTAAGGTATTGAATAATTATCCTAATCAATTGTCCTTTTGCCTCAAGGACTATTTTATTAAGGATTTTGGTTTTAATTAAACTATTGTTTTGGCTTCCGTTATTTAATTTACTTTTATATGAAGTTTTATAATTGATTTTATTTAAAATTTTATTCATTGGAAACTTCTTTATTTTGAGGCTTTATCAGTGTTTGTTGCTGTTGGCTTGTGTAGAGAAATGTGAACTGTGTAAACTACTATACCCAGGAAGGGGTCCTTGGCAGGATGTATAGGGGAGTAGATGGCCTGGGGAATGTTTATTGTGAAGTTGTGTAAGATCTATTTTGTGGCACTATGGTTCTACTTGGCACCGATCATTCTCATCCCATAGGGTGTGTATGTGATGTGTTTTGAGTTAAAATTATGTGGTAAGTGTTAAGAAGTGTCATGAGGAAATGTGGCTGCATTAGATTTGATAAATTATTATTGATATAAACAAGTTCTTTTGGTGGATGTATTTATGAATGATAAAGTAGAGACTCCTACAAATCTAATGTGTATTATGTTTTCTTTTGAAATAGTAATAGTATCTTAGAATTTTTGTTTTGAATAAATATGTTATATCTAACTCCAATTTGTTGTGATGAAGCTAGGGAATATTTTATTCTCTTGAGGACTTCCAAGAGGAAGTCCATTCTTAGGGAGGGAGAATGTAAGGCCTAATCTTTACTAACAATTTCTTAAGTATATGATAGACTTGCTTATGAAGTTGTGAAATAAGTTATATTGCGATGAAATTTTAATAGTAATTAGAATTTAGTATTTAGGTCTTGATATGGGTAGAGTACTTATTTATTAATAAAAAAAATTATGTTTTAGAATTGTTTTAAATCATTTTTAGTTCATTAGAAAGTGGGTGATGGGATTTGAAGTTGAAGAGTCATATGTCTCCAATTTGGATGTTACAAGAAAGAGGAGGAAAGGATTGGATCTGGAACTGTTAGCAACTCTAGCAGGATTTAAAGGGTGTCAATCAAAAAACAAGGGGGATTTGGAGAGAGGGGGCTCCTATTGGAAATTCAGAGAAAGGAAAAGATGGAACTTGTGGTGAAAAATTTGGGTATGTCATTTGATTTCTGTAGGAGAATTTTAAAAAAAACTTGGTATGATTTTAATAGTTTAAATGATTCTGTGTTAGAGATAGATTGGAAATGATTTTTCCTTGTGGTTCTTCTTCTACAAATCTCTCTCTCCTCTAAATCATGGTGGCAATAAAATAATTCTTTTCTTATTCTTCCACAGCATTAAGTAAATATCTTGAATCTGGAAAATACCCTGCTTGCTTCAAGCCAATTTCTCCTCCTTTACACTTGATGGATGTCTGAGAGACGAACATGAGTTGTGCAAAATTTTTAGGATCCAAATCAGAAAAGAGCGTTGTTGTATATAACCCTAAGCTATACTCATATGTGATCTTCAGACACCAAGAAAACACATCCACACAATCACCGCAGATTTAACTAGCATCATAATGAAAAGTTCAAGGGTATTCTTAGGTTAGCCTGCACCATTATGGGGTCAACCATAAACTCTTATCAATCAAATGTAGCTAAAATTCAGATAGTGATACTCATGTGAATGATGTGAGTGTTCACATCTCTCTTGTTTGCAATCTGCCTTCCTTTTTCCCCCCTTAATGGATATCCATACCCTATCCCATGTTCCCATTGTGGCGCATGTAGAGTGGCACAGATTTAGACTTTATTTCTTCCTTGTAAGTCCTTTTCCTGTGCATATCCTGCAACATTGTTTCCATGAGATAAACTCTCCTTAAGGTAGCCTATCAAATAGTTTGCATACCACGCTTAATAATATGCAAGTAATATTGTGTTGGGAATTGTCTGATGCCATAAAGTTTACATCGGAGCATTTTCTAGCATCGTCGGTAGTTCCTATTGGCGTATTCCTCGAACCATCTATGGGTGCAAGTGATAGTATAAGCTGTAAAGTCTAGTAAGTTTCCTAATGCATGTCAAAGGCTGCTGAGTCTGTTTACACCTTTCTAACATTTTGCCTGAAAGTTTCTAAAACCTTTTCAACAAATCCATTTTGTACATATCCTGCAATCAGTGCATTCCAAGAGATAACATCTCTTTAAGACATCCTGTAGCGAGTCACGCACTAGGTCTATGCTTCATATTTTGCATGCACGTCTACCGAAGCATTTCTTTTATTATATCTGAAAAGAATTTTTCATTTATTCTTAGTAATGAGTATGATTGTCATGGTCATGGGGATATTGTATGTGTATTATGTGCTTCATCTTCTATTTTGAAATCTGTGAATGATTCCTTACCCACGGACAATAAATTTTCCTTCCCATTGCATGTGTTTTCTTGGTGCTTGTAGACTATGTGTAAGAGTACCAATAGCGTCACAGTTTAAGGTATGGATGCTATTCTTAGCACTTGCCTTTCACATTTATTTATAAGTTTCAAAATCCGTATCCACAACTTTAACTTGTTATTAGAAAGATATACTTTCTCATTTTAGTATGTTCTTTAAATCTTTTATTATTTAATGCACTATCACAAGTGTATTATTATGCTATTGATGAAATCTCTTAATTTAGGATTGGAATTAGAAATTAAGATAATTTAGAATTACTGTAATTAATGTTATCCAATAGCTTTAATTCTTAGATTTATTTATATTTGTATCTTAACTTTAGAATAAACCTTTTTCCATCTATTATTATGTAGATGTCTTAACTAACTTTGATTTTGTTTCGTGAAGGCACTTGTTTTATTATAAGCATTAGAATTTAAGAAATAGTTTATTGACTTAACTTTTGTTAACTAGTTGGAATAGAGAATAATAGAGATAGGGAAATGAATATTTATTTTCTTGTTTTGTATCTTTAATGGTAAACAATAATATGTAGTTATAGCAGGACTTGTCAAGTAATTGAGACTATGCATGCCATACTTAGAATTTATATCATGATTTATTTCTATTAACCTTAGAAGAAATTTAGGAAAAACACGTTGCCTTAATTAGATTTACTTTCTTCTCTTTTAGATTTTATATTAATATAGAAGGTTCGAATTTGATATTGTCAAAGATTAAATTTAGTAAACTTTATAATGATAAAATTGGTTTTAGATAGCTCTAATTATAGACTCTTGATGTAAAGTGATTTTTGTGTATTTGGAGTTAGATATTATGAGTTTATCAACGTAATGATTTGAAAACTAAGTTGTTTTTGATTATATAAGGCGGCTAAACGAGGGGCCAAACCCTTACAAAAAAGCAAAAAGAAGCCCCAGAGGCATCAGCTCAAAAGCGCCTGAAAATAGTTACAACATAATCTGCTTACCCAGCATAAACAACATAGATAGTAACCCCCGACTAAGATAGTAAATATGGAGTAACAGAGTATCACCAGTATAAAAACAAAAACTAAGGAGGAAGAATCTCTCTTTATTGAACCATGGATTTAATGAAGTCATCCAACTTCTTAGAGTTCTCATCAGTATCAAGAGTAACAGTAGCCCCTAGGTCCTGCAGGACAAAAATATTAAGTAAGATAGTACTCCTGAGCACAGTGGAAAGGTTCTGTTCCAGCTTTTCTATGCGGCCCCTCAGAAAAGCAATTTCAATCCCAAAGCCAGCATCGGTCTCCGTTTCATCATCGGCTTCCTCCACGAACATCTTTCCCACTTTGCCAGCATTACCTGCAGAATCCCCAGCATCCCCATCAGTAGCCTCCATCTCTTTATTCTCCTACTTACCATCAGCATCCTTAGAAATCTCCTGAACATCCATATCCTTAGCCTCATCACCCTGGGTGGATTCGTCAGATGCACTCTCAAAATAATCAATAAGTTTGGCCTTGGGAGTTAGTTTTCCAGCAATTCTCCCAGACCGCCTAACTCCTGAAGAAAAGCCCTCCTTAATATTTTTCATAGACGGGTGAGATTTGCTACCTTGTCCCACGGGGGTCCTACAGGGATTTTTAGGGGTCCCCACAGCAGTCCCCACAGTAATAGTTTCAACAGCTTGAGTCTTCCTCTTCTTGCACTTCATACTAATAGTAGAGCCCAGAGTGTTGGTAGTGGTAACTATGGGAATCTCCTCAGAAGTAGAAAAAGAAACCCCTTTCGTCTTAGGAGAAATAGGGGAAGGGCACGGTTCTTGTTGAAAACTATGTTGTTATTTTGGGATAGATGGTTAATTAATTTTATAAAGTTAGAGATATAGTTTTGTTTATAATGAGAATATATTGATTTACCCTATCAAAAAGTTGATCATATTTAGAAGATTTACTCATATCTATTATTATCCCTTATTTGTCTATTTTATAGTTTATTTAATTACAAGAAGTATTGTGATTGCCATTCCTTGATAAACAATGGATAGTAGTTTGTTTGACTTAATTTTATGTAATGGAATATTTGGTAAGTCATGACATACAGAGTTATCTTGAAGTCAAATAATTATAATAAGATGATTAACTTATGAGTTGATGAGTAAACGTCAGTATCACAATATATGTTGAAATGTTGAGTATTAGACTGGAATAAAATTCTATGTTCAACTATGATTCTTTTATTCTTCATAATTATGACTAAGTTATATCCTCTACCTGCTTGAAGATGAATGTAATTCTTTCCCTATCTCGATGCATTCTTTAAGGACTAGACAATCCATCGTATCCTCTCACCTCACCTCTAAGGATCTTAGTGATTAGAAAATGATGTCTATTCTTTGATACAAATCCATTCTGATAATAATTGTTAAGTGTAACATTAGAGGATTTCTAATTAAAAGTGTGGATGAGGTGCAGTGGTTTAAGTCTTGGTTGAATATATAGGTAACATTCTTAGCAGTATTGATTCATTCCAAATTTAGATGTTTAAATGAGGATTTGTTTGGAATTTCTTAGTCGTATCCTTTGCAATAAAGTTCAAGTTAGTGTTAACTAGGATATAGATTTATGATGGTTGTTTCTGTTGGCAAGAGACACTATATGGATTCATGGTTGTTGTCATTGATGGCAACAAAGGTCATCCCACATATCCGCAAGTCATGATGTGTCTCTACCGGAAGTCAGAATAAAGAATGTTGTGGTCCGGTGAAGAAGAACAGAGCATGTGGCAAGGTCCGACAGATTGGTCCGGACCTCTCAGTGGAAGTGTCTTGGTGCAGTGCGGATTTGGGGAAGTCAAGAGGACTACCTTGAGTGGTATATTCCAAGGATTTAGCCTCCGGTGATGGACAAGGAAAAAGATATGAATGGTTGAGTACCGGATTCCTGAGAGACAGTGAAAACAGAGGAAGAACTGACTGGCAGAGTATCAGACTGCTTTCCGGATGGGTTACTGTTGATGACAGAGGTTGTGAAGGCATGAATCATGTTTGGCCGACATGATTAATGATATCTACAAGTATATGCTTGATCCGCATTGCTTGGTGAGGAAGGATTCAGCCGACAGAATGAGAGTTTATAAGAAACTAGACTGTTCCGGATGCCGACTAGAAAGGTGATGAAATTACTTGTGCGGATATATATATAGAGGATGGATTTAGTTGTGAAGTGTGAAGTGTGTGTAGAGAGATATGCGAATAAGTCCAGAGAAAGAGCAGAGGTAGCAAAAAGGATCCGGTATGTGAAAGATAGCAGAATAAAGAACAGAGGAAAGATGAAGTGCAGCAGATCAGTGTACTGAGCCTAACCGGAACTGAACTCCAGCATATGCAGATGCTTCCAATCAGTTCAAGACTGTGATTCTCATCACTTTGTAGACAGTGTGTCTTCTTGTAGGCAGTGGGCCTCTTGTGAGCAGTGTGCTCGGGCAGTGAGCCCTAATTGGCAAGTGCCATCTTTGTAATTTCCTATTCTTCTAACAGAGAATAATTTTGGGTTAATCACCCCGTGGTTTTCTCCCTTAACAGGGTTTCCACGTCAAAAATACTGTGTCATGTGTTTCCTGTTTTATGGTTAATGTTTATGTTTGATTTTATGCTGCATCAATTAAAAGGAAAGTTCAATAAGGGAAATAATTAGGATAACTGATTCACCCCCCCCCTCTCAGTTATCAACAGTTTCTTCCTAATTAAAGGTACTAGCATTAAATATTTAATGTAATTTGAATGATGCCTTATTGATCAATAATCATTGTCTCATTATTCTTATTGGTATAATTGGTTTACTAAATCCAGGGAATATCTTGTGGAGTATAAGTTATAATGAGGATGAGGTATCATGATACTTTATGTGTATACCCTATGACTTTTTTCTTATTTAAATAATAATGTGTAGTTGTGTGTTCTTGAAGAAAATAAGTGATTGATGGGTGTCATTATGATGGGTGGTTTGAGGGACCCCGAACTATGAAATCTCTGCGTTGTGCATACATAGGCAAGGCCATAATGGATGACCTCCTGAGACATTAGGTCTAGCCCTTAGGGCTTGTAGTCTCATCATCTTGTGCGTTGACATCGAATATGTTTATTGATTGACTATGTGGAACTAATGTTTATATTTAGTTGTGTAGATTTAGGACTGTTACCTATGTAGGGTACTGATTCTAAAAAAGTGTATTCTCACCTTATGAATGGATGATCATATGGTGCTTACTGTAGTTGTGTATAATTGTATTAGAAATGTTTAAATCTTGATTTGCATATATACAAAACTTATGTCAATGTAAAAATGTATTCAATTTTGATTGTGCATATGGTATATTAGTTAAAATTTAATCATATGGTTTTTTCTATTTTGAAACTAGAGTTAAAATTGGAATTTTAGAAAAGAATTAATCTATGTTTTGTGGTTTGTGCTCAAGTGTTACAGCTTGGGCATGACAGTGTGATCCTAATCCTTATGTTAATCAATCCATCCCTAAGGACCCTAATGTTAATCAAGTTACCCAAATTAAACTAAGGTCCTAATCCTAATCCATCTAATCCATTCCCTAATCATCATCAATCCCTAACCACTCCCATCATTTAGCTTTATCATTGCCCCTAATCATATCCTAATCTACCCCTCAATCCATCATACATCTTAATCTAATCCAAATCCTAATCAATCCACCTATGTTAATCCAATTCCCTCATTTATCCTAATCCCCTAATCAAACCCCATCCATCACCTAATTCTAATCTTTTCATCCCTATCTTAATCCAATCCACTATCTTAATCATCACATTCATTGTCCACCCCTAATCATATCCACTTATCCATCTAATCCAATCCCCATCACTAATCATTTCATCATCCTATTCTAAGAATCCTAGAATCATCCATCCACACCCTAATCCAATCTAATCAAACTGCCATTCCCATCCATTATCCATTTATCCATCTCAATCACAACCAAATCCAACATGCTTAATCAAGACACCTCCATTGCAACAATCAAAATTGGTTAAGAACTTGACCCCTTTCAACCCCATCAAATTCCATCCAAACCCTAATCATAATTTATCCAAATCATCATCAAAATCCTTTACCCAAGGGTCTTAGACCTAATCCTTCATCATCCAAACCAAATCCAACTTCATCCATCATCTAATCAAATCCTTAATCCCAACCCCATCTAAATCAAATCAAAATAAACATCCCACCAATCATCTAATCCTAATACAAATCCCACAAACAAATCCTCATGGGTTGGTTTGATCAATTCATTATGTAAGCTAGAACTCCATATCTTCCCCTTTGCATGAAGTCCATACCAAACCCAAAATCACAATCAAAGCAAAAACCATGCATCCCTTAGATGAGATCCTTGTAGATCATGATGAATATTTTGAAAGCAATCAATGATCCAAAAATCCATTCGACAATGATAATGATGATGATGATGATGATGATGATGAGAGCCTTGTAGATCAAGATGAATACCCTAATGATGAGAGCTTTAATGAATATCCTAATAGCCCCAATGGTTCCATCCACACTACACAAGGTTACACCCTGCTAGATCATCACCCCTTACTTCAAAACATGGATACCATGATCAAGTACCTCATCGACACTAGATTCCATAGCAAAGAAGCCTTGGTTACGTATCTTATTAGTATATGAGCCAAGATTCCCCCAAATCATCGCCTTGAACACCTACGTGGGGGAAACCTTCCAAATCAAAAGCCATGTGGAGCTGACCCTAATCCTAATTCATCCATCTATGCTAATCCTGATCCCAACCCATTTACCCATGAAATCCCTCATCCATCAATTCCTAATCTACCAACTCCTTTCCCTTCAATCTATCCATCAAAATATCCCTTCTCCCCTCCTAATTGCAATCCATTAGACCACATAGATACTAAACCTTCAAATCCTCCATTAAACCCTCCCCTAACCCACATTAATCCTAAACCATCAAACCATCCATCCAATCCCAATCCTAATCCATCAACTCCTTTAAACCTTAAGCCATCAACCCATATAGATCTTAATTCATTGACCAATGAAGCTTCTAATCCAAATGACCCATGTGTTAATGCTTATCATGAGGAAATTATTCTCGTATAAGAAGGCCCTTTCCACCCACACCAAGATTGAAACCAAGATGTGCTTGACCAACTCCACTCCTCATACAAACAATTGACAACCTTATCCTCTTGCGCAAGTCCTCCATCACCCAAACCATCAAAGTCTAATCTTGAATCTAATCAATTTCATCAATCCAATCAACCCAATCCACCTAATAAATCCAATCAATCCAACCTAGCTATGAAGGATTTTATCCAAGGACTATTAACAAGGAATCATAATAAAAAAACATGAATTTGAGGAGTTATGTTGCATTCCCCACAAATATGAGCATGATGAGGTTATCCAAAATCCCCCTGGTACTACCATCTCTATGAGTCAATCCACAAAGACATTCCATTCCATCCATAAAATATATAAAATCTAAAATCCATAAGCATCCTAAAGTCTAAAAGCATCCCACTAGCCAAAAATACTCTTAGGGGAACATATCAAAGGCCTAATTGATGTAGGGGACCTTTAATCCAAACAATGTACATCCCTCTTGTCTAGGAAGTAATTTAGGATATGTCAAGAACTTGTCCCAAAGGACAATCAACCTTTCCCATCTCTAAATCAAGATCAAACTATCCAAGTCACTCCTATCTATGGCCAAGATCCTCTCTATGATCCAAAAAACCACAATGATACCCTCAACCAACTTTACACCATCTATGATCAAGAAATCTAAACTAATCCCATTCATAATACAATCAATCCTATCTAATATCCCACTTATCCTATCCATTGTCCCACAACTCCACCTCTCCATGAGGAGATCATTGTCCCCATTGAACACATAGACAAGAAAAATATTCATGATGAGCATTTTGGAAATTAGGTTGTACAAGATCTTGATCACATTGAGCATCAAGATAAGCAAGTCATGATTGATCACATTGAATATACAATTGGGTAAGATACCACAATTGTCATTGAGGAGAAAACACAAACATCTTATCGAGTTGGTCCAACAACCTTCATCAAATCCAATCTCCTCACATATGAGAAAATTACAAAAGGTTCATGGCAATATACTAATGGGCTAGCATCATATTTCAAATGCAAAAAGTATCCCATCGCAAACAAAATGTGTCAAATCATGGGTTACAATAGTAAAGGATTGGGCCTTCATGAGCAAGGAATCTTAGAACTTGTACAAGTATATGTCACTCATGGACATCAAGGCATTGGCTACAAACACTCTAATGATGTTAGTGATCCTTTAGCGATTGTTGGGGCAACTTCATCCAATGCAAACATCAAAATAGAGGCCATTCATAGACCTTGCAATAATCTTGATGCCACTAATCCTTTCACCCCAACCTCCAACCCTCCCATCTGCCTTCCCCTCCCACACCCTAAACCCGTTGATTTGGACCAACCAGCTTATACATCCTATAGAGCAAAGAGTCACACCGAAGTAAAGGATCGACATCAAGCACCACATAAGAAACAAGAAGAAAATCAAAGTCAAGCAAAAGATCCAAGTGAATCTGAAAATAAGCATGAATTTAAAAATAAAAAAATAAGCCAACAAGTGATATGGATCCCAAAGCAAAGAGAAGTGCCAAATCTAATCAAAGCAAAATGTCACAAGTGTAACATGCCAACTCTCATTACCAAAAAATAATCAACTTAATTACCATTAGGTACAAGGTCATGATTAACAAAATCATAATTAGGCAAGTGATAATCAATATCATAAAAAAAAATCAAATGCATATCTTTTTGGATATTTCAAAACTAAAATTTACAACAATTCCAAAGATAACATACTAGTGAATTCCTTTCACTATACATTTACAATGTTTTGCTCATAGCATCAATGATAAAGTTACACATAATATTTGACCATCAAGTCATATAAAAGAATGTATTGTATCTGGAACTTTGACATATGTCTTCATAAGTCTCGGCTTGTCTTTTTCTTGGGAAGGAGATCATCACCTGAGTGCTTTTCCTCCAACCACAGACCGGCAGTCCCCCACACAACTTCCTTCCTGGAAATGGCCCTACCCTTCACGAATGGAATATATATAAGGAATCATTAGGTTTGCCATCTAAGTATCTAGTGTTGCATCCTTCATAATACTTCGCGGTTATACAACTATAGATCCACTCTAACTATGTATGACACTACTGGAAACATTATGCCATCTGGAGCATAGTGAACCGACTAATGCATGCAGAGATGGATGCATTACTTTGGCCAAAGATTTATATACATAAATGTTTCACAATGAACGTAGTTGAATGTTCATCCACCTCGACTCAACATAGAAGCTATCTCATCCCACAGTGTTCATAATTTGACCCCTCTAGGTCATAGTAAGGATAGGTTCAGTTTACCATTAGTCCATCTAACTTGGACTCTTGTCTCTGAATCAAGAGTACACTCATTAATTGTCTTGTTGCCTATACAACAAGGAATCTATGACTCTACGTCACTCTATTCCTGTTCTTTCCTTTTGCAAGTTTACACATTCATGGTTTCATTTTTTAAGACCATCCCCAGTCTAAGTCTCTATGTTTATCTTGTACCATAACATTTCTTTAACATGCTATTGACTATAATACATCCTATCATAGTCAATAGTATTACTAAGTTAACAATAGTAAATAGACATTTAGTCTAAAAGAATCCAAAAGGGGTTTTTCAATACCCTATACTTCTTTCCCGAAGTATTGCCATTTAAAATATGACCATAATATAATTTCAAATAAATGAGTTATCAAGCTTGTTTTCATTTTCTTTCCTACATGGAAATTAAGTAACAGTCGAGGGTTTACTCCCTTGATATTCAAGGCTTGGCATGCACTTAATGCAACCTATACAAAGTCATTAGATAACAAACTAGTTTTTCTCCATGGATACTAAAGAGTCATATTACTCTTTCTTACATAAAGATTACACCTAAAGGCATAATATCATCTTTCATAAACAATCAAGTATTATACGTCTCACTTCACGTTCCTTGAAAGCCTTAATGGCTTTGGCACTGTCGATGGCATTGGTTTTCATAAATGACTCTTCATTCTATCATGCATGGCCTCAACCTGTTCTATTGTCTTATCTTTCTATAATGCATTGGCTCTCGACCTACTCAAATAACTTATGAATATAAAATGCATGACTCTCGTCTTGCTCAAATGACTTATCATTATCTTTATCAATGATTATAAATTATGTTTGTTATCCTCAGCGTTATCGGCTCCGACGGACTCGAGACTACTACAATAGTGCTCTTAGCCATTCAGCCTCAAGGCCTCAACAATGTTATCAAATATGCAAATGTTATCATAGGAGATAAACACAATATCTTTTTAAAGCATTCAGCCATAAAGGCTTTAACAGAGTTATCAAACATAACAATGCTATCGTATGGGATATGCATAGCACTCTTCATACATTCAGCTATGAAGGCCTCCTCAAGTTTTTTTTAACAAATGCCTTCATATAAGATAACATAGTCCATGATTAACCAACATGTGGCTATCAATAGTGATACTAAGTATACATCTGCATACCACAAGATCACACAATTGTAACATATAGTCATACCTAAGATGGTAGGCATGTAGCCAAGTTGCGGCCTACAAAAGAGTGAGTCTATCGATGCTATTATCAGCTCCTTCCCACGATCTCTCAATCCTATAACTCGTTATTCCCTGTAGCCTTTTCTTATTTGTGGCCTAAACAATGATAATGATCAACATAACAATGACAATAATGTCTTTCTTTGCATGCTTGCCCCACACAAAACACAAGTTCTACCACCTTTCGAAATGAAGGTTTGGTAAAATAGTTGACAAAAACCCATACCACCTCCAAGTATATAGACTCTAAAAAGACCATATCTCCCATTCGAGAGTAATTTGCATTGTGGTAGGCTTATGATAAGCTCAACCATGACTTCCACTCACTCCACTCTTTGTGGATAGTGATATGGTTGGCAACAAGAAACAAAGAACTTAAGATTTAAAGGGCGCTTGATTCCACCACAAGTGGATAAATATTTATATCCACATAATGTCATTTACATCTAAATGATATTATAAGGATTATTAAAATAATCTAAGATATCACTAAATTACATTACCAACATTAGGGTGGTAACATTAATATGCGAATATGGGGTCGAGTCTCACTCCCCCACTTCGCTATATTAGACTATAGTTAAAATAATTAAATGATATTCACAAAATTTTATATAGAAATAGATAAGTAAACAAAGGAAAACTTCAATATCCAACTAAGATGAATATCAACTATATGAATGTTCTGATAACATTATTTAGTCAAATTGATGTAGATGACGTTGAGAGATCTTAAATCGACTTATTGACAAAAGTTGAATTGAAATCGACTTAGCAAGGAAAAAAGACTTATACTCATGCTATCTTGCATGGGTTCACGGAAGATCAACTTCAATACTCAGATGGCAATATGACTTTTTTCCAACATCTATTTCCTTCTCCTAGGTGATACTCTCCTTCCATCCTTCAAGGAAGATTCTTTTCCTGGTTACACTCACAACCATATAACCATGATTAGTGTATCATCATTTAATTCATAAAACATTGTGATAAAATAATCTTAACAACATGTAATCTCATGTCTAATCTAAACATCAATCAATATCCACATAATCAATGATTCTACTTGATATTTTCCACAAACATCAAATCATTAATCTAAGATTAATTATCATGTTTACCACATAAAGTAAGATTAAGCTTAATCAAAAGTTGGGGATGTAACATATCTTCCCCCATAAGAATCATCGTCCCCGATGATTTAATGTCTCCAAAGATCAAACCAACATAAAGAAAAAGTGCTTACTCATCATAGTAAAAAGTTTTAGAAGAGATGGGGAAATATTTGATAAATATCCTTATAATTCTCCCAGGTGGCATTCTCTTCTGCATACTAGTCCCACTGGACCTTGCATTGAGTTATCTCTTTATTACGTAAGCATAGCTTACGTGTTTCGAGCACCTTGATGGGCTCGATCACTACCACCCTTGGGTCCTTCACCTGTATGGCATTCCAATCAAGAATAGGAACATGGTTATCTCCTGAAATAAACTTTTTCAAATAGGAAACATGGAAAACAATATGCATCATGGCAAGAGATGGCGGCAGAGCAATCCTATATGCAACTGGGTTGACCTCTTCGAGAACTTCAAAGGGACCCACATATCTAGGAGCTAGTTTGGATATCTTTCCAAACTTAATGGAGCTCTTTTGGGGTTTGACCCTTAGAAGGACTTTTTCTCCCACTAAGAAATGGCCTGCGATGCATTTAGCATCTGCATAACTTTTCTATCTATCATTGGCTTCCGCTAGCCTTTCTTAATCAAATGGACTTGCTCTTCCATTTCTGATAGCATTTCTAAACCAAGGATAATCCTATCTTCTAGCTTATCCCAGCTTATAGGAGTTTGACACTTTCTTCCATATAATGCTTCAAATGGAGCCATCTTAATTATGGAATGATAAGAATTGTTATAGGCAAATTCCACAAGAGGAAGATAATCTTCCCATTTGTATTACTGATCCATGCAATACATTCTCAATAGATCTTCCAACACTTGGTTTACCCTCTCAATTTGGCCATCTGTCTCAAGAAGATAAACATAGCTTATATTTAACTAAGTTCCAAGTGAGGAAAATAAGGTTTGCCAAAACCTTGATGTCATACGGGCATCCCTATCTGAGATAATCTTCTCAGGAATACCATGCAATCTAAAAACTTCTTGCACAAATTTGCTGGCTATGATAGGTGCCCCATCTATCAAATTCCCAAAAATAAAATGTGCCACCTTGGTGTGTCTATCCACCACAACCAGAATAGTATTGTGCATGTTCCTTGACATAGGAAGTCCTTGCACAATATCCATGCTAATGATTTGCCATTTCCATTCTAGAATTTCATGAGGGTATAAAAGTCCTGCTGGGTGATGGTGTTCCATCTTCACCCTTTGGAATTCTAGACATCTAGCTACAAATCTTGCAGCATCCCTTTTCATTCCCTTCTAGAAATATAAAGGCTTCACATCAACTAGTAACTTTATTACTGCAGGATGTCCTGAATAAGGTGCAGAATGAATCTCTTTCCACACAATACTCCTTAACTCCTTAGAGTTTGGAACATACATCCTTCCTTTATACCTTAATAACCCATCTGGTTCAAGATAAAATCCATCATATTTCAGATCCTGGAGATTCTCCAAAAGAGCTTGTTTTACCTGTTCGTAATACTCATCTCCCTTAGACTTTTGTAATACCTAATTCTTAAAATCAAAATGTATGGAGATCATTGAGGAGATATGCCTTCTCCTACTTAAGGCATCCGCCACTCAGTTTTCCTTGCCTTGAATGCATTTAATCTCAAAATCATAATCTGAGATTAACTCTAACCACCTTCTTTAGTGAGCATTTAGGTGTGGTTAAGTGAACACATATTTAAGTCCTTGATGGCCTGTTTTTAGTTCAAAGGGTTTCCCAAGTAAGTAGTGCCTCCACATTTGCAGTGCATGAACTACTGCTGCCAATTCCAAATCACGAGGGGCATATTTGTGATCATAAGTTTTCAGTTTCTTGGATTCATATGCAATAACCTGTTCATCTTGGACAAGTACACCACCTAAGCCTTCCCCTGAGGTATCGGTAATGACTACAAAATGACCTTTTGGGTTAGGTACCTTCAAGACAGGTGTCATAGTTAGCCTTTCCTTCAGTTGGTCAAATGTCTCCTGGCACCTGTCTAACCAATCAAATCTTTTGCCTTTTCTCTGCAAGGAAGTAATAGGATAAGCAATTTTTGAAAAGTTTGACACAAATTTTCTGTAATAACTTGCTAGGCCCATGAAACTCCAGACCTCATGCACATTTCTTAGTACTGGTCATTCCAATATGGCTTTAATCTTGGTCAAGTCCATAGCTATTCCCTTAGCCAAAATTATATGACCCAAATACTATACTTCCTTTTGAAAGAAAGTACACTTAGAGAGCTTGCCAAATAATTTATGCTCTCTTAGCCTCTGAAGAACAATCCTTAAATATTCAAGGTGTTCTTCCTCACTCTTGGAGTAGATTAGAATATCATCAAGAAAAACAAGGACAAACTTGTCCAAGCAGTCTTTGAACACACTGTTCATTTAGTTCATAAATGTTGTAGGTGTGTTTGTTAATCCAAAGGGTAGGACAGTGAATTTGTAATGCCCATACCTTGTTCTAAAGGATGTTTTATGAATATCCTCATCTTTTAACCGTAATTGATGGTACCTAGATCAAAGATCGATCTTAGAGAACACAGTTGCCCCTCGCATTTGATCAAAGAGATCATCAATGTGGGGCAATGGATACTTGTTCTTTATTGCTGCTTTATTTAGCATGCGGTAATCTATACATAACCGCAATGTACCATTTTTCTTTTTCACAAAAAAATACTTGTGCTCCCCAGGGTGATATATTGGGTCTTATCAATCCTTTATCAAGCAATTCCTACAATTGAGCCTTTAGCTCCATTAACTCAGTTGTGGTCATTCTATATGGAGCTTTAGATATACGTTGTAAACCTGGAATTATATCTATAGAGAAATCAAAAGCTCTTTTAGGAGGGAATCCCGGTAGCTCATCTGGAAACACATCCTCAAAATCTCTAAGAAAAGAGTACCTATCCATATCTGATCTTTCCTGATCTATGGGCTCCCTCTTCTCAACTCCTTGGATTTTTTGAGCTTCATAAAACATTAAATCATCCTGGAAGTTTGTTTCCTTAAGACTATATATTTCTTCCATTTTAACAGCAAAGAGTCAACATCCTTTTCTCTGACCTCTTTTCATTTGTAGGGTAGAGATTTGTCTCAATTTAAGCTCTCTTCGGTTACCTTGCAGTAAGACTTTATTTCCAAGGTCATCTAGACATTCTATTGTTTTGGCATACAATCCACTTTAGCCCGATGTCTCCATAACTAGTTTATCCCAAGGATAACATCATATGAGCCTAATGGGGCTACATAAAGGTTCACTTCAGTGAAGAAACTTGGAAGTTCAACCTTAGCCTCAAACAAGCATTGCTCTACCCAAGCTTTGGTATGATTTGCATATTCAACTGACCAAGTATTTGCCATGTATCCAGCTTTTCTATAAATTTTACTTAAAAATTTAGGGGAAATAAAACATTTTGTTGCACTAGTATCTATCAAAACTAAAATTGGAAAACTAGATAAAATACATGTAGTTTCAATAGGAGTAATTTGATATTCATCTTGCCTATTATCCAAGGCTGCATGTATGCATTGTTGAAAAGTTGCCTGCTGAGAGGGTAATGGATTCCCTCGTAGCTGAATTCCTGTGTCTTATTAGGACACTGGTTGGCATAATGATCATCGCCACATGTATAACACCCTGCCACGGGTCCTCGTCTTTCATGAGGCTTCCCAGAATTATCTCCATTTTTCTTAGAGTTATTATTGCCCTTCTTTTCACCCTTGGATTCATTTTGCTTGTTCTTGGATCCTTTATCATTTTTCTCAGTAAAATCCTGCTTTTTGCTCTTTTTCTTAAAAGATTGGGAGGATTGGGAGCAATTATACCTTTTTTGGTTCCTTTCCCTGTAAGCAAACATAGATTTCAATTTTTGTTCCTATTTGATAACTTTCTCATAAACCTAGTCCATTGAAGTGGGACCATGCACATCAACTTCACCCCCAATCTGGGTATTCAATCCCATAATAAACTTTTGGATGCGGGACCTCTCATCTTGCTGATATTGTGAAACATACTTAAGTGGGCGAGTGAACTTTTCCTACTACTTGTTCATAGTTAAATCACCCTATCTCAGATTTTGGAAATCTATAAGCTTTTGGTCATAATACAATTGAGGCAACCATCTTTGCCTAAAGAGTTCCACAAACCTTTCCTAGGTTAGACTCGTGGATCTCAAGTTTAACTCCATTTTCTTATTCATCCACCAAGTGGATGCTTCACCTACCGATTGGTATGCTCCCCATACCACTTTGGTGATTTCAGAATAATTTCTTATTTCAAAGTATTTCTCCATTTCTATAATCTATGCCTCCATGGCATCTCCGCTTACAGTCCCATCAAACTTGGGAGGTGTACCTTTTTTCATGTCTCTGGATAATTTCAAAGCCAAGTGGCTTCTTCTATCCTCTTCATGTCTTGCTTCAGAATTATTCTCACTGCGTTCACTTTGGGTGGTATCCTCGTGGCATTCCTCGTCATCACCCCTGTGATAGGCTTCCCTCCTAGGTCCATGCTGACCCTTGACCTCCTGCTTGAGATTTCCAATTCTCACTCTCGTCTCATGGAGCATAGAAAGGATCTAGTTGAGTTTAGAATCTAAGTGGCCTAAAGGTTCCCTTCTTCCTGGCTATCTCCATATTGGTTCTTGTCTGAACTGTGTTGCAATCTACTTCTTCTGAAGTTTGTAGATCAATCATTCAATTAGTTTTTCACACTATTGAATCCATTCATAAATGTAAATCCATTCTCATTCATGTAATCTTAACAAGAAAGAAAAGATTTGCCAAAATTCAAAATTGCATTATAGTTTCCATGGATTACATATAATCCATCAATTGTTACAATTTTCTTTTACATCTTGCAACTACAAGTCACTTTCATATTGGGATATCTTCCCAAGTTTTTCCTCATCCTTGTGGTTTACCAAATCAAACTTAGGAGGTGGAAGTACTCGCAGGTACTCATCCACAACCTCCTGAGTAACTACAGGATCCTTAAGATCACTTTCCAAGATTGGTTCTTTAGGTGCAGAGGGTTTCACTGATTTATTTTTAGAGATAAGAGGAGTAAGCCTAATCGCTTTCTCCTTCTCCTGCTTGATGTGTTTAATAGCATCAAGGAAAGTTTCATCAACCAACCATGCACCTCTCAAGCAACCAGATTATTCGAGGCTTTTCATTCTTGAGGCATGCTCCCTCGTAGCCTTAAGGTAATGTCCATTTCCCGTTACCTTCTTCCTGGGTGTCATTCTTATTCATACCATTCTAGCATAAGAACGTCCAAACATTAGCAATTATTAATGTTGGAGGAAAATTTTATGTAGTGAGCTCATAGGTCCATGTATTGAACCCGATAGCTCTGATACCATATGTAACATGCCAACTCTCATTACCCAAAATTAATCAACTTAATTACCATTAAGTACATGGTCATGATTATCAAAATCATAGTTAGGCAAGTGCTAATCAATAACATAAACAAAAATCAAATGCATATCTTTTTGGATATTTCAAAACTAAAATTTACAACAATTCCAAAGATAACATACTAGTGAATTCCTTTCATTATACATTTACAATGTTTTGCTCATAGCATCAATGATAAGGAACTACACATAATATTTGACCATCAAGTTATATAAAAGAATGCACTGTATCTAGAACTTTGACATATGTCTTCATAAGTCTCGGCTTGTCTTCTACTTGGGAAGGAGAGCATCATCTGAGTGCTTTTCCTCCAACCATAGACCGACGGTCCCCCACACAACTTCCTTCCTAGAAGTGACCCTACCTTTCACAAAGGGAATAGATATAAGGAACCATTAGGTTTGCCATTTGATTATCTAGTGTTGTGTCCTTCATGATACTTCACGGTCATACAACTATAGATCCACTCTAACTATGTATGACACTATTGGAAGCATTATTCCATCTAGAGCATAGTGAACCAACTAATGCATGCAGAGACAGATGCATTACTTTGGCCAAAGATTTATAGACATAAACATTTCACAATGAACGTAGTCGAATGTTCATCGACCTTGACTTGACTTAGAAGTTGTTTCTTCCTACAGTGTTCATAATTTGACCCCTCTAGGTCATAGTAAAGATAGGTTCAATTCACCATTAGTCCATCTAACTTGCACTCTTGTCTTTGAATCAGGGGTACATTCATTAATTGTCTTATTGCCTATGCAACAGGGAATCTGTGACTCCACATCACTCTATTCTCGTTCTTTCCTTTTACAAGTTTACATGGTCATGGTTTTAGTTTTTAAGACCATCCCCGATCTAAGTCTCTATGATTACCTTGTACCATAACATTTCTTTAACTTGCTATCGACTATAATACATCCTATCATAGTCGATATTATTATTAAATTAACAATAATAAATAGACCTTTAGTATAAAAGGATTCAAAAGGGGTTTTTCAATATCCTATACTTCTTTCCTGAAGTATTGCCATTTAAAATATGACCATAATATAATTTCAAATAAATAAGTTATCAAGCTCGTTTTAATTTTCTTTCCTACATGGAAATTAAATAACAGTCGAGGGTTTACTCCCTTGATATTCAAGGATTGGCATGCATTTAATGCAGCCTATTGAAAGTCATCAGATAACAAACTAGTTTTTCACCATGGATACTAAAGAGTCATATTACTCTTTCTTACATAAAGATTACACCCGAAGGCATAATATCATCTTTCATAAACAATCAAGTATTATACTTCGCACTTCATGTGCCTCGAAAGCCTTAATGGCTTTGGCACTGTCGATGGCATTGGGTTTCATAAATGACTCTTCATTCTATCATGCATGGCCTCGGCCTGTTCTATTGTCTTATCTTTTTATAATGCATTGGCTCTTAGCCTGCTCAAATGACTTATGAATATATAATGCATTGCTCTCAGCCTACTCAAATGGCTTCTGAATATATAATGCATGGCTATCAACCTACTCAAATGACTTATCATTATCTTTATCAATGATTATAAAAAATGTTTGTTATCCTTAGCCTTATCGGTTCCAAGGGACTTGAGCCTGCTACATCAGTGCTCTTAGCCATTCGGCCTCAAGGCCTCAACAATGTTATCAAACATGCAAATGTTATCATAGGAGATAAACACAGTATCTTTAAGCATTCAGCCATGAAGGCCTTAACAGAGTTATCAAACATAACAATGCTATCAAATGGGATACGCATAGCACTTTTCATACATTCGCCCATGAAGGCCTCCTCAAGTTTTTTTTACAAATGCTTTCATATAAGATAACATAGTCAACAATTAACCAACGTGTGGCTATCAAAAGTGATACTGAGTATACATCTGCATACCACAAAATCACACGATTGTAACATACAGTCATGCCTGAGATGATAGGCACGTAGCTGAGTTGCATCATGCTAAAGAGTGAGTCTATTAATGCTATTATCGGCTCCTTCCCGTGAGCTCTCAATCCTATAAGTCACTACTCCCTGTAGCCTTTTCTTGTTCGTAGCCTAAACAATGATAATGATCAACATAACAATGACAATCGTGTCTTTCTTTGCATGCTTGCCCCGCACAAAACACAAACTACCACCTTTTGAAATGAAGGTTTGGTAAAACATTTGACAAAAACCTGTACCACCTCTGGGTATATAGACTCCGCAAAGACCATATCTCCCATTCGGGAGTAATTTACAATGTGGTAGGCTTATGATAAGCTCAACCATCACTTCCACTCACTCCACTCTTCGTGGATAGTGGTACAGTTGGCAACAAGAAACAAAGAACTTAAGATTTAAAGCGTGCTTGATTCCACCACAAGTGGATAAATATTTATATCCACATAATGTCATTTACATCTAAATGATATTATAAGGATTATTAAAATAATCTAAGATATCACCAAATTACATTACCAACGTTAGGGTGGTAACATTAATATGCGATTATGGGGTCGAGTCTCACTCCCCCAGTTGCTATATTAGACTATAGTTAAAATAATTAAATGACATTCACAAAATTTTATATAGAAATAGATAAGTAAACAAAGGAAAACTCCAACATCCAACTAAGATGACTATCAACTATATGAATGTTCTGAGAACATTATTTAGTCAAATCGGCATAGATGACGTCGAGAGATCTTAAATCGACTTACCAACAAAAGTTGAATTGAAATTGACTTAACAAGGAAAAAGACTTATACTCACCCTATCTTGCATGGGTTCACAAAAGATCAACTTCGATACTCAGATGGCAATTTGACTTTTTCCCAACATATATTTCCTTCTCCCAGGTGATACTCTCCTTCCATCCTTGAAGGAAGATTCTTTTCCTCGTTACACTCACAACCATGTAACCATGATCATTGTATCATCATTTAATTCATAAAACATTGTGATAAAATAATCTTAACATTTAATCTCATGTCTAATCTAAACATCAATCACTATCCACATAATCAATGATTGTACTTGATATTTTCTACAAAGATCAAATCATTAATCCAAGATTAATTATCATGTTTACCACATAAAAGTAAGATTAAGCTTAATCAAAAGTTGGAGATGTAACAACAAGGAAGCAATCAATCAAAAGTCATGCATTGCATATAATAGGTGTCCACCACCTTCCACTTTGTATAAGAATGTTGGTCCTAAATATCTAAATCTAGAAAAATGTGGATTCACATCGAATA
Organism: Cunninghamia lanceolata; assembly: GCA_027924645.1. Classification (NCBI taxonomy): domain Eukaryota; kingdom Viridiplantae; phylum Streptophyta; class Pinopsida; order Cupressales; family Cupressaceae; genus Cunninghamia; species Cunninghamia lanceolata. The sequence continues at coordinate 334,267 of BSBN01000281.1, read as the reverse complement.
ATGCACCTTGTAGATTTTATAAGAATGTTGGTCCTAATCACCATCCTAATCCAAAATCCAAACTCCCTAATCCAACATCCCAAGTACGGCAATTCATGAATCCTCCAACCCAATCTAAATCACCAATCTATCCACCTAAACCTCACAACCCTCAATCGCCTAATTCCACATCCAACATCCCCCATCCACATCTAAAATCACACCTTAAATCCAAAAACTCAATACCTCAAATCTGTCGTATCCTAGCAGCAACACTTTACCATAAGGGCTATGATGGCACCCTATTGTAATGTGCACATTTGGATAAAGTCAACACAACTATAACCAAGCATCACAACACATGTAGACTATACATCAATGGAATGATCCTTTCCAATCAATTATGCAAAGCGGGATACTATTGGCATGTCATGACATGAGTCTCAAATCCACTACATTAGCTAGTCAAGCCTTTGACACATGAAGCAACGAAATTCAAAACTATGCAAAAAATAAAAAATAAAAAATATATATAGAAAATAAAAAGATAAAAAAATAAGGAGTAAAGAGAAAAAATTTCATCCAATGATGAAGACCACTCTCGTGGTCCCTTGGGAAAGTACCATGATGAAAACTTGTTCATGAGCATCATGTGTAAATCAGTTGTCAATGTGAACCTTGCACTTGGGGGAAACCTTCTTCCATCAAATCATCCACCATCCCTTCCATCCATATCGTCCCCATCCCTTCCATCCATATCATCCCCATCCCTTCCATCCATACCATCCTATCCCACCCATCCATCATATTTGCACACCCCTTCCACCATATCCATCCATCCTCCCTTCCTACATTTGATCTTGATAAGGATAGGGGCATAATTTTGAAACATACTTTGGGCATCTCTTGATGTATCCCATCTTTTGCAACACATCCTATCATCTACTGTCACAAGCATCATAGTGCAACATCATGAGTGGCATACCTAGAGTGGGGTATGTTATTCCTATGCAACGTAGTCCTTGGAGATCACATCATGAACCCCTCCATCCATCTATCGTGCATCTCCCATCCATTCTAGCCACTATTGACAATCCCTTAATCCAATGCAAGGAAAAAGGCTAACCCAATGCAATCCACTGCAACCATCCCAAAGCAATCCAAGCATCTCAAGCAAACCCTAATCAATGCATATCTTACCAAGCAACCTAAGAAAATCTTCCCAAAACATATTTTGGTCTTGTTCCTAGCCTCGCTACAAACCTTGATCTTCTATCATCATTGAGATAAATCATTCCCAATCCTTATGTTGTTTTGGGATATATTATTCCCACATCAACAACACTATTATCATCAATCAATCAACCAATTAATCGTTAATTTTTTAGCTTGACTGGGGGAAAAATCTTGTTTGTCTTTGTACTTTTTGTGAATGCATGCTTGCTTGCTGGTATGTGTTATAGTTTTGGTTTGAATTTGTCACGATCCTTGCAACACACTTCCACAACAACATCATGGTCTTCCATATCATGGTGCCATATGGCATATGCTTGCTAGTGAGATTTTATTTTGGGTCAGTCCTTTATGCATAAAAGACCATGTCGCCTTGATCTTTATATCCTAGCAAATCCTATTTTATGCTATAGCAAACGAGTTGCTTAATACATTTGAAATCTCCTCAAGGATTCCCCACATATACCTACCTTGACCAATACTCATTCTCATCCTAAATCATAACACAACAAATAAACCCTCCATCATTAATCATACTTCAATCAATCCAATCAATCAATTAATCAAATCCAAACACATCTATGAATCCATCCTAAAATCAATACCCCAATGCTTGAGGCATAGTTAATCCATTTCATTATTCCCCTCCATCATACCTGCATCACTAACATTCACCTTCCATCTCCTAATTTGCATATCTTTCGCATCCAACTTCCTTAACATTCATCCTCTTTTTCTAATACCTAACATCTTTACTATCTCTCTATTTCATCTATTTTGAGAGCACACCCATGTTCTTCAAACCCACATGTCCTCTCAAGGGGGTATCCATATCAATTTACTAACTCCATTTACATTAGTTGATTGGTGTATCTTGCCTCTTCCATATCCACATGCTAATTCCATTTTATTTTAGTCGATTGGGGCATCTTTCCTCCCTCCTCACCTCACCAAGCACCTATATACTATCTTTCTTTGAAATTCCATTGCTTCTTCTAGTCGCAATACCATTTCAAAGAGGGGCAAAATGTAGACACCTAAAATTTACCACTACATCTTAACCTGATTCCTGTCATTAGTCCCATGTCTAATCCTACACTAATTAATTAAATAAACTATTTAATTAATTAGGCTCTCTATTAGCTAATTAAATAGATTTTATTTAATTAGCCTATCCTAATGTTAGTCAATTAAATAAATTGTTTTTAATTGACTAGTTTAAAGTCCTAACATTAGTTAATTAAATAAATTAATTTATTTAATTAACTAAACTAATGTCACCTTATCCAAAAATCCACATCACCATTTCCTCTAATTAAAGAGTTACTTCCTATCCAACACCTCCTAAAACAAATCAATTCTAAATCCTAGCTATTAATATATTTAGCCTAATCCTAGCCATCCATCTCTTAATCCAAAATGAGATTAAGATTAAATCCCCACCATCCATTATCCCTAGAGAATCCACACCCTTCATTCCACACATGTGACTCTCACACATGTGTGAGATGTCCCATCACAAATTCCCATGAGTCTTCTCACACATGTGTGGGAGGTTTCAATCTCCACCCTTCATTCAAATTTAGATAATCTTATTCCTCCATTTCTCTCATTACATGTTTCATCTATTTACACCTCTCCCAAATCGACACTTGTCATCTTCTCATTCCACCATGCAAGCTAATTAATCCCCACTATTCAATCTAAGATTAAATCTTATCCCTCCATTCCACCCATCTCAAACTTATAGCACATTGCCACATTAGAACTTGTTGATGAGTAGAGGACTTGTCTCCACCATCTTATAAAGTGGGCCATCGATTCATTAGGATCTTTCTTAACATTGAGGAATTCTTGGATTCTAGTCTTGACAAGGTTGTTCATGTCAAATAGTGACAAGCTTACTAATGAGTTGGTAGAAGTCATGTATTGATGCTTTAGGAAGTTAGTTGTACTAATCTAGCATGATCCCCTCTAGTTTCTTTAGAAAAATTATGGCAATAAATTCATCCCAAGGGAGGAGTTCTTGAATAGTGGTAGTATAGGCCTTAGTGTGTGTGTGTTAGGGTTTCCTTCTCCCTTGAATTTAGGGAGTTTAAGGAGAGGTTGTGGTAGTATCATGTTTTAAATAGCATGGTCAATAGGTTCTTTCAAGTACTCAAGATGGGTCCCTAAAAAGGGATCATGTGTAGATGGAGGGATTTCCCCAAACATGAGCCTTGTAGAAAGAGCTTAATGATTGAACTACATCTAGAAGGTAGGGTTTTGTTATGGAGTGAAAAGTGGACACATGCCTTTTTATGTCCTTGTTACCTAATTGTGCACTTCAGCCCAATAAGGTCAGGCTAGGACAACATTAATGTTTTCTACCTTGAAGAAGGAGCCAGGTTCAATGGAATCTTAGGCCAGGTTGTCTAAAGTAGGAGGAAGAGTGGGGAAGATGAAAACTTATAGCCTGTTATGGAAGGCTTGCTACTCAAGTAGAAGGCCATTCCTATGATCACTTTTACCAGAGTCATGTAACAACTCAATAAGAGTTGCTATACAAACCAGATAAAAATGGGAAGGACTTCCCACTAGAGAAGGAGGCATCCCAAAGCAGACAAGAGGAAAGAAAACTAGCCTATGAGTTGCAGATTGTTTTCATGGTACATTCATTACAGTTGATCCAATTATCAAGTGAGAAAGGTACACAAAATTTGCTAAATCTACTCATGATTATAAACAACTGTACCATGCAATAGATTTTAGATTTTCCCTTATGCAATTGAATGATTTAAAAAAGAAGAAACAATATACAAATCATTGCATGAAATAATTGTTTATATTCATAAAGAGAATCTGTTCATAGTTCCCACACAAGCCTTGGGAATTGACTGTATTGTACAAGATGAAATGAAAGAAAACATGTACATCTAAAGCAAAAAGGAAACATATAAGAAAGAGGGGATCCGTCATTGCTTGAATGACAAACCCCACCAGTGGCTACACCATCTTCAGATCCTCCATTGATGTCTTCACAGGTACCTACAAGAAAGAAGAGGAAACATGTTAGAGCTCAGGATTCTTTTTCACTCCTAATATATGAAACAACATCAAATGTACCTGTTATCTTTCACAAGCATCTAAGTAAGAAAACAAAAGAGATAAATAGCCCCAAGATACAGATATACAACCATAACGAGAAGGAGGAGAAGAAGATCAAATAAAAGAGGCTCTTAACCTCCATGTTTTCTCTAACTAGTTTGCTAAGTGTGCAGGTATAGGTATATTGAGAATGTTGTCATGTATGCAGTGTAGAGATCAAAAGGTGCAGTCCAAACAAATGAGGAACAAGTATGCATAGGATATCAATCAAGAAAGTTTCAATGAAACATAAGGAGTAGAGTGAAGATTGAGATCCAACGAGATCATCTATAGCTTCATCATACACAACAAGAAACCCTGCAAATTCAAGAACTCTATGTTTTGAGAAATGACAGTAGATGAGGGATAATAGACATCCACATGGTGTAAATGGATTAGTGGCAACCTGTTTTAAGGTACAAGGAGGCTAATATCAAACTTGTGCATGTGAATTGTATGTATGTATGTATGTCATGTAGAAGTAAGAGAATTATCATCCATTGAGGAAATGTCACAACAATATGGTTGAAAGAGATTCATGAAAGAATTGATAGATAATAAGAGGTACATGCAGGATGGGCGGCATGTTAAATGAAGATGTTCAATACACAAAACAATGCTGGAGACATCTAGATAAGCAAAATAGGGAATATCAGAGAGGTCTAGTAGGACACTATGTTGATGTAAAAGACTGGAAGACTCCAAGTTATCATCATCCCTTTCCTTTTTGAACAACAATATTCAACTCAAAGGGGTAGCATACAAGTATAAGGAGCAATCCATAGTACATTAACAAGTCTCTTTGCAAGCCTAAACATACTTTGATCAATCATAAAAAGGAAAGGGATATGTGTAGAGCAAAAGAGTGACAGAACTCTCAAGACCATGATGAATATGAAGAAGCTAGAAAAGTGGCAAGCAAGGTTTGAATAACAGTAAGCAGGGTTCCAAAGTCTTCATATGACTTTCACACTATCAGTTCACAGTGCTCAAGAAAGGATTGAGAGGACAGAGTAGGGATCTTCATACCATAATGCAAGGTCAAACCAATCCATAGGAGTCCTCACTGTTACATAAAAAAGAGTAGATTAGATAGAGCAAGTGTAATCAGGTGCACATGTGGTGTGCTCAGTCTAATATAACAGAGCATGAAGGGACTATGAAACAAGCTTGAATTCAATGGTCTAAGCATGTGTTGAAGTGTAATAAACAAAGCAAAAAAGGATCATTATAGTCTAGGACCGCCCTAGCAAACTCAAGACAGTCACACATATGGCTGTTATGGTCTAAAAAGAGTAGAGTTTTAAAGGGAGCACTTGCATCTACACAACAACAGAGTGAAATTGACCTACATCTTGTAAATAATCATTGATGTTCCTTGACATCCCATTCTCACAGTTGGGACAACCTACATATTACATATAGAATGGCCATCTATGTTGGACCTTGCCATATCAACACTTTTGACCAAACCTGACTGAACCTGTGTTAGGTGGCTAACAAGTCTGCAAAACACTATGCATAGGGTTTTTAGTGTTGAAATCCACCATGGTTTTAAAGAACCTACATAATGTTATTATCATAGAGAATAGTCCTGAAAGTAGCACGAGGACAATCCCAAATATCATAAAGACATAATGTTTTTGAAGGGCTAAGTTGAAAGTTTTCAAAGCCTATTTATAGCATTGTAGAAACCCATTCAGCTGTGGGTGTGTGAAAGAAAACAATTTGAAATGATTGTTACAATTTTCTAAGAACAATAAAAAGGGGCACATTTGATAGAGGTTTTGGTTCCATGGCAAACATCAGCAGAGGAACAGTGAAAATAGTTTTCAGAGAATATAATGCCATTTGACAGTGAGTAGCCTCTTAAGTAGTACAGAGTAACTTTAGATGACTGAGACAATACAGAAATTGCATGCAAAGCAATAGTAAATCCATCTGGGATAGCTTGGTCCTACAACTGTGCTGACAAAATTATGAGAATAGTTTCTAATGAATACAAGGAGCAGCCATGTCAGTCATAAGACAAAGAAGGAACAAAGACAACCAAGAAAGTGTATCTATTCACCTTTTCATTATGGAGAAACTATGTATAGTCATATTATTAGTCCAAGAGCTTATCTAAAGAAGGATAACTTCAAATTCACCTTTAAAAGGATACATTGGAGTTGCAAAAGGCCATCAACATATAAGGAGAAACACAAATCTATCAGAGAGATGGTTCTGTAGGGAGGAGGAGCAATGAAGATAAACAGTCACATCTCTAACACAGTCTTATGCATCATGGAAAGATCAAAAGAACAACAAATACACTGATGGAGAAGGGTATACAAGGTATAAAGAGACTATAGATAGTCATGCATAGTCCTATGTAAATCAAAGCATACACAGGCAAAGGCATGTTAGTCACAGTGGACAATGACCTAAAACTAGTGTTGGATATCTATTTAAGCACTTTGAGGAAAAATATCATAGAGGATTATGATACATGTTTTCCCAGTTTCCTATCAAATATGAAGCAGAGACCTAAGCATGAGAAATAGTCACAAAAGGCTAAATAGGGCAGTCAAGTAGAAATCACTAATCCCTAGCTTTCAAAGAGCATCCTGAGTTGACAGACATCATAAAGAGGAAGAGTACAGTCATGCACTTTCAACCATCCACTCTCAAGCAGTGCCCCTTTAAGCTACATTTGCAAGAGATATAAATGTACAAGCCTATGCATGGTTCCTTGTATGCGCCATCTTGAAACAATCATATCTGTCACATAGGTTTTAAAGGAGAGCCACCATGGTTTGTCAGGGTTTTGATTAGGGGTACTATATGATTCCAATCTTTTCACTTTTGCTAAAGAGATGATTGTCCCAGGTAGTAGGCAGCAAATGAAAAGACTACAAAGAAGGAGTTGTTCAAAGACACGAGGCACTATAATGAAACCCTAGAGGGTTTGTGAGAGAAGGAAAACCAAAGGTTCTTCACCATATTGTTCATAGTCAACAAAAAGGAAGCCAGAGCAAAGAGATACAAATTCTTCCACTGTTTTAGCTTAAAGATAGGAACATATGAAGCAAAAGGCAGTAAGGCAGTAGTGTGTATGAATCAAAAGATTATTTTTAATAGCTTCAAGAGACAATGATATATGAAGAAATAAACATGAGCCCCACAGTTTTCTAAAAATAGGAACCATAAAGGACACAATCCATACTTGCATTGTTCCTCCTCAAAGAAAATAGAGAATTTGAGGTATTGCTTACATGTGGAAGCAACAAGAAGACCTTAAAAGTAGTAACAGTATAAAAAGTTGAACCCTTTCACTATTTCTCATGAGTAGAGAAGTGCAAAAGCAACAGTTCTTACAGTTTCTATGAAACCCTAGCAGAAATTGATCACAACAAAACCCCATTTTCATTATTTTGGTGCACATTCTTCATATGAAAAGAGCAGTATGCAGAGAAGAGGTTTTAGTCAAGGCACAACATGATCTTCAAAGCAACAAAATGAATCCTTTCACCATTTTCTCAAAGGAACAACAAAGTATGAAAGTAGGGCTTACCAGAAAGAAAGTGAAGAGAGTAGTCTGAGAAAACCTTCAAAAAGAGCCCTTCAAACCCTTGGCAGTGCTTTCCAAACCATAACAACAAAGTGGAGAAGTGAAATGACAAACGAGGCTCAAGATAAGGGTTTCTTTCTTTTGTTCATAAGAGAAAACCCTAGGTCTTCTTAATCATGCCCAAACCTTAAGACCTTTTTTGTGACCTTTTTGAAAATCATTGCAAAGGCATAATCTGGCTGTGATCAAAACTTCTAAGTGTTGAAGGGTTAGGTTCCATCATGAGGTTGTGGGTGTTGGAGTAAATCAAAGAAATGATGGATACTGATGACCTTTTAAGGCCTTTTCATAAGTTTTAAGTCAGAAAACATTAACACAAGCAAAAATCCTTGCTAGGATATTGTAGTTATGGAAAATTAGATTTAGTGTCAAAAACAACAAACTAACTAAACCCTAACTAGCACCATGAAGGACAAACTTGCATGAAAATAAAAACAATGAACTCAAATGCAAACCAAATCCACACTAGACTTGATTGATCTCCATGGTTCTTCTTGATCTCGCATAAGAATGCAGGATGTCAAATGATTGTTGATTGCTCACTGTTGCAGCATAACAGAGCTCAAGCATTGTATGATTGTGATTTAGCAAGTTAGTCAGTGAGGGTTTGGAATTGAAATAAGAGTTTCAATTTATAGATAGAGAGGGAATCAAATGAATGGCTAGGATTGAAAGCCAATTGTGTGATGTGGATGGATAGGATTAAAAGGCAATTTTAGTGCTTATGACGCACATTAAATGGGTATGACAAGAGGCCAAAATTAGGAGAATAGTGGGAATAAATAGGATTTTTTATTTATTTTGGAGAAGAAGTGCTTATGATGCACAATGAATGAGGATAAAAATAGGGATGTGAGTGGGAATAAGTAATTTAAATAATAAAATTATTTAAATCATGAGAGATAAGTGGCATTTAAATAAATATTTAATTTATTTAAATTGGATGATGGAGGAAATTGAGATTAAATAAATAAGATTTATTTGATTTGATGACAGAGAAGGATAAATGGATAAGAGGAATTAGTTAAATAAATATAATTTATTTAACTAATGGGAGTGATGGAAGGGGTCATGGAAGATGACCTAGGACAAAATATGTCGAACTATAATGTCGTAAGATATAGTCAAATTGAGGTGTCTACATTTTGCCCCTCTTTGAGATGATGTTCGAGATGATGAAATTTATGTCGAGTAATATCATTTCAAAGAAGTTAAGGTATGGATAGAAGATGAAAGGATAGGATGATGATGCCCCCTCGAGAGGATAGGTGGGTTGGACAAACATGGGTAGGCTCTCAAAATGAAAGGGATTGGTCAAGGAAGAAAGATAAGGGAATGGCTAGATTTGAAGGAATCATTCATTATGCTACAATGAAGGTGAGCAACCATGATGTTTGATATAGCACTAGATGTTATGCACCAAGGTATAAGGACCAAGGTGATGATGTGTCTCGTGCCCCAGCGTAATACAACCTTGTCTAGATACAAGATATGGATATTAGCTGGGAATGATACAAATGCATGATAAAGATGATAACACACACAAGCAAGCAAGCAAGCATGCACAAATGATACAAAAAACAAACAAGGTACTGCCCTTGTCAAGTTGTAAACCAATGATTAAGTGATTGATTGATTGATGATAGATAATGTTGTTGATGTGGGAACGATTTATCCTGAAAACAATGCGAGGATTGTGTTGTTGATATGGGCATGATATATCCCAAGAACAACACTAGGATTAGGAATGATAAATCCCATTGATGATGATGATGATTGATTGATTGATTTGGTTGACAACAAGATTGGAACAAAACCAAGGATGTGATTGGATGATGTGTGTCGATTGGTTTGACTAAATTAGTATGGATTAGAGATTGACTGACATTTCGATTATTGCTTGGATTGACTTGATTGATTTGATTTGGAAGAATGATTTGGAGAATTGATGAATTGATTTGATTTGAAGAAGTGATTTGATAAAGATTGTTTTGATTGATTGAATTGATTGGAAGAATTAATTTGAGGAAATGATTTGATGATTGGGTTGATTTTATTGCTTGGATTTTTGGAATGTTGTAATTTTTTTGGATTTTTTGAATGTTTTGAGTTTTTTAGATTTTAGAATATTTAATTTTTTTGGATTTTTGAAAATGTTTTGATTTTTTTGGATTTTGAAAATGTTTTGATTTTTTGGGATTTTTTGAATATTTGATTTTTTTGGATTTTTGCAATGTTTTGAGATGTCAATGGATGACAATTTGCGTAGCCTTTATGCTAGATACCAATGACAAGAAAAAACCAAGTCTAGGTGCAAGGATGGAAGTAAGATGGATAAATGAATGGGTGATGATAAATGAAGTGGAAGGCCCATGATAGGTGAATTGATATAAAGAATAGGCCATTGAAAGCTCATGATGAATGGATAGATAAAAGGATAGGTGATAGTGGAAGGGATGTAGGCATCATAAGGGAGTTGGGATGTGATATCCAAAGACTGTGTTGCATAGGAACAACATGCCCCTTTCTATGTGTAATGCTTAGGATTTGACATCACAAAGCTTATGACAATAGGACTATGATAGGCTTGTTTGGAAGGATGAGGTATATCAAAAGATATCCAAAGCATGTTTCAACATTTTGCCCCCTATCTTTATCAAGATCAAAGGGAGGAAGAGAGGATGAATGGGCTCAATATGATAAGTATATGGGTTTGATAGCCAAGGATGGTAAGATGGTAAGGCAAGATAGGATATGGTATGGAAATGGTATGATAGGATAGAAATGATAGTGTGTGTTGGTGTTTATTTCCGAATTGGCAGTGGGTTTGCCAATTCCAATGCACAGGCAGATTCGGCCAACAGATACGGGAGGTTACGTGAGCTGCCTCCCCTTCACTTCTGGTTTTGCCGCACCAAGGGGGTATCCCTTTTAACTAAAGATGTAACACTTTGACTCACCTAATGGCATAAAGATTTAGCTTTATAATGACAGGCAGAATACTCTCATGTGTGGACCAAGATTTGTGTGACAAATCACAAGGTTGGCAACATTCTTGGACATATGTGTCTGGTTATGGATGAGAGTATGCAGGGGGTTCCTAATCCTACTCGTACAACTAACAGATTGAAATTATGGAGGTTGGTTTGATGGTTTGGATGCAAGACAGGGGTTTTGGATCATAACTACTACACAAGAAGCATACCAGTGCCTATCTCAGGGCAAGGAGTCAATTAGACATATACATGAGAATGGCTTGCAACTGTCATTCAAGTTTCAAGGGGTTAGATTGATGCTTACCTTTCAAACATCTCCCAAGGATGGGTATTTACCTGCGTCTACTTATGAATATCCCAACTGACATACAATCTTCTCCATACCTTAACCTAAAACAATTTAATCCACTCCTTGAATGGAAGTTAGAGATCAAGTATGTGATATAGCAAAACTATATCCTAGAATCTGAGAAACCCTTAGCAGCTAGATTCAAAAGAAGAAAATGCATGCAACAAGTGGAGACAGACAGATAAATACATGCAACAATGCATTTCTCATATACAATGACAAGAAACTAAACATACGTGCAAGATACAACTCAGATACAACACATAAACTCCACAGAGATAAAACAAACAAGAAAAATGCTCTATTTTTGTTATTTTTCCCCCAAAATTGCCCAAGTCTTCAACAACCCCCAAAGAGTAACACAGCTTGCTTTTTTATACCAAGACTGTAAAACTCAGCAAAATTAATTACAAGGCAAATCAAAAATCTGCCAGATACAATGCATGAGAAATGGCGCTCAGAAACAGTAAATGCAGCAGAGAAACAAAGAGGAATGAGTAGGTGAACTCAGGATTTGTACCGCCACTCAGGAATTTTCTTTATCAATCAGGTGGTTGACCTGTCAACTCCATCGATCATCCTCTGCAAGTCTGCCATTATTGCCTCACCTACCCACATGCCCCTTTGAAATGTAGCAACGGATGCATCTGTTGTTTTCCCGCTCAAAAATGATTGCAAATACACATGATAAAACCTTCGCTGCGGGTTCAAAACATGGTCGTTGATCTACTCCCATCACTAGGATCAACGGCTCCCAAAAAATGTTGAAAAGTCGCCAACCAACGATTACATGCCACGTATGCACTCCATGTTCCTATTGCTGACTTTTCGCTTTCTCCATTTTGCCATTTCACCTTTGTATATGCATGTTCAAATGCATATACAATCATCTGATATACAAGTCAGACCTCAAACACTTACCTGCCGCATTTGATTTCCCCATCGGGTCTAAAATGCATATGTTTCATTGCACCTGTCGCAATGTATATCTGCATATACATTCACCTTATACATACAAGGCACGGATTTCAAATTTTCATAAAGCATGCTGAAGTTGCTTTGAAATCCAGCTTGTATCCTCTATTTGTATTATTGCAATGTATATCGGCACATACAAACGCCCAATATACATGCTACAGACCCCAAACTTGTATGAAGCATCTTGGAATCTTATTCGGGTTCGGAATGCATCTTTTCACTTGTATGTTTTGAATGTATGTCGGCATACATACAACTGCCATTGTATACAACTGGTGGGCCCGACCTATTTTCTCTCTCCTTTGCACATTTCGTTGCACATCGCATATACAAATGCAATGTACAAGCCGCAGACGCCACTACTGCTCACAACCCGATTTGAATCCCTTTGGAATCTGAGTTGTATGTTACTCATTGCATATTAAACATACAACACAATGTATAAACCCTTTGATACAACTATGGAATCTGCGACAAAATATTCCAGGAATGCACCCAAACGCCATATACAAACCCGAGATGCGTGCAATAGTGAGCCCTACCAAATGTATATCTTCTTCTTTGTATGTTACCAAACATACAAGGCCCCATGTATGTTTTTCCTTACACATCCAGCGAATGTATCTGCGCCCTTGCCACTGTAGCAAATGCATCTGCGCCCTTGTATATTTTTCAATGCAAATCTATATGCAACCTGATATAAAAAGCAGGAATATTCCCAGGAATTCGTGAAAGATTCCCCCCTTGTATATGCACATTCTAAGCCCGATATGCATTTAGAAATGCATCTAACTGATTTTTTCAAAGGGCGATAGAGTTTTCTGACTTGCCAATGCATATTCGACCTGCAAGTATATACAAACACCCTTGTATATATAAACTGACATGTATTTTAACTGATTTTTGCATTTTTGACAACTGCAGAGGCCAAAAGTGCTAGAATTTTTGGATTTTTGAATTTTATGAAGGTGCCTGCAGATTTAAACACCAACAGTGTGGATGAGACAACGTGCCCCCAAGTGTAAGTGACATGGAAGATCAACCTACACATGACGCCTGTTTGCCAGGTTTTCATCATAGTACTTATCCAAGGTGCCACCAAGGGTGGTTTTCACCATTGGATGAAGGGATTTCTCTTTACTTTTAAAAAAAAAAGAAAATTAACTTTTTTTTACTTTTTTTTTTTTTTTGGAATATTTGGATGGGAGAAGGGGAATATGGATAGGAGGGACTCAATTGTCTAGTTCCATGAAAGTTGATAGTCCTGTTAGAGATGGATGTCGTTGCATGGACCATGTCAAGTCATTATGCTCATAGATGTTAGTAAGGGATTGCATGAGAGGAAGAGGGATTAGATAGATGGTGGATTATGATATGGATTATGAAAGGAAGGATAATGGATGGGGGAAAGTGGATTACGATGTGGATTATGTAGGACTTATGCAAAGGGATGGATGAAAGGTTTATCCAAAAGCATGGACCATAGGAAGGTGATGGGTGAAATATGTAGGATGATGGATGAGGAATGGGGAGATGGAGGTATGTGGAAATGTTGTGGACTAGGAGGGAACCATGACCAACGGTTGCACACACCGTGATAAATATTGAATCTTTTGATTGGAAGGTGGCGTAGGAAGCAAGGGAGATGTTTGCTTAGGAGATGGATGATGTAAGAATTTAGGTACCCACATAGACTTAGTATTTTTATGATTTTTGCTTGATTTGTGGGATGGAGGAATTTGAGACTTTGATTGGAATGTTATTTATGGATGGAAATGGATGGTTGGGATTTTTGAGATGTGGGTGCCTCATTTGACTTGATTGCTTTTTTCTTAGGTACCCAAACCATTTTAGTTTTAACCTTTTCTTTTGGAGGTATGGGCTTGGATAGCCTTTTAGATGGATTTTTGAATGTACTTTGCTTTGACTTTTTGAATTGGTCCTAAGGCATTAGGACCCTTAGGATTTTTGAATTTATGAAAGGAGGCATCCAATTTTTTTATTTTTGAATCCCTTAGAATGGGTGGAATGAGTGGAAGCTTCATGTGTAGATAATGCGTGCATTTGTTGGTCGTGATAAGGAATGTAAGGGATTTTATGGATGATAGGGATATTAGGTGGTGGGAGCAATTGTGGTAAATTAGATGGAGGGATGTTAGGAGTTGGAAGGAGTGGAGGCAAATTGGATGGTGGAAGGTGTATGGTCACATGCTTTTGAATTTGTAGGATGATGGAGGTGGAATCGCGACATATGTCTTGGGAGTATGATAGGATTTGTGATGGAAAGTGGTGGACTTAGGAGGAATGGAGGAATTACTAACATATTTAGATTATTTACCTTGGGGTTTGTATCCAAGGCCATATGAGCATGGAGGGACATTGACATGGATTGGCTCCAAAATACCTTGTTCATGAAGGCCTAGGCCTTTGCCTCGGTAGTTCATATTTTGGAGTATGCGATGGACAATGGGACTAGGTGTGGTTTGGACACTAGACTTGAGTTCATTATTGGATGAAGAAGGTGAAGTGGTGGATAAAGATTGTTGTTTTCCTAGGGATGAAAATTCATGAATTAAGGTGGATAGACCAAGTGGAGATGTTGGATTTGAAACATGGTTGATAGTGGATGATGATGAAGGATCATTAGGATCTTGATTCTGTTCATTTAGATCCAAGGTATTGGTTTGATCTTCTATGTTTGCTTGGGAGACAAGTGTCTCATTATGACAAGTGGGTGTTTTCTCATCATGGGTATGGCTAGATGGAGGGTGGATAGGTGTAGTGATAAGCTCTTGACCATGGAATGCATAGAGTTGTCTAAGAGGATCATCATGGCCTTCTTGATCATAGGTAGGATCTAGATCATAGGCGGGAGCTTGATTATGAATAGGACCAAGTGTGTTATGAGTAGGATCATTAGGAGGGCTTTGATCTTGATTAGAATGAGGGGTTAATGTTTCCTCATGCTTAGGATTGTGGTCTGGACATACCTCTTGGTTTGCTTGAATGGAAGTGGATGACTCTTTGATAGGCTCTTGGTCAACAACATGAGAGGGCAATGAACTCATGGGAGGAAAATTTTCAATAGGCTCGAGGGGTTCTGGACTATATGAAGGGGTTATGGGATTAGGCAAGGTGTTTGAAGGCTCTTTAATAGACTCAAGGATAGGTGTTTGACATGGAGATGATTGATTCCTTGCTAGTAACCCTTGGATCACATCCTTTGTAGGTAGATGGGTGATGAAAGTTGAAGGCTTAGGATTAGGTAGATTAGGACTATTAGTGGATAGGTCCCATGGTGGAAGGACAAGAGAGGTATTGGATGGATTAGACTTAGGGCTTGGACTTTGACTAGATGGAGGGTCAAAGGGATTGAATGGATTGGTGGATTTGGGCAACTCAATAGGTCCACTTTTGTAATGTTTGATTTTAGGTCATGGAGTTGATGTAGGATTAGATGATAGAAGGTACTTATACTGTGGATGAGGTAGACTAATGTTCTTCCCCTTTTCAAAGGTAGCATGAAAGTTTAAAGGCTCTTTATCTTGTACCAAATGTGGACTTAAGCTTACATGCTCTTGTTGTTGAATGAATTTATAGGTTGATGTAGGATTGACATGATAAGATTGATGTGGCATTTGTTGATGTTGAGGTGTTGGTTGAATTTGCGATTGATAGGTGGTTATGATTTGTTGGATTTGGGCTAGGAGTTATTGTATGTGAGGTGATTGGTTGTATTGAAATGGTTGAATGGTGTCTTGTAATTCTTTTATGGTTTGTTGGTCTAGGGGTTGTTCTAGTTGGTGGAATGCTTGGATGATGTTTTGTAGGCATGGTGCTAGAATCTTTTGCTATTGTGTTGGAATGGAGTTACACATAGATTGAAGTCTTTGGATTTTAGTTTGTTCCCCCAAGTATGCCTCAAAATATATAAAATCCTCATCATCTCTAAGAGTGAAATTTAGATCACCTTGAAGTATATATGGTTTTGGGTTATCTTCATGACTAGTCGAAGGGGCTCCTCGAAGTATGACCTTGGGCTTTGGATTAGGTGTAGGCTTTCTAAGGATAAGGACCATTGTGACAAGTGATTGATTAGGATCAGAGTAATGATGAGGGATGATTAGGATAGATAGGATGAAATTGATTGGATGAAGTTGATTAGGATGATTAGGGTATCTTGTCTTAGAGTGAATGTGATGGAAAGAATGTTTAGGAAGAAGTGTTATGTGTTTGTGTTTATAGCTTTGATGTAGCAATTTGCAAACAATAATCACACATGCAAAATACAGCAGACAGAATGTTTTGGATGACTCTGACATATAATCAGAGTAAAATTCTGAATGGGGGCACACCAAATCTCTTACCCTGAAGATCCAGAGATCTTATGAACTGAGGGATTTTCTGTCTCTACTTTGAATAGTACGTATAGGGTGGCTTCATAGGTCCAACCTCTTGCACCAACAAGCAAAAAAAGTTTTTGGCTTCTACAACAAGTGGTTTCTAGTCTGTGTTTTAGGATAATCTAGTGTCTATACATGCGGCGGTTTGCTCATTTAAGAGGCCTCCCAACCCTCAGAAAGGGTTTTCATGCAACACATGGATACCTAGGAAGACTTCTGTTGGTATAGAATAGCAACACCGGGTGATTGATGACTTTTGTCACAACCACAATTATTTATATAGCGGACCGAAATGAAAGTACCGCTTGGGTCGTTCCTTCTCACAAATTGGGAGGCAGACCCTCTAAGGGATTAAAAACATAAAAGAGATGGGTTTGTCTTCTAATCACTAAGTTTACACAAGGTGAGAGCATACACCTACCACCTTACAAGCACAACAAACAGTGATTAATTAACCCCCTAGTTAATCTATGTGCAAACAAACATTTGAAAAAGATATCTAACGAAAGCCCAGCAAAACCACTGTTAGTAGTTTCAGTTTATAATATTTTCCCAATGATTGCTAAAATGTTGTAAATCATATATCAATAGCAATAAAATCTACATGAAAGTGTGAAAAACATGAACATCAAGTAAATACTCCCTTTGCAAGCCACGAAGACCGAAGAGGCCAAGAAGGAAAATCTAGAGAATATCTAAAAAATATGATTAGTTATAGAAAAACTAACAACATCAGAAACTAGATGAAATTCTAAGCACTTTCAAAAAAAGTTTCACGAAAATCGGATCAAATTTGCAAAAGTTATAAGCATTTGAAGTTTGCATGCAAGTTTGACTTTGACTACGACAATACTTGATGAAATGGCCCCGTTACCTAATGAAACCTATACCATTGCGTAGCTGACTAAATTAGATTTCTGATGAGTCCTTGTTTGTGAAATTTTGAGCTCGTATGCCCAAGTTATGATCAAAAGAAAAAAAATGCCTCCTTTAGGGTTTGAAAGGACAAGAGTCAAGCCTAGCAGTTTGCATTAACTGCTAATGGTTAACATGAAAAGTGGTCATATGATAGAGTTTTATCCCTAGAAATTATTGTTTATACTGGCAGTTAAGGATTTATTTCCTAACATCTAACACTAACACTAACACTAACCCTAACAACTAATATCTATCACTAGCCCTAACTGCAAGTGCTAACCCTAACAGCTAACATCCATCACTAGCCCTAACTGCAAGTGCTAACCCTAACACTAACAACTAACCTAAACCTGACACTAACAGCTAACCTAGGTCAAAAAAGGTAGACCCAAAGTGTTCCTTGAGCAGTGGTTACAGAGGGTAGATTAAAGACTGTTACGACTAACGACAGATTGTTAGGGTTGAGTTTTAGTGCTTAGCTAACAGTGGGGTCAAGGCTTAGTAGAGGCGACAAATATAACTAATGTTTGGAAGGTTTACCATATGCAGTGGCATTTAAGGGTTAAGGTAGGTGTTTAAGGGACTAGCAAACAATGTTAGGGTTTTGAAGTTGACTGACAGGAAGGGAAGCTATCATTGTTTAGAGGATAGTGACTACGAAATGGCAAATGAAGGTTGATGAAGGCTTTGAAAACAGAGGTCGACGAGATCCTGAATGGTGGCGTAGGGGAATAAGATTAGTGATGACTAGATTTTGAAGGCAGCTGCAAGGGTGGCGGGAGGAGGCTAAGTGGTGGCGACTGGGAGCCTCTCACAACGGTTAGGGTTTGCTATGCGATCGAAGGTTTAATCCTTTTTAAACCTGCAAAATATCAACTTTCGAACCTGCAAACAAAGACATAAAAGAAATCTATAACCTATAAAAACCCAGAGCTAAACATAGAAACACTGTACATTTGTTACAGTTGGTCCATACAGTATGGACTGACAATTAAAAAAATAAAAAAAATACAAAATTTTTCTGAAGTGAAATACAACAAATTTTATGTCTCCTAGGATTTTTGGGTCTTCCAGACTCAATGGTAGCGTCAGATTCGAGCTAGGAGGCCTCCTACAAAAGTTAGTCACCAAAACTCAACCAAAAATGTTAGGTTTTTGAATTTTCACATCGGGTTCACCATTTTATAGTTAGGGAAAATTAGATTTAGTGTCAAAAACAACTAACTAACTAAACCCTAACTAGCACCATGAAGGACAAACTAGCATGAAAATAAAAACAATGAAACTCAAATGCAAACTGAATCCACACTAGACTTGATTGATCTCCATGGTTCTTCTCGATCTCGCATAAGAATGTAGGATGTCGAATGATTGTTGATTGCTCACCTTTGCAGCATAACAGAGCTCAAGCATTGTACGATTGTGATTTAGCAAGTAAGTCAGTGAGGGTTTGGAATTGAAATAAGAGTTCCAATTTATAGATAGAGAGGGAATCAAATGAATGGCTAGGATTGAAAACTAATTGTGTGATGTGGATTGCTAGGATTAAAAGGCAATTTTAGTGCTTATGATGCACATTAAATAAGTATGATAGGAGGCCAAAATTAGGAGAATAGTGGGAATAAATATGATTTTTTATTTATTTTGGAGAAGAAGTGCTTATGATGCACAATGAATGAGGATAAAATAGGGATGTGAGTGGGAACAAGTAATTTAAATAATAAAATTATTTAAATCATGAGAGACAAGTGGCATTTAAATAAATATTTAATTTATTTAAATTGGATGGAAGAAAATAGATTAAATAAATAAGATTTATTTAATTTGGTGCAAATGGAGGACAAATGGAATTAAATAAATAAGATTTATTTAATTTTATGAGAGAGAAGGATAAACGGATAAGATAAATTAGTTAAATAAATATAATTTATTTAACTAATGGGAGTGATGGAAGGGGTTATGCAGGAAGAGGACCTAGGACAAAATATGTCAAAATGTAATGTCGTAAGATATAGTCAAATTTAGGTGTCTATAGATATCATAGGTTATCTTTCCTTTTGAATGGTCAAAGGACAACATGTAATTATTTTAACAATTATTAGGGTAATTGATTATTTAGATTACCTCTAATACTTGTTAAAATAAATTATTTATTGCCCTCAAATCATGCAAGAGAGAAGAGAAGACAAACAGAAGTTGCAAAGTCATGCAAGAGATATTTTTGCTTCTATTTTTGACTTTTGGTCAAACTAAACTATTTTTGGAAGTCTATTTGGTCAACTACCTGGAGAGGAGGAGTTCAGAGCTAAAATAGCTTAATTTGGAGCAGTTATGAGCCCTCTAATCGAGGCCTTTTCCTCTTGCTCGCCCAACAACTGAGAGTTGACTATTTTTGGGGTTGAGGATCTCTTTCCAGCCTACTCATGCATTATCTAGTGTTTAGTTAGACTAGAGATGACTTCCCTTGGCTTCTTTGGAGAGATTTTGCATTATAGGAGAAAAAGCTTGTAACTTTTTCTCAATTCTTGCTTGTATTCTTTTTTTTGCACATTGTAGAGAGAGATTTTTAGTATTGTAACTCAATAGTTTTACAGATTTTTATACAATAGCAACTTATTTTTTAGCATTTATATAGTTATTGCAGAGGTATTCCTACTATTTTAATAAAATCAGGGGTTTTCCTTCTCAGATTCAGGTGTTGTGTTCTATTGGGTGATTTTGATGAAAGTTTATTGTGTTTTAAACATCAAACCTTTAAATTTCTATCTCATTCATTGAAGCATATATACAAAAAAAGAAATTCATTATCACAGGTTGTAGGTTGTGCAAGTGATTTTCTTATCTTTCTAAGTTGTGAAAACACCAATTTTCCTTCAAAGAAGGTAGAAGTTTTCAAGCCTTTCTATGAAATATTTGTGTTAAAATTGCTCAAACTGAGTTGTGTGAACAAATCTATTGAGATATAGTTGTGAATCAGGTTGCAAGTTAGAGTATAATCATTGGTGCATCACCTCTTATGATCATTTTCAATTTCATTAATTATCTTTCTATCTTTTTTCCTCGAAAGTACATTAGATCCAGGGGGTTTTTAAAGGAAACCAACTCTTCTAGAGTTTCACTTTCACTATAGATAACCCACAGTTTGAAAGTGATCCAATGTGTCATGGGATTGTTAGGCTTAGTGCTTAACAAGGGTGCAATCCTTCGTGACAATAGTCCTAGTTTAGCTCCTAGGTCCCTGTGTTAACATTATACAAGCTAAATATTCACCCTGATGCAAAATCCCTCGAAACCCATGTCAAATGGGAACTAGGGGCCCATTTTATGCCTTATCCCAGACCAAAAAGGCACTTTGGGACTTGGGTGCCCGCACCCAAGTCCTCCCTGATTGGTCAACAGATATTAAGGTATGTTGGTATAGGACCTTTAAATGGGTCTCTCCTTGTCGACTCTTTCAATTAATTTTACGAATGTTAGTGGGAAACCATATATAAGTGTGTTTTGAATTCATTTGTAACCTAGAGAGATGGATATAGCGAACTTATGATATTGGAGCAAAGAGCATTCAAAGTGTTCATTATGTTATTGTTGTAGATATGTGTTTGTATTGTGTGTGTTGTTGCAGATTTGGAATCATCATCCATCTCCTTATGAATTGAATGATCTTCATTCTCCTAAGGGCTTCACCTCCGAGGCGACATCATTATTGTTTGAATCATTTCATCATTTGGTTTATCTTTAGTCTCTGCCATGGTAGCGCATGCTCTCTCTCTAACAACGGTGTTGGGAAGTTTGAATACTACCCCAGGATTTGACTGAGGAAAATCCCTAAACACCACAACCCCCAAACCCCTTTTCTTCTTGTGTGCAAGTTGCAGGAGCGAGGTCTGAAGAAGTGAATGTATGGGAAGGTTGTGTAAGGGAAAGGGTTTCAAGATTTGAAAATAGTTTATGGAAATTCCTCTGTGGAAGAATTGGGTACTCACCCCGAAGTCCTCCTGCTGAAACAAACACTGAATCTGACATTTGGACACTCTTTGCGACATTCCTCTAGTTTCAGGTTTTAGAAGATTCTGACTTTCTAGACTTGGGCGCCTACCCTGGAGTCCTCTGACTTTTTAGCTTCTATGGCACAGGTCCTCATATCTCTCTAATCATCTTTGTGCTTTCAGATTCTGGGTTTTTGTCATCGTCTATCTGTTACAAGCTGATTGTCTTATAACTAGGGTTTTACTCATACTTAACCTAGGGTTTCATAAAAAGCTTGGTTAAATCTTATCTTTCCATAGCACTCTTGAGCACAAAAGCTTGGTTAAATCTTATCTTTCCATAGCACTCTTGAGCACAAAATCAGTAGTTGAGTCCTCTTTCATCTTGTAGTGACTTGGCTTGGTTTTGTCCTTGAATGTTATTGTGGAAGAGGGTTTGATCTAGTGTACATAAACTAGCTTGCATCATTCACCTTTTCCCCCCTTAATAGGTTTAATTGTTGGAGTTTGTGAAACATTAGGTAGCATTGGTAAGCCATGTTTATCAGTTGGAATCTTGGTGAGACCATGTAATTTAGAGCTTGGATTATGGGTATCCCACTAGGTTGGTATGTGTTCATAGGATTGTAAGGTGGAGGTGGAGGAGGTAGAAAGGCCTTGTTTCTTGCATTTCATGAGTAGAAATTGACATATATGGAGTAACTGGGTTGCCCCTAGGTTAGGTTAATCTTAGGTGGTGACAAATGGGTTGGTGTGGGGTCATCACCTTGAAGATCTTGGTCTTACATTAGCTTATGCTAGGTTTTAGACTATCTACTTAGTACAGTACCTTTGACCTCAAGCATCTTGATTTGTTGAACTAGGCTGGTGATAAGAGCTTCAAGGATCACTTTGCTTACTTGATCAAGGTTTTTTGGCTCACCACCTTGAGGTAGATGTTACGAGTTTCAATGATGTGCCTCATTGGGAAGGGGTGAAATTGCCTTGTTTGTTGCACTTAGAAGGTTGGTCTTTGGGATGATGTTGCAGGGAGGCCTAATCATGTTGATAAGCCATTTCCAAGGCCTCTCTATCCACTTGGGTGTCTACTAATTCTTTCTCGAGGAAGTCTATTTCATTATTTATCTAGGTTTCTATGTTCCTATAGTTTGCAATGCTAGGTTCTTACCTATGGATTTCAAATTGAACCAAGATCCATTCGGATCTTGAGTGATTAGGTCAAGGTTGAAGGATTTCTCCTTAATGTTGGCTCCAAGAGGTTTTATTGAAGATAATATATTTTTGGTTTAATTTTGCATTTTGTTCATGTTCTTATTATCCATCATTAGAGTTGGTCTCTTCATAGCCATACCTATTTGTTTGTTTAGTTCATTTGATTACTTTTAATAAATTGAATGCTAATAGAACAAGTATCGCAAACTAAGATAATGTTGAAATGAAAATTGATTAATCAATTAATCTATATTTATCTTATATTAGATTTGTATATTTTTAAAATAATCTAATCTAAATAATTGAAAGTGAACTATGTTTTTTTTTCACTATTTTGTGCATTTACAAGAAAAAGAATGAAATCATAAACTATGACTATTCCAGGTTCTTGTGTTGCAATAGTTTCAAAGAAAGAATGGTTTTGAAGTTGCTCATTAGATTCTTTGTTGCAAAATAAATTAACTTGCTAGTTTTAAAATGGGATCCTACAATTAAATAATCTAACTAAACTGATAAATTTACTTCCTATACTAAATTTGGAGCTTGCAACTAAATTCTTGTAATCCCAAAGTAATGTTAAGCTCTATCAATTTAATTAATCTATCCATTCTGTGAAAATAAACTATTATAACTAAATACAAATGTAAATAAATTGATCTCATAGCTAAGATACAAGAAAACTAAGATGATGAGAGTGAAGATGTCATGGCATGTATGTCCTCAGTGGGACCAACTTGATTTCTTCTTCTCTTCTTGAAGCTCCAAAGACTCCTCTTCACGGAGGGAATATGGGAAGCACAAACAAAGGTTGTAGGGGCAAAAAACAAACAAAGATGCTATTATAGCTATTGATTACAAAATTTAGAAGCTATCAAATGGTGGATTGATAAAGCTTGGAGGCTATGAAATACTTGTGTTACATGGTGTAATATTTGGCTAAAAAGCCACCCAAGAATGCAAATGAATGAAGGAAAGCAAAGCTAGAAATAAAAAATGAGCAAGAATAAATTGTATTCTACTCAAGAGAATGCAAAACATACAATGAAATGAGATACTCATATGAGAGCGATGGGTGAGTATATATAGGATTTACCACCTAAGAGACTAAAAACACTACCAATGTGGGATAAAGTGAAAAAGTCCCTAAGTAAAATTAACCTAGCATGAAGAGAGCTAAAGCAGAGAACTAGCTAAAAAGGAACTAGATAGCAAAAGTACCCTATTCACACTAACATCCCCCTTAAGTGCAACTTAGGGGGAAATGTAAACAAAGATACAAAAATGGGTCCCTGCAACTAGGCCTAATGAGGCACCCATACACAAAAGATCCCCTCAAACAAAAAAGAAAGAGAAAACCCAGTGGGGAAAAACTCCCCCCATGAGAGGATGAAGCGAGAAGGGCTAAGTGAACCCCTAGAAGAAATGTCATGCACCTCAAGAAAGACTGAAGATGGACATACTTGCTCTTAGTGAAGGGTTTGGTGAAGATATCTGTAACCTACTCTGTTGTAGGATAATACCACAAATCGATGACCTACTCTTGAATTAGCTCCCTAAGAAAATGCATGTGGATCTCAATGTGTTTGGTCCATTGATGATGAACCAGGTTCTTTGATATCTGGATGGTGCTTTGGTTATCATAGTAGATGACTGATGGCTTCTGAAAAGTGATGCCAAGTTCATTGAGGATATTCTAAAGCCAAATAGCCTTAGTGGTGACATTGATAGTCCCCTGATACTCAGCCTCAGTTGAAGAAAGAGCAATTGCATGTTGCTTCTTGATTTGACCACAAATGGGACTAGAACCAAGGTGAAAATTATAGCCAAAGGTGGACTTGTGATCATCAAGATCACCAACCCAATCAGAATCAGTGTATCCAATCAAGTCTAAACTTGTTCCCACTGCATAGTGAATCCCATACCTGTGAGTGCCCTAACTATAATGCAAAATGCATTTAGCAACCTTCTACTGAAGCTCATGTGGCTCCATCATAAAGCATGAAACAATGCCGACTATAAATGAAATGTTGGGGCGAGTATGAGTCAGGTAGATGAGGCTACCAACAAGCTGATGATAAAAAGTGGCATCAACTAGTGGTGTGGAAAACTTCACCTCAAGCTTAACTCTAGATAGAAAGGGAGTCGGTTCAGGCTTACAATCAACCATGTGAAAACAAGCTAGAAGATCAAGAGCATACTTGGGCTACGTAAGAGAGATCCCAAAAGAGGTCTGAGTGATGCCAATCTCAAGAAAATAGTGCAAGAGACCCAAGTCAGTCATGGAAAACCTATCATGCAAAGTAGTCTTGACACTCTCAATGATGGATGAGGTGCTCCTAATGACAATAAAGTCATCAACATAGAGAGCCGAGAAAATAAGAGCCCCCTTCTATCTCAAAATGTAGACATTTAGATCTGAGTGGCATCTGGAAAACCCAACTAAAAGAAGAAAGGAGTCTATCTCGATATACCAAGCCCATGGGGCCTATTTGAGGTCATAGAGAGACTTCCTCAATCTATAAACCAATGAAGAATCCTGAACAAATCCTTGTGGTTGCTCCATGTAAATCTCCTCATGTAGATCCCCGTGAAGAAATGCACTCTTCACATCCATCTAATGTACAACCCAACCTTGAGCTACAACAATAGCAAGTATGAGGTGAATGGAGTTCATCTTGGTGATGGGGGCAAAGGTATCAGTGTAGTCAACACCTACAACTTGAGAGAAACCTTTAGCCACAAGCCATGCTTTGAACTTATCAACTGATCCATTCGCTATAAATTTGGTTTGATAGATCCACTTGCATCAAACCAACTTTCTTCCCTTAGGAAGTGGAACAAGATCCCATGTTTTGTTCTAAATCAAAGAGTTGTACTTATCCTCCATTGTTGAATCCCACTTAGTAATACCTGATGCTTCACGAAAGGACTGTGGATTTCAAGTTGTGGCAATGTAGGAATGCAAAATATCTTGGTGATGTGACCAAGTCCTCTGAGTATCTGAAGAATCCCCAACAAGAGTGCTTGTAGACTCAAGTGTTTAACGAGCCTAGTGAGGCATGTGAGGGTATGGAGGAGGAGAATCCTCAGCCTAAGAATCTAAACTTTGCGAAGAGGAGAATGAAACCTCAAGATCAGCTCTGTGAGTAGATGTAGCTGGAGGAAAATCCTTTGAGTCACTATATGAATTCGCTGTGGAGGAAGGAAGATGAGAGGATGAGATAGGAGAGCTTTCCTAAAATTTCACACTTCTCTCAGTGAAGAGCTCATGTGTCTCTAGATCCAAGAGTTGATATCCTTTGACACCATTGGGGTAACCATTAAAGATGTAGGGATGACTTTGAGGTTCCAAGGCCTTGCGCTTCTCTGAAGGAATGTGTGCCCATGCTGGGGATCTAAAAACTTTGAAGTGCCACACAACAAGTTTCCAACCACATCAGGCTTCAATGGGAGTGATGCCCTTCAATGCCTTATGAGGAACCCTATTCTGGATGTGAGCAATACAGTTGATAGCTTCTGCTCAATATTTAGGTGCAAGGGAGCATGCGTGGATCATGCAATCAACCATCTCTTTCAGGGACCTATTTTTCCTCTCTACCACACCATATTGCTGAGGTGTATAGGTGACAATATGCTAAAGATCTATTCCTTCAAGAGTGAAAAATTTCTCAAACTGATGGTTCACATATTCTTTGTCATTGTCTGTGTGGAGAATTTTGATGCATTTCCAAGATTGTTTCTTGACATGAGCCTTGAACTCATGAAATCTATCAAAAGCTTCTCCTTTTTGCCAAAGAAAGTAGACCCAGATATATCTGGAATAGTTATCAATGAAAGTGAGCAAGTAGCGAGCCTTGTTGAAATACAAGGATGGAAATGGACCAGCCACATCACTGTGAACTAGCTCAAGGATTTTTGAAGCCCTCCAAGCATTCCCTTTTTCAAACTTGCCTCAGGATGCTTTCCCAAGGCACAACCCAAACAAACTCTATCTGAGAAAGTGATTCGAGGAAGACCTGTCACCATATCTTGCATGTTGATCTGCTGAAGATAGCAAAAGTTGAGATGGCCAAATTGTTCATGCCATAGTTTGCTCACATAATATGAATGGGTAAGAAAAGCAGTAGAATGTGAATCAAGTACAAAATCAGAGAAAACATATAGTTAAGACTCACGATTAGCCTTACCAACTGCAAGAAGTGCATTATCTTCAAGATCCCTGATGGTGATGGAATCTAGAGTGAATTCAACTTTCCTACCATTTTGGGTGATTTGGTAGACAAAGAGAAGGTTGGCTAATAGATTAGGCACATAGAGAACATCCTCAAATGTACCAGTGCCAACATCAACATAAACTCTCCTGATGACATCTACATGAGAGTCATCCCCAGTTAGAATGTGGGGCACAAAAAAGGCTCCAACAAAGAAAATTGTTCTTTGACAGAACCCTATGATGTGATGCACCTGAGTCAAGAATCCACCATTGTGAAGAATCTGCAATAGCAACAAGTGCAATTTCTTTCCCTTTGTCTGATTTGGAAGGAGTAGAGTATTGTTAAGCAACAAAAGAAGGTAGATTAATGTTTTTTTTTGAGAAGATGCTTTAGCTCATCAATCTACTTCTTGTGACAAGAATGTTCCTCATGACCAACCTTCTTGCAGTAGCTACAAGTTGGTCTTTTCTTCTTCTGAGAGTTCCCCTTTGAAGAAGATGAATTAGATGATGACTATGCTTGATCTTTCTGTGACTTCTTCTTGGACTTCTTTTGTTTCTTGTTAGGTTTCCCTAATTCTTTCTATCCCTTTGGCTGGCCAACCAATAAAGACCGAGACTTAGATGGCTTAAGGAGACCCATGGAAAGAAGCTTCCCCTGTTCATGCATCAATATTTCAGAAAAGGAAGCAAAAGAAGGCATTGTATATGCAGATCCCATAGTCAACCTATGAGTATGAAAGCTAGAAACAAATCCAACATATTCAGGTCCAAGTTTAGTGAGAGTAGTTAAGACAAATTGTATGTCCTTTTTCTCAATGCCACATGATCTACATTGTGCTCTAAGGTCATTAACCTTTGTTACATAATCTTGAATGTTGTCAAAAGACTTAAGATCAAGACTCATTAATTCATTGTCAAGTTGATATCCCCTAACTTCATCATTTGTACCATATAGAGTCTTTAATTTTTCCTATGCATCATGTGAATTTGTACATCCATCAATTTGAAACATTATATCAATGGAAACTAAACTCCTAAGACAACCAAGAGCTTTTGTTTGTTCAATCATCTAGAGTACCTTTTCCTTAGCATATGTGGGTTCAGTTACCTTTTGTTCAACATAATGTGTATATCCTTGTTGCATTAAGGCATTTCGTGCATTTTGATGCCATGTGTTGTAGTTGTATGGTGTTAGCAATGGAAACTTGAAGTGACCCCTTTGTGAAGGAAAAAGAGAGCACAAGCACAAACACACAAAGAGACCCCCCCGAATCACTCAATCAAAGAACCGCCCAAGCCAATATTATTTGGCACTTTATATTTAGTGCGGTTACAATTGCCACTAGCACGAAATGCTGAGTGAAATTAACTTCAATGCTTTTTACAAATGATCAAATAATGAGTATATATTGAAAGTATAGTTTTGGCACAATACCAAGTAAAATGATCAACATAATTGTGAAGTACACAAAAAAATGCACTTTCAAAATATGAATCGCCTCGATCCGAGGTCGTATACAAAAGATATGAAGCTTTAAAGTTCTCAAAACAAGAATGGCGTAATGTCACCTGTGAGAATCTGTGATTTTTTAAAAATCCACCAAAATAAAAACCATTTGGACCAACACGTAAAGCACAAAAATTTAGCCCAAATTAAAAAAAGTTGCTCAGAAAAAGGAGGTCATGAGCCCAAGATATGAGCCTACAAAGTTTGTCTCCAAAACTCAACTTGCCAATGGAGAGGGGTCAAAGATTTCAAAATCCTCTTATTGCTAAATTTAGTGGAACTACCACCAAACTTAACGGTGTTGCTAAAATTAGAACATGCTAGATAAATTAGTACTTTGCCAAATATAGTGAATCTCTAGACATGTTTAGACCTCTGCCAAATGATAAGTGCTACCAAAAATAGTGGAATCTCCAAATTTAGAGGTGGCGTGAATTTTGAGGTCAAATGTTAAAAAAAAATTAAATGGCTGAGCATAGGTTCCAAGGGCCAAAGGGATGAATCAAATGAACAAAGGCCTAAAAGGCTGAACAATGAAGGGTTGGGGGCCAAAGGCTACACCCAAACCCTTAAAGGGTTCATGACCCTCTTGAGGGTTTGTGCCCTATCAAAAGGTGCGCAACCTAATAAGAGGTGTAGCCTTTATGAATAGGGGCTCGCTTATGAGAGGGGCTAAAGGCCATACCCTCAGGTCCTGCATAGGTACTTGTGTACTGTGTAGGTACCTCTTATATTTTTTGTTTTTCAAACAAAATTTTACAATAGATTTTAATATAAAAATTGTGATTTGCATAAATATATATATTTTTGAATTTTTTTTTATAAGATCGTAGAAAATATTTTTTAAAAAAATGTGCCTTATAGGCACTGTTCACAGGGGTCGTACGACTCCCTGGACAATTTTTTTTGCCTCTATGGCAACTTTATCCTAAATCAA
Source organism: Cunninghamia lanceolata (assembly GCA_027924645.1). Classification (NCBI taxonomy): domain Eukaryota; kingdom Viridiplantae; phylum Streptophyta; class Pinopsida; order Cupressales; family Cupressaceae; genus Cunninghamia; species Cunninghamia lanceolata. The sequence goes on along the minus strand of BSBN01000281.1, from coordinate 304,811 downwards.
CAATTTAAGGGTTTCCAGGCCTTCTGAGCATAATGGCAGGGTCAGATTTGACCCAAAATTCTCTAAAATGACAGCGCCTTGTTGGATCTGGCAACAAATATTTGACTTAAAACCCTTGCAGATCTAGCCTTCAGTGTTCAACTAGGATGAAACAAAAGACAAATATGACTATCTCAACTGCTTTGGACTTAATGGTGAGCTCAGAATGTCTCCAAGAAGCTCCAAAAAACCTGAAACTGGCAAGTCAAAATATGACCCCCCTAGAAATTGATATTTTCTCCACACTTTTTTGATTCTCCAGATCATCTAAGGATGGAAGAGAAGAACATACTCATATGCTTTGAAAAACAACTACTCTACACTCCCAGATTTCTAAAAAATGCTAACCCACAACTCATAACCGCTTTGATACCATGTAAGATTTGGATGAAAAGCCACCCAAGAATGCAAATGAATGAAGGAAAGCAAAGCTAGAAATCATAAATGAGCAAGAATAAATTGTATTCTAATCAAGAGAATGCAAAACATACAATGAAATGAGATACTCATATAAGAGCGACGAGTGAGTATATATAGGATTTACCACCCAAGAGACTAAAAACACTACCAATGTGGGATAAAGTGAAAAAATCCCTAAGTAAACTTAACCTAGTGTGAAGAGAGCTAAAACAAAGAACTAGCTAAAAAGGAATTAGATAGAAAAAGAACCCTATTCAAGCTAACACATGGGAACCTATGAAAAGATGTGGACTCTTGATGTATTTCTCTAGAATTTGCACTCAAGCCTACTACTATAGCTATGTGTGGAGAGGTGATAGCATCAATTTATGAAAATAATCAACCAAAAGACCTATGCAAATCCACTTGGTAAAATATTAATATGGCTTGATCCACAATTAGAGTGGCTAACTAGAAGATTTCCTATGTTGGGCACAATCAAGGATGAGTTGAACTTGAGTTCGGGAGCCATGATTGTTGTAAAACTAACACACACTAAGACATCACGCAAGCAAGAATTTAATTCTAAATTGCTTGTTTTGTAAATAAGAAATCACTAGGGTGATTTATTCAATTGTTGGGGTGGTTTACCAAATTGCCTAAGTGATTAATAAATCACATAGGTGATTTGACTTAGAAAAGGGTAATTTATAACTTAAAGCAAGGGAGTGTCCTATAAGTTGACTTGGCAATTCCATCAAGGTTGGATAAGCTAAGAGAAGGTTTATTCACACCATGTGGGTCATGTGCTGGACCACTGGATCATCATCATAGTGCCATGTATGCCTATGCAATTTTAGACACTTACAAATATAGAGGTGGAATAGGATAGTAGGTTCATTGACAAGGTGAGACAAATCCATCTCTAAGTCTAAAAAGGACTTAAGGAGACTCAAGCTAATTATAGGTGTCTCCATGATCAACATAGGGTGGAACATAAAGTCCTTGTTGGTGACAAAGTTTGGGTATAATTGGGTAAAGAGAGGCTTCAAGGCAATTTAAGAAAGCATAAACCTATGAGATATGATCCTTTTGAGATCATAGAATAGGTAGGTTAGAATCCCTTAAAACTAGGCTTGCTTGAATATATGAAGATCTTCTCCATTTAATCAATGTTGACAAGTTGAAGTTGTTTGAGCCTTCTTTGTTAGATGAAGATGATGATGTTGTTTTGCCAAGTATGGATGACTTTGTGCCCGAGGAACAAGAATAAATGGAAAATGATGTTGTTCTTGACAAGAAGGTGAGATAGACTCACTAAGGTGAGCATGGAGTATGGTTGACAGGTTCAAAAGGATAGTTGCCTAACAAACAAAATGGGTTTCTAAAAAGGGAGGTAGGAAGAAAATTCCCACATTTGATTAGTCCCTAAGATTTGGGGACTAAAAGCCTCTTGGTGTGGGGGGATATGATCTAAAAATTAAGCCAAGAAAGATGGACCATGGGGTAATTTGGAGAACACTTCTCAAGACTTGTATCTAGTGAGTGAGCAAAATATGAAGGGTTCTTGGCATTGAATTAGTCCATTTCACATCCTTTTCACATTCTTGGCACCATGGAAGGGTGGAGGATGTCTATAATTGATTTAATTTTGAATGTTTAAGGATGGGCTCATCTAGAAGACTTTCATTTGATGCTTGTTTTGTGGATTTAAGCAAGAAAGTTAGGGTTTCACAATTGCAAGATGGGAGATGTGTGAAGAAGCTTGTAAATGTTGTCAAAGCTTCACTATGTTGTAATAGTGATGTAACACTTGTACTAAACTTTTGAGATAGTGATTTGAGATGCCTTTGGCATGTTTGATCTCTACTCTTGTTATTTCTTTGTTAATATTGGTTTATGGACATGTGGTACTATTTTAGTGAACATAATAAAGTGTAATAATGGTAATTGAAGAATTCATTATTAAGCTAGCAAAGGATTCCATTGTTGATGAACACTTAAGGCATAATCTCATTGTTTCACATATCATCTTGGTACAAGATAATGCCGGATAATTCACTACTTTCAAGGGAATGGTATTATTGAGGCATTGACATTAATTTAATTGAGAGATAATGACCCCATATTGTTTCTTAAGGATGCTTATGGGTGGTGAGGCATTGTCAAACATTTGAAACAATCTTGACGCATGTTTTATTTGATAAACTCCCCTCCCCTAAAGTTAAAGTTGATCCATTCTTGTAGATGTTATAAGCCACAAGATATACTATCACCTTTCTAGACACCATCAACAAATAGAGGCCGAGGATTGAAACTCGATTCTTATAGAGCATCTAGTGTGGTGTGTTCAACTTGATAGAAAATCAAGACTTCCATCAATTTAATTACATTTCTACTTGTACCATGCCTTTCTCATTTATAAGTTGAGAGTGAACTATAGAATATAGAGAGTTGAATTGATATCAACCAAGTGCCTCAACCTCTTATTCAAGTGCCTCTACTATGGATAGGTGCATGCAAATCTCTCCTCCAATACAAAGGCTCAACCATTGAGAGAGTACTCAATAAATCAAAAGGGAAACTCTTCATCCAAAGTGCTCAACTACAATGGAAGAATCAAATTAACGTTACCTAATTATGTTGGGAAACAAAGGGTCCTACTTGATTGGACAACTAATTAGTCCTCTCCTTTTACATTATCTCCCACACCATTATTCATTATTCATACATTCTACTTATATATATCAAAACAAAAAAATTATGGGAATAAGAGCTACCTATCTTTTATACTTATATATATCAAAACAAAAAATTTATGGGAATAAGAGCTACCTATCTTTTATAAAAAAAGTAAAGGTAGAAATAGTTCTAGTATGAAACCACCTAATACAAACATTACATGAGGAGATTGATTTTTCCTTTTCCTTTATATATTATTAATTGAGGTATAGAATGGTACCTCTCCCAATTTGAATATGATTTTAAATGAGATGTACTTTGTAAAATAATAAAACATTTTTCTTCTTTATGTTTTAGGGTAAAGCAATAAATCAATAAGAATAAGCAAATAACCCTATAACTAAGAGTTGAGATAGTAATTAAACACAAATACATTTTTTATAAATGACAAAGAGAAATGGAAACTTAGCTTCATGTGTGATTTGTAGACTTTCTATTATAGATTGTGCTTAGCAATCCAAAATGATGCTCTATGATTTGATTTGAAACTACACTACTCTTATAGACTGCAAGATGAACCATTCCTTATTCCGGTTCAATTCCATGATTGTAGAATTGATCTTTGTACTTACAAATTCAACCTTGGATCTATGTAAACAATCTTTCTCTATGGATATGACTTGTGCGTTGTTGACATTCAAAAATTTGTTTACTTTAGGTGTTTGAACTCGTGTCTACAACTTGGTGATATTTATAGATATAATTGGAGTTTGCTATTTAAGGATTATTCTCTTTAATCAAACCATTGGAGGTGATTTAATAGTTTAAACAAAGATTGAAGACATGCCAAACAATCATGCAACATTCATAGTTTGTTACTATGATGCTAATGCTAGTTGATGATGCACTGCTATCCTATAATGCTCTCTAAGTGGTGATGTAATTGTTGGAACTGAAGATGCTTGATTGATCTTAGAGTTTTTAATAGTGAATTAGGGTTTATCCTTTTATACAACACCTAGCATGCAAATCAGTAACAACTAGTAGGAAGGGAGTTGACTTAGGCCCCTAAATAAATTTCAATTAAAAGTTCAGAACACATATCTACAGTTATAGAAATGACGTAGATCAAGAAATGAAAAGACTACATATTTAATCTAGATCCATAAAATAAATAAAATCAAGTTCAATCAAAACTCTAATTAATTACTGAACATTATAAAAATATACCCTTTGTATAGTCATCATAAGGGAAAAAAAAAGAAAGAGGAGGAAAGGAAAAGGAAAAAAAAGAAAGGCATGCATTTTTCACCATTACAATACCTTTTGTATTAAAGGAAACTAATCTCGACTAAGATAAAGATAGAAGTAGAGTTCCAAAGAAATTAAGGTCTAAAATACCGGGCAGTCGCTTGTCGCTTCAAATTAATTTCCTTTGTATACTACTTAATTCTCACAGTTATTGTCTTCTTCCTCCTAGGCGTTGTTTTTCTAATAATTCATGATGCTGCTTCTTACAATGATGCATTTCACTAAGTTACACAAGCCTGTTAAATAACAGGATTTTTTAACTAAACATAATCTGATGACCATCCATCTTCAACGAGTCTTATCTCTGCTGAAAAGTTCCATATACCAATGCCTAAAATATAGTGGGTAGGGGGGCTCTCCAATCTCATACACAGACCGACTTTCCAATGGAGATTCAAGCATTAACCCATCTCTGTAGCCCTCCATCTTTGCTCTCACTTCAAAGACAAAGACAAGTCTTCTCACATAGGTTATCTCCAATCCCTCAGAGAAGCCTCTGGCGTGGACAGGGCAATCCTCACTTCAAGCACGGCGTGAGTGTGCAATGTGCCATGACGAAGACCAAGAAGGAAGAAGTTGTTGGCGATGTGAAAAAACAGCTGGAGAATTGCCACCTTGTAGCAAGCATAAAATACAAGGGCCTAACAGTGAAACAACTTACTGACTTGAGGAAGTCCCTTCCAGAGTCCACTAAGCTGCTTGTGCTTAAGAACAGGCTTGTGATTAAGGCTATTGAGGGCACCCAATTTGAGGCCTTAAAGCCCTGCATGAAGGGACAGAATGCATATATGTTTGTTCACTCTGAAGAAATACCGGTGGCGCTGAAGCCTTACAGGGACTTTCAGAAGCAGGAGAAGCTTGAAGCGAATGATTTCGTTGGGGCTGTTTTTGAGGGGAAATTCTATGCCCCCGAGGAGTTTAAGGCACTGGAGACAATGCCCACAAGGGCTGAAATCTATGGCAAGCTCTTGGGCTCCCTTCAGAGTCCTTCAATAAGTCTTCTCAGCACCCTTCAGGCACCTGCCAGGGATCTGGTGCTTACATTGAAAGCTTATGTCCAAAAACTTGAGGAAGAAGCCGGAAATGCAACGACTTCATAGACGTTAACCACAGGAGACCTGTATTTCTTTTTCTTTGGATGGGGATGGAGTTTTGAATTTTGTTTATTTTTGTTAATGGAAACAATTCACTGTTTTATCCTAGTGGATTAGCATGACCAATATTGTATTTTCTGTCTTTATTCTACGCATATACTATCAGTGCATTACTACATTTTCTTAATTCAATCTAATTATCCGTCTGATTACATTCTACAGACTGTATTATTTCTTTTTCTCATTTTAATTGGAAACTCATGAAATATGAAGCATGAAGCGTACACAGACTTCCCTCGAGGGGCAGCTACGACAGCCTGGGACTTGCATTCAGCTTCATCCCCTTTTATACTTAATCTCATTTTGTGGGACAGATCGCAGCTGAAATGGGAGTTATGGTAGGCTTCTTGAAACTTTGTCATTCTCATCAGTGAACCACGGTCCCATTCTCATCCCAAGCTATTTTGATGTGAACATTTCCTTCAAATGGCATTGGAGGAGTCTGTATGTTTCCTCTTCAACTTTGTTTCACCAGTTATCTTTTTATTCATTTTTTAGGTCATTGGTTACTTGCAGGAAATGGTAATCTAAATTATTTTCCATTATTTTGTCTAAGTTTGGGTTTCATAGCACCTAATTGAGAGTCCTCTCTTTTACCTCCACAAGTTTTGGTTTGATTTGAAAGACCTCTTGTGTTCTGATTTAAAGCATAGCCACTACCAAAACATAATGTTGTGGGCGCAATGTTCATCCTACAAATTTGAACTCTTGCAAAACCATTGTAAATTTCAACACAACACGACTTTAGGAAATGGAGAACTTATTATGGTACGCAGTGTTCTTGCGTTTCCTTGAAAAGTCTGTTTTAAGAAATTAGCCAACAGTTGAGTCTGGTTCTGCATTTTATGTTTAGTACGATGACAGAAATGCATTTCAAGTATCAAATTAGGCAGCACTTCTTTACTTTGCTTGCCAGCTGGTAGATCAAATTTGGTGTGTCTGTGTTCTTTTGACTCTTATTGTTACAAACTGCATTGGGACGATTCTTATATAATTTTAGCAAACCGGAGTGAAATTTGAAATGTATGAAATCAGCAAGAAAATATTTTTCATAAGAATGAACAATTACAGTAATATTTGAAATGCAACATTCTTTTTCCCTGCAGTTAGAATAGCACGTGTATCATGCCATTAGTGTCTCATCTGACATTTTTTGTGTTCACAATTATCTCTCTGGGCCAGGTTAACTTTGTGGGCTTGCTTGACTCTATGGATCTTAAGTTGAATTTTCTTCATTTTCTCTTTGATTTAACTGAAATTTGTATTTCTTCTATTGGCTTGAAGATGCAATTGGTCACATTTTTAGGTAATATATTATTATATACTTGCTTTGCGTGGTGAACTTTTCAACTGGTTGCAAAGGATAGGACATTATCATAAATAAAAAAACCAAACACCATTTATTGTAGATCTAGGAATAAAGTGTCCTTATATTTGTACAATTTTTTTTCATATTTCACCCCCCATTTGACTAGTATGTTACTACTAGCAGTGAATTTTTTCTTCTTACCATTCTCTGCGACAGGATTTGAGACTCCATTATCCCTACAGTATCATCTTATTATTTTTTCCGAACTATAAAATGTGTATGTATTAGATTAATCTTTGTTTCTTAGAGAGGGAAGAGGAAGGCAAGGATATATGTATGCTGTATTCCAAACGAGCACCACGACCAAGAACTCTTGCAATGTGAGATTAGAGATAAGTGGTAAATGTGAGAACAGCCTTGGTGGCAGGGGAAGATATTTTCAATTTGGTGGGACTCTAAAGGAGCTCCATCTAATTCAATTTGCTCGTTTTGCATGAAAATTATACATCTGTTGCCAATGACTCATTCTAATTTCATATTGAGGACTCGGCACCAAAATTGCTTTGCTGGAAGGCCCAATACCAGGATTATTCTGTTGTCTTAGACTGAACAATTAATTTCTCAGTTTGCCCATAGTTATTTTACTTATGCGCCTTAAGGGTTTTATCTACACAGATGCCACTTCCAAACCATAGCAAATCTTATTTGATGCTTTGCTTTGGCATGCTCTTATACATAGAGGTGATTTGTACTATCAGAGTGAAAGAGCCAAGTACCATGCATCTAATCCATGGATCAAAACATTTTCAAGACACATAGGTAATGACAGCATGAACTACCGATTATAATATTATTTTTGATAGGTATAAATATAAAGAGGGGAACAACAATGACCAATCATAGATTGAAAAAGTCATCTGGTTTCCTCATGGGTTAACAAAATAGATATGTATCCATGAAAAAAACCTGGAATGCTTTTCAGTCTTATAAACAAATGTTTAAACTGATAGAAAGCACTGGAAATCAGATTTTGAAGATAGATAGTTCAAAGAGTTCAAACTAAAATACTGCTGATTTCATTCATTAAAAGTAAATACAGTCTTTTTTGTCACAGCTGTTCTGGTATATACTATATATTATTATCAACAGAGTATGAATTTCAGCATTTAATCCTGCGGAGGTGATTTAGAGTCTTCTTTGGCTCTACCATCCATATCTCCACTCCTGAACAAGCTGCTTGATTATAACAACTCCATCATTTATTCCTCAATTTCTGATGTCGTCTAAGCATATAAGCTTGACTCACACATCATTCCCCTGAAGACTAATTACCAGCTCTCCAAGAAGTAATCTAGCCATGGCATTGCTTTGCAGCCTGCACTACCTCTGGGCAAATCAGCAATTATTGCAGTCCACATGCCTCTTTTTTGAGGCAGTTTGTCTACTAGTTCACATGCCTTATGTGTGCTTCCGCATATTGTATACACAACTTACAGGATGGTCTCAATCACAGACAAAAAAATTGCTTTCAAGGTGGATTCTGTATCCTGTTCCCAAGCTCTCATTATTTCATCTGCTGGAGTATGCTGCCAAAAGTTGTTGACTTTTGGTTTTCACCTGAAGGTGTATTTGGTGAAGAAGTCTAGATAGAATTTCAATCCACAATGCCAAGAGTCTGCTGTGGAAGCTGAAAAATCTTATGGAGGAAATTCCGAATGCACAGAAATAGAGCAAAGCTGGGAGCAACGGTAACAGTCTGTAGACTCAAAATTAAATCTTTCACCAGATTTTATCCCTGGAAAAATATGGCAGATCCTGTAAATTGAAACTAGCCATATTATGTAGTTTTGTGTTCTTCATGCTGAAACACGTCATCATCATTATATGAAATGAGAAAATTGGGGAGATTTAGACTCTGCAATTACAATTTCGGAATTTGCTGCAAGAATCTTGACATGGTCATCAGCAGTATAAGAAAACACCTTCAGATTCTTTAGAATATTTTTAATAGCTAGATGCTCAAGATCAGTGGTGATGTTCAATTCCTTTATATGGTCGTTCAGCTTGCATGTGGTCAATATATTAGCCCAGATTGTTTAAGGCCAAACATTTGGGCCACTTTCAGGACTTTTTGCCTAGTGCGAGCCTGCTTATGTTGGGCATAATCCTCTGCACAGCCTCTTTATCTTGGTCTGTCCTAGAACTTTCTCAGTAAGACCAGTGAGAATGCATTCCTCAAGCTACATCCTGTCTTCTTCATTTTCAACCCTATAAAAGAACTTTTTGTATCAATCGTTCAAGAGGTTTTCTGTTGTTTTCTTCTTCTTATCAGGAATTATTTCTTCATCCATCTCCCTGCATGGCTTCTTCTTTATGGGTTTAAGAAATTCATCTGCCTTTCTTTCTCAATGAGATCCTCTTCTTCCAGTGCAGGGTATTCCTTATTTTTCTGGAATTCTGTGTGGAGGAGCTCTTTTATCTTTTCATTTGCTGCTCTTCCAGCATCTCTCTGTCAGGATCTAGGGATGGAAGATCTATCATAAAATATCCCTCAAAATTTGTTGGCTCTTTGGAAGGGATGGCCTTCTTATCACTCTCCATGCAAAACAGAAACAGAGAGAACAGTATTATAAATTATAATTTATGGATGATAAATTATAAGAGAATAGTATTGTTGCTTTGAAATCTATCGCAATTGACATCAAAACTTTCGAAGAGTATGAAGAATATAGGTAACTACTTTCCAATCGGCATAGAGACGCTTCCAACCAAGGTACTAGCACGTGATTGGAATAAAGGGCCCAAAGTATGGTATGTGTTATGTTGGTCCTGAAATCGCTGCTCACATTCCTAGAGGGATCAACTCACTTCAAGGCTAGGGACTTGTCATCTTGAAGATGAATCAATCAGCTCATCAACAGAATGTGAGTGATTAGAGGCCAATGGCTAAGAGTGGGCATGCTCTCCTTCATTTTGAGCTCAGTTAGACTTAGGAGGGTGTTCCTAGAGGTATCCTTAACAGGACATCTAACCTATTAAGATGAATCATGATTAAAACAATAGTAGCTATACCCATTGTATGCTTGACCCCTATATTTGTCACTAGGTCAAAGACTAACTAGCTACCTCTAAAACCTCTTATTAAGCTGAAACTACAACCTTGCATATACACCAATAGATGATAACAACATGATATCCCCACAAGTGAATCCACTTAACATTTCATACACAATTGCAAGGTGTAGGCATGCATGACATGATTCTCTAACAATTAAACTGTTTGAGGTCACTTAGGACTGTTCCATGGTTTGCAATAATGAATCATGAAAGTATGTGAAACTCTAATCTACTTCTAAACGACTAAGGACAGAGAGGATATAAAATGAAGGATGTTTGATCTCTCACCAATTTGATCGGTGCCTACTCCATTGGGCAACAAAGTCACGAACTGTAAGGAAGGAGATACATCTAGAAAACATAACTGGAACTAGATGTGCATTTACATACAAATCAAAGATACATTTCATGCAAATGAACATACTTAATAATCCATCTTAGAACTTCAATAAATCACATGAAATAAAGGAGAGATCATTACAAAAGTTTTGCAATGCATTAGATGCTATCACACATACATCAAACCCTTATTACATTCATACTAGCAAATGTGGCAAGAGGAAATCCACAATTGCGATTAGGCATTCCCCTAAATCATTACAAACTACCATGGAGACAAACCATTTACAGGCACATGTTCATTATAAAAACCTTACTATGGATTACAAAGCAGACTCCATTCCTTATAGACCAGATTGGCGTCGCTTGATGCCCTAGAACCAGCTCGAGGCACTTGTCAACAAATTGGTTCAATGACCAACCCTTATTACATCTTTGAAACATGTATATATAGCATTTTGATTTTCTTCCATCTTTGGTCGCTTGTGGGAATTCAATTTACTACTACAGGTCGAAGCATTGAATGCAATCCATGTTTGAAATGTTTCCTGCTCGAAAATGAATGGTTTGGAGCTTGTGCGGAGGAAATTGGTAGGTCAAATTCAACCACCACATTCATGGCAACCATATCTTCTTTCATCATCCACGTTGAAAATTGCAATTGGAATTGCGCCCTTGAGATGAGCACTGTTGTTTGGGCAAGAGAAATGCATTTGAGAAGTTGCAGGGGTAGAATCCGGTCATTAATGGTGACCTGGGAAGTTGTTGGAGTGTTATGGAGTGTATTGCAGGAGTTTGGAGAAATTGTGGAAATTCGATGCGGGATAGGACATGAGGACCAGACATTGGAATGGAAGGAAAGAAGTCCTAAAGCATGGGAAAGTTTCACGAAATGGAAGGGAATGAGCAATTTGTTTCATTAGGACAAATGTGGGGATTCGTCACGGGACCGAAGGAAAGGATGGGAGAAATGCAGAGAAATCTTGTAGAATTGAAGGCGGGAAATGGATATGGGAAGTGAAGGGAAATGTGCGAAGGAAATCTGGAAAGCAGGGGAAATTCAGCGAAGTGACAGGAAAGGGGGAGGGAAGGATGCGGAAAAGGGAAGGGAAATTGGAGGTGGAAATGTATCAGGTTCCAAGAAAAAACTCCGCAAACAAGAAGGAAGGTGAAAGGAAGAAAATAAATGTGGAGGAAGATTGTGGAAAAGGATGGGAGAAGTGGATATTGGACAGGGGGTGAACATATTTGGTCTAGAAGGGAAATTACGCAAAGTAGAGGAAAAGGAAGTCGAAGGCTGGAACAAGAGTTTGCAAAAAGGGATGGGGGAATTAGATATTGGAGCTCAAAATATGAAGTCTGGTAGTCAAGTGGGATTTTGCAAAAATGGAGGAAACGGGCGAAGTGCTAAGGGGTTCGATAGAATTCCGTGGGACTTTTATGCAGAATAGGAGGTGGATATAGGATATGAACGGGCAAAATACATTCGGTAGTAGGTTGAAAACCTATAAAATAGAAGAAACGAAGGAAATAGGGAAGTGAAGGATCCATTGAAGTTTGATGGAACTTTTGTATGGGAAATGAGGAAGGAATCAGATGGGAGGTGAAGGGATCATGTCCAGTAGCACCTAGAAAGTCCACAAAATTCACAGAAACATTAGAACATGACTTAGAACTTCCCAGACTTAGAATGTTTTTGGATTTTTGGCAACTTCAACACATGATAGGAACATGGGGATGGCAAAAGGAAATTCCAAGGCAAGATTTGACCAAGGGAAGACCCACTTAAAATTTCTCAAATCGGTTATAAATGGTGGGTTAAAACAGGGCAAGTTCACAAAAGGTAACCAGACTAAAGATTTTTTGCAAAAATGTGACTATATCTGTCTTAGAAATCTCTCAAAAATGGCATACAACTTGATACCAACCTCTTGGGCTTTAACAACAGCTTTAACAACAGCTTTAACAAACTGATATACTGCCTCAACAGTTTTCTCAAGGATCCACAACCTTGCTCTACAACTTGCAACAGTCACTAGAAACTCAGAAACATACATAAAATGCTACTCTAAGTCCCCTTCTTGCTCTCCTTGATGCTCAATTCGAGCTTACACTGCATATTTATAGAGTTAGAAAGCCTTAGGAAACCTCGGTAAGTCGAAAAGACAGTGAAACTGAAGAGAAATTCAAAAACTGGAATGTTTCAGACATTTTTCTAAGCTCAGGATAAACTGTTGCTTTCATCAGAGGCAGTTTCAAAACCACCTCGGCACTTTCAAAACTGTCCATGCATTTTCAAAACTGCCATTGGCACTTGCAAAACAGCCCATGTTGGCAGTGCTCTCCAACCTTTTGGAAGCCATAACTTTTGCATATGAGTTTGAGAGGTGCTGTTTTTTTTTTTGAAATTGTACAACTTTTTGAGAGGAACCCAAATATGCAATCAAATTCAACTTTTGATGCCATATAAGACCTGTTTTTGGCCCAGAAACATAAGTCCTCACATTACCATGTAGTGAAACTGAATCCTTTTCGGATCAAACAATTACTGACACATGGAAGAATTCTGTATTTCTATCTCCCTGTTTGAGCCATGTGTTCTGTTGTGACCAAATCACACATCGCCCCATTGCAAATGGGGACCCCCCTTTTTGAGCTTTGATGCTTTGCATTAAGTTTTTTGATGATGTCCTAGGTTTATTGCATGATGAAGTCAGTGGTTTGTTTGAGTTCTCAGTCTATTTCTAATTCAAGAGTCATTTGCTTTCATTTTGAGACCAATCCTGATGTATGTTTGAGATCCTGAAAATGACTAAGTCTGAAATCTGGTGGATCCTCCAAATTCTAGATTTTGCATGTTAAATCCGGTGGATTCGAGACCTGTCTCAAACATCCTGAAAGGTATATTGAAAAATATTTAAAGTATAAGAAATTCAATCTTCCAACTTATTCTTATACTTAAATATATTTTTCAATAGACCTTGCCCTGAGAAAGTTGAAAAATGGCTAAGTACTCTAGAGCACAAAATCTTGATCCAGTGCGCCACAACATGAAGGGAGCGCAAAATTCTCAACCATTGCGCCCTAACCAATGCGCCAAGATCAAGAAGCGATCAAAACATCCAACCGTTGCGCCATTTTAAGAAGGGAAAGTTAAGTCTTGGATGTCGTTTGAAGAGGATTCAAGATTCACAACTCTTGCGCCTTAACCAACGTGCCCTTATGTGAGGAGGTTCAATCGAAGTCCAAAAACCTTAACCAATGCGCCCTTGTTAAATGATGTCAATTGGAGATCAAAGTAGGCATCCAATGATCCAACATCAAGAGGACTTAAATCTCTCATCTGCTGCGCCCAAATGAAGAGATCCATCTTGATTGATGAAGTGTATTTAATCAGAGTCCAAAAACTCTTAACCACCGCGCCAATGAGGATGAGGAATTCAAATTTACAAGTATGATGAGAAGAGGATCCAAATTCCTCAACCAATGCGCCTAGTCTAATGAGCCACTTTGGAGGATAAGCTGAAGTGAGTTTGAATATATGTTGAAAGGAGAACACAAGACATCCATCTAAAGTGCCAATTTTAAAGGTCACTTGAAGGAGATCCAAAATTGTCATGTAATGTGCTGCCTTATGAAGGAAACTAGACTCAAGTCTTATGATACCTTTCAGATCAGCAACCGAAACCTTCAACCAACGTGCCACTTTAGTTGAGGTGAAAGTAAAGTTTAAGTGAAATTTCAACCGGAGCATGAAATCATTATCTAATGCGCCATTGGGTGTGGAGTTCAATTCAAATTTTATAAGACTTTTTAAGCGAGGATCTAATTTGCTATCAAGTGCGCCACTAGTAGGGGAGATCTAGTTCAAGTTTCATGTGATCATTCAACCGAAGGATGAAATGGCCATCCAATGCGCCATTGCTAAGAGGAAGTTTAGTTCAGGTTTTAAAGCAACATTCAATCAAAGATCAAAAACTTGATCTGTTGCGTCATTTCATGTGAGGAAAGATAAGATGGAAATAAAAGTTTGAACATAATTAAAGGAGGATACTGAATTCCCAACTGTTGCGCCTTATCTGCTTTGAGGAACTTAAGATTAAGACATACTTCAACCGGAGTCTAAAAAGATCAACCGATGCGCCAACCACAAATGATAAGCAAAAGGTCAAATTTCAAGAGGAGATCTACTTCATGATCCAATGCGCCACTCATGAGCATGGTTAAATTCAAGTTTTTGCAGGGAAACACGGGGACGCGTCCCCTGCCCCTCCAGCCCCGTCCCCGTCCCCTATGGCGTTTCCGGGACGGGGGGACGGCCGGGGACGTCCCCTTGCCGTCCCCCGCAAAACAAAAAATCCGAAACGTTCCGGGGACGCATTCAAATTTCAGGGGACGCTGATACCAAATGTCCCCGGGACGGGCGGGCACGTCCAAAACGTCCCTCGACTGTCCCGAGGACGGCCAGACGTCCCCGACGGTTTGCATTAAATTTTTTTTTAAATATGCAAGCATTATAGTTTCTGAAGTCCACGGAATTATAGTGAGCATTATATGAAACCCTAAAGCCGTTAGGCTTTTATATGTGACATTATAGTGCTCGGAATTGTCTCACGCCGTAAACAAGTCAACAAATCCACGGCGGAAAAATTTCTGAAGTCGTCGGTTGCTATCGGCGTAGTCCTTGAACCTCCTATGGGTGTAAGTGCTAGTTTAGTTAGCCGATAGGCATTATATGTGAGCATCATACTGCTCAGAATTGTCTCACGTCGTAAAAAAAACAAAAACGCAGGAAAAAAGATCTTCTAAACTCGTCGGTTATTCCTATCGGCCACTTCTACCACAATGAGCATTCAAAAGTAAACTTTCAACTTTCATTCTTCAACAAAACGCAGGAAAAACGCCCGACGGAAGGAAAAAACGCCACCAGTAGAGGGAAAAAACGCCACGGCAGAGGGGAAAAACGCCATGGGCAGAAGGAAGAATTTGTTTGACTTTGAACTTTGAAGGAGAAATTTTCAAATTTCAAATTTCTTTCAGCCACAGTCACACAGATCAACTAGGTACTGATTTTTTAAATTTTTTTAGTTTAGTTTTTAGTTTTTAAATTTTTTTTAAAATTTTTTTTTTTTTTTATTATTAGGGGTTTAAAACTTTAGGTTTTTAATATTAGATGGTGTTTTTTTTCTGAGTTTCTGAGTTTAGTGTTCATACTTCATTGTTTAATCATTTTTTAGCCTCTCAAAGCCCTGTCAAACAAGCACAATCAAAAATTTAAAATTCAAAATGAGCAGCAATGAGGAAAGTTTGCATGAAGTGAGCAGTGATGAAGTTCAAATGACACATTCTGGAACCCAGAACACAGGTGGAAGTTCTATTGGAAGTGTAACTCCAAAAGACCGTATTAAATGCCCTTCAGACACTCTTCAAATACATGCAAAAGGACCCTTCAATCCCAAAAAACCTTTGCTTCAATTTGCCACCAATTTGACTGGTCCTAAGGCTAAAAATTCAGGGGGCAGCAGGCATTGGCTGTGTCATATTTGCAATATTGATTATCATGGGAGCTATAGCAGGGTTGAACATCATTTATTGGGTGAGAGTGGCCATGGGGTTAGAGTTTGTGGAGAGATAAAATTGGAAGAACAAGTTGAAATGCTAAAGTTGGTAGGGGAAAGTGAGGAAAAACATGCAACTACTACTACTAGTACTAAGAGGAAGCGTTCATTGCAAATGAAATCTATTGATGAACATTCCAATCTATCAGTTGGACATGGACTTGAACAACATTCATGTGATAGTCATAAAGGCAAGAAGAAGGCCACTTCTACCACAACCACAGGTGAAAAAAATACAGTGATAAGGATGATGAATATGCAAAAGCGTGAGATAGCCGATGATTCAGTGGCCAAGTTTTTTTATGCCTATGCCATCCCTTTTCATTTGGCAAAGTCTCCTTATTTCAAAAACATGTTGAGAGATGCAATAGCAGTTGGATCCTCTTATGTTCCTCCTGGAGTACATAGATTGCGTACCTCCCTCCTTGACAAACAATATTCAAAGGTGAACATAGTAATGGAGGAGATGAGACAAACATGGATTAGGACTGGTTGTTCCATTGTGATAGATGGGTGGGCTGATATTCGACATCGACTGCTCATTAATATTATTGTTACATGTCCTTCTGGTTCATACTTTCTTAGAGCGATTGATTGCTCTGGGAAACGTAAGGATGCTGATTTCCAGTCTGCCCTTTTGAAGGAGGCCATAGAGGAGGTTGGGTCTTCTAATGTTGTGCAGGTTGTGACAGATTCAGCTCGTGTTTGTAAGTTGGCTGGATTGATGGTTGAGAGTGCTTACAGACACATTTTTTGGACTCCATGTTGTGTACATGCTTTGAATAATGCTTTGAAGGACATTGGCAAAACAGAATGGGTGAAGGTAGTAGTGGTTGAATCTAGATCAATACAAATGTTTATATGCAATCATCAAACTTCACTTGCATTATTCCGATCCTATTCAAAGAAAGAATTCCTCAAACCAGTTGAGACTAGATATGCTAGCTATTTTATTTAACTGGAGAGGATGCTGGAGGTGCAAGATGCTCTACAATCCATGGTGGTTGCTCAAGAGTGGAAAAAGTGGGCTCCATCAAAAACAAAAGGACAGAAGGTGAGAGACATG
Organism: Cunninghamia lanceolata; assembly: GCA_027924645.1. Lineage (NCBI taxonomy): Eukaryota > Viridiplantae > Streptophyta > Pinopsida > Cupressales > Cupressaceae > Cunninghamia > Cunninghamia lanceolata. Next base: position 287,777 of record BSBN01000281.1, on the reverse strand, counting down.
GTGCTTAATGAGAGTTGGTGGTCCAATATTAGGTAAGAAATATGTACTTGAACTTCATATTTTTCATTTTTGAGTTTCTAACTTTTTGCTTTGTTTTTTCTTTAAATTATTAGTATTACAGATTACTATTATTTAGTTACTAATAAGTAATAACTATATTACAAGTGTTAAATTGAAAATTCAAATTGTTAATGTCTTACTTTTTTTAAATTTTGTTTGCAGATATATTTGCTCTATCATATCACTTGTTGTGAGGGTGATCAGGTATGCAGATACAGACTCTCCTAGCCTTGGAGAGATTTATGAGACTTTTGATAGCATGCTTGATCAAATGAGGCAAGCAATTCATGCCAAGGATCCTGAATTACAATTCTATGAGCAGCATATCAGGCCTATTGTCACAATGAACACAATGAACACCCCTCTTCCTATGGCTGCCTATGCTCTTAATCCGAAGTGGTATGCACCTAGACCTGGCCGAATGCTTCCTTCTAAGGATGATGAGGTAATGGAGGGGCTTATGGCAGCCCTTCATAAGATGTATGGCACTGAGGAGGCAACTATACTTAGAGAGCAGTGGCTTCAGTTTTCCGAACTTCAGGGTCCTACATTCAGCAAACCAGAGGCTAGGACGGATAGGGCCACTATTGCACAAAAAAACCCCATTGGATGGTGGAAATTTCATGGGAAGGACACACCAGAGTTGAAGCAACTTGCCATTCGTTTACTCTCACAGATTGCTAGTTCCTCTGTTGTAGAGAGGAATTGGTCCACCTATGGCTTCATCCACTCGATCAAGAGGAACAGGCTTACCTCGAAATGAGCAGAAAAACTAGTTGCAATTCATAGTGCCTTGAGACTTCAGGATCGGAAGACTACTGAGTATCGACAGACTCCAGCAGCACGTTGGGATGTTGATCCTGAAGATGTTAGGCAGATTGACGAGGAGCTGCAACCAGGAATGGTTGGAGTTCCATTGGATGATCCACTTCAGGCAGAGAGTGGCAGTGACACAGATACTTCTTTTGATATTGATAGCCCGAATGAGGCATAGACATTAGATTGTTGTATTTTGAAGTTTGAAACTTTGGGTTTACCGTTTAATAGTTAACTTTCACTTTAATTTTGAAGTTTGAACTTTAATTTTAGAATTTGAACAACAAAATGCTTTAATATTGCTGTTATGAATCTTCAATCTCATGATTATCATTGCTGTTATACTAGTGTTACTGTTTATTAGTTTACTCATTAATGTTCATTGCAATGTTTATGACTATATTATCTCTATTTCATATTGATATTTTGAAAAATTCATATATATAATATATATATATATATTTTGAAAAATTCATATATCGCCGTTCCCCCGCCATCCCCAAAAATTGGCCCTCGGACTGCTGTCCCCGAAACACGTCCCCTGCCGTCCCTGTCCCCCCGTCCCCGAAACGCCATAAAACATAGAGTTTTTGACATCATTCAAACCAAACATCAAAATCCTTAACCAATGCGCCACTATTGATATGTGGTTTTGAAGAAATTTAAGTGAACGCTGAATTGCTTATCTAATGCGCCATTCTTAATGTGATGATTAGTTTGAATTTTATGATTTCTTTCATGTGGAGAACCAATTTCCGATCTAATGCACCTAGGTTAGAGATGCATGAAATGATTCTTGTGTATTATGAAATCAATTGTTCATTAAAAATGATTGATATTGTTTCTTCTTTGTTTGTGTTGCAGCAATAAGGATGGAGCTGAGGGATTATTTAAGGAACAAGTGATTGGAACCTTCGATAAGCAAGGAATGAGAAAAGGAGAAGGCATCATGTAGCTGCACCAAGAAATCACTTCAAGTATCAACTAGCTTCTTCATCAATCATAGCTTCAAGATCAGCATGTAGCTGCTCCAAAGGAACTTCTCATCATCATCATCAAGCGTTCCAAAGGCATCTCTAAAGTTTCAAGTACTTCTGGTGCATTCAACTCTCTTTGAGAAGTCATCTACTCCACATATAAGGAAGGTGTTGTCATCAATATCTACACTCCAAGGGACCCTTTCAAGTTGAAGCATTTCATCATCTACATCAAGTTCAAGTATACATCGTCATCTAGAAGGCATCCATGCACGACAAGTACACTACTTCATCTTCGATTGCATCATGTTCAAAGACACTTCATCCATTCAACTTCAAGTTCTTCCACAAGTCTTCAAGTCCAAGAGAGATCTCCTACTCTGATTCATGAAGGAAGTATCATCATCATCTCCTACTACTCACTCTTCAAGAAGATGCATCCAAAGAACATCAACCTACCTACAAGAAGAAGAAAGAATCACGGTGTTAGTCAAATGAAGCAACACATATCATACATCCAGTTTACAAGAAGATCAACAAGACACATCCCAAACATACAAGTTCAGAGCAATCACATTGAAGACATCACATAAGATGATACAATTTGGGAATATGCTAAGGTGGCACCTATGTGGCAGATACTCATCATCAAGCCAATCATATTTCGCCACATCATTTGACAAGCAAGAAGACAGAGAAGACGTCCATGCGGAAGATGCTCCAAAGATTCCATCTTATCTTCTTGGAAAGCGTGCCTTCATTGCCTCTCATATGTACTAAAAATAGTAATTTGTTGTAACTACCTACTGAGGTGGCATGATCTGAGCCCTTGGCTATCTGGATTAATCCAGGCCATTCATTGTAACTCTAGAGCTCTATAGAAAGGCCTTGTTGCCTCATTTGTAATATATAGATGGATCATTAGAGATTAGATGGTAGACAAGTAGGAGTAGAATAGAAGAGACTCGAGAAATTCTCTGAGAGTGCTGGAAGTTGTAAATATTTCTTAAGATTAATGCAAAAACATTGGAGCTTGTTTGGTGTTTAAGTGTTGTCTTGTGAAATAACATGGTTTCTTGTATCTTGATGAAGTGGAGAGAAGTTTCAAAATAGATTAGAAGTGAATTACTAGCTCTTTGATGTAATGCATGTTTGTATTGAATATTTGATCAACTCCTAGCTCATGCTTTTAACATTCATCGTTGGTGAAGTGTTGTGTAAAGCTAGTCTGAGCCTTATCATTTGCTCAAGTTCGATTATGGATGCTTGTTTGAGCTACGCTGTTCAATGGGTGCTTGTATAAGCTTTCATAATTTGAAAACCATTCGCGTACCTTAGGAGATTGCACCAACTTCATGTAGTTGTAGGCATCCTTGGCGAAGTGGAGTTAGGTTTATCAAAGAGTTTGTCTATTTGTACATCATCATTACTTCATTGACCTTAGATTAGCTCCCTAAACCCTATCTTTTTTCCTTTTTTATCATTGATACATTGTATATACTTCATCCACACTGAAAGGAGGAATAAGCTAAGGAAGTATGAAGAAGTCTAATGTAAGTCCTTTTGTGATTATCAGCAAGATCACATGTAAACACTGAGTTCATCCACTATGAATTATAAGAAAAGGAACCTTGAAGTTACTTCACTGGATCACACAGCTTAGCCTTTGCAGAACTTTATTCAAGAGAGAGTTGGATACTCAGTATTTTACTCTATTGTTGACTTGTCTAAAAACAATCATCAACATGTTCTTGACTTTAATTTCCAGTTATCTCTTCCAATTCCAATACTAGATTTAACTCTTGTAGATGAAGCTTCTCATTGGTTAATAGGTCTAAACAGAGTCCTTGTTAAATTCTGAGCTGAACCTGTTCTAGGATTTTATGTATCCCATCCTTTTTAGTAATATTCAAATATTACCACTACTAGAGTGAAGCTTATGCCAAACTTTGATTTCTTTTTTACATGTATAAATTTCTGAGCCATCCTGAACATATTGGTCCAATTACTTTTATATTCCACCAATATTTAATCTGTACTATCAGGAAAGGATCCTTACGCTAAAGTTTGAAGGGGTGCTTGGTGGGTGACTCATCAAACCTGAAGGAAATGCTAATTGGTCAATGATCAGAGCTGCACTGGTGGAGGATTTTGGAGTTACTGGTCACTCTGTCAGCCATTCGCTGCTAAGCAGAAACTGGTCAAATCTTTAAGAAATAAACTTACGGGATTCTATTTTACATGTTTAAATTTCTCAGCCAGCCTATATGTACTAGGTCCAAATACTTCCATGTTCCACCAAGATTAATCTTTACTGATAGGGAAGGATCCTTCAGCAAAAGTTTGAAGGGGCAATTGGTGGTTGCCTTATCAAGCCTGAAAGAAATGCTAATTGGTCAATAATCAGAGCCATACCAGCAGAGGATTTTGGAGTTATCAGTGACTCTGCTGGTAAGCCATTCACTGCTGAGGAGAAACTGATCAAGTCTTTAAGCAATAAACTTACTGCAGTTTTTTTATTGTCCCAGGTGAATTTTCCATCCTTGGGATCCATATCCCAAAGGATTAGATGAGAAATAAAATTTCCAAACCCAATGTAGAATTAGAGGTGCCCTCAATTCCATCTGGTTTTATCTGAGGGTTTCAAAGCAGTGTTAAAATCTCCTTTTAAAATCCAAGGGGTATCAACAGAGTTTTGTCAAAAGGTATTTAGGGCATTCTAACACCCAAGCCTCTCTTCTGTAGGTGTAGGCCCATATATGTTGGGCAACATGAAGTCTCCATTGTTAGCTACGAACAACTAAATAATTCTGTTAGAGTGAAGAACTCTACCTCTAACCTTGCATGAATTCCACCAGATACAAATACTATTACAGGTACAGTTGGCTATAAAAGCTTCTGCTATGCTGTTTCACCTGAGGAATTTGTTTCTTGTAACACTAGGTATCTGGGTTTTTATCAACTAATTGCTGCCCTAATGGCCTTATGTTAGTAGGCGCATTGAGGCCTCTAAAATTCCATTAGTTCATTATTGTCTTCTGGATCATGTGGAGGGTTTATCTCCTCCCTTGGTAGCATATAGGAAATCTACTTTTGGCTTGTCAAGCCTATGTTTGTTAAGGTTTCTTCACCATGGGCAATTGCCTTTGGTTTCCTTCACTCAGTGTTAGCCAAATCTTTCTCCAAATCATCAAATTTTATCTTTATGATATCGGATTCCTCCCCATCTCAAAATTCTTGGATGTCCTCTAGAGAAATCAATTCTTTCTCTATGAGATTAACCTGCCCTTTAGTGTGGTCGGGAGGACGGCTTGAAGGGACATATTCTTCATCTGAATGATCCTCCTCTTCCTTATTTTTCTCAGTCTCCTCCATGCCCTTGGCTTCATTCTTGTCCTCTTTTTTCTCTAGATTTTCCTGATTGCTGCTGGTTTGCTCAGCTTCTTATGATTCATTCTCCTTGGTGCTGATATTATAATTTGAATCTGAAGCCATCAACCATAAGCTTTGATAGCTTTATGCATCTTGCTTTTCTTGGTGCAATCCTTGATTTTTTCAGTTAGTTCCTTGCCCTGATCAGCGTACATTTCATTTTCTTCCTCATGATCTTCTACAACTGAAATTGCATATTTTGTTTTTCAATACTACCCATTCTTTCTTCCCAATTTGCTTCTAGTCTCCATTGCATTCTGCATTTCTTTTCCATTTTCCTAGGGCTTTAAAACCCTCTTCATTGGTGACATCTTGTATGTTTTCATTTGTTCTCATTTACCTTGGGTAACCATAATCCAAATGCCAAGGCCAATACAAGCCTGACATGGAAAAGGGATGCTTTCATTGTTGATCACTCAACTCCACTCCCCAGTCTCAGAATTGAGTGCAACTGCTTTTGGTAAGGATTTCTTTAAATTTAGGCACACAAAGACTCTGGTATACACTACTAGGGTTTGTTATTCAGTGACAAATACAATAGCAAATATAAAACCCTAGAGCATCCTCAATCAGCTGAAAAACATACTCCTGCCAGAATTCCTATGAATGACCATAAAGGTGGAACCATATGAAGACCCTTATTAGGGTTTTCATATGAGGGGTGAAATCCTCCAACCAAAATCTTATATACAGATCAGTTATTCCATAGAATCATGGTCTGCATAGAAAAAGTTTTTTGTGCGGTTGCCTCGATCATTAAAAATCACCATAAAAAGGTCCCATGGCGATGCAGAGTGGCACAAGGGAAGCAACACACAAAGGTTTACTCTATTGTCCTTTGCCCACTCACCCACCCTGATGCAGAGTGGTACAAGGGAAGCAACACACAAAGGTTTACTCTATTGTCCTTTGCCCACTCACCCACTTCAAACAGCCTTCAACCAACCAACCAACCAAAGGCACATACAAGGCATATGAAGGATTTGATGTCCAGACTATTGTCCAACCCCTAAGGCTTCTCCAACACCTTAAGACAGATCAACAAACACTTTCTATGCAGTTGGTTTAATCTCCAACTTCCCAAAACTCTTCAACCTATACCTTGACTAGTAAGGCTACTAGCCCTCCAAACTAGGTTTTCTCAACAAAACTTGACAAAATCCCAAAGGTCTAGGCAAACAAATGATGGTTTTAGATACACTCTATGGAACCCTATCAAACTCCCAAGTCTCCTATTCCAACTCTACTCCAGCAATCCAGAACACTCATTTGGTCTTCTAGGCCTAATTGATCAATTTAGGCTAGGTTACAAAGCAAGTGCTCAAAATTGGGGTCATAAACCTGGGGCAGGAACTTGGATCTCTTCTATGACCTACAAACAACTCACAAACCAACTTTCATTCGCCCACCTATCAGATTTTGTCATCTACATCAATAAATTGCACAATTCTGGCCAAATACATAGGAATACTTGACCTAGGGCATTAAATTAAAAATAGAAGACTGCATTTTCAAACAAAAAGCTTTTGGAATCTTATAGTACATACCCCTAGCCTGCATTTCACCAGTTTTTGCGAATTTTCAACGGTGGGAATGCATTCTAGGGCCGGATTTCTATGGCTGCCCTAGAAAACAGGGTTTCTGGACCTGTTTTGAAAGAAAAATCTATAACTTTTGATCCCGACCACTTCAGGACCTCAAACCAGTTGCATTAGAACCTTGACTCCAAGAGCTTTCAGAAAAAGTACATTTGCACCCCTGGAAAATCCGTATAGGCCGTACACAGCAATAAAAACAGCGAAAAACAGTCAGTTTTCTTGATTTTTGTGCCCAAATTCCGTACAAAAACTTTCTCCTCCGTGTTGGAGCAATATTTCCTCCATATCAACCTATCCAAGTCGGTTTCTAACTTCCAAAAGGAGATTCAACCGCCCAAACTAAGTTTTGAACCGGCCAATGTGTCATTGGCAACATTGGCAACTTGTTACACTATGGAGTTTTTGCATTTTCAAGAGAATGGCGATTAGGTTTGCTTGTCAAATGGAATCAAACCGCCATCACACTCCTTAGACCATGCTAAAACACTAAGACAACTCAAACAAACTCAAAAAGCCAATATTAGACCTTCTAGGCCTAAGTGGCACAACTAGGTCCAAGTGGACTAAGAAGGATATGAGGTTTATAAAGTTACCCCAGACCTCTTGACCACACAAGAATAGACCTTCCAACATGGCTATGAAAAGCCTTATTACAAAACACATTAAACAAAAATCACAACCTTTCAAAAAAATGCAAACAAAGTGACTTTAGGAACCAAGGTGCTCCTAGGTGCCCTGCACCATACACCCACTGTCAAACAGAACTCAAGTCTCTTGAGTTGGAATGCTGTCAAATGTGAAACCTGCCTTCTTAATGTCTGCCCTGCTCATCCAAGTGGCATCCTCCTGAGGTTTGTTTAGCCACTTCACCAAATAGTCATGATAGGTGTGCCTTCTAGTTTGTTTTGCAATCCTCTTGTCCAAAATGCACTCAATCTGATTTGGAGAGGAATGAGTTCCTGGAGTGTCTGATCAGTTTGATCTTCTTCAACAACAGTCTGAGGATCAGATCCTTTATAGGGATAAAGGTCTGAAACATTAAAAATTGGAGACAAAGCAATGCCATCCGGAAGTCTGATTTTATATGCATTTTCTCCACATTTCTTGAGCACTTCACAAGGCCCAATCTTCTTCATGAGTAGCTTAGTGTGTTTACCTGCAGGGAGCCTCTCCTTCTTCAGATGAACCATTACTAAATCACCTTCCTTGAACTGCAAATCCCTTCTTTTTCTGTCAGCAAATTGTTTATATTTCTGAGAAGTGGACAGCAATTTCTGTTGTACTTGTTCATGGACATCTTTAATGACTTGAACGAAGTCTTCAGCCAAGGCACTGCTGTTTTCCAGTCCTTTAACCTCCCTTAGTTCCAAAATACCCCTTGGGTGAGTGCCATAAACAATTTGGAAAGGAGACAGGCCGGTGCTTCTATTGACAATGTCATTGTATGAGAACTCTGCCTGAGCCAAAATTGAATCCCAACTAGCACCCTGCTCCTTTGTTAGGCATCTTAGGAGGTTGCCAAGTGACCTATTAATCACCTCTGTTTGTCCATCAGACTGAGGGTGATAGGCAGATGATAAGGACAAATTTGTACCTAGTCTTTTCCACAGTGTCCTTCAAAAGTGTCCTATGAACTTGGGGTCTCTGTTTGAGATTATGGACAAAGGTAAACCATGTAACCTGACTATTTCTTTGAAGAAAAGACCTGCTATGTGTGAGGCATCATGTGTGGTTTTACATGGGATGAAGTGAGCCATTTTTGAGAACCTATCTACAACCACAAAAATGCTGTCATGTCCATTCTTTGTCCTAGGCAAACCAAGGACAAAGTCCATACTTATGGAATCCCAAGGCTTTGAAGGAATAGGTAGAGGAGTGTATAAACCTGCATTGGATGTATGCCCCTTTGCTCTTTGGCAAATTTGACAAGTTTCAACAAACTTCCTTACATCGGTTGGCAATTTTGGCCAAAAATAGTACCTCCTAACCAATTCTAGGGTCTTATCAATACCAAAGTGACCTGACATGCTGCCACAATGCTTTTCCTTTATTATATTCTCTCTAATAGATCCTCTTGGGATACACAACATGCTACCCTTGAAAAGATATCCATCTTGCAACAAAAAATCAGAAAAATCAGTATTATACCTTCCTGTCATGGCCTTGCAAGATAGGTATGGCTCTTTGAAGTCTTCATCTGCTGTATACTGATCTTTAATGGCATGAATACCTGTACTTTCCAACTGAATAGTTTGCACAACAAGATTTCTCCTGCTTAAGGCATCGGCTACCTTATTGGCCACTCCTTTCTTATGTTTTATGGAGAAGGTGTATGCTTGGATGTACTCCATCCACTTGACATGTCTGTGATTCAACTTTTGCTGCCTGTTCAAGAAACTTAATGCATTGTCAGTAAAACTATAAATTCCTTTGGCAATAAGTAGTGTCTCCATTTCCTCAATGACTGAACCATGGCATATAACTCTAGATCATAGGTGGAGTAGTTTTGTTTTGCCTCATTTAACTTCTCACTAAAGAATGCTATAGGCCTCCCATCTTGACTTAAGACTCCTCCAACAGCCCTCTTACTTGCATCACACTCTACCACAAAGACCTTGTCAAAATTAGGTAGCACTAGGACTGGTTTTTCTGAAATTTTTTTCTTTAACAGTTCAAAGGCTTGAGTGGCCTCATTTGTCCATACAAACACACATTTCTTGCCCCCGTTTATGGTGTCAACAAGTGGAGCACAAATGCCACTAAACCCTCTAATGAACTTTCTATAAAAGCTGCATAAACCATGGAAACTCCTTACCTCCGAGGCTGTTGTAGGTGTTGGCCAATTAAGAATGGCTGCAACCTTACTTGGATCCATTTTTAGGCTGCCCTTGGAGATGACAAACCCCAAAAATATCAACTCTTCTTGTAGGAAGACACATTTGTCAAGATTGATTCTCAACTTCTCCTCTTGAAGCCTCCTGAGCACTTGATGGATATGCCTTATGTGGTCTTCCTTGCTGTCACTAAAAATCAGTATATCATCCAAATATACAACAATAAACTTGTTAAGGAAAGGTTTTAGCACTTCATTCATCAATCTCATGAAGGTGCTTGGTGCATTTGACAAGCCAAAAGGCATGACAACCCATTCAAATAGTCCTTCATTGGTTTTGAAGGCGGTTTTCCACTCATCCCCCTCCCTTATCCTGATTTGGTGATAACCACTTTTTAGATCTATCTTGGTAAAATACGTAGCCTTACCCAAGCAATCCATTAAATCTTCTATTCTAGGCATTAGAAATCTATACCTGATAGTAATCTTGTTGATGGCCCTGGAATCAGTGCATAGTCTCCATGTTCCTTCCTTCTTGGGTGCAAGTACTGCAGGTACTGCACATGGACTAATACTCCTCCTGATAAGCCCTCTATCCAACAAGTCTTGGATTTGTCTTGCCACTTCAGCATTTTGCTCTGGAGTCAACTTGTAGGCTGCTTGGTTTGGTAGAGTGGATCCTGGGATGAGATCAATGCAATGACTAATCTCCCTCTTTGGTGGAAGGGCATCCTTGCCTTCATCGGCTATCACATCATGGAACCTTTCCAATAATTCTTCCACTTCCTTTGGTCCAATCCTCCTAAGAGGTTGCTGCACTTTGACCTTCTTGGGATTCACATCCTTGGGCTTGATGACTACTGCAAAACATGGCACTTTCTCTTCCTTGAGGTTAGCCAAAAACTCTTTTTCACCTACCAACATAACTGAACTAGAAATGACTTTCTCTTTGCAATCATCAAAGGAGTCATTGTAAACTTTTCACCATTCTTGGACAAATGAATCACATTGTTCTTACCATCATGTTGGGCACTTGTGTCATGTTGCCAAGGCCTTCCAAGAAGAAGGTGGCATGCATCCATATCCACTATCTCACAAAGAACCTTATCATGATATTCACTTATCTTGAATTCAACCCAACATTGCTCTTTCACCACAATTTGTTGTTCCTTGGTTAGCCAAAAGACTCTATAGGGGTTAGGATGAGGCATTCTTTCCAATCCTAACTTAGTCACCATTTCATTAGAAGCCAAATTTTCAGAAGAACCTGAATCAACTATTACCTTGCACACTTTTCCTTTCACCTTGCAAGTGGTTCTGAACAAGTTGTTTCTTTGGGGCTGCTCCTTGGTGGCTGGCATGATGAGTGACCTGTTGAACATGATGCATTCTCCACTCTCAGGTGTTGCAGACTTGGAAGAGGCTGTGTGGTATGATGTAGTGCTTTGGCAGTCTTCTTCTTGAAGGAGTTGCACCCTTCTATCTTTCTGATTTGCAGCAGTGTTTCCAATCTTCTCCGGGCACCTAAAGGACTGATGTCCAATCTGATTGCAAGAGAAACACCTTCCAGTAAACACATTGGGACCTCTGCCCCCACTTCTTCCTCTGCCATTACCTCTGCCCCTAAACTGACCCTTATCAGCACTGTTTTTATCAGCCTGCCCTTGGCTGCCTTCTTGTGATCCGCCACCTTGGAATCTAGAGAAATTATCTCTGTTTTGAAATCTGCCCCTGCCCCTAAAATTCTGATTTCCTCTGCCTCTGCTGCTGCTGTATGAATCACCTTTTCTTCTTTGTTTATCCTCAATTCTCAATGCCATTTGAAAACACTTATGGACTGTCTCCGGGTTAAAGAGAGTTAATTCATCTTGAATAGAGAACTTGAGGCCATTAAGATACCTTGCAAGCTTCTGTTTTTCATTCTTAGGCATCTTGGCTTTCAGTGTCATCTTGTGAAACTCCTTTGTGTAGGTGCTCACGTCCATGTCCTTTTGTCTCAAGTTGTGCAACTTCTTGTTCAAGTTGACCTCATAATCCTCAGGGACAAATTGCTTCTTCATTTCAAGTACCATCTTCCTCCATGTAGAGATAGGATTCCTATCATCTTCTATCCTTTCATTTTGAATAAAATTCCACCAACTCAAGGCTGGCCCTTTCATTCTTGATTTGGCAATCTTCACTTTCTGATTTTCTGCCACTTCTTCACATTCAAAATAGTTCTCCATTGCCTCAATCCAATCAAGGCACTCCTCTGGATTCATCTTACCAGGAAACATCGGTAAGTCTGCCTTAGTGTCCTTCCTACTCAACTTTCCAAGTGCATCTAGGAATTGTCTCTCTGACATGCCTCCTTGTGGCTCTTCCATAGGCACTTCTTCTTCCTCATCTTGATCCTCTTCATCTGAATCCAAGATGACCTCTGGCTTCTTCTTCTTGTCTTTGTCTTTCTTCAACTTTTCTATCTCAGCCTCCATCCTTTTGTTCTTGGCTGCTTGCTCTCTCACTATCTTTGCCAATTCGGCATTAGTCACCTTTGAAGGAATTTCCTCCTCTTCTCCTCTATCTCCCATCTCTTTGATGGCTCTGATACCACCTGTTGCAGAGTGGCACAAGAGAAGCAACACACAAAGGTTTACTCTATTGTCCTTTGCCCACTCACCCACTTCAAACAACCTTCAACCAACCAACCAACCAAAGGCACATACAAGGCATATGAAGGATTTGATGTCCAGACTATTGTCCAACCCCTAAGGCTTCTCCAACACCTTATGATAGATCAACAAACACTTTCTATGCAGTTGGTTTGATCTCCAACTTCCCAAAACTCTTCAACCTATACCTTGACTAGTAAGGCTACTAGCCCTCCAAACTAGGTTTTCTCAACAAAACTTGACAAAATCCCAAAGGTCTAGGCAAACAAATGATGGTTTTAGATACACTCTATGGAACCCTATCAAACTCCCAAGTCTCCTGTTCCAACTCTACTCCAGCAATCCAGAACACTCATTTGGTCTTCTAGGCCTAATTGATCAATTTAGGCTAGGTTACAAAGCAAGTGCTCAAAATTGGGGTCATAAACCTGGGGCAGGAACTTGGATCTCTTCTATGACCTACAAACAACTCACAAACCAACTTTCATTCGCCCACCTATCAAATTTTGTCATCTACATCAATAAATTGCACAATTCTGGCCAAATACATAGGAATACTTGACCTAGGGCATCAAATTAAAAATAGAAGACTGCATTTTCAAACAAAAAGCTTTTGGAATCTTATAGTACATACCCCTAGCCTGCATTTCACCAGTTTTTGCGAATTTTCAACGGTGGGAATGCATTCTAGGGCCGGATTTCTATGGCTGCCCTAGAAAACAGGGTTTTTGGACCTGTTTTGAAAGAAAAATCTATAACTTTTGATCCCGACCACTTCAGGACCTCAAACCAGTTGCATTAGAAACCTGACTCCAAGAGCTTTCAGAAAAAGTACATTTGCACCCTTGAAAAATCCATACAGGCTGTACACAGCAATAAAAACAGCGAAAAACAGTCAGTTTTCTTGATTTTTGTGCCCAAATTCCGTACAAAAACTTTCTCCTCTGTGCTGGAGCAATATTTCCTCCATATCAACCTATCCAAGTCGGTTTCTAACCTCCAAAAGGAGATTCAACCGCCCAAACTAAGTTTTGAACCGGCCAATGTGTCATTGGCAACATTGGCAACTTGTTATACTATGGAGTTTTTGCATTTTCAAGAGGATGGCGATTAGGTTTGCTTGTCAAATGGAATCAAACCGCCATCACACTCTTTAGACCACGCTAAAACACTAAGACAACTCGAACAAACTCAAAAAGCCAATATTAGACCTTCTAGGCCTAAGTGGCACAACTAGGTCCAAGTGGACTAAAAAGGATATGAGGTTTATAAAGTTACCCCAGACCTCTTGACCACACAAGAATAGACCTTCCAACATGGCTATGAAAAGCCTTATTACAAAACACATTAAACAAAAATCACAACCTTTCAAAAAAATGCAAACAAAGTGACTTTAGGAACCAAGGTGCTCCTAGGTGCCCTGCACCACATGGTAAACAACTGCAATTCTCATCCAGTTTTTTGTTTTCAAAATTCGGCCATAACCCACAAGACCGATATATCAAGGCCTGAAACTCTAGGTCTCTGATAATTGGCTCTAGTTCTTTGTATTCATAAGGAACATCTGGTTCTTTCTCTGTTGCAGGTATGATATTTCAGGTTGCTGGCAGTCTGTCTGTTTTGTTGATACTCTTCCACCTATATCTATTCCTTGGTTCTAGGGTTCCTGAACTGACAGATCTTAGAGCTCCTGCCTTGCCTTTTGCTCATCTCTTTTCGCCTTCTGTTTTTCCATACTATATCTTGCTCCATCTTCCTCTTGGCTGTGTTTTTTATTTAGCTTGTTTTATTGCTTATATATACGTGACCAATCTATTATAGTATTAAATTAATCTAGAGATTCCAATTCAATTTGGATTCATAAGAATCCTCTAAAGAAGATTGATAGAATCAAGTTGTTATGTGCAACAGTTCAATCTATTATTTCCGAATCTTTGTTGGAATAAAGAAATTGAAAACAACACCACTGTAATTGGACTTTCATATGAGAGGCACCTGCCTCCTTTCATTTAGTCAAAACATAAAACGAGGGCAACTTTTGTTGAGATTGAAAGATAAGGCTAAATCAAAGTAGTGGATTTGAGTAGTTGCCCTTTACACAGATTGCATTCTCAAAAGTGGTACTCACCATAATATTATCACTTACAGAATAAAAAACTAGCTTCCCAAGCCATTTCAATCAATATAAAAGGCAATGCATAAAAAATTGTTTGACCTCCTAGGATAAGGTTAGTGATGAAAAACTATGGAAACAGCCTTTATTTAGAAAGATTTTGAACAAGTATTCTATATTGTAGAAGCAATCAATAACCAACTAATGAAAATTTGTGTAGTTTAATGCTCAATTTTTTTTGCCTATACAAATTTTATTTGCTTTTTTCTGCACTATTTCTTAATCAACTAATGAAAGTGTGTATAGTATAATGGTTAAATTCTTGACAAAAAATTCATTTGTGTTGTCCTTTGCTAAGAGCCATCTCAGTTGTGGCTGATGGGGTACCAATATAATAATATTTCTTCAGATTACCCATGTATCCCTTCTATCATGAGGCGGGAGATGTTTAGGTCCTTGAATACAAAGTCCTTGTGTTTATTGGTCTTGGAGATGCTTATAATAAGGACCCTGCTTTGGCCAACCAACTAGAATCACTTTTGATTATGTAACCGTGGATCCACTTAGCTCATACCAAAATTTTAAACTGGCACATGCCTAGATAAACTAGCTATGAAATCAATTTCCATGTTGTGCATAGTTACATTTCACTAAATAGGATCAAGGCCTCACAGGCATGTCCAACCAAGCCACATCTAACAATTTTTCAACTGAATGAAACAACCTCTCTATAAAATATGGCCTTAAATATGTGTGTAGACATCACTTTTGAATGATTATTCTCTATAAAATGAATTTACCAAATCCATATTTGATAGGATAATCAGGAACACTCCTCTAATGCAGAGTTATTAAGTTATGGCACATTGGCAGAATATTCAAACTGGTGACTTTATTAGATTTAATGAATCATGAAGGTTCAATTGATACGTTTACTTTAGTCATAGATTCATACCTTAGATAACTGGGATAGAACCCTTGTGATCCTCAACTTGATATACATGATAAAAGAAATCCATGCCCTACATGGTTGTGATTTCCTCCAGTTCTGGTCAGATTGAAGCAGTGTGTTGCACAGTTACCCTCCCTATATATGTGCTTCCATATAATGATCTCAAATCCTTTTGCCAATTGATGGTCTTTGTCCAGTAAGGAATTCCATCCAATTTGGACATTCTCCTTGTACACACAGTGATTTCACATAGACTGCAGTAATAAAGTCTAAATGGGTGAACAGCTTTTAAATAAATGGAGATGAAATGTCACTCATGTGGTGTGCCTCCAACATGCTCCAATCATGAACGGTTGGTGAATGAAAAATCATTACCCAAAGCTCACATATCCTAGATAAGGCTTGAAATATTTTTAACCATAACACCGCTTAAATCATTTCCAATATGTGCGTCCAGTACTGAATCATGAAATGGTAAGGGTAATGAGTTGGTCAATTGCTGGTGGATCAGCACTAACATTTGCCAAATAATCAATGGGGCAATTGGCCTCATATAAACAATGAGAAACTTTTATATTTTCAAAGGCCATGGACAGCAATCTAGCTTCTTGAATCTAACCATCGAGAATCCAGCTATACATTGGTCCCTTTTGAGTGGTCGGAATGATGATTTTGGAATTGCTTTCCACATTAGGTACTTGATCTGCAACCATGAAGCCAAGCGAATTCCTTCAAGAAGTTCTCTTTCTCAGCAACATTATTTATTGTACAATACTACAACCAATGTTGATAGCAAAGAATGCCACAAATTTATTGCACAACCAACATTGATGGCAAAGAATGCTACAAATGAGTCCTTTGAGTCACGAAGAATGCCATCCAGTCCTGGCAACCTAGGATTCCCTCTTGAAGCCCCAGCAAAGTTAAGTTTTATCCAAATGGTCAAAGTTGCACCAATCATTGCAAAAATCTTGATCATAGTCCCTTTATTGGGGGGAGAATTTGGGGGGAAGGGAGGAGAAAGTGAGTGACTTTCACGTGTTTCCATTGTCAGAGGAACCATTTAGCAATCCCTAGGAGGTTGTTATCTCCTATGTAAACTGATACATTCTTGGAAATGGGCACTTCAAGGTTTGATGTGAAGACTGGCAATGGAGTTTCCTCACGTTTGGAAATTCATTTGCACCTCTTTCCATATTGACCAAATAGTGAGAATGGGAGCTTCAATCCATAGAGAGCCTAACATGGGATTGATGATTGGCTAGGCACAATGCTGGATTTCTGAAGGAGCAATGATCGATTCAGGCTTCTTGGAAAAATCTACAATGAACAAAAATCAAATTGTGACCATGACTTTCTGTGTCTTTTAAGTACAAAGGGCAGCTTGATAGGCCCTCTCATGCTATTTGTCAGTATTTTCAAATTTGTCTTGGGTAGCTAGCCAATTAATGGCATTGCCTTTTGGCAAAAAACATTTATTCCGGATTCTGGTGGCCAGCAAGCCTTGGAGCCAGGGGTGATTGGTGGCTACCTCGTAATGTATGCTGGGGGTTTCTGCAGAAAATTCTCTGGACTTGAGCTATCAAGATATTTAATCTTACTGCTCTACTTCATATCTGATCTTGTTCTGCATAGTCTTTAGATCATCTTTGCTTTGAAGGCCTCATCAAAGTAACTTAGCTTTTTGAGCCCAGCCTCTCCTGGTTCTTTAAGCATACAGTAAAGCGCAAGAAGATGGTATAAAATAAGGTGGCTTACTATCTATAATTTTCATAGTTAAAACATGTTACTGCCCAGTTTTCAAAATGAGTAATTCTAGGTTACTCCCACTACACCCTTACCTAACAGGGGCTTATGAGCATATGAATTAAATCTTATGTAAATAAAAGAGGGATTAAACTAGATTAAGGCTTAAGTTAAAAAGGACATCAGAAAAGGCAACATAATAAAGACAAATATGGTAGTGCCCACCTCATCTTGAGGAGGGCAAAGTAAAGGAGCCTAATAAAAAAAAAAACATAGTTACCTGGGAACACATATCCTAACCCTGGGTACTCATTTCCCATATGAAAAACACGTCCCCATATTAGAGACACATATGGGGATGTCTTTAGACATCAAGAAACTTCATATGAAGTTTTTTGTGTCTCTATACATCTCCTGGAAGTGTCCCTTGAAAATTGGGAAACTTCCTATAGAAATTTCTCAGATATATCATATATATTACACTGGTTTCTCCTCATGTGCTAGTATCTGGTTGACAAGAGCTAAAATAACTAAAGAAGTACACTAATAGATTTGTAATTTTCTACGTTTTGCACAAAAATTTATGACAAAGCCCAAATAGGTACTAGTATGAAAAGAAACAATAATAAGGCTCGAGATGTCTACGTGCACTGACATTTTATCAATTCATTGAAAATATCGCCATCTCTAAGTTACCCCATACCATGTTTTTAAAATAATGGCATTCCCATCCCAATCCCTGGCTGCCATATCCAAGTGATTATGGTTTTAAATTTAATTGTTTGTCATGATGGTGCAAAGATTAATATAATTAAATTTTTGTCTTCATTGACATCTATTTCTGTGCTTTAAAATGTTATTTTAAATTTTTTAAGCATTTAACATTCCTTAAATTTGCATGGCCATTGTATAATTATTTTTTCTAAATTTAAAATTTATATTTAAATATTTTTTATTTCTGCCATATCCAAGTACCCGTCTCCCCAAAAAATGGAGTACTGGTACTCGTCCCTGTCTCTCATACCAGTACCAGTCCCATTTCTCATCTCCTGGTAACTATGGCAAAATGCAAGGGCACCTATTGGACAATTCCATAAGGTCAAAAAAACTTGTTGAAATAAAAAGGAAAGGAAGTGTTTCATACAACTTCAATCTACTAGACAAGGATTTTAAGAGTCATTTGAAGAGCTATAAAAATTTGTTCAAGGTTCATTTGCAGGGATGGATATTCACATGTATGCTGTTGGTTACAAAGGAGACTGTTCCAGACGACCTAGCAGTTTAAAGACTGCAGAAACATATTTCCAATATGACAGTGAGCTGTTTGAACATGAAATTGGGTTTGATGTACACCGTATTTCGAGTATGTATCATAATATGTTCTCTTCACTGCAACTTTTGGACTCACATTCTACAGGAAATGGGTTGAGGTTTATCCTAGCCTTTGGAAATTTTGTATTAGTGTTACAACCTTTATTTCTGCTATTTACCCACTGTAGGCAGCCCACTTCAAGGGTTGAAATCTGTAAGGATACTATAGCAGTCATTCTTTCTTAACGAATTTATTTTATTTGCATGTGTGAAAATTCTTTGGTATGTTTTAATTTTCAAAGTGAATTTTGGGATTATACCACGGTCATTATATGTGTGTTTTATTGTATGTGAGGAGCCAAAAATAACAAGTCTTGGTGACCCTAAACTCGAAATTGTTGAAAGGAGTACTGAGAACGAGTGAGTAGTTTTGTATGCTATAGGAATGCAAATGTCTTGTGATAATCACGTCGTCTAGCTGTTTGTTGGTCCTAGCATGTTCTTTTACATGGACAATTCTAGCAACAGTACCATTTGCATGGTACAGAATTGGCCTTAGTCACATATACCTTTGGTTTTAAATCACTAACCATGGGGTAGGGCATGGATATGCTATGCGAATTTCATACAATGGATTTGCAAATATGGCTTGCATGGTTTGTGGAAAGCAAGTTGTCTTGTGCGAGGCTATTCTATAAATGGTGAATGGATTTATTTGGTATGTGTTAGTCACTGGGAATCCAGCTGACAATGGCAGGACAAGCTCCAGTGCTTAGTTTAGCACAAAAACCCCAATATCCCCAAGAGCTATAGTATTTTTTTTTTCATTATTACTTCCAAGTAAGTGAAATGGCTCATAAGCACTAAAAGAAGTCTCATGTGTGTGTGCAGCTATGACACAGATGCAGATCCATCTATGGACCATAATGAGCAGTGGAATGGCAACAGAAATAAGCGGTGTCATCCTGTGGAATGTTATGCTATTTTTGCCCTTTCCCTACTGCAGTGGTTTTATAGGTATGCCAGCTTAAAGATTACATACCCTTGGTTCGCCTAGAACTGCAATACGTGAACAATTATAGTATTAGAACCAAATCTCATTTTATGAACTGCATGGGAAGCAGAACTAAACAAAAGTGGAGCAGAGGCTTTTCAATTTCTCTTGTAGTTCTCATCTCAGAGAACAGATGCTTGCTCCTCAGTGTAGTTTGACCTAAAGTACAGCCAAGTGTCCCCTGGACTTCATCTCCCCTGGACTTCATCTCCCCCTTTCAGTATGAAGTGTGCTCTGGCCACTTCAAAAACCTTACAGAATTGGATTACTTTTTCAGAAGTGGCTTCACAGGCAGAAGGATCCATTGGAATCTTGGCTGTTGCAGGCTCTTCTGTGAGTTGTTTTGGGACATTCTTGTCTAGCTACTATCCTTCTGAGCCAAAACATCCTCATCCTCATTTTGATCCTTCTTGCCCATCCTCAATCCTCATTCTTGTCTAGCTACAGAATTGGATTACTTTTTCAGAAGTGGCTTCACAGGCAGAAGGATCCATTTGAATCTTGGCTGTTGCAGGCTCTTCTGTGAGTTGTTTTGGGACATTCTTGTCTAGCTACTATCCTTCTGAGCCAAAACATCCTCATCCTCATTTTGATCCTTCTTGCCCATCCTCAATCCTCATTCTTGTCTAGCTACAGAATTGGATTACTTTTTCAGAAGTGGCTTCACAAGCAGAAGGATCCATTGGAATCTTGGCTGCTGCAGGCTCTTCTGTGAGTTGTTTTGGGACATTCTTGTCTAGCTACTATCCTTCTGAGCCAAAACATCCTCATCCTCATTTTGATCCTTCTTGCCCATCCTCAATCCTCATTCTTGTCTAGCTACTATCCTTCTGAGCCAAAACATGCCCATTTTTGCCACTACCAGGCTGATTTAGACCTGTGATAATACATTGATTTTTATCAAAGACAATAAAGTAGTTTTGACTTGCAATCTAACAAATAGATAGCAAGTTGTCTATAGTATATGGCACATAAAGAACATTTTAATCTTGCCCACTTAGTGTTTCCCTAGCTCCATAAGGACTGCTTCTTTCCCTTAATACTGTGTCAAGTCATTGTCGATTGATAAAGTATTCAAATTGTTTGTCATGCCCCCGAAATTGTAAGATATAAAGCATGAAAATACAAATCAATAAATAAAATAAAAAAAAGAAATATTAACAATTTAATATTATAATTATAATTATCATAAGATAACATTATAATTACAATTGTCAAAATATAAATATAAATATTAACATCTTAAATATTATTATTGTAAATATTGAAGTATACATATATATTAAAATTAATATAAATAATAATAAAATGAATTCATAAACATAATATAAACCTATATATTGGGGTCCTTAAAGCAGCGATCAGGCTGAATACCGATTAAAGCAAGCGATTCATATGTTACATGGCAGATCGAATAAAGACAAAAGATTGAATATAAAAAAATGGTTAATAAGGCAAAACTCAGAAGTCAAAGGTAAACGATTAATACAAGCAGCGATTCTCCTTAACAAATATGATAAAATCGATTGGGATTGTTTCAGCAATATTTGACTTACAATGCAGAGATTATATAAAGGGACGGTGATTACAAAGGCAGCATTAGTTAATGAAGGGTAATGTCTTTTAAATAGACATCTCTTTCAGAGAGATGTATCGCTTCACCTTAACATACAGATTCACAAGTGTATAAGGAAGGAAAGGCATCGAATGAGAGAAGGGGGAATATGCAGGGAATAAGGAGAAAATAAGAGGGGCATTTTCCTGAGCTCAGCAGCGGATACATTCATATAATACACTCAGATTTGGGAGAAGACAAAAGGGCAGATAATATGAAGAGTGTTTCAGATCTTGAGAGGCTATAAAGTGAGAAGAAAATAAGAAGGAAGCATTCAAGTATTCAGGCAGATCTACACAGCAGGAGTTAGAGAGAAAATGATAGAGAGAGTTAGAGGCAGATTTGTATTGAAGGTAGAAATATAGAAGATTATGCAGATATAAGGAAGAGTTTAGGGCATAATAATAGAGAGGAATGAGTGCAGATTGAGGAGCAGATTGTGAAGGGAGTTTAGAGCATGTTGTAAGGCAGAGAATTATTCATGGCAGCCATCCTATCATATGCTATAATCATCCTCTCAATTCTATTTAATCTATTATTCCATCTTTCTATTATTCAATTATTATATCATTCTCTCATTCTATTCTATTCTATCAATCTATCATTCTATTATTCATCCTTCATTCTATTCTTCTATCATTATATCATCAAGCCGCATTCTCCCATTCTCTCCTATGATTGAACCCTCCAAGAATGTTAGAGTACTTTGTGATTGAACTAATGTTTGGCCATGAGTTTATTAATGTCTAATTATGGAAATTTGCTAATTATTATTATTGTGGTAAATGATTCTAATCTGCTAATCAGTTTGATTATGGCTAATGGTTCCAACCTGTGTGCAAGGTTTCAAATCAGAGGAAGGGTATTACCTAACCCCGTTGTCATTGGGGAAAATTAGGGCACTCCCAATTTGGGGACATTACATTGTTTCTCTCAAGAGATGACCATTCTTTTCTTCCAATAGCATGGTCAATGATCCATAATGGATCAGTAAAAACAGAATTTACAAGAGGAGTCACTTTCAATATTCACAGCTCTCAAAACTGACCCAAAAAATGCAGCAGAGCGAAACCAACAGTTTCTCAACCTCCTCAATTGACATAATTGTTGGTTGCTGAAAAGCAGCAATTTCATCCCGCCACCAATAGACAGCATGTGAAACAAACATTTCAAAGTTTCTCCTTCCAGTTTCACTTTTAGGGCCTTATAGTGCATGAGGAGGACATCACAACACTTATTTATGGACAAAAGGGAGTTGGATTGTACGATAGGATGTAGATTTAAGTGTTGTAGAACATTGAGAAGTGAAATTCCAATTGTAATTCACATCATATGGTTAACAATGTTTATGTAACCAAGTGGAGGAAGGGGCAGATTGTATCAACACAATTTTACAACTTAGTAAATTTCTTTAGCTTCTAATAATAATTCAATAGCAGTGCAATTGCCACTACCAGGCTCATTTTTTCCTTTCTGGTTTTTTCCAGGAGAAAATCTGTGTTCACTTCTCTTCATGGCATCCTTTCCTTCCTAACTGTCATTTATTTTGAATATAAATAGCACAGTCCATTAATTCGTTGATTCTTAATTTCTACAAGCACAGTTTGGTGAGATTACAGACCAAGTCGGTTTCAAAGCAGATCACTTATCCTTGGGATTTGTGGAAAACAGTAGTATTTGTATGATAATGACTAGGTATGCAGAGAATAAAGAACTTGCTACCTTGCAATCCAAATATCTCCATCCAAAGGTGTAATAAAGATGTGAGAATGGAAACCTTGAAAATCTGAACCGTGTTATAGCCCTTGAGAGTAACATGAAGATTGTGATAAAAAATCAGAATTGGATGAGGCAACAAGAAGAGTGTATCGGCCAACAACAGGAGTGCATAGGTCAAGATCAGTCTTCTATGAGTCTCGTAGTAAGAGCTCTCACCAAAAAAATTGGTATTGGAGATGCCAATGAGGACCTAGAGGACCAATAGACCTTCTTGGAGGGTAATCAAGAAAACAACATTCAGATAAGATCTGCATGTGCCCGATTTAAAGCTGAAAAAAAAGTACAGATAAAATTATTCAAAAGGCAAATGAATGCTGAATTTTTAATACTTGATAGAACAAGTGGAATTTTATTCCAATGTGCATAATGTTAGCGAGACACAGAAGATCACTTTTGCACATCTCAAAATGTCAGGACATGCTCTTGTATGTTGGATGAGTTATTTGTCATCTTCCGAAAAGAAAAAGAAATCGGAAGTGTCTAGATGGGAAAAATTTAAGGAATTATTACATAAGAATTTCTATCCTCTTGGGCACAAGACTACCCACAAAATTAAGTGGTTGTATCTCAAATAGGATAATGGGCAAAGTGTACAAGATTATATCACAGAGTTTAGAAGACAAGCCATGTTGTTGGGCATGGACTTGGAGGATAAGAATGTGCTTATAAAGTACTTCAAAGATCTTCACACTGACATCAGATGAAGCGTAATCACCACCAACCCACAAGACTTGGATGAAGCTTGTGTCCCAGCATACCATGTAGAAGGTGAAGAACAACTACTACACTCAATAGAGAACTTGGTACTGGGAGACCAAGAAATGCTTCCAAAAGACATGGTGCTACAAAAGAAATATCAAAGCAAACCACAAGTCTTGGCAAGTTGGATTCAAAGGAAAGACAAGAAGGCAAGCCAAGTGGTCCTCGAAGGAAGATGTGGGGAATCTGTTCCTCACTTAAGGCCTCAATAAGCTTTTGTGGGACCAAAAGCCTCTCTAAGAAGGGAAGTGTGATCCATAATGCATCAGGAAAATCAGAATTTACAAGAAGAATCACTTTCAATAGTCATAGCTCTCAGAAATGAACCAGAAAACATGGCAAAGCAAAATTGTTGGTTCCCAATAGGGGGCAGTTTCAAAACCACCAGCTGGTGAAAAGCCATGATTTGGTTCCAACATCAGAAGACAGAATGTAAAGCAAACAGTCCAACATTTCTCCTTCCAATTCCATTTTTAGGACCTGCTAGTGCACGAGGACATCCCAATACATATTTATGGACAGCAGGGAGTTGGATTGTATGAGGGAGGTAGATTTGAGCATTGTAGAACATTGAGAAGTAGAATTCCAGTTGTTATTATTCATTCCTAAGACTTAATAACGTGTATGTAATCAAGTGGAGCACGGGGCAAATTGTATTCCATGTCATTTTAAAATTCATTGTATTTGTCTAGCTTCTAATAATTCAATAGCAGTGTGATTGCCACTACCAAGCTGGTTGTTATCCTTTGGAGGATTTCTAGGATGAATCTGTTTGTTCACTTCTCTTTCATAGCATAATTACCTTCTTGACTGCCATTTATTTTGAGAGGTATGTCAAATGGTACACCTCATGTTGTTACTGCAAAGAGGATGTAGAGGTTGTTTCGCCATGGGCAAGTTGATTGGGCAGCCCAATGCTTAATCATGCCTACTACTTCTCCAAAAGGGAAAAGAGAGTACCATGTGGATGTGCAAGCCTTGTTGGATAAGCATAGCAAGGTCTTCAATAGGATACCACCTAGAAGACCTCTGGATAGAGGTATTGAGCATGTGATGGAGTTGGAGGAAGGTGCAAAACCTATTAATACTACTCCTTATCGCCATCACAAAAGGTATAAGGAAGAGATTGAGAAGGCCATTAAGGAGCTCCTAGAGCTGGGACACATACGTCCTAGCAAAAGTCCTTTTGCATCTTCTGTTGTTTTGGTACAAAAGAAGGATGGTACTGTGTACGTGCATAGATTATCGTGCTCTAAACAAGAAGACCATCAAGAATCGATATCCAATTCTAAGGATTGATGAACTTATTGATGAGTTGCATGGTGCATTCTATTTTAATTTTTTCTAAAGTAGACTTAAGATTTGAATATCACCAAATCAGAGTACGAGAAGAAGACATCCAGAAAATTGCATTCTGATGCCATTATGGGCATTATGAGTTCTTAGTCATACCTTTTGGCTTGACAAATGCACCTGCGACATTTTAATCTTGCATGAGCCAAGTCTTCAATCAATAGCTCAGGAAGTTTGTTTTGGTGTTCTTTGATGACATCCTGATTTATGTTGTACCGAATCGGAAACTTAGATTATGATACAAGGTCATCATTCTTGCATGTGTCAAGCATCTAGTTTATCGTACCCAATTGGAAACTTAGATTATGATACAAGGTCATCATTCTTGCATGTGTCAAGTCATCTAGTTTATCGTCTTGTTGTATTGTTGTTCATCAAGATCATATGTTCAAGTGTTCTTATTGGAATATGTTTGTGTCAAAATCTTCGTCATCACTGAAGCATTGTACAATTGTTCTTGAAGTTGCAAAATCATTGTCAAGATCGTCAAGTCCCAAGTCGTGAAAGTTTTAGTCCGAAATGCCATATTGTCAAAGTTTGTCATATCTGTCTTCAAATTTGTTCGTCATCTTATCATATTTTTATGTTGTGTCGTAATAATTTTGTGTTAATTTTAAATATTAATTGCTAATTAATAATTGTTTCTAATGATTATTAATTACTAATTAGTGTTATAATTAAAGTTAAGTGTCAAAAATTCTAAAAATTAAAAATCTCAAAATTTAAAAAAATAAAATAAAAATAAAAAGCAAATTAAAAAGGAGGCATATTAACAAGGCGCGTCCCTATCATATCCTACATACCATTGTGAATGGCACAATAAAGAATTAAAAATAAAAAGGAGTGAGTGCTTTCATAAAGCGCTTGCAAGAAAATCCAACTTGCTTATCCTTTATAAAGTGCTTCATTGTGAGCCGATAAGGGCGTGGTTCGGTGGTTAAGTCGCTCGGTTGTAGTGGCGGCCACCAGAGTTCAAACCCCCGTTGGGCCAACGAGCTCGCAGGATTTACGCCTTCGCTAGGCCAATGAGCTCGCGGGTTTGAAGTGTTTTTGCTAGGGGATGAGGTCCCCCGTGTTGTGGCCTCACCGGTTCATTGCTCTGGGCAAAAGCATTCGCGTGGAGTCGGAGGGCGTGTCGCACCAGTGCCACTAGTCATGTTAAAAAGTTTACCAGGCGCATTATCTTTAAAAAAAAAAAGTGCTTCATTGTGAAATAAACAAACAAAAGCTAAAATTAAAGACAAAGCACTTCTGAAGTGTTTTCAATGCGCAAGAACAAGGATGAAGGTGCACTCATCAGGATTTAGTGCACCAGGTAGGTGGAAGGTGTGCCAGCTCAAGACAAACCACGCCTCTCCAAACAAAAACATGCCTGGGAGCAGATCCACGTGTACATGAAGGTAACTCGCGCCCATCATCAGGTCTTTTGAAGCCAACTCCAAAGTAAGATGTGCCATTCAAAGAGAATCACACCTCAACGAAAAATCAACATGCTGAAGTAAAAAACCACGCCTCCGGATTTCTAATGCCTTCAGACAAAATCGCGAGGAACAAGTTTGTGAAGGTAAAAGAAAAAATGAAACGCGCCATCAAACAGAAACACGCCTCTTCATCCATGTGCGCTTGAAGGAACTCACACGGGATTCAAGTATAGATCCACACGCCTCTCTAGACCAGAAAATGCCTCCATTAGCATTCAGATGCTCCTCCACAATAAAAATCGTGCCTCTCTAGATCCTCATGCCCTCCAGTCAACAGATGAAACAGGTGAGGAAAATCAACACCTAACAAGAGCCAAACGCGCCTCTAGAGGTATTCAGCACACAGGGAATAAAAAGGAATGCGCCTTTTGAAAGGATGTAGCACCATTGAGATGCATTTGGATCGTTTGATTCACTTGCTGGCAAAAGGAGTAGTCTACAAAGTTCAAGCGACCAGTCTTCAAAAGATATGCACGCCTATTTATTTTAGGTCACTCAAACAATCTGCCAAAGCCCAAACGCCCTTTACAAAAATTTGGACACACTTGAAAAAAAAAGAAAAACTTAGATGCCATGTCACCAAATGAAAATGCCAGCAAGAAGACAAATCATACAAAGCACATATCATATCAATGAAGCACCTCATATAATCTTCAAATGCGTTCACATAAAGAGGATTCAGCTCTGGTTGTGAAGAATACATTCCAAGTCAACGGCAAAGGCTATTACAAAGCTAATATAAATGCCAAGTCAGCGACCAATTACCTCTTTCGAAAAGAACAAACAGAAATATTGCCCAGTCAGTGGTGATAAAGGCATCTACAAATCAAAAGAACAATTTTCCAAGATAGTGAAATTGTAGAAATCTCAAAATTTCAGTCATGTGTCAAGTGAGTTCCAGAGCTTCATCAATAGCGTCAGATTCGAGTCACCAAGATTTTCGAAGTTTGCTAGATTTCGAAGCTAAAGCCGCCTCCTAAAATTCTATTTTAGTGCGGGCTAAAAATTAACCGTCATCAAAGGAAAAAGCAAATTCAAAACTTGCTATTTTTGGCACTTTCTATTTTTAACATCAACTAGAGTTGGCTTTTGCTTGATCAACATGCGGAGAGTGTGAGCACGAAGTCGCAGTTCACAACAAGTTTAGTCTTTAGTTCAAATGAAGTTTGCATGTTTTGATCTTCAGTTGAGTTGACAGTTGCATGATTTCAGTATTAGTTCAAGTGGAGCAGATAATTTGTAATAAGTTTGCATGTTGGGCAAACGGTAGTCATCTAGGTTAGAGTTCAGTTATTTATTTTCATGCAATTGCATTATAGTAGTATAAATAAGTGCTTTTGCACAAGCATTAGGGATTCATTATTAGTTAGCTTTTTCAAAGTGTTTAGGATAGAAAAGGGAGACTAGACTAAGAGATTAAACTAGGTCAAAACCCTCTTCTATTAAACATTAGAACACAAATCGAGCTTGGCTACTACTCATGGAGGAAAGCCAAACTACAGGGGTTCTATTCTTTTGTTGTATAGAGGAGTGTCAACCAAATTCAATCAAGTTTTAGCAAGCAAACTAGGGCAAATGACACCTTATTTGACAAAGATCTGCTAATAACTAACTATTGGAAATAGATATCAGAAATCCAAAAGTACAACAGAGATCAAGAAGCAGAGAAAAACCTGGATCCGGATTTGGAGGCACCAAAGACCAGGCTGCTTGGGCACCCTAGACCCGAAGTAGGGTTTAGCAGAATATTTGAGTTTAATCAGACCTGTACCTGCAAACCCTTTCTTCTTCCCGGATCTTGTCTTCGGAAACCTATATCTTCAACTTGCACACAAGAAAAGAGGAAAAGGTTGTGCTATGTATAAGGGCTTGCCTTAGTCAAACCTTGTGTTGGTGTTTCCACCTCCACTACAACGATGATTAGATCCAAGAGTGCGTGCCCTAGGAGGGCAGAGGCCAAATCAACAATATATGATGAAAGTATGAATGAAAATGATGAAGATTACCACAAGATGTGAAATCCTAGTTGGAGTAGATAACTCAAGATCATGCACCAACAAGGGGAGAGATGGAGAAGGCTTGAAACTTTCTTGAAGACCCACAAACAAACTTCATAACAACCACAAGTAGATAGCAATTCCAAGCATGAAGAGCACTTTAACATAGAGGATCAAAACATGTGAGCAAACTCTAATTTTTGCATTCAACATTCTTTTTGTAAAATGAATTGTAAAACTCCTTTATATATGCATTCCTGCTCACAAACAACGAATAAAACCAAATGGGGCCGTTACAATCCAAGGAGGTTTTCTAAGCCGACACCACAAGAGAGGGGCTAAAGGACCCATCTAGGACCAGGGTGCTTGGGTGCCCTGGTCCTTTAGCCCCACAAACTCTAGGGAGTGTCTAATGTCGTGCGCTTAGGCCAGTCCTAAGTTTATTCTGTCGGGTTTATTCATCGGGATCGAGGTTTTATCGTTTAATGCTCAAAAGGTGCTAAAATAGGTCCTGATTAACAAAGGTAACATTTTAGGTCCAACTAGGTGCTAAACAAGGTGAAAAATGCTAGTGTACACATTTTACTCCATAACATTTAGCCCCCACTTTAGCGTGTGTACGAACTTATGTTTGAACTCACACTAAAGAAAGGAGAAGACATATTTCAAAAATGAAAACATAGAATCCAAGGAATTCCGCCAAGTTATGGACTATTAGTAGCCCCCAAGCTTAGGTTTCTAAGGTTGCAAACACATGAGCAAAGAGATTTTCAAACACGCAAGACATTGCAACATAATTCACACATACGTGGAGTACTAAGAAGCATACATAGGAAGACATGCAATACACAAAGGGAGTACACGCCATACACAATGCATACAACTAGACACGAAGCATACACGTAAGGCACAAAGTATACATGCAAAACACATGGAAAACATGATGAAGATAGACAAAACACATGGAATCATTAAGGAATACAAGTTAAAACAATACATCAAACAAAAACAAACATAGAAACAAACATACAAGGCACATGACTCTGACGCTAGCTTGCTTTGTCGCTAGGCATCATGTGGAAAGAAGTGCCCTCGTGTATCACACACTAGTAAGGACCGCTGAATTACTAGGTGACCACGACAAGTCACATGAAGCACATGGGCTAGCCAACTTCGTTGCACTAGGTGGC
Source organism: Cunninghamia lanceolata (assembly GCA_027924645.1). Lineage (NCBI taxonomy): Eukaryota > Viridiplantae > Streptophyta > Pinopsida > Cupressales > Cupressaceae > Cunninghamia > Cunninghamia lanceolata. Next base: position 258,060 of record BSBN01000281.1, on the reverse strand, counting down.
TCATGGACCAAAGAGGAAACATCATGGGCTAGTGTTGACTGCCGAATCACTAGGTGAGCTCCATGCCAACCATAATAAACAAGTATGTAATCAAAAGAGCATAGCACAATGTATGCCCCCACAATAAAGTGATTGCTAACTCCTATTAGGGAGCAATTGCTTTAAGCTAGAATAAAACACAAGATAGGCACGAGAGCTTTCTGGAAGCACATGCCCATAAGATATGTGTTCCCAAAAACGACATTGCAACAAGGGGTTGCCCCCACAAAAGGTAAACCGAAGCGATGCTATGAGCATGATACACAATGGCTTGTGTAGTTATGGTATGACGTCGTGTTGATGTGTTTTCTATGCCCATGCAAACTCAGAATAAATTACTAAGGTAATCTATCCTCTCTTGAACAAAGATACCCAAAAGCTAAACAATGTGATCCAGTGGGTTATCTCCAAGGTTCTAGTACATTGGTTCTCAACTTGCTCATAGGATAGTCTCAGTTAGTATGATGTGATATTGTTGTTTCTTTAAAGGGACTTACGTAGACTTCTTGTTTCACTCAAATTATTTCTCCTTTCAGTGTGGATGATGTATTCATGATCCAATAATAAAGAAAAGGAAAAAAGATAAGGGTTTAGAGAAACTAATCTAAGGTCAATGAAGCAATGATGATGTATGAACAGACAAACTCCTCAAATAAACCTAACTCCACTTCGCCAAGAATGCCTACAACTACATGGAGTAGATGCAATCTCCTAAGGTCAGCGAATGGTTTTCAAATCGTGAAAGCTCATATAAGCACCCATTGGACGGCACAGCTCAAACAAGCATCTACAATCGAACTTAAGCAAATTATAATGAAGCTCAGACTAGCTTTACACAACACTCCACCAGCGATGGATGTCAAAAGCATGAGCTAAGGGTTGATCAAATATTCAATACATACATGCATTACATCAATGAGCTACTACTACTCTACTTCTAATATACTTAGAAACATCTCTCCATTTCATCAAGATACAAGAAACTATGGTATTCCACAAGATAACACTTAGCACCAAGCGAACTCCAATGTCTGCATTAATCTTGAGAAATATTTACAACAATTTTCAAGTACTCTCAGAGAATTTCGAGTCTCTTCCTACTCTACTTCTAATGATCTCTAATGAGAGAAGTGAGCTTTATATAGAGCTCCAAAATTACAATGAATGGCCTGGATCAATTCAAGTAGCCAAGGGCCCAGATCATGCCATCTCAGCAATTAGTTACAATAACTTGCTATTTTTAGTACATAAGAGAGGCAATGAAGGCACGTTTTCCAAGAAGATAAAGATGAAATGGAATCTTTAGAGCATCTTCCACATGGGCGTCCTCTTTGGCTTCTTGCTTGTAGATGCATTGAATGTCAGGCGATGTGGCAAACTATAATAGGATGAATAATGTGTACATGCCACCTCAACAACTCTTATGGATTCCAACAGTTTATTCAATTTGCTTTTAGGCATATTCCAAATTGCATCATCTGTGTGATGTCTTCGAATGTGATTGCTTTGATAAACTTGAATGTTTGAGAATGTATCCTTGCTGATTTTGCCTTGTGTCTTTTGTAAGTTGGATGTGTATGATACATGTTGCTCATTTGCCTAACTCTGTGATACTTCTTCTATGTTGATCTTCTTTGAATGCTTCTTCATAGAGAGTAGTGAAGATAAGATGCTTCCTTCATAACATGGAGTAGGAGACTTCTCTCAGAGACTTGAATATTCTGGAAGAGTTTGAAGTTTGATGGATAAATGTCCTCTATGATGTAGATGATGAAGTGTATTGGCATGATGAACTTTGAAGTGATCCCTTGGAGTGGTAACATGATGTCTCCCTTGCAGTGATTACCTCCTGACTTCATTCCTTGCTTGAAGATGGTTCCAGGCGCCTTGCTCCTTGTATGACTCTTTAGCCCCATTGATGCTCCTGCAACACAGAGAAAGTAGCCATTAAACCATTGATTCAATTACATAGCACATAGGAATCATTCCCAAGCACATTCATCATGTTACAGTTACTAGTCTAGGCGCAAATTTAGGTTTGCAGAGAGGTGAAAGTGCGCCTAACTACTTAGTGCAATTTGATGATCTCAAACCCTTGTCGATGCTTAAAGATGTTCATTTTGACCAAATAAAGACCCTTCATCATTGACTCTTGCTCTTGTACTTGAGGCGCAATTTTAGGGTTGAAGAAGTGGAAAAGTGCGCCTAGGTAACTTAGGCTTGTTTTTGGCATTCTGTGGCTTCAAACACTTGTTTAAATTCTTGGGAGACCACTTCATCCCTAGGCGCTAAACTTCAAGGTTTCAGGAATTATGCTTTCAAGGCGCCCAAAGGTGGTTGTAAAGATGCCAAGTTGCGCCTAGCTATTTCAAGGTGATGATCATGCTTCAACTTATGGTTTCAATCTAGTGCATAGGTGATGCCGAATTTCAAGGTTCCAAGCCTCTTTTTGCAAGGCGCATTTTGGTGACTCTCCGGGTGTGAAATTGTGCCTAGACTTGGGTAAGTGCATACTTCAAGTTTTATCAATTCAAACCATTGCATAAGCTCAAGGAGAAGTCACGTTGAAAGTTCCTCACAACCCATGGAATTAGGCATATTTTTGCTTAGGCGCAAAGGTAGGGTTGAACAGAGGCTAAAATGCACCTAGCTATGAGATGTGCATTCTGTGGACTTAAATCAACTTGGGAACTCAAAGAAGGTTATATCTCTTAAGGCACCATCTTCTATAGGTTTAGGCATTCATTTCATGTCAAGGCGCCAAAAGGTGACTCCACATATGCAAAATTGTGCCTAACATTAAGAGGGCTACACTTCAAGTTCTTTTGGATTCATGTCATCAGAGATAGTTAAAGGAGCTCAATTCCACTAAGGCGCCACTAACATAGATAGCTTCAATCCAAGTTTATCAAAGGCACAAAAGGATGACTCTACAGGTGATGAAATGCGTATCTAAGCATGACTCTTGAAAAATTTCTAAGTTTGGAGTCTTTAAACCACCATTTAAGCGCAAATTAATGATTATCAATGATGATTTTGCAAGGTTTCACCTTAGGCGCACATTTGGGTATCTACAAAGGCTTGAATGCGCCTCACCTTCCTTGTGAGTTTTTCCAAAATTTTCTAAGTTTTGAACACTTCATGTTGATCCTCAGGCGCAAAATTGGGTCTCTGGATGGTGCTTTACTTCCACCAAGCCTAGGCGCACATTTGGGTCTCTTCAAGAGAATAATTGCGCCTTGAGTTCTCAGGCCATTTTCTTGCAAAATTTTCAATGTTTAAGGCATTTTGAGGGTCAAAACATCAATTTCTATCAAGGCGCCAAGGTTTCATGATAAAAGCCTCCTATATTAAGGCGCACTTTGCTCACTGCTAGACTCCATCATGAGAACAAAGTCCTAAGACATCATCCAAGACCTATGGCAAAGCACCAGAGCTCAAAAATAGGGGGTCCCCATTTGCAATGGGGCGATGTTGTGAGAATGTCACAACACGCCGAGCATAGCAACAAGTTGCCACATAAATCAAAAACATGCAAGAAACAATAATATGAAGTAATAACACAAAGGGATCTACCTGACTGACGTTAGTATATGAATGGTTGTATAATAGGAGATATCTCGAGACTATATATATATTTGGAACTGTCATCATCCACCAGTTGGTAGAACTACGGAGACAAAGGAAGAAATAACACATGAAACCAAATAAAAATCCTTTGGGTCAACAAGGGAGAATGCCAAAGCATCCTACGCCTTGCATCGTCCCCAAAGGAAACAACAACAATACAACTTACGACATATAGAAGAATGATGATACAAATAGAGAGAATGTCACAACGAATTTCGGTCCCTTTGTATCCTTGCACCTACAAGGGTGTCAATGGTCATCCAAAGAGAGCTTAACAACAACATAAATAAAGCATCAAGCAACACATTACGGGGGAAAACAATCACATGCACTTATGACAAAATAGAAATAAGGAGCTACACTTGTGAGTCAACCTAAAGCAAATCGTCCTCCTCCCAATCTTGCACATCACCAATTTGGATCGGTGGACATGATGCAAGAGGAACTATAGCAAGTGAGTTATAAGGAACAAGAGCCATACATGTATCATTGTTATCTTTAGATTCGTTATTGGAATATAGTACAATAGGTTCCATAGCGGCTTGTGAAGCGTTGTCTTTCTCTATAGGAGACAAAATAGGAGTAGATGTCTCTTTCACATCCGTCGGTGATAAACGCTTGCGAGGAGGGAGATTCTCCTCTCCTACAACAAGGCGGGCCATAGCATGACAACGCTTCTTTCTTTCTCTCGTAAGTTTATTTCGCTTAGTTTTATTCGTGATATTTGTTAAGGGAACCGTAGTATCTTCCAACAGGGTTCCTTTTCTTCCTTTGCTTCAAGAGCATTAGAAGAAACAGGAGGAACCACCGAAGGCTGGGAGACTATGGGGGAAGGTTCCTCAATGCGGGCTGCTCTTCCTTCTCAACTTTTGAAATAGGTGGAAGTACTTGAGCATCCTCAAGCAATTGAGAAACCTCAAGAAATGACACATGCAATCGATTGAATTCCACTAGTCTCCGCGGAGGCAGGTGGGACAAAAGTAATATTGTGATTGCGGGGAGGTTTGTTTTGTGTTCGAAGGTTGCCTCGTTGTCCTTGAAGGGATGGTCGAGGGGGAACCTCAGCATATCTACTAGACGCTCGGGGACAGGGAAGAACCTTCGATTCGAGCTTAGCTTCATTCACCACCTGTGGGACAGGGGGAGCTACTGTCATAGCCTCAGAAGATTGAGGAGGTTCGGGGACATCACAAGGAGGTATGTTACTAAGTGATAACTTTGCTATTTTCTTTGCTTTAAACTTTTGATATGATAAGAAAAATAAATCCTCTCTAGCTCGAGCGACTCCAACTGGTTTTGGCCAGAAGTAGTCAAGTATAAAATGTCCATGTTGAGTGACGGGCAGGTACCGACTGTGATGTATAGTGTGCACACGTCCCTCAAATGGAAACTTTAAGCCCTTTAGAACCATAGAGGGGACCGCCTTCATGGAGCGGAGCCACGGGTGGCCCAGCTTCACATGAAATAAGTCCTATGTAGGAATGATGACAAAATTAACATCCAAAGTTCTTGGCCCAACCTTGACATCTAGGTCAAGGCACCAAGAGTTGGAAGGATAGACCCATCATGTGCTTTAATCGCCATCTCCGATACGTCGTAGGTATCTCAATGTAAACCGTGCATGTAGAGAAACTCTTCAGTTACTATGTTTGCCATGCAAATAAGATCGATCATAGCACCTCGAATGGGTTTATCATTAATTTGAATAGTAATGTAAAGAGATCCATCAGGAGCTTCAATGGTAGCATCATGTGGAGTAAAAGATATAACAGGTTCCGATTCCACTCGCTCTTTATGAGGGCGAGCATCCACCATGCAAATATCTCCTTCATAATTTTGTTCTTGAGATAGATTTACAACATTAGATTCATGATGAGGTAAAGGGTCAGTATTTATTTGAAGATTTTGATTAGGAGCAACCACCGATTTATTCCCTTTGTCATTCACACCAGCAACCTGGATGACATTGGAATCAATGAGGTCTTGAATTTCATGTTTAAGACGCATACATCTTTCAGTGTCATGACTGGCGAAGCGGTGAAATTGACAAAAGGCCTTTGAATTAAAGGAAGATGATGGAATCTTGCTTGGATTGAGAGGTCTAACAAGTGGAAGCGTGATGAGATTGTTGTTCAAAAGTTGTGTCATTATAGAGTAAAGAGACTCCGATAATGGTGTGAAATGTCTTGTTTTTGGTTTTAGTTTATATGGGGCAGGAGCGGGAGATGACGTTGCCACCACATGTTTTCTTATGTTACTAGCTGAAATTGCATTGATCTTGATGAAGTTTTTGTTGTGTTTTTTGAATGAATGATTGTGAGAGGCTTTAGATTGACCAACTGGAGCCAATGAGGGAATATTCTCATACCGACTAACTGAAAGTTGGTAATCACGAAGAGCCATGCAAAGATGAGTGAAAGAATCATATCGCATCAACAATATCTTATCACGGATATGAGGTTGTAAGTTTCCAATAAAAATTCTTTGTACATCGGCATTCGGAATAGAATATTGAACTTGTGAGAAGAGGGCTTAATAACGGCCCATAAAATCTATTATTTTCTCTTTTATTCCTTGTTTGCAATGAACCAAGTCAGTCAAAGATACTTGAGGTCCAATGTTTGCTCGAAAATGTTGAAGGAATTTATTGACTAATTGTGAGAAAGAAGTTATAGAATTAGGAGGTTAAGAGCAAAACCAATCCAAGGCTGTCTTTGACTCACCTAGGAAAGAGTTTTGCCAAGATTGCATCTTCAAAGAAGAAATCACTACACATAGCTATAAAGGGTGCCACATGGTTGTTAGGGTCTCCCTTCCCATTATATTTCTCGTTCTCAAAGCGAGGGGTCTCAAACGTTTCGGGCATTTGAGCTCTTAGGATGGAATAGGACAAAGGTCTACGGATATAATGTGTTGTCATATTAGGTTTAGGTGGATTATTGCTTATGCTAGCCAATTGTTGTTGGATGGAGGTCATATTTTGCAACAATTGGTTTATGATAGGGTCCGAAGATGAACCAGGTAGAGATTGGAATGAATTGGAAGGACTAGTTGTCAATGTATGAGTAGCTTTTTGGAAAGTGATAGGAGGTTTAGATGTGGGTGGAGTAACATTAGGTGTGGAATTTATGTAATTATATGGAATAGTACTATAATGATGAACATGATTCCCAGTAGATAACCCAACACATGTGTTAGCACCATTACTTGGCTGTGTAGTAGTGGTGAGAATAGGAGTGTATGTAGGAATAGGGGATGTCGATATGGGTGCCGACACTTGAGTCCCTATTTGTTTAGAAGAAGTGACATTAGTGACAATTTCAGCGCAACTAGATGTAGATAGAATGTTGTTATGCACTATATGAGCAAGGCCACGCAAGACTTCCAATCCTTCTTGACCTTCGAGCAAAAGACTTCTTAGATTCTCAACAACATGGACAACCTCTTCAGCTATATGTTCCGAGCTTACAAATTGCTGAAAATTAGCCAACTCAGTGTCTAATCTCTGAACTTGAGCTTCAGGAACGTGAGCCACAAGGTCATCAATGTTGATGGATTCATGAAAAGTTGATGCTTCAGGAAGATGTGAAGTAGGGATATCAGGAAGAAGTGATTGACCTTCTTGTGTGATAAGACTAGTGAATTGGGGTTCTGATGTATTGTTACCATCATTATTCAAAGCATTAGAACCCATAATTTGAAGACTTCTTCGCACAAGAGTGTTGGAAAAAGGGCACCAAGTCACAAAGCTCATAAAGCGTCTACAAGCTTTAGTAACACACAAAATGCACAAATAGAAGAAATGAATGATATAGCAAAAGAAGGGTTTGAGTTTTTCTGTAAGTGAAGCAATGTTTTGTTCAAATGTAAACAAACATAATGCACATAATATATCCTTGATCAAATTCAACTCTACTCAAATCCACTTAGGTATCAATAATGCCAATGCTCAAATCAAACCCTAATTTCAATGCTTTTTTTCAAGATGTAACCACTCAAAATTGTTCCTAGTTTCAAACTTCAATGCAAGATGACATTTGTAATGTAGTAGCGCAAAGTAAAATCAGATTTGAAATGCAAATGACAGCAGCAAAATCTGAAACTAAATATCAATCACAAACCTTAGATTTCAACATTAACTAGGTTTTCACAAAATGCATATCCTAGCAATATATCAAATGCACAATGTAACACCACGAGATGATTAATTACTATAATACCAATCAGATCTGATACAAAAATCAGAAATTTAATTCATGCTATGATGATCCAACCTTACAAAATGCAAACAAAGTGACAAATATGCTTTTTTCCAAATCTAGAATGAAGTGTTTATTTTCCAACTTTCAAATGCAAGGATGCAAGAATGTTTTAAACACCAAGAATGATAAGGTACAACAAATGCAAATATTTTAAACAAGCTAACAATGCAACAAGATTTGAGACAACTCACAAACCTATAAACCCTAGGTTCAAAACTAGCTAGATTTTCTAGAAATGCAAGGTTTTTACAAACCCTAGTTTTGAAACTATGCAAAAATTAACTATGTATGTATGCAAAATGATTAATGAATTCAATCCCTATCAGATCTAGGGCAACAAACAACTCAGATATGAAAGAAGGATACAGAAGCGCAAGACAAGTCAGGTTCACCAAAATGTTTAGGATAGAAAAGGGAGACTAGCCTAAGAGATTAAACTAGGTCAAAACCCTCTTCTATTAAACATTAGAACACAAACCGAGCTTCACTACTACCCATGGAGGAGAGCCAAACTACAGGGGTTCTATTCTTTTGTTATATAGAGGAGCGTCAACCAAATTCAATCAAGTTTTAGCAAGCAGACTAGGGCAAATGATCACCTTATTTGACAAAAATCTGCTAATAACTAACTGTTGGAAACAAATATCAGAAATCCAAAAGTATAGCAGAGATCAAGAAGCACAGCAAAACTTGGATCCAGATTTAGAGGCACCAAAGACCAGGGCGCTTGGGTGCCTTGGACCCTAATTAGGGTTTAGCAGAATCTCTAAGGTTCATCAGACCTGTACCTACAAACCCTTTCTTCTTCTCGGATCTTGTCTTTGGAAACCTGTATCTTCAATCTGCACACAAGAAAAGAGGAAAAGGTTGTGCTGTGTATAAGGGCTTGCCTTAGTCAAGCTCTGTGTTGGTGTTTCCACCTCCACTACAACGATGATTAGATCCAAGAGTGCATGCCCTAGGAGGGCAGAGGTCAGATCAACAATATATGATGAAAGTATGAATGAAAATGATGAAGATTGCCACAAGATGTGAAACCCTAGTTGGAGTAGATAACTCAAGATCATGCACCAACAAGGAGAGAGATGGAGAAGGTTTGAAACTTCTTTCAAAACCTACAAACAAACTTCATAACATCCACAAGTAGATAGCAATTCCAAGCACGAAGAGCACTTTAGCATAGAGGATCAAAACATGTGAGCAAACTCTAATTTTTGCATTCAGCATCCTTTTTGTAAAATGAATTGTAAAACTCCTTTATATATGCATTCCCGCTCACAAATGACGAATACAACCAAATGGGGCCGACATGTACAAGCCAAGGAGATGTTCTAAGCTGACACCACAAGAGAGGGGCTAAAGGACCCATTTGGGACTAGGGTGCTCGGGCCCCTATTGATGAGGTTTTTGTGACTATAACAACATTAGAATAAAATACTGGGTATCCTATCCTCTCTTGAATAAAGCTTCTCAGACGCTGAACTACGTGATCGAATGAGACTGCTCCAAGGTTCCTTTTGTGTTAGGGCTTGACGTGCACAGGGATAGACTTAGTAGAATGATGTGATTTGCTGGTAATCACAGGGTGGACTTACGTATCAGACATAGTGTTCATTGCTCAAGGAAGAAAGTTAAAGGGATTTCGGTAGATTTTGGAGCAGTGGACATGGATTCCTCTTCCTATAGACTGGATTTTCAGCTTGTGGCAGAAAAGGTCTAAGTTCGGCCAGACTAACCTAAGTGGGTAACGAATGATCTTTGCGGTTTGGCCCTTTTATAACCTATTTCTAAGGAAAACTCAAAGAAAGTGAAAAAGAAAGGGATGGGTGAAAAAGAGTTCAGGAATCTAAGTCAAAAGATGAGGTAAGGGTTCATGAATCTAATCAATGGAAATAACCGCTGTTGAAGATGAAATTGAAACTAGTCCTCTGCTTCGTCATGAGACAACAACAAGGCAGGGATGGTGCAATCTTCTGGGGTAGAGGCAGGGATTTTCACACTGTCCTGTCATGGAACATGGAACTGATCATACAGAAACAACCGAAGTTAAGCATGGATTACATTCAGACTAACCATACACAGTGATCTACAAGCCACGGATCACAAATGGTATGAACAAATCAACTTCAATCATTCAACAAGAACATTTCCATCGCATCTAACAGAAGTAAGAAAATACAAGAGAGAACTTCAATATCTTTCAGATTTGCTCCAAGAAATCAATAAGACCATGCCAAAAATCCAAAGAAATATATGAACACCATTCTTCAATGCATATATTATTTCTTCAGAAGTTTATATCACAACAATCCAACTGATTTTGGGAGTTTCAGCTCAAGAAAAACTATGCAGAAATAAAAGCTAGCTACTAAGGTGCTCTAGGAGCATCAAAATGATAGAAATCAGAAAAGGAGAGAGTTACAATGAGGCATCCCTCAGCCTTTATATAGGCTCTCAAAAATATCTTAGGGCAAAAAGGAAATCAGTTTTCCTTGAAACATGTGCCTTGGGTCAGAAACCTTAGGAAAGTAGGTGGGGTCGTCAGGTTGCTCATGCAGGAGACTGCCACCTGTCCTGGGCGTCAGAAAGTGTAAGGAAATCCTCCAACTGCCCAAGGTGTCCTAGTTGACTAGGACTCCCGGACAGGACTGTCCTGCTTGCCTGGAACTTCTTCCTGTTCTTTAGTCTCTGCCTCTAGGAACCTGGTCAGGACAACTTCTAACTCCTCCATAGGAATACTGGGCAGGTTTTCAATCTGGAACTCCATGACTGATGTGGTGGTGGTGCAGGCGACGAGGATATTTTCCCAATCCGCCCTTAGCTCCTGGATACTGTTAATGAGGATTAGAAACGAGGATGCATCTTCAAGATGGGATTCTTCAGTAGGATAAGCTGCTTTGAAGTATATGTTCCGCATCTTGTCTTTCAATTCTTCCAAGTCAATGACTCCATCTAGTGCCACATCCAAATCAAACCAGGTCTCTAATGATACAAGGATTTTGTCCTGGATCTCCTTCAACATGGCGTGGGCCCGAGAAGTGTCACCTTCAATCTTATCCAGGTTATCTCTCTTCATGAGCAAGGCGGAATACTAGCTGAGGAAGTCATATACTGAACCTGCATGTATTACCTTGTTCTTGATCAAGTCTAGCTGTGGAGCGTTCATCAGTGCCTTTAGTCTAGGGATAGTTTCCTCCCGGACAACTATGAATTGCTGACATGTATCCAGAATTGCATGAATCCTATCCAGAAGTGCTGTAACTCTTCCATTCACCTGGATGAGGTCTTCTATGAATCTATGTGCTCTATCCAAGACCTTCTCCATCCAGCCTTTTGTTGTGTGGCCGACTGTCCTCAAAACTTCAACCTCAGCTAAGGAATCCTTAGTTATGCTTAGAGGTTGGGACGTTGTTCCTTAGGCGGACTGCAAGGGGCCCATGAGCTGCTGGATGTGCCGGCGCAGTTCCTCATTCTCTTGCTTTAACTGGTTCTTCTTTTCTTCTTCCTTAACCTTTCTCGGATGGTGGCAACAGAGTCCTCCAACTCTTCCATTTCTTGATCCTTCGTGGTTGGTCCAAGGTCGACCTTAAAGATGTCAAAGTTGTCGGGACTGATGTCTTCCTTTGCCTCGGTTATCCTGGGAATTGCCACCTCTACTTGGCAGGATCCAGATTCATCTCTTGTAATCCTAGAAAACTTCTTTGCCTTCTTTGGATCCGCGGACTTCCCTATCCTGGCCAGGAAATCACAAGTACGGTGGAAGGATCATTCTTCCTGACTTTCTTCTTTCGCAACCTGTCCTGTAACCAATTGGGTTTCGCGAAGGGGATGACTTCCTCCTGTGGGTCATGAGGGCCTTGACCAACTTGTGGCGTGGATGTCGGTGCTTCTCCGTAACTGAACTCCTCGTTGAGGAATTCCAAATCAGGGTGATGGAGCATGTCCTCAAGATGGACCTCCCTTGGATTCCTCGGTGGAGGGTTAGGTTGATTCCCCACTATGAGGCTGGGAGTCCGTTCTCGGGTGGAATCCATGGACTCATTATCTCCCTGATCATCTTGCTCATTCGGGACCACTTCCTCCTCCATGGGTCCCTTACCTTTAACTGTCTGCACATCTCCAAAAAGATCCACCTCCCAGATGGAAGAAGTGCTGGCAGAGTGAGGTCTGGATGCATTCTGTTCCTCCTGGTCAGGCCTGCTGATAAGTTCCTTCCAGGCCTTTACTCTCTTCGCTAGTGGATCTTCCGCCATCCTGTCCTTCACTTCCTGTCTTCCTGTCCCTTGTTCTTTCACAGGAGTGTCCTCGACCATATCCTCTTCGGAAGACTGAGAATCCAAGTCCCCCATCATGTCATAAGTCGGGGGATACCTTTCTTGTGCAATTTCTCCGTCTGCTGGCCTATCCATTTCTGTGTTATTGTTAGCACGGGTGCCATTAGATCATCCAAGTGGGTGACCTCTGGATCAGACCAAATCAAGGGTGGAAGAGGTTTATCCTTCTCCTGTTCGAAGAATAGTTGGACTAGCCTTTCATCCTCCTTGACTTGATCCGGGACTGCAAAGATCCCGGTGGCCCTGATCATGTCGACTGAAAGCTGGGAATAGGTCCTCCTGTACTTCAAAGTCATCTTCAGCATTTGCCCAATGGTCCTCCATATGTACCTTATGTCTATGCCTCCATCCACATGCTACTCGGGTGGTATTGTACGAGTCAAAGTTCTCCCGCAAGGAATGAGTCACCAGGTTATAGAATTGTAGCTCCTCGGATCTTTCGGCGGCTTGGAGAGATGGACAAGATTCGATTGCACCTTCCGTCTCGACTGGATAGGTCACCCCGGCCTTCTTCTTCTTCTTCCGAACTTTGTCATATGCCGAGAGTTGCCTTGTCAATTCTAACAGGACCATCTTGTCCGACGGATATCTTGGCAGTCTGTATGGATAGCCGGAGAATCCCTGCACCTTGATGTATGTGAACTTCGGGAATTGGATGAACCAGGAACTGTAAGTTATGATCAGCTGCTTGGCTTCAGGTGATAATGTTTGGTGAATGCCTCCTTGGAGGGTCCTTGTAATGTGCATGGCGAATGTGTCATTGAACCTCTGGAAATGGTTTACGTTTTGGAGATGGAGCTGGGTGTAGCAGTTGTAGACCTTGACTTGCCCTTCTTGATTGCCGATGCGTCCTTTCCATGACAGTCCTTGATATTTGTTGTTCCTTGCCAGCATATAGATCACATAGGAACTCATGTAAAAGGTCTTCGATTCCTCTAGGTTTTGGAATTGTGCATCAATACTGTCACTGAGGAGTCGAGCCCAATCAATCATCTTTGTCCCAGCGATGACTTCCTTGATGTAGTAAAACATCCATGGCTCGAAGGTAGAGGACTGCTGACTTCCCATGATCCTGTTCAGCATGACGACAAGGTCTCCATGCTCTTGCTTGAAGTCAGATTTAAGGAGTGTCCTTGGCAACTTGGAACGGTGAGGCCTTTTCTTTTGCATCCATGTCTTGTTGATGATCCCAAAATAGGTTGCCGGATCGGCTTGGAACATTTTGGCTGACTCCTCCTGGCTTGTGAACTCGATGGGACTATAGACAGGTATGTCGAAAGCTTCCGCAATCTTTTCCTTGGTGAAATAGGCCACCACTGTGTTGTTGCGATCGACGACCATCCTTCGTTCTGGATCATAGTTGAAACATTCCACGATTAGCTCGGGACAAGGAATGGCGGGTGGGAAGCATGCGGCGGCGGCAACTCCATTCCAGACGATCTTGGCTGCAAGCAGGGATGGAGGATGTCCATCCGTTCCATACATTCACTTCCCAATTTCTTCCATGACTGAAGGATAGATGTTGGTGTCTTCGACGTTCGCCCACTTCGAGGTGATTCTGGACTATCGGAGTGTCCCTTTGAAGGCAGCCTTCATCTGAGTTTGTCTTGAGGATCCCGCCTTGGCACTTGCCATTTACCTGTGGAAAGAAAAGGTGGAGTATGAGTTTTAAAGAGGTATGGATAGACATGAGACTGGGGGTTTTATTCCCACACGTGGGATGTTAGTACAACAGTTTTATGCATGTGGGACTAAAAAACATGAATTTTCAAGTACCTAGGAAGGAGAAAATAACAATATTCCAACTAAGAAGAATCCTTCCTATGGTTTCACATACCTCTCCTTGCACAAGGAACTTTTGATCTTCTATGGAATCCTTGATTTTTTGATGGATTTTTTGACCTTCTAATGGATTTTCTGATTTTTCTGCAGAAATTTCTGAGTTTTAATGGGTCTTCCAACAAGAAATCTACCCTAGGAATATTCAGAAATATGAATCTTTGGCGAAGAACTTACCTTGGAATGAAGGAGTTTTGTCTTGGAGGGTGAATTTCTACCCTTGAAGGATGAATTTCTGCCCTTGGAAGGTTCAGAAATCTACTTTAAACCTACAGAAATTTTTGCCCTAATGAAGAATTTGTCCTTGGAAATGGCAAAATCTGGAATCCTCCTTGGATAAATTTGTCCTTCACTTGATGAAATCTGCCCTTGGGATGAAATTTCTGCTCTTGGAAGATATATTTCTGCTCTCCTTGGTTTGGATTTGAATTAGAATGGTTAGAAATGACATGAGCGCCCCCTTTATATAGGTAACTTAACCTCCTTTGCCACTTAGCCGACCTAGGCTAGAGAAAGAGAAATTTAACCGCCAAATCCTTATCCTTGGCCGACCTAGATTTTGTCTTTTTCTCCTTTGTCGGTGGTCGGGAATTTATGAATGTCGGGGAATTTTGAATGTTGGGGATTTCCTGATGTCGGGGATTTTGCGATGTTGGGGATTTTACGACGTCGGGGATTTCCTGATGTCTTGGATTTTCTTCCTTGGAGTGATTCTTGGACCTTTTTGTTGAAATCTGGCTAAGTCTTGGGATGTTGCCTCCTTGAAACCTCATTAAGATGGGAGTGTTGCAATTTTGCATTCTGTGGACAAGAATCCCCTCAAGTTGAATCTTCTGGAAGGAATTGGAATCTATCTGGCATGCTTTCCTACAGGTCCTGGATCAAGTTGTTCATCTGCATCCATGACTGGGTCAGGAGGATCATTCTGCAGGAGTTTTTGAAGGTTAACACCCCATGCCAGACAGGAGCTGCCTATGGAGGAACTGGAAGGATATGTCCAGGAGCGCAAAATTCCACAGGTGTAGGATTTTGCGCCCAAGGACAAAAATTGTCCTGGAGCGCACATTCCCAACAGTGAAGGATTTTGCGCCCAAGGACAAAAATTGTCCTGGAGCGCACATTTCCAGAGGTAAGGGATTTTGCGCCCAAGGACAAAAATTGTCCTGGAGCGTACATTTCAACAGGTAAAGGATTTTGCGCCTTTGACCCTGCCTGTCCAGCTTCATGGATTTTGGCCTTGGAAATATCTTTTCTTCAGTTTTGAGTGGGATTTCAGTTTTGCATTAGACACTTTTAGCTGTTTTTATGGAGGTTCAGTCATCGATACGGGATCTGAAACATGGAGCTTTCGTTTCTTCCATCCCCTCGAGGAATCTCTCATTTCCATGGCGAAATATGGAGTTCGTTTCTTCCATCCTTTATTTCTTCCATCGTTCAAGGAATATCTCATTTCTATGGCGAGATACGGAGTTCGTTTCTTCCATCCTTTATTTCTTCCATCATTCAAGGAATATCTCATTTCCATGGCGAGATACGGAGTTCGTTTCTTCCATCCTGACTGTGAATTCCAGGATTCAGGCATCCATAGAGGAGTCAGAGAAAGAATTTCAAGCCAGGATTGACCGGACAGGTCAGGAGGTTGAACTGGACCCTTCCAGTCCTAGGGCGCAAAATCCAGTAGGTACTGGATTTTGCGACCAGGACAAAAAATTGTCCTGGGCGCATAATCCAGTACCTACTGGATTATGCAACCAGGACAAAAATTTGTCCTGGGCGCATATTCCAGTTGGTACTGGAATATGCGACCAGGAATGTTCTAAGGTCTGCATTTCTAGCTTCTTTCTGGTGTTTGGAACATCTTTTGCCTTGAAACCATCATAAGTTCCTGAAAAAAAAAAAAACTTTATTGTTTCGACTATCCTCCGAGCTATGACCAGAGATGGAATCCCGGACTGGGGATTAGAAGGATATCCCTGATTTTTGAACTTCCAGACTGGAGTTGTCGGGCCGGGAACTGAGTTCCATGACTGAAGGATGATCATGCCAAGGAGTGACAGTCCTTGTTGAATTCCACCTTGGTTGGAAGAAGAATCTAGATAGACCTTGAAATAGGATTCCGGGCAGGAATTCCTCGAACAAGACTCTAGGATAGGCACTTCCGGACAGGACTCCGGTTTGGACTTCTGGGCTGGATTCCTGGACTGGAGTCCAGAAATGATTTCCTGAGTGGGACATGGAGTCTTGGAACAAGATTGGAATTGAGTTTTATGTTGGGACTGGAGTGGGTTCATTTCCTGAGGATGGAAAAACAAAACCCTTCCTTAAGGATGGAAAAAACAAAACCCTTCCCCAAGGACAGTCCGGAACGGGCAGTTAGGGTTCTAGGCATTTACTGGAGGAAATCTATGCATTCACCTCTTTCAATCACCGTTGAGCCAGTCCTGAAATCTTGCCGAAGAGTCCCGGATCAGAGCTAGAATCCAGACAAGTCAAAAAGAGGGGGACCCAATTAGCAATTGGGGTTGATGTTGTAAAGTGGTCACAATAGCGCCCTAGTCCTTTAGCCCCACAAACTCTAGGAAGTGTCTAATGTTGTGGGCTTAGGCTAGTCCAAAGTTTATTCTGTCGGGTTTATTCATCGGGATCGAGGTTTTATCGTTTAATGCTCAAAAGGTGTTAAAATAGGTCCTGATTAACAAAGGTAACATTTTAGGTCCAACCAGGGGCTAAACTAGGTGTAAAATGCTAGCGTACATATTTTACTCTATATCACAAAGCTTTTAGGAGTTAGTATTTTTCAGTATTTAGTATTCAAAGTAGAGAAATTGATTGTACTCGTGAATGAACATCAATGCAAATGGAAATTCTCATGCCTTCATTATGCTGGAGTTGTTAGTCACCCGGTGTTCAACATTCTTGTAATCTTGTTACTTGTTCAATAGAATCTACTATGCATGCCTTGTTTTTGAATGTCTATTGAATTATGTTGTTTCTAGTGCTGAAGGTTAAGTCGGTTCAGTGAATTTGTGAACTTTGTGTTGCAAATGAAGTGAGTGATATAAGTCGTGGCTTTGTATTGTCTTGTACTCAATTTAGTTCTAGCATTTATGTGTTTGTGTTGATCTATTTAATCCAATCCGTGTGTACTTGCCCTGCTCAACCTCTGAATTTAGCTGAATGGTGCAAGTGTGAAGTCTAGGTTTTGATTCTAGTAAAAGAAGTACAAAATCCTTGCTTCGCTGTTGAAAGTGCATCTTTGCCTTTTGCACATCGCAAAACCAAAAAAGATTACAAGTTTCATGTTTTATTCAGCATTAGTGAGAAAAACCCCAGAAAACATTGTATGTTTTGTGTAGTTTTAGATTAGTTTTACTTTATAGGGAGCTTCCCCTTCTAATTCAAAGAGCGCTCTTACTGTACATATGTTTGTTTTACATTTGCATTGAAAGGTGTGAAATAAAACACTAACAATTTACAATAAAACTTGGGAAGAGTACCTGAGACACTTGGATGAGGTTTTGGGAATTCTTGAAGCTCAATCCTTGTTTGCAAAAGAGTCCTAGTGCGAATTTTCTATGACAAAAAATTTGTATTTGGGTCATGTGATCAGCTCTAAGGGTGTTAGAGTTGACCAAGAGAAGATCAAGGCCATTTTGGATTGGCCTCCACTAAAGACTATCACATTTAAGGGGTTTCTTTGAAGTTTGGTCTATGCAGTTTCTACAGAAGGTTTGTAAAGGGGTTTTCATAGTTGGCTGCCCCACTTTTTGATTTGACCAAAAAGGGGGCATTTTCATGGTCTCTATCAGCATAGTAAACTTTTGATCAGTTCAAGAAAGTTATGAGCTCTTGCCCTGTCTTGGCCATACCAAACTTCTCAAAGCCTTTTGAGCTTGAGTGTGATGCTTGGGGAGAAGGAAGTGGTGCTGTGTTGATGCAGAATAAGCATCCAATAGCCTTTGAGAGTAGGAAGTTGAGAGGAGTAGAGAGAAGCTACTCCATCTATGATAAAGAGATGCTTGCCATTATGCATGCTTTGGCTAAGTTCAAACAAAACCTCGTTGGAGGGAAGTTTGTTGTTAAAACGGATCATAATAGTCTGAAATATTTTCTTAGTCAAAAGGATTTTAATGAAAGGTAGCATAAGTGGGTGAGTAAGCTGCAATCTTACGAATTTGACATAGAATATGTGAAGGGGAAGAAGAATGTAGTGGCTGATGCTTTGTCAAGAAGGCCACATTTGAATTCTATGATGGAAATTACAGCAGATTGGAAGGATCAAATTTTAGTAGAGTATGCTAAAAATCCTTTTGCCACTAACATCTTGGAGGCTACTTTGCAGGATGAAAAGTGTGTAGTGGTAAATGAGTTGATCTTGTACAAAGATAGAATCTTTCTGGTGCTTGAATCTAAGCTTAAGGAGAAGATTTTGAGAACTTTTCATGATGCTCCCTTGGCTGGTCACCAAGGATATTTCAAAACATATAAGAAGATTCGGGAAAGATTTTTGTGGAAGGGGCTTAAGGATGATGTCCTTAAGCATATTAGAGAATGTGAAGTATGTCAACAGAACAAGAATGAGCATACTTTTCCTGTTGGTTTGTTGCAACCCTTGCCCATTCCCAATAAAAAATGGGAAAGTATATCAATAGATTTCATTACAGGGTTGCCTAAAGTGCAAGGTAAAGATTGCATTTATGTTGTAGTTGACATATTGACAAGGTTTGTGCACTTCTTTGCTATTTCTGCAGATTTTAAAGCATCTCAGGTTGCTAATCTGTTCTTCAATGAAGTGTTTAGATTGCATGGCTTGCCAAAGAACATTGTAAGTGATAGGGACAACAAGTTCCTGAGCTTTTTTTGGCAAGAGTTATTCAAATTGATTGGGATTGAGCTCACTCCCAGCATGAGTTATCACTCACAAACTGATAGGCAACCAGAGATTGTGAATAAGTGGGTGGAAGGATACTTAAAAATTATGTTTTAGGACAGCAGAAGGCTTGGTGAGATAGCTTCACCTGGGAGAATATTGTTATAATTCCACTTATCCTATGTTTATTAAAATGTCACCCTTTATGGCATTGTATGGTTATGAAGCTCCTAGCTTCATTGATCTTATGTTTTGCGACAACAAGGTTCCTGGAGCAAAATTTTTTAGTAGTAGAGCCAAGATGTCTTGAAATCTTTAAAAGACAACCTCCAACATGCTCAAAATCAGCAGAAGTTGCATGTTGATTAACATAGAGTTGAGCGCACTTTTAAAGTGGGTGATATGGTGTATTTGAGGTTGCAGCCCTACATACAGTCTACTCTTAAAAAGAGTGGAGCTAAGATGCTTAAGCCATGGTTCTATGGTCCATTTAGGATCAAAAGGAGAGTTGAAAAGGTGGCTTATGAGTTGGAGCTACCAGAGAGTAGCAAGGTGCACAATGTTTTCCATGTTTCGCGCCTTAAGAAGGTACTTGGTCACAATGTGGTTGCTTTTGTTGAGTTGCCTCCATTGGATGAAGAAAGGAAGCTTATCGTGATTCCTGAAGAAGCAATGATTGACTTCAAAGAGCACAGATTGAGGAATAGAAGCATCAAGGAATACTTGGTGAAGTGGAGAAATCTTCCAGTAGAGGATGCTACATGGGAAGGTGAGCAGATATTGGAGCATCTTGAATTGCAATTGCTTGGGGACAAGCAATTCTAGGGAGTGAGGACTGTAATGTCCCCTTCTTGCACATAAGCAGTTGATAGCCATTAGCCTATTTTCCTAAGTTTTTCCGTAGGCTAATTGGTATTGTTAAAGGGAAAAGAAAGTAAATAATTAATTTAAGTTGTCTAAAAGTTACTTTATTTTATAATTCTATTTGACAACTTATTTAATTATTTAAAAAAGTATTTTAAGTTGTGCAAATAAAGTGGTGTTAGGCATAGGGGGCAAAAGGTGGACTTCTGCACACATAAATATGTTTTATTATATTTTGAGGAGAATATGGAGGAAAAGGAAAATTAATATTTTATTCTCTCAAAATGTTATAAAAAGAGGTGTTATGCATAGAGAAAAGGTTAGACTGTGATATTGCTTTTGCTATTTGCTCTGAGTGAGAACTTGAGTTCTTCATATTTCTTGAGAATGAAAACTCTCTTGGAATACTAGTTTTGAGGACAAAAACCCTCCTAGCTAGACAGAGTGATTTCACCTTGAAATCACCTTTGTGCTGCAAGTGGAGTTTTTACAAGTTGTTGATAATGGATACTTTTGATGTGTTTTGATGAGATTTTGGAGTACAGGTTTTAGAAGTTTTATTGTCTGAGTTTTAGTTTACTGTGGTGGATTTTATTCAGCTGAAAGTCTAATTTTGCATACTTGTGAAGCCATTTTAGAAGGGCCATACCTTTTGTATGGAGGCCGTACCTTTTTATTGTGCTGAGTGTTGGAGATTTTATTAAGTGCTGAAGCCAATACCAAAGAGTCATACATTTTGGAGAGGCATATGATATGAAGTTTTTTTAAATTTTGAATAACTTTGGGCCAACCGTATTTCCTTGCTGACCGTACGAATGACTAAAAGGTGTGTGGGAATTGTCTTAGGTAAATCGCTGCCTAAGTTTTTGTCTTTATGAAGTTTGGTGGGGGGCCACCACTTTCCAGCAGATAGGCATCTCCTTTCTTGGTGATTATCTTTGGTTTGTAAATATTTGGGAGACCGTACTTAGTGCCTATACAGTCCGTACACCCCAGATGGTGGCTGCAATTGTACAATTTTTTAAAGGGATTTAATCAGTTCTTTTTAGTAATTGGAAGGGTTGTATTGGTAATTTCTGCTTATGAGCAGACTGATATGAGTGAACAACACTCTATATGTGTGAGTTTTGCCTCTGGGGTTCAGTTGGGTACTGCCAGATTGATAGATCAATTCTGATTTTTCTAGTGTATAAGTAGAATAGAGTAATTTCGGACTAATACTTGCTTTCTTCATCAACTTCCAGAGTTGCCCTTCAGCAAGGTTGTGTTGGCCAACATTGTGAGCATTCTATCTCATAATTTTTTGAGTTTTATTGGTTTAATCTTTTGTTTGCAGTAGTGTATCAGTTTGGTCAGATTTTATATATAAAAAGATTGCAGCAGTTGATTTCATATTTTGAAATTTTGTAATGCATTTCATGCTTGTCTTGCAACCCCAGATGGTAGTACCGTTAGTGGCATTTCATTTATGCATTTCATATTGTAAAATTGGATGGTTTATCACTAGTTCATATGGCATATCATTTAGCCTGTTTGACATTGAACAAGCTTGCTTGTTATCGACCATTTTGGTTTGATCAAGCTTAGATATTCTGCCAGTGGCTTTGCATTAATGCATGCTTGTTCACCGAAGAGGTGTAGATTTGTGTTTGCTCTGTGGCCTACGTGCTTTATTTCTGTAATTGTATCTACGCATGCTTGTCCGCTAAAGAAGTGTAGATTTGGGTCGGCTCTACTGCTTGCGTGCTCTGGTCGGCTTGACGCCTTCATTTTGTAATTGCATACATCTTAGATAGCTGTGTGGTCCAAAGCACCGTATGCTCTCACCTTACCCACACTGGGATCTTGGTGATCAAAACGTGTTCGGACATTGCATTTGCATTTCCTTATTGCAAAAAAAACAAAAAAAAATGGTGTGGGTTGTTACACAAATTTGTAGTTTGTAATAATTTCATTTGGCATTGATCAAGTCTGTTTGTTATCTGCCAATTGGGCATTGATCATACCTACTTGTAATCTGCTAGTGGCTTGATCATATCTCCAAGTTTGGTATTGATTGTAAGTTGTGCAACTTGCCACTAGTGAGTTTGAATTAATTTGTTTATTGTCCACATTCTGACTTTTGTATGTTCTCACCTTGCCCACATTGGGACCTTTGATCAAAAAGAGCTTGTGTTTGTGTTGATTTTGAAAATTTGGTGAAATTGTGCTAACAGTCTAGTTAGTGACATGAAAGACTCATAAGGGATATCACCAGCCACTTCAGTCAATGATAGGGATAGAACATTGTTGACCATTTCAGTAGGTGAATTAAAGTGCCTCAATCATCAAGGATTTCAGAAATGGGATCATTGGGTCTTAGGATGAATGTATGTTGAGATAGAACATCACCGATAATTTATAAAGATGACTGAAAAAAAGGAACATCACTAGACATTTTGGTGGGTGACTCATAAGGAACATCACTGGACACTTCAGTTGGGGACAAGGATAGATCATAGAACATCACAGGCTGTTTCGGCAAGTGAATGAAAAGAAATGTATAGGTCATCAAGGATTTTAAAAAGGGGATCATTAGGTCTTAGGCTAACTGTATGTTGAGATTTGATGGACAATATATGGGGTATTCCAAGGGTTGATTTGCATGTTTGTTAAATGGAAGCTCATCTTGATCATTATCGCCATCATCAAAGGTAGGTATGTCGTTAATGTATGATATTGGATCGTGTCAGTGATATGGTCAAAGGAATGCATGTGAGCTAATTGTTGTTGATAGTGGAGAACATCTAAATGGCAGGCTTGTGCATGGGAAGTGTTGTAGTCATCATCATAAGAGGTTTGTATAGCATAATATTGTTTTTGCATGAGCTTGTTTTGGGCTTAGTTGACTATGGATTTGTCCATAGGGGGCAGGAAAAGGAAGGTGGGTTCTTTGAAGAGCTTAGCTATCCCTTCTTGTTGGCATTAGATGTTAACATGAAAGGAAATAGCTTTACCTAGAATGGTCAACAAGAACTTCAATAGAGAATTAGATCTCAAAACTTAAGACATTTAGGAATGATGTGGATAGTAGATTTTAAGATGAGACTTCTTCATGAGTTGCTCTTGACAACAGTGGGTTTTATAAGTATCATTTAGCATGTACATTATCTTGTTCACATTCAATTCAAAATCCAATCATGGACATTTATACGCTAATGTTTGATTAGGATGAGAATAAACAAGTAAATTTTTGGAAAAATACGGTTTTACCAAGGTTTCTTCATGTTTCCATGATGGGGGATATGGGGACGTGTTGTGTGGTTACACAACACGCCCCATTTTGACTTGACAAAACAGGGACCCAACTTTTTTTGCTGATTTGGCTTGTTGTTTTTCTGCTTTGGGCGGTTTGGTAAAATTAAGTCATGCAAATAACCCTATAGGGGGTAGATAGGTCACCATGATGAGGTCAGTTGCCAAAGTTAGTACTTCACATCATTAACCTCATGGTTGGAAAGTATACGAAATTCCAAGCAGGTTTGCCTTTTGGATCACCCCGAAATTCTCTAAGGGGAGAAAGTTATGTTAAGTCAAAGTTTCGGTCAAACCTGATATTCCGGGGGGGGGAGTCATATTTCAAACATCAGTCATATTATATAAGATCACCCCCAAAATAAGTTTATCACCCGATAAGCACTTGGTCCATGAAGTCTGGACGTCAATTTTACGTAGTGGCTGATATCTGCCCGTCAAACAACTTCACATATTTTGCGGGGGTCATATTTTTACTATCCGTCATCTTATGAATATCACCCTATGCCAATTTGATGATGACGTCATCCAAACCCAATGAACAAGAAAATCACCATGATGATGACGTCATTACAACACAATGTTTAAACAAGGTCACCGACATGGTGACATCACCCCGATCTTTCCGAAGGGAGGTCATTTTATTTGCGGGGTCATACTTTAAACATCCCCTGATCTTAAATTCATGACTCGATTTACATGTGGTCAATGCTGACCACATCACCCGATTCTCTTGCACTAATTTTGCTGCTAGAAGGCGGAAGGTCATTTTATGCAGAGGGGGTCATATTTTGAATATCACCTGATCTTTCGAAGATCACCCCCTCCCCCTGTTTCCTAACATTAAATGGACATAAATGCGGTAGATGGATTCCCACCAATTGCGAATGCAATTCAAACACTTGGCATCATCCATGGATTCTCTACAGAAGATCAACGGATTCAATCGATTTAATGCAATTTACCCTAATTTGCCCTACGGATGAGTTTAAAGGTATTTTTCCAAGGTTATTTTCATTTACCTTGCGAAAAAACGAGAAATTATACAGCAGAGAAGTCAAACCCCCATACGAGCTACCTGTGAACCGACTAGATCTTCCAGCGTAACGGAATGGGTGATCATTAGCAGTTGCTGCCCTTTTTCGTAATCACCCACCTAACCCAGGAGAAAAGCGCTATTAGGTAAGCAATTAAAAACCCTCCTGTTGTCATTATCTGCATGTTCAGGTAGTATGTTCTTTCTTGTGGTTTGAATCTGTAAATGTGCATATCATGATGAAGTAAAAATGATAGATATAGTATGCATGATGCTGTAGAGATATATATAATGTTGTATGAACGCATATGGATATCGTATGGTAAGACAAGGCATGTTTATTGTAGGAGTCCATGGTAGATCTTAGATGGAACAGGTCTGATGCAGAATTTCTTAAGCCCATGTTTGTTCAGCCCGAGTAGGTACAATTCAAGTATGGCGTCATTGGTGACACTCACCAAGGAGATACAGATTTAGCAGTATGGTCAACCAAAATAGATCATGATAAAGAGAATACCCTTCTGGATGCAATATATGTTTCAGGGATGTGGCATGCAGCCGGATTCCCATATGCCATGGAAACCTTAGAACTGGTAGTAGAATGTGCCAGGAACTATAACCCTCAGACAAGGCAGGTGGAGAAGCATGGAAGGGTATATGCTAACTTTTCAATTAAGGGCATCACATCTACTTTCAATCTGCCAGTTGGAAAGAGGGTGGTCAGTGTGGATCTACATAAACTAGAGACAAAGTATAATAACAATAAGAAGAATGCAAGGAAAAGGATGTATCAATGGAGGTCTAAGAGCAGCACCTACACTGCCTCAGCTAAGTTGCCTGTCCACCTGTATAAATTTGATTTTGATGATGAGTACCAGTACATGATTGCCCTACTCAGTAGGATGACAGGTCAGCCTCATGCTGGAAATTTTAAGAATTGGATGTTTGGAATCATCCAGATGTCCTTTATACAGATAACAAGCCATTATGGGCCAAGGTCATCAGTGATGCATTGGATGAAGAGATGAGGAACCTGGGAGGTCCGGAATGCTCATTCCATATGACCTCATATGTTGTGTACTCATGTGCTTACAAGGGAACCTTTGATGCCCTGACTATAGTGGGTAAGGTTAGCGGTGGTGTAGATGATGCCCACATATGGGATCACTATCCTCAGATACAGAGAAAGAACTACTTCCTAGATTACAAATTGGTGAATGATGCATTCTCTATGCATCTAGTTAGAACAATGGAGGAAGACAGAACCAAGAGACTAAGCATGGAGGCTCAGGAAGTTGTTTACAGACATGGGGCTTGGTACATCTAGTATGCCACCTTCTCATATATAAGAATAGAAGGATTTGAAGATCAGCCCCTTATGCTACCAAGGTACCCTACTAATGGGGTGGTCCTGATGGAGTTTCTTAGACAGGTGTCTACCATAGTGGAGGATATAAAGCACAAAAGAAGATACCTCTAGTACTATTTCCAGTATCTATGGGCTGGTATATGTGCTTAGATTCACAGAGCATAGAGCATGCCATGGGAGGTCTGAAATTGATGTATCTGCAGCCATTTCCATTGGCTAGATCTTATGACCCCTATGGTAGGATGCAGAAAATAATGGGGAAACCTATACATCAGAAGCATCTGGAGGATTTCTGGATAGATTGTGAGGATGAAGCTGAGGTGAGAAGAAGAAAATACCAAAGGCTCACCTTGAACCAGATAAGGACATATGACTGCATTCCAGTGCCAGCACAACTGAAGAAAGATGATGGAAAAATGATGTCAAATGAATATGAAGACAAGATGGTGTACAATGACACCATCTCAGCCCCTAATCTAACACAGCCAAAGGATATTTCCTTGGATCAGTTTACAGGTGGGGTGCTGTAGTTAACCCAAGCTTGGGTAGATGAACAGATAAACAGAATGAAGAAAAGGGGTGTAGCCCTTACGGTTGATACCAAGAAGAAAAGGTAGGAATTAACTGATGAGGGGTATGATGATTTCCTCAATGAGAAAAGGAAGTCCAATGGAGAGAGACTACCCACACAAAAACAGAGGAAGGGTCCCCCTAGAGGAAAGAAAACTGATGATGAGCCTAAAGGGGTTATAATTGATAGAATTGCCATACCAGTTGCAGGTGCATCAACATCAGGACAAGCGTCCGCATCATCTGCACCGCCTCTGATGGACAAACCTAAAACAAAGAGGATCCTGAGGCCAGCTGTAGAAATCACAAAAGTACGGGAGGAAGGCCAAACCTCACAGCATGAGGTAGAAGAGAATATCCTATTTGAAGAAGAGCTAGTAGATAAAGAGCCTGCAGGTGATGACCCGATGATGGTCAGCAGGAAGAGGAGGGCGGCGCTGCTGCCATCACCCACCAAAAAGCAAAGAACATCCATGCGGGGTGATATCAGGACCGACCCTATTGTATTGAGAGGAGCTAGTGGTGAAGTGTTTAGGAAGGAGATGCAACATGATGTGCCACTTCCCACCATAATCAAATTTAAGATAGAGAGAGCAGAAGAATAGACAAAAGAAGCTTTTAAAGCAGGTCATGGTGGTCCTTTCTCATTGGAAGACACCGTGGACCTATCAAATGATGAAGTAGTGCAAAATGTAGCTTCTCAGAGGATGGAAACTCTCGCCTCCAGTACCCGCATGACTCCACATGGGACCCCATTAGCACAGATGGCGGTGTTGGAGGAAGTAAAGCAAACAACTCAAGAAGAAAAAGAGAGTAGCCTAGAGAGGGCAGCCCAACAAATCGGGCTTGACAAGTTGGTAGACCAGGTGACCAACCCTACAGTTATAAATTTGACATACAGGGAGGATGTGAGCCCCAAAGACAAGGCAGGTGCACCTGATGTAATAGAGAATGTTGAAGTAGCCAAGCAGGCAGAAGAGGAGAGCAATGCTCCATATATGGGCCAGCAACAGCATGAGATGCCCGCTGAGCCAAAGATAGTTGAAGTCCAACAAAAGGGCGAGGGTGATAAAGATACATTAGGTGATGATGCCGCCCGGACTCAAGGAGATATAGGAGAAAAAGACAAATCAGGTCATGAAGACCTTAAGACACAAGATGTTGGTGCATCAGGTATGGAACAAAATGTGACCCAAGATCAGGGCGATACACCAAGGCCGAACACACAAACAGCCACAGATGTTAACATGCCTCAAAATGAGGAAAATACTAAAGTGAATGAAACACAGAAAGAGGGAGTGCAGGATCATCATGTGGACATTCCATAGGATCCTCCCCCACAAAAGGAAGCCCCTCCACAAGAAGAGATGCAACAGGATCCCCCTCATAAGGAATTCCATGAGGAAGAAACTAGGAAGTCGCCTTCTCCACCCATAATAGAGACAGATATTGGAGAACAAGGTGGACATGATGATGACTAAGGACAACAAGGATCTGGACATGAAGTGCCTCAGTGGCTGGAGAAAGAAATAGGTACGGAACAAGGCTTTGAAATTCAAGAATTTGATGTTTCCACCTTGTTTGCAGAGACAATCATGAAGCCCAAGAGGAAAGCCAGACTGACATCGGCTATTAGAAGAGATCCTGCTACAAGCAGAAGGACTGCCCAAGTAGTACTTCCCATTGTAGAGAAAGAAAAGGGCAAGATCACCCTTGAAGAGTTCCAAATCACAACTGTTGATTTGAGTTTTGCCAATGAAGACCAAGAAGGTCAGGAAGGGAAGGACATCATTGATTCTTTGACCCAAAGGGTAAAGAAGGAGAAAGAGAAAAATAAACAGCATAAGGAGCACATTGCCCAGCTGCATTCATATATAAAGGGGTTGATTAACCCTGATAGTACACCAGTGGATCCGACAGTCCCATTGACTGTCATATCTCAGGAAGAGGTCACCAAATTGGACCTCATGAAGCACGAAGCCATGATCATGGAGAAGTGGATGTTGTTAGCCCTCACAAGAGCTGAGGAAGTTTTGAGAACCTCTTTACAGAGGTGGAATTTTCTAAGCAGTTTGAAGAGAAAAGTAGACAAAATGCAGAATGAAACAGGAAGATGGTCATTCCAATTGGAAAATGACCTAACTGCTTTGAGTGAGATGAGGAGGATTGATCCTCAAATTCTAATAAGCAATCAAGTATTGAATAGTAACACTGCCCTGCTGATAGACATATGGTATGAGGACATCAGGTTCGAATATGATGTCCTAAAGAAATGCAGTGGCAAGCTCAGGGATATCAGTATAAAGCTGCACAGTATGATGGCGTATGAGGTAGAGATCCTTGAAGCATTAGAAGGGAAAGTAGAGGGGAAGATAGAGAATCAAGACGCAGATTTTGCCATCAAGGCACTGCATGATAATTTCCAGCCGGTAGCTGATGACCCCCTCACCCACCTGACAGAAGAGGCGATGAACAAGATTATGAGGATAAAGGTCAAGGTGGAGATTTATAATGAGACTTTAAACAGCAGAAAGGGTAAGCTGGACGCAATCAAAGCCAAATTCTAGTCTCATAAGCACGCCATAACAAAAGCCAAAACCCAAGATGGCGGGGAGGTAGATAAAATAGTACAAGCCTATGAGAATATCAGGACGACAATGAAGGTCCATATACAGGATGATGTTCATCAGGGTGACAGCAATATAGAAAGTAATGAAGATGATGATCATGATGAAGAAGAAGAAGATAAAAAGGAGGAACCTGAAGAATGAACGAAGATGCACCACCAGGAAGACATATGCATCAGGTACTCATAAGATAATGAGTCATCCAGATGGTTCCCAGCTGGCACCTGTGCCACGAAGGAAAGTTGACTGAGTCAAAGAGTGATAATCTACCGTTGATCTTAATTGACAAATCCTGACCGTAGGTCATTTGTAACCACTCCCTCACCTTATTCTATAAAAGGTGCAGGGGTGCCATATTTTGAATATTTGAAACTTAATTGAAATTTGATTGCTGAAATATCAGGACTCATTTCAAAGCTATTGTAAATGTACATGATATGCATACTGAATGAAAGAGAAGACAATTTGATTACAAATCATCATAAATTTTGAGTAATCTGTGTTTGAAATCTTGATACATGCATTGATCAGCTGCGCCCCTTGGAGTGCTTGTCAGTCTGCATGTGTTGTTTTCATTCCTTATCTTTTGAAGTTAGCATCATCCGTATCTAGCTGTGGAACATCCTGGTGACAATATGGTTTGATTTCTTCTCCTCATGAATGTATCTTGTATGTATGTGGTTCAATGGCTAAAGATTCACCAAAATTAGAAGCATTCGTTTAAATTTCTTTCAATTTCATAACAATTCATCATCATAATTGCAAATAACAGAGAAGTAAAAGCAAATAACATGAAATATGCTGACATCTCGTAGATAATTGGAAATACATAGCATATTTAGAGTAAAAGCATGTTAAATTGACAAATATCATGCAAATTCATACATAAATCCAAGAGATACATGCAAATATCTGCTTATAGACATATCATTTGAGTAAATATACTGTGTAGAAGAAAGAACAGTTTCATGATGATCAATAATCAGAAGAATTGATCAAACTTGCAAATACATCAGCTATCTTTGGAAATAGAGTAGAAACAACCTCTCTGTGGAGTAAATTTACAGGAAACAGAACAATATTGATCATCAAGACAAATGTAAGACCCCTTGAAATGGAAAACATCATGTCACATCAACCTCTGAGTAACGTCAGACGATCATGACCTGATCAACGGAGACTTGGAGTCATCAACTTATCCTAAGTTGATCGTACTTTACAAGATAATAAAGGTTTGTTGTGCAAATTTTTATACATGTTATGACTCACAATCATCATCAACAGCATGTGGGGACAAGATTTCAAGGATGGCTAAAAATTCCCAAATTTTGGGGACGGCAAGGGGACTGTTATTAAAATAACTTAAACAAATTAAAAGCAGCTTAAATTTTAATATGATGCACTTGCATTTGCATTGACAATCCTCCCCTCGAAGTTTTTTTTAGGCATATTTAGAATATTTTCCTTAAAAAGTTACCCTGTTTTATTTTTATGCACCAAATGGAGCAGATTGTCCAGTCCTTAGAAAGGGGATGTCCCCTCCGAGTCCCCAAGTCCCCGAGATGTCTAGGAAGTCGGGGATGTCACACAAACCCTTGGGGATGCATCCCTATGGAACACTAGGTTTTACTCCTAGCAGGTGGGATACGAAGACTATAGAATGGAACCTTACAAAACACCAGATTGTTATCACAGTACTGGGAATTATATCCATTGTTTTAGTGAATATATTTTGGTCTTTTGCATATGGAATGGGCTTCCATTAGTAAGAATGTCTTCTTGGGTGCTTTACAACTTATATTTCCATGTCCTCTAAATATAATAATAGTTGTGATCAAATGGAAATATTATTGTAGAATGGACCCTTACAAAACACCAGATTGTTATCACAGTATTGGGAATTATATCCATTGTTTTAGTGATTATATTTTGGTCTTTTGCATATAGAATGTGCTTCCATTAGTAAGAATGTCTTCTTGGGTGCTTTACAACTTATATTGTCATGCCCTCTAAATAAAGCAATAGTTGTGATTAAATGGAAATATTATGTATCATGATATCTTTCAGAATTTGCAGCTTGGAAAAGCTCTATTTTGGGGGATCCCCATTTTCGCACCTGATGCAACCTCCTCCTCCGATGTCCAATGCTTGTTTTGCCAAAATCTGCTTGCTAATTTTATGCACTTGACAACTAAATCTATCACATTTTCTAAAATGAGAAAGAATAGAAAGTAAACGCACCAGCACAATGTCAAGTTTCTAGAATACATAATTTTGTTCCAAATTGTCTAACATGGTTCCTGGTACTAACTGCTCTTAGGATCCTTCAGCACGAGATCTTATACTTTCAAGATCATATACCAAATATTGTAATCATGAAGATGATAGTTAGGAAACAGGATATAATGGATAAGCAGATCTTGATAGAAACAAATGTTGTGTGCAGATAAGGTTTTCTCAAGATATATAGAATTGCAAAAAGCATAACAGCAAACATTTTTATGAGTGGTCTATTCTTGGTGAAGTTAAATTCTGACTGCTCGGTATGTACTATATGTTATGCAAGTAATGAACATTAGAAAATCAATATACTTTGGAGTATCTGCATTTTCAATTCTTAGCACTAGCACTCAATTATGATATATCCAGACAAACTGTTCCAATGTAATACCCAATTAGAAATGCAGCCTCTGTTTGCACACTAATCTTGGGCTGAATTGGATGAACACCTGGAAATTCCTTCAAGATGTATCTAACACCTTCTTTGCCCATATCCCATCCATTATCAGTTTCAAGGACACCACCAACCATCACAAGTGGAAAGGGCTCTCTTCCATCTGAAATCAAAAGGATTTCAAATTTCAAAAAAAGTAGTTCAGGGTGATAGATTTATTACAAGGAATGCTTAAAACATGATTGAACTGCCGAATGCATGTGATAGCCTATGACATAGGAAACATCATCCACATGCTACTATCAAACTAAAAGAGGAATGCGCCCGTGCGCGCGCGCACACACACACACACATGTATACATGTGTGTGTAGTCAAATGTATATGTATATATGTATACATGTGTGTGTAGTCAAATGTATATATATATAGCTGTATGTATGTATATAGATGTATATATACATGTATGTATATAGAAGTATGTATCTAATGTATATATATTATTGTGTGTGTGTACATACATACATCATAATTCTTCATTTTTGCTCCATTCCCAAACCTTACTACTCATTGAGGAACAGATGAACCCGACTAACTTGTTAACACCAGATTCACACTAATCCAAACTATAAACATAGTTAAATATTTTTTTAATGTGTTTCATTCTTTTTCAGGCAGAAGGATGCATACTAGCTTTCACTTAACCCTACATTCAGGATAGCAAGAGATAAGAACTATGCTGGAACCCTATTCAATATCTTTGTGCCCAAAGATATCCTATTGTACTCTAAAACCAGTTTTTCTTGTAAATATTTTCTAAGAACATTGCACAGACAGATCTGACCTTTCCCACACAAATTCAGTCTCTGAACAACAGGTCTAATGCTTTCCGCAAGCTCCTGGATGGCTTTAAGCAAAACATTTTTTGCAACTTCATCCCCTGCTGCAGCACAAGCCTTTACCAAGAAGGATCTGCATAAGTCCATCTGCCAAAAACTGAATTTATAATTCTTCATATGATAGCAAAGCCTGGACCGTGTAAAGAAAACTCATTTCCAGGATTCTCATAAGAATCTAGATGTGTTTAAAAAATAATGCTTTCCTGCTGAAATTTAAACACAAAAAATGAACAAAAATACTAAGGATTTTTAAGTTGAGAGTTAAAAGCACGGCCCAAAACATAAAAATACTGCCTTAACAAGATCAGAAGTCTGAGTCAAGTGATAACTGCTGTCTTGAACAGATCAAAAACCATATACTTGTACTTTTTACATATGTATGAGCTAAAAGAATTACAGCTGACTTGAAAGTGGTGACTCGGCCTGTAATCACATACAAAGAATTTACCTACAGAGAAGTCTATTAAAATCTAATATACTATCAAATGCATCAAATACCATAGTAAATATTAGACAGTGGCTAGAAAATAAGCATATATTGTCTAAACTAATTACCTATCACAAAACAGAGGCTCTTTTACTTCATAGATATATTTCTAATTTTAGTTTTAGATTTTTTTTTTATGGTGGTTTTAGTCCTTTCAAAATTCCTAGTTTGCTATTGTAACTTTGCTCTACTTTTGACTTGAATTGATTTATTATGGTCATTTGCAAAATTAATGTAACTTCTTTCTATCTTTTGATTACGGAAGGACAAGGAAGCTTTAGGTTTCTCCAAAATAAAGAGCAAGGCCATCATGGTGATTCTGAGACCAAACACAGTCTTCTGCTATATCCAAGCTATACGTGCCAACAGAATCATTTCTTCATTGCTATGAATTTGTCCCAGGATTAAAACCATCATGTGATGGATGGAGAAGAATTGCAAGTTGACCATAATTGAGGCCATAAATAATGGACTATATATGCATTGACTACATCTGGAGTATTCTTTCTTTAAAGTATCTTAAGGAAACTACAAAAGAAAGGATATGAGATAGAGATAGAGATAGAGATAGAGAAGCTGTCAAACCTGGATTTGGGTAGCAACAAGCTCTTCATCCAGGTGATTGACCTTATGCTCTTAAGTTTTAACAATGAATCTAGCCCAAAGTTCGGCAGTAATGCACATGGAGATACTTGGGAGAAATCTAACAAACACCATTATGGATGGCGGTTTTAGTGTGAATGTTATTCAAGAAGACACTTGGAGAAATCTACAGAAGCCAACTATTTGGTCTCTGACCCTCCAATTGGTGAAAGCCAACCAATATGGTACAAAAGGTATTTACTGGAACCCAACTCTGTTTGCTGAACTTCATAATCATTTCATTACCCAAGAAGGACCTACAATGCATTGTTGGGTTGTGGCTGGTTGATAGCAGCCAATATAGATCACAACTAAAAACCTTTGCTCTTCCTTGAAAATAAAGGCCAGAAATATGTGATAGACCTCACGAATCAGGCAATAAGCAAAGAGCCAGCCTCATCCAACACATTGGTCTCAAACTTTCAAAGAATGCTTGAATGATGGAAACCAAGGTTCTATAGACCATAGAAGCAAATGTCTTTAAAATATCCAGATATATTCTGATATATAATTTCTTGGCATGGTTCCTAACATTTTCTTGAAAATATCGTGAGTTTTTCAAAAATATCTTTGACAATGACTTTGACTGAAAATTTCACCAATATATTGCAAAATTATTGGTGAAATGTCACTGGTAATATCACAATAAATAGGTTTCTTTTTCTATATAAGCATCAGACTTGCAATTTTTGGATCATTCTTCTACTGGTGTAAGTAGCTGTTAAGATTTCCAAGTGCCATTATTGTATAGCAGTTAGATCTGTTGCAAAGGGGTAATGGCAATTATTATTATTATTATTCCATAAATGAACGTAGTTATCTATAGTTGTGAAGACACTTGGTATAATCGGGTTTGAAAACGTTGTGAATAAGGAACATGACTTGTTATTGTGATTAGTGATTATCACCATTGCCTTTGACAACAGCAAACACTGCTGTCATTATTTATGATTTGTGAGCAGTCATTATTGGACAAAATTGTCAAATGATTATGCTATCCTTTAACTTGTCATTATTATTGCATCACAGATGTTAGTGCTGTTGTGGACTTGCTGTCATTTGTACTTATCCAATGGATATTGTTGTCATTAGTTCATTTGTAAAATAGTTATATCATTGAGGTACATGTTTGGCAATTTTCATTGTTACATATCAGTTAGTAATGTTGTACAAGTTGAGATTGTTGTTGTCGTCATTGTTTTGATATATCTATTCTTTTGTGATTAGTAATTTTCTTATGATCACTGATCAGTAGCATTCTGTCATTATTGTGACCTGTAAATTCTTGATCAATATGGTGTTAAGTAGCATTCTTATTAGTACTGCGATCATTTAATATGGGCACCATACTGCTGTCAACATTATAGGAAATATTACTGATCAAAATGATTAATATGAAACATTGTTAAGATAGGACATTGCTATCCTGAAACACTTGCCACAACTGTAAATTTAAGAGGTATTTGAAGAGGTTAGGGAGACTGTTGTTGTGAACTATAGTTACCATTTTGTGTACAAATTAGTCTCTTGGATTTGATACTTAAGGAGAATGGTAGGGTTAACAGGGCATATTTACATTAGTTGTGTTCTATTGCATCAATGGTTCGCTATCATTTTGGCAATCATTTATTAACATTGTTAATGAGATTTATATTATAGTATCTGTAATCGGCGATCTCAAAATTAATGTAAAAAAATCCATATTTCAAAATTCATGATGTACACTCTCGTTTACTTTCATGCTCACCTTCTAGCAATTAGTATGGCTTTAAATGTAAAAAACATCATTTATTTCTCTTTTTTTAAAAAAAATTTACTACAGTTTTTGGGTTCCCAAAATTTCCCCCCTTTTTTTCCCAATATCTCGAGAAACTGAAAATATCTTTATCTTTTCAGATGCCAAGAAAATTTCAAGAACAATATTTGCTTCTATGCTATGGAGCAAACGACAAAAAGGATCTTGGAGTTGTAGAAGTGCTCTTAAGATGAGACAAAATCCCTCAACAGACTATTCCATTGGCTAACGGTAGACTATTGAGGTGTTCTAGCTAGATTACAATATCATTGAAATTATGGAAATAAAAGAACACTTGTAGAGAGATGACCATAAATAAAAGTCAATAATGTCAAGTCCTTATGTACTGTCAATGTCAGGGTTGTCTTAGCCTCTTGAGTTCTTAGAATACATATTTGGAATGCAAAGCTCAATGATAAATTGGCCCATCAGTTTGGAAGTGTAGTTGATAGTAACTAGAAAGAGCACACCACCATGAGGGTAAATATAGAGTGAAGAAAACCCCAAATGATCAATGCGAGTGATATTGGGATCCACTACTAAAGGATGCAACATTTGATGTATTTATGGACTTGGACGTACAAAGATTTGAAGGGAGTGCTACCAGATTTGTGCATACATAGAATCCCTCTCATACCAAGAGCTCATCTGGTGCAAAGGAAAGTATATTGGATGAACCAAAACTATGTTGCAAGATTCCAAGATAAGATGGTTGCTGAAAAAAATATTTTGAAATTGGAAACATATGAATGGGTGTTGCTGAGAGTTATCACTTTAAAGAAAGAATCAAAACAAATTAGAGTCTGCATTGACTTCAGAGTTTGAATGTAGCTGCCATTAAGGATCCATTACCTACTCCATTCATGGACTCATAACTTAATAAAGAAGTTGGACATGAAATTTTATCTTTTATGGATGGCTTTTATGAATACAACTAGATTAGCATGGTTAAAGAAGGTACAATGAAGACCACTTTCATTGTGGAAGATGAAGCCTATAAATATGGACTTGGTAACGCATCAACTACATCCAATAGATTGTCCTACATATCTCTAGTGATGTGTCATCAAGTAAGTTCAAAGCTTTCCTTAACGATTGGTCCATCAATAGTGACCAGAGGTCACACTTGCAAGCCTCGATTGATTGCATTCAATAATGTCAAGCAACAAAGTTGGCATTGAATCCGACGGAGTGTAAGTTCCTAGAGCTAGAAGGTAAAATCATTGGCCATATTTTTTGCAAAGCCTGACCTTGACAAGATGCAAGTAAAGGTGGAAATGGAAGGACCCAAAAACATAACAAGGATAAATTCATTCTTGGGCTATGTTGGTTATTATTGATCATAAAAAAATTGGTCCAAGTTCTCAACTTGTGGACATGGATACACTAAAAGGGAAAGGAGATATGTTCTCATGGTCGAATGAGCATGAGAAATCACACAAAGAATCAAAGGTACAACTTTTCACCTATTGTATCTTGATTGGGACAAAGAATTTCATGTACATGTAGATGCGTCCAATTATGCAATTGGAGCTACTTGAGCACTAGAAAGAATTCATGGTGTTAGTACTCCTACAAAACTTTGCCCTTAGTCAAATTGTAGTAATTAATTAGGTCATTCTTGTCATGTTATCAATATTAACTGAGTTTTTCCTCCTATCAAGTTGCAAAGATATCCGGTCAATGTCTAGTTTTCCAACTAACAATGCATGCAGATTGCTCGAGGATGGACTATGTCGAATAAAAGATGAAGTCATCCCTAATTGTTGGTGGCTCCAACTGTCAAGGAATTGAGTCCGAATACAAGATTGGCAAAGGTCTAAGTAAACTCCAACACTCTATTTGAGTGGCAACATCACCATAAATCCTAGCCAACACAAAATCCAAAGGCAATGTTTAGAAGAGGCACACTTTTCCAGTGGCAAAGCCACCTCACAGTTCTACCTACGCATGAAGAAGGGTGGCAAAGTGGTGAAGAAAGTGTACCAAGGTTTAAGGACTCTAAAATAGTCAAAGGATGGCACTATTTCATAGTGGCAATGCCAAGGTGAGACTCCACCAATATTCTAGATGTGGTAAACTCATTATGGATCTCCGTGAAGCATGAATTTTGTTTAAGTGTCAACTAGGTGCACATTTGCCTTAACAATGCCAAGAGAAACTAGCACATAGAGGCAAATCCCTTAGTGATCCACACTAAAGCACACAAACTTAAAAAATTGTTATGAAGATGGCAGGGTTTGGGTGTGGCAATGCCAACTTCTAGTTTTGCAATAATTCCAAAAAAATGGCAACTCCAATATGAAATTGCACCAAGGACAAAAGGTTGTTGATAACATAAATTAGGCATGCTTTTGTTTAGTCCTTGCCATCTCTTTATTCCCCAAGCATGATTTTGCAATGACATTGCCATTATGAAATGGTGCTTAGGTTGAAATCAAATTAAGACACAAAAGTGGTGCACTTCTCCATTGATGCAGCCACCACAAAACTTTGCTTGCAACTTATGTTAGTTGCCAGCATTCAAATCCATGGTTATGTTTAAAAGTAAAACAAACATAAAAAAAAAACATGGTGCCACCTTATCCCAGTCGGCCTATGTTTAAAAGAAAGCAAAGATTACAACAAGAACTGCCTATTTATTCATGCCTTACTCATTCACACACACAAACAAGTTTCTGTGTGCTGTTCATAGCAAAAAATAGTCCTTTTCCTCTATGTTTTGCAGGACTGGCATCACCATAGTGAAGAGTTCTTCAAGGTTGCTATTGTAGGTGAAGGATTTCAACATCCACATTATCTTAACATTCAAGTTCACATTGCCTATTGCTGCTGTTTTATCCAAATTCTACCTACAAAGTGCTGCTTGTCCATTTACGATAGGCCCATAGGGTTATCATTCAATTTTTACACCTTTCATAAGTCATGGACAGCAAAAAGAAAGCTTCTTCAGCTATGAAGTTGTGTGAAGATGTGCTTGAGCCAAAAAAGTTGTTATCTAATAGCTCTCATCATGTCTCGGATACCCTTCTTGGATGCATGGACATACTTGATTTGAAGATGGATGAGAAGGTTAGAGTGGGAAGTAATTTAGCTGTCAAATTGGTGGAAAGTGGAATCATCAAAGCTGCTTTGTTTCTAGTCACAATCCAATCCCTCAAATTGGTAATAGCTTGTACTTGGTATTATGAACCAAGAACAAGAAGAATGATATCTTCAGACAACCAAGTGATATGTAGTTTGGCTGTTGAAACCCTTGATTTAGCATTTGGATTGCAACCCTACAAAGAAACCCAATTGATCAACTTGGAAGAATGTGAGTAACAATGGAACAATACTATGCAAGATTGCCTGAAGGAGATTGCACATAAGTGGATGAATAAGTCAAAGAGACCTATCTGATTATCTAAGCTATTATACTAGAGTAAATTCAGAGAGGATCTTGGTTTGATGATTACAATGCTCAATAGGGTGACGAGTTACTCAGAAGTAAGAACTTTCAAAAGCTAGATATTCTACATTATCAACCACCTTTGCGAAGGAAAGAGGCATACCAATTGGGGTTATCTCATTAGCAATTGCATCCATACCCAGTTGATGAAATTTTCTGACACAAGGTTTTTCTACATGGTGTCATATTTAATTCTCTTTAGTACAAACCAATGCATTCACAAGATTGGAAAAGGTCCGAGTGCAAGGATACTTTTTCTTGTAGTATTTGCAGCTGCAGTACAGAGAAGGGCTACAACATTTCAAAAAAATGAATGATGTTTTCACTATGCTAACAATTAGAGATTTAGAGAATGAAAATCATGTTTGCATTATAGAACACATTAGAATGGTTATTATGGCATGTGATGATTGGTTCATCCAGCTTCCTACTTTCACCTACATTAGAATCTATGGATTTGACTCCTATCCATACAAGTTACCTCGGTTTCCAAGAGACCAAATTATTCTAATGGAGTAATGGAGGTAATTGTCAATCTCTCATGAGTATTGCATGAAAAGACATAAACTGGGAGCCATCTTTCCAATACAAATTAGGCCATACAAGTGTGTAAATGACATAACCGACAAGAATATGGGAGTTGAACTATCAAACTTCAATCTCAAGTTCTATCATAAGAGTAGATGCTTCGACTCTAAGAACATAATGGCTAAGAGGCTTGGACCCAACTTTACACCTGTACTTGATATTAAAGACTTTTGGGTGAATTGTCTTGATGAATATGAAGCCCTTAAAAGAAAGCACAATCAAATGACCTTAAATTAGCTAAGGGCACTCACTTTTGAACCAATGCCATAGGAATTGGTTGATTTAAGAGAGGATCTTTTATCTCCTCATTTTGGTCAATCAAGAGGGGATATACAAACCTTGTCACCAATTGATTGGTCTATTAGAGATGGCATTTTTGAAGATTGGATGACCAAAGTAGTGATGGGCAAATCAAAAATATTTTTTGAGAGAAAGTTAAAAGATCAAGCAATGGTGGCTCCATGATGAAAAAGGTCTAGTTTACCTACCTAAGCATAGAAACAATTCCTCATATTGAAAATACATTTGGTAGTGCTAAAAATGTAAAGAAGAAGATGAAAGCTTCAAGTGAAGCTATGGAAAGTTCAAAACCTTAGAAGTTGAAACCAATTGCAAAAAAGAAAGTGAAGTCTCTAGCGCTTATTCATATAAGTCCTGCAGTGTCACGTCTCGTTTTTATGGACTATATTATTATTCTAGATTAGTGAACATTTACCATGATTATTTTACTTTGAGTAAGTTCCATGTGTGTGAAGGTAATTATCATGATGTTATATTTGTGTAAATTAGAAAATTGATTAAAATATTAAATATTATCGATGTGATTATAATGTTTTGCTTCAGCTATGTTTTGGGAACTAACTTATTGACGTCAAGTTGAGTGCGAATGAATGCAGGGACTCGTCGAAGACAAGAACATGGTTGAGGTAGAGATGTTTTAGCCACTTGGCAAGAACTGTTTGGGATGGTTAACCCTGATGCATTCACACACTCACGTAGTCTCATATTGCATTTTGAATGGCTTATTTTTATGTATCATTGTGTGGATAGTAAATACAATGGATGGTTAGATTATTAGAAAATATTGTGTTTAATT
Source organism: Cunninghamia lanceolata (assembly GCA_027924645.1). NCBI lineage: Eukaryota > Viridiplantae > Streptophyta > Pinopsida > Cupressales > Cupressaceae > Cunninghamia > Cunninghamia lanceolata. Next base: position 217,696 of record BSBN01000281.1, on the reverse strand, counting down.
GTGATAGTAAGTTTCTTTCGAATGCTTTGATTTAGTCATGAATATTAATGTCCTTTCAATTTATATTTTAAATGGTGTATTTTACGGTGTAATTATATTTAAATTGTGAATATATATATTTAATTGATGTATTTATATTATTTAATAATAAATAATAAATGTTTTCGTAATTATTTAAATATGGATGTTTGGAAAACAATGTTTAGATTAAACTTAAAATAATTAAATTTAAATTGCAATATATATATATATATATATATATATATATATATATATATATATATATTATTTTAGATACTTCTTGATTGATTTAAAGTGATTGTGTTATTTTGAAAAATAAATTATATTAATAATAACTATTATATTTAGAAATTTAAATATTACTTGTTTTATTAAAAAGAAATGGTTGTTACTTATTTAAAATTAGATAAATTGCTTTATTATTATGATTATTATATTTAGAAAATCTAAATTAAACTATAGAAAGAAAGATTGGTCATGCAAGTGTCAGGAAGTAAATAAAGTTTATTCTAATTTATTTTGGAGGCTTTTGAACAAGCCAAAACCTTATGCAAATAAAAAAAAGACTTCAGTTATTAAAAAACAATCAAAACCTAAATTAAAGAACGCCAATATTAGCAGAGATTTTAATAAACACAGGGGCAGCTGAAGGAAAAATTTATTTTTTCTTTTTTGAGCAACAAAAAGGAGAAAAAGAAAGCGGGCGCAACAGAGAAAGACCACTATTTTGAATAGCAAGAAGGAAAAATGACCACTATCATTTTGAGGATGACATGACAGAGAAAAGGGAGATTTTTATCATTCTTTGGAAGAGTGACAGAAAGGAAGAGGAGATCTGCAATCTGAGGACGACAGGAGGAAAGAAAGGCGTTTCAGAAGAACAGTCTTAGAAAAACAACAATATCTTGGTCGTTTCAAAACAAAATTAAAAACTGTAAACTGTTTCAGAAAGCTGGGGAAGAGAAGAACAAAACCCAGAAAGCCTTTGAAGATTTTCATATTATTTAGTGAGCAGCTAGTAAAAGAAGGGGATATGATTTTATTTCTGGGCAACGACAGGAAGGGCAGAATCGATCTACTTCAGCAAACAAATCTAGGTATTTTCCTTAGTAAAGTTGCAATAAAATATGTTGATTATGACTTTGGAACTATAGCAATCTAGCCTGAGTTCTATTTTTCCTTGGACTACAGTCTATTTTTCCTTCCTATCAATTAGAATCATCCTTGTTTTTGAAGGCATTGGTTTGCATATAGAACGACCTCCTTGCTTATAACTTGACCTGCCTTGTTTTATTCCTGTGCCAACATACTTACCTCTATAATATGCATAAAGATTAGTCTATTTGTTGTCTGAATTGGCCTTAATAATTCTTTGGCCTAATGTTGTTATAGCAACCTAATTTGGAGTGATCTATCTGTGGTTAATGACCTGTTAATGTTAGCCTGAAGAACTAGACTTATGAATCGTTTGATATATCCTTTGGGTCACTGGTCTAAACTATATTATCCTCTGTAGCTCATGTCTTTCTCTATACTTTTCTATTAGAAATGAATTGACCTTGTTATGGAGAACAATTCTTACAAACTCAGATGACAGAAAATAACTCGTTGCAGATCTGTATTTGTGTTTTTCATTAGTTTTAATCTATTCTTCATCATACCTCTGTAAACCTGAATTCTTTACCGTATCTTTTGTTATTTTACTGTCATAGAAAATTGATTGAAACCCTGTAGCACTTTTGTTTTGGATCTGATTTCTTTTCCTATAGCAGTGAGTCGATTACTTTTATAGTTGATATTTTATCACTGTCGCAATCTTTGTATTGCTGTTTCAGACTTCTCATAAAGTTCCTGTAGCCCGATTTAATTCTTGTAGCATTATGTTATCCTGTCGCCATTCTTTTTAGTTTCTATAGCAGAGATGTGCTGATATTTGTAAGCTAATTAAAGACCATGTAGCTTAAATAAATTGCTTCTATAGCTTACTTAAAACTCTATAAAACAATTATGTTATTTCACAAAACATAGACAGTTAAATTACTGATTATTATTTATGTTTATTTAATGCTGAAACCTGTCTTAATCTCTATTACAATAAAACCCTATGAATTGTTAAAATCATGAAACAAAATTGGATGGAAAGAGTTAACATTGAATATTCAACAAACCTTTTTAGACTACGAATTAAAATTAAGGATTATAACCAATTTATAGACTCTAGATTCATACTTACATAAATGAATGAATGAGTGATGTTCTACTTGTTGTTTATTGAAAGTGTGTCTTCTTGATTGTTGCTTTGGAAAGAGAATTTATAGATGGTCTATAAGGGAAATGGGTTGATATTTTCTTTTTATGTCCTTTTATTTTATTTATTTATTTACTTGTTTCTTGGGGAAATAAGTAGATTTTTATCTAGGAATGTTATTGGGTTACTTTTTAGGCTAGGATGCTGAATGTGGATTATTAGAGATGGCTTTTCCTCTTTTCGGGAATTGGACTAGGTTACTATGTTTTAAAGGATTAGATCCAATCGAGCTATCATTAAAAAAGATGAATATTTTGTCTAACAAACTTATTGATATATATCTCTGCCACATCCTGTTGTGAGACAATCTGCATTTCATCATTTAGAATTGCACATTAAGACATCAGGTTGCATCGGGTGTTCCCACCTACCAGTTGTTCTAGGTAGCTAGACATTTCACATAGGGTTGGGTTTCCTTCATTTCATGAGGGGATTCGGGGAAGTGTAATTGCTTCATGGTTGGATGGAAAAGTACTTGGGCCATGTTCCCGTCTCTCAGCTCGCAGGAGAACCACTTGGTTCATGGTGACTGGAGAGTGTATTGATTTATTTATTCTTATTGTTCATGATTATTGTAACTTGTAATTGGATGTATTATGACATGAATGCCCATGGACTTTGTATATTATTTTATAGTGCTTTCACCTGGATTAAGCATGAGATTTTGTAAGATTTAATGACATTCTGATTCATATTTATGAGATTTATCTTTTTACTTGTGATATTGTAATTAAGCGGATTAATTACATCATTTTATCTTTTGTGATGTTGCATTTAAGCAGATTATTTACATTATTTACTTTTGTTATTTGCGATGTATTTAAGTGGATTATTTACTTCATTTACTTTTGTGATGGTTTAGTGGCCTTTACATTTGGTATCAGAGCTCTAGGTTGAACACTAGGGCCTCCTTTTGGGACTATTATGCTAAGTTGCAAACTTGGTTTAGATTATTCATCACGAATACTAGAAACACTAATCATAGTAGAGGATCAAGAATTGGTCAAATAGAAGAAACCTTGGAGGTGCAAATATTGGACAAAATGCAAGGAATCGTGGAGATGTTAATAGTGATTAAGATAGAAGATTGGATCGTATTCTTGCTCTCTTGACCCAACAGGGTACTAGAATGACTGCTCTTGAGCAGGTGTTCAGAGGGAGTCATGGAGAGCAGAATGCTAATGAAAACCCAATGGCCAAGGTACAGAATGAGAATTTGAGGATAGAAGTCCAAGTTCCTGAAGTTGGAGTTAATGCCAATAATCAAGTAAGGATTGAAAAGGAATTGGGAAAAGACCTCAAAAAGGTCTCACTGCTGAAATTTAATGGAAAGACAATTGGAGATGGAGCTGAAGCATGGATCATAGAAATGGAGAAATACTTGGGACTTACAAGGAGGTATGTTGGTAACTAGTTATTGGGAAAGGTTCTTGCATCTGCTTAAGTATGTTCCATAATACCAGACAGATGATAGATTTTAGATCAGGAAGTTTATATTGTGCTTAAGGCTTAAGATTGGAGCAGAGGTAGACATTCATAATCCACTTACTATGGATGCAGTTTTTGAGAAAGCAATTAAACAAGAGTAGAAGTTGCAATAAGTAGCCAGTTACCGTAAGCAGAGAGATGTGAAGTTTGCCAATAAGAGACCTCAGAATAATCAACAGAACTAACAACATAATAACAATCAAGGCAATAATAATCGGCAGATCAGGAATTTGAAGAGAGGTAATAATTCTTAGGATGGAAATGATGGAAACCATCTTGGAGGAAACAAAAGAGGTGGCTATAACAACTAAAACAACTAGAGGGAAAAAATTGAAGGGCCAACATTGAAATTTTATTCATATTTATGAAAAGTATAGCCATCCAAAATTTGATATTTACTTATCTTGTGACCTTGATGGTCATGTTTGATTTACTGTTGAAATTGTGGACATTTTATGCCTTATTGTTGGAATTGAGCTTTTCTTTTCTTCGAAATTTATTTATTTATTTATTAGTGGTGGCTATGCTTAAATGTTTTTATAACATTGGTCATGTATCATGTTATGTTTTCTATCATGTCCATGATGGGCCTCTGATAGGTTGTATAAGGGAGTAGGATGTGGAGAATATATTGTTTCATAGCATGTGTGTTACTATGAGTTTTGGTAGATTGAATTTTTTTTTGTTAGATGCAATGAATATTGTTCGAAGTGTTTGGGAAGTTCTGAAAAGGATTTTGGTGTCACTATGGATCACTTGAAGTAAGTTGAAATTTTGTTTGAAGTTAAAGGTTTATGGGGAGAAAAGGAAATTTTGAAAGAAGAGATGGAAAGAATAAAGGAGTTATGAAAGGAAAAGTATGAAAACTTATGTGAAAATGATCTTTTGGAAAAAAAATTGGTCAAATTTAAAGAGAAAAATGAAGAATTAGACAAAGAGTTGAAGTTGTTTGATACGATTAAATGAAGATTTAAAAGAAAAGTTGAAGAACCTAGAAGGAGAAAATTCAAAATTGAAAGATCAAATGATGAGTTAAAACAATTGCTTGCAGCATACCAAAAATAAATGAATGTTGAAATCAAGTCGTTAGTTTGTGAAGTCTCATGTGACATAGAAGATTTGTGTTCTTTGATCAATCACTTAGTAGTTTGTTGAAGTTGCTTTTGATGAAGAATGTAAGGATGAAAATGATGATGAATTTGCTATCATAACTAGTTGTTTTGATGATAATGTTGGTTTGGAAATCTTGAAGAAAATTGGTTACATAGGAGAAGGTTTGGGTAAGCATGGGAAAGGAATCAAAGAGCCCATTGAGTCCATTGTGAGGACTAAGCATGAAGGTCTCAGGTATCAAAGAAACGAAAGGACAAATATTTTTGCAAGTACTAAGAAGTCATTTTAAGAAAATGAGATTTTACATTATTCCCATTGTGATAGAGGACATAGAAAATAAAATTGTTGGAATTTACATCCTTGCAAAATTTATGGTTTGAAAAATAATAGTAAAAAGACGTGTTGGAATAGAAAGTTGAAAAATGAATATATGACAAGTTGTTTGGAAATGAATTGTGGTTGGATAAATATATTTGATTGGCAAAAGATCACATGTATGTTTAGAATGTTTTATAGACATAAGTCTTCTCATGTTGAGAAAAAGGAAAAAAAAATGTTGCTCCAAAATAAAAACAAAACAAACAAATATAGTAAGCAACCAAGTGTAAAGAATAGTAAAGAAATTGAAGAAATTGAATTGTTTAGCATTGTGCAGAAGCACGAGGAAGACAAGGAAGAGCTTTTCCAAAAAAAACGAATTGTAGATTAGGTTGAAGATACAATTTGGATGCAAGTAATGAAAGAGGAAATGGATTCCATTGATAGGAATGATATGAGTGGTATAGTTTTAGAGGAGTTGTTTGCACAATGATTGGATATGATCTAATTGGTGTACCTTTGGAGTTTTGTCTTATTGTTGAAGATCTCGACCAATGTTTGTTTGGAAGACTAATCTTTTGATATCATATTGTGTTACCATGCAATTGTATGTGCATTGTGATGATTGATTCATGTCTATGATGAATTGATTTATGCCTTCTTGGTGTGCATTAAAGATGTGATTGTTACTCTTATGCTAGATAAAATGTAATTAAGTGGTAGTTGTACCATGTGTTAGATTATATACTTTGAATTGACAGTTGTGCCATTGGAATTTGTTGATTGATTATATATTTGGATTTATTTGATGGACGCAATGTTAAATGCTGAATTGAGATATTGTTTTGTATAAGGTTGAGTAGGACCAATAGTTTTGTGGATGGTGCCACATGGGAGGATATGGATGAGATTGATAGATATTTTCCTCATTTGAGGATATAGCATAGATTTCTTATTCATGCATGGATTATGATACTTGAGTTGCTGATATTGTTTTATGATACTTTGGATTGTTGTTAGTGTTTTATGATACTTTGGATTGATACATTATTATTTTGTTTTGTAATAAGACATTGGGACGATGTCTCTTCCAAGTGGGGAAGGATGTCACATCTCATTTTTATGGACTATATTATTATTCTAGATTAGTGAACATTTACCATGATTATTTTACTTTGAGTAAGTTCCACGTGTGTGAAGGTAATTATCATGATGTTATATTTGTGTCAATTAGAAAATTGATTAAAATATTAAATATTATCGATGTGATTATAATGTTTTGCTTCGGCTATGCTTTGGGGAACTAACTTATTGACGTTGAGTTGAGTGTGAATGAATGCAAGTACTCGTCGAAGACAAGGACATGGTTGAGGTAGAGATGTTCTAGCCACTTGGCAAGAACTGTTTAGGATGGTTAACCCTGATGCACTCACACACTCACGTAGTCTCATATTGCATTTTGAATGGCTTTTTTTATGCATCATTGTGTGGATAGTAAATGCAATGGATGGCTAGATTATTAGAAAATATTGTGTTTAATTGTGATAGTAAGTTTCTTTTGAATGCTTGATTTAGTCATGAATATTAATGTCCTTCGATTTATATTTTAAATGGTGTATTTTATGGTGTAATTATATTTAAATTGTGAGTATATATATTTAATTGATGTATTTATATTATTTAATAATAAATATTTTCCTAATTATTTAAATATGGATGTTTGGAAGACAATGTCTAGATTAAACTTAAAATAATTAAATTTAAATTGCAATATATCTATATCTATATATTATTTTAGATACTTCTTGATTGATTTAAAATGATTATGTGTTATTTTGAAAAATAAATTATATTAATAATAACTATTATATCTAGAAATTTAAATATTACTTGTTTTATTAAAAAGAAATGGTTGTTACTTATTTAAAATTAGATAAATTGCTTTATTATTATGATTATTATATTTAGAAAATCTAAATTAAAGAATAGAAAGAAAGATTGGTCATGCAAGCGTCAGGAAGTAAATAAAGTTTATTCTAATTTATTTTGGAGGCTTTTGAACAAGCCAAAACTTCATGCAAACAAAAATAAGACTTCAGTTATTAAAAAACAATCAAAACCTAAATTAAAGAACGTCAATATTAGTAGAGATTTTAATAAAAATAGAGGCAACCGAAGGAAGAATTCATTCATTCTTTTTTGAGCGACAAAAAGGAGAAAAAGAAAGCGGGCACAACAGAGAAAGACACCAAAGCAGAGAAAGACACCACTATTTTGAATAGAAAGAAGGAAAAATGACCACTATCATTCTGAGGATGACATGACAGAGAAAAAAGAGATTTTTATCATTGTTTGGAAGAGTGACAGAAAGGAAGGGGAGATCTGCAATCTAAAGATGACAGAAGGAAAGAAAGGTGTTTCAGAAAAAACAATCAAGAATAGTCTTAGAAAAATGGAGATATCTTAGTCATTTCAAAATGAAATTAAAAACCGTAAACTATTTCGGAAAGATGGGGAAGAGAAGAACAAAACCCAGAAAGCCTTTGAAGATTTTCACATTATTTAGTGAGCAGTTAGTAAAGGAGGGGACGTAATTTTATTTATGGGCAGCGACAGGAAGGGCAGAATCAATCTTCTACTTCAACGAACAAATCCATGTATTTTCCTTATTAAAATTCCAATAAAATATGTTGATTATGACTGTGGAATTGTAGCAATCTAGCTTGAGTTCTATTTTTCCTTGGAATGCATTCTATTTTTCCTTCCTATCAATTAGAATCAGTCTTGTTTTTGAAGGCATTGGTCTGCATATAGAATGACCTGCCTGCTTATAGCTTGACCTGCCTTGTTTTACTCCTGAGCCAACATACTTACCTCTATAATATGCGTAAAGACCAGTCTATTTGTTGTCTGAATTGGCCTTAGTAATTTTTTGGCCTAATGTTGTTATAGGAGCCTGATTTGGAGCGACCTATCTGTGGTTAACGACTTGTTAATGTTAACCTAAAGAACCAGACTTATGAATCATTTGATATATCATTTGGGTCACTGGTCTAAACTATATTATTCTCTGTAGCTCATGTCTTTCTCTATACTTTTCTATTAGAAATGAATCGACCTTGTTATGGAGAACAATTCTTACAAACTTAGAAGACATAAAATAACTCCTTGTTGCATATTTGTATTTATGTTTTTCGTCAGTTTTAATCTTTTCTTCATCATACCTCTATAAACCTGAATTCTTTACTTGTAGCTTTTTTTATTTTACTGTCACAGGAAATTGATTGAAACCATGTAGCAGACTTTTGTTTTGGATCTGATTTCTTTTCTTGTAGCAGTGAGTCGATTACTTTGATAGTTGATATTTTATCACTGTCGCAGTCTTTGTGTTGTTGTTTCAGACTTCTCATAAAGTTCCTGTAGCCTGATTTAATTCTTGTAGCATTATGTTATCCCTGTCACCATTCTTTTTAGTTTCTATAGCAGAGATGTGCTGATATATGTAAGCTGATTAAAGACCTTGTAGCTTAAATAAATTTCTTCTATAGCTTACTTAAAAACTCTATAAAACAATTATGTTATTTCACAGAACATAGATAGTTAAATTACTGATTATTATTTATGCTTATTTAATGTTGAAACTTGTCTTAATCTCTATTACAATAAAACCCTATGAATTGTTAAAATCATGAAACAAAATTGGATAGAAAGAGTTTAACATTGAATATTCAACAAACCTTTTTGGACTACGAATTAAAGTTAAAGATTATAACCAATTTATAGACTCCATATTCATACTTGCATAAATGAATGAATGAGTGATGTTCCACTTATTGTTTATTGAAAGCATGTCTTCTTGATTGTTGCTTTGGAAAGAGAATTTACAGATGGTCTATAAGGGAAATGAGTTGATATTTTCTTTTTATGTCCTTTTATTTTATTTATTTATTTACTTGTTTCTTGGGGAAAGAAGTAGATTTTTATCTAGGAATGTTACTGGGTTACTTTCTGGGCTAGGATGCTAAATGTGGATTATTAGAGATAGCTTTTCCTCTTTTCGGGAATTGGACCATGTTACTATGTTTTAAAGAATTAGAGCTAATCAAGATATCATTGAAAAAGATGAATATTTTGTCTAACAAACTTATTGATATATATCTTTGCCACATCTTGTTGTGAGACAATCTGCATTTCATCATTTAGAATTGCACATTAAGACATCAGGTTGCATCAGGTGTTCCCACTTGCCAATTGTTCCAGGTAGCTAGACATTTCACACAGGGCTGGGTTTCCTTCGTTTCATGAAGGGATCCGGGGAAGTGTGATTGCTTCATGGTTGGGTGGAAAAGCACTTGGGCCATGTTCCCATCTCTTAGTTCGTAGGAGAACCACTTGGTTCGTGGCGACTGGAGAGTGTAGTGATTTATTTATTCTTGTTGTTCATGATTATTGTAACTTGTAATTGGATGTATTATGGCATGAATGCCCATGGACTTTGTATATTATTTTATAGTGCTTTCACCTGGATTGAGCATGAGATTTTGTAAGATTTAATGACATTCTAAATCATATTTATGAGAATTATCTTTTTACTTGTGATATTGTAATTAAGTGGATTAATTACATCATTTTATCTTTTGTGATGTTGTATTTAAGCGGATTATTTACATCATTTACTTTTGTTATTTACGACGTTGTATTTAAGTGGATTATTTACTTCATTTACTTTTGTGATGGTTTAGTGGCCTTTACATTCAGGTTCTCAAGCAATAATTCCTTCCATAGTTCAACAATTTGGCGAGTACTTGGCTGCGTACTCACCAATTTTTTATTGCATCGAGTTCTGTCAATGTTTATGTAGACACCCTAAAATGACCAAGTCATCAAATCACTTGCATTTCATAATCTGTCTAATCACCTGCATTTCAACGTTAATTAAATAATCTAATTATTTAATTAATATCACCAAATTCTTCTAAATCACATACTTTCAACATTAATTAAATAAATTCTCTTTATTTAATTAATTAATTTAAATTCCTCTATATTCGTCCACAATTAAATAATTTTAATTATTTAATTGGATCATTATCCTCTCTCCAAAAATTTAAGTCCACATTAATTAAATAAACCCAATTATTTAATTAATTCAACAAATTCCCTCTTGTCTAAAATTAAATAATTCTTAAATTATTTAATTAAATCAAAATTATTCTTCCAAAATCATGCACAACAATTAAATAAATTTATTTATTTAATTTGCTTTCAAATCTTCTAAATTAAATAATTCTAGTTATTTAATTACTTTTTCTAAAAATATCTTCTCTAAATTTAAATAAATCAATTATTTATTTAAATTACTTTTTCTTCTAAATTTGAGTTATCTCTAATATAACTCAAGCTTTCTTTATTTAATAAAGCAAAATATCTTCTTTTCTCATGCAAATCCCTTCTTCTTGTTTTAAATCACTTAACTGATTGCTTTATTCTTTTAATTGATTTATCTCTTTAGTTAACTCATTCTTCTATTCTTGATAGCTCCTCTCATGCAAAAGAAAGCAAGACACATGTCTTCTTCTCATTCGTTGCACATTCCTCAGCTGTTCTCCTCCATTGATTCTTCTGAATTATCTAGACTGTTGATCGATTTTCCTTGAAATCTATATAAACCCCCCTCATCTCTTTCATTGGGCCTATCTCTTCGATCGTATTCTCAGGCATACTTAACAGAGCTTCGAGCATACAAAACGCGTCGATTGAGCACTATCACGATCTTTTGACATTGATCTCTTGAGCACATACTTGCTTGTTGCAGCCATGGCTTTGCAACTTCATTGAGCAATCCACATTCAATCCAAAGGAAACAACACAGATTTCGGTAAAAGTCTCTATTTCATTGAGTGATTATTTATGGCTTTTATTTAAATTGGTTTCCTTTATGTTATTGGGTTCTTTGGTTTTATTTAGTTTAGATTTAATTGATTTTTCCTCATACACATTCTGGCACGCCCGGTGGGACCCACTAATCCCTTTGTTTCTTTGAGAAATTTGTTTTTTTTTTGACGTCACAGTACGGCACAGCGCAAACGACACCCCACAACGCTCCTGGCAGGATATTTGCGCGCTTCTGTAGACACAGTCCGGCGCTCTTGGAGGCACTGCGGTGCTTTCGGCAGCGTAGCGCAGCGCTTCTGGCCTGACAGAAAGGCGCTTTTGGCAGTATTCTACAGCGCTTCTGGCTAAATTAGGGTTTTGACTTTGTTCACTGTCTTGCAGGGTTTTCACGCTATCTATCCTATTAATTTATATGACAAGCTGTTGTATTTGTCAAACAAACCTTTTTTTACTGGACATCCTAAGCTGATTTATTTAGGAGTACCTTCAATTTTTGTGTTAATCCTTGGTGTTGTTACAGCTTTTCAAGTTCTTTAAAGATTGCAGAACACAGATCTCTCAGCTATCCTTTCTCAGATCAGTCAATCAATCATGTAATTTTACTTTAGATCTGATTATTTTAAAAAAGTTCCCTTTTTTGTGATCTGAGATAGCGCGGCGCTTTTGGTTATATTGTCTCACGCTCTTGGTAACACAGTTCCACGCCTCCGGCTATTCTTCAGCGCTTCTGGTATTATTATATTGCGCTTCTGGTCTGCATCACAGCGCCTTAGAAAACACAGTGAAGCGCTTCTGGTTAATTTGCTGCGCCTCTGGTAATATTCTACAGCGCTTCTGGTCTGCAATACAGCGCTCTTGGAATATAGTAAGTCGTTTCTGGTAAAATTGTGCAGCGCTTTTGGTTAAAGTTGACTTTTGGCTAACTTGTGAATTTTTCGTGGAACTAACTCACTTGTTGCAGCTTCTTATTACTCACACAGAGCCAATAGGTGTTTTCTTAACATGTTCATGCAGGACGAGCATTGAAGACCTCTTGGATTTGTCTCACTAAGTCTTAGAAACACATTGCATGCTTAAGTGGATAATTGAACAAATATTTATCTTGCAATCTAAGTCTTAGGAATATACTGCTTTTCTTAAGGGACAATGGACATGTATGAACAAACACCTCAATTTTCTAAAGGACAATGGACATGAATGCCAAACACTTCATTTCATAAGGGACAATTTACAACTACAATCGTGTGTGTGCATAGCTTAGTTGCACCTTATTTTTCTTATAACGGGACAATTGAACCTTTGTTTGACATGCTTGCTTTTACTTTTTTACTTCCTTTAAAAGGGCCTGCTTTTAGATTGCGATTCATCCAAAAGGGACGACCCTAAGCGGAGTTTTCCTTTGAACCGCTATATAAGAGGGATAAGGCGAAAGCCAAGTCCTAACCGACGTCAGCCTTACCTTGTGGTGCCAAACTGAAAAGAGGTGTACTAGCTCTTTGTGGAAACAATTTTCACATTGAGCGAAGTGTTTGAAACTCTTAGTAGGATTGGTTAAAGCTTTTAGTAGCTTGTCGCATTGCTCGTAAGGCGTTGGTCCCTCAAAGTCACTAAGAACCAATTTAGATAGAGACTACTCGACCTACCTCCGAACATTGCGGTAATCATCAGTGCAAGGGAAATTGATTTAAACCCTTAAGATACTCACCATTGGCTCCCTTGAGAAGAGATAGTATTCCCTTGGACACAAAGCTCTTGTGACCTACTTGAGCTTTCCAAGGGGAGGGTGAGATATCCCTACCTATCGTCTCTCGCAAAGATACTAAATATCTGACACCTTTATGGAATGATATTTTTATCGACGGAGTATTAAGCTGTGAGCTGATCTACTGCAATGAAACCTTGTCTCTAGGGATAAAAAGTGCTTGTTATTGATTGCAAATTGTCTTAGACCTGTGGAAACATTAGGCTTGTTTGGAGCCTTGAACATACACTATCTATTGTGTCAGTCCTTGTGCCTTTTTTGACCGCTTGTTTGCTGTGTTTTCTCTTGCCAAACCAATCAAATCAGAAACAGAAAAAATTTTGCCTTTGAAAAACATCAGACACTACTTCAGCGCCCCTGGTATTACAGCAGCTCGCCTTTGGTCAGCAGTAACTCGCCTCTGGCAAAACTCTACTTCAGCGCCCTTGGTATAACAGTAGCTCGCTTTTGGTCACTGTAGCTCACCTTTGGTATAGCAGTAACTCGCTATTGGTAGCTCAGTCCGTCACCTTTGGTCCACAGTAGCACGCTTTTGGTAGCACAGTACTGCGCCTCTGGTCAAATAGTATAGCGCTTTTGGTCCAGTACTTTGTGCATCAGAGTTTGTCCGTTTCTTCAAAGCGTCTCACAGATTCCTAGCATTACATTGTGTCCAGGTATATCCCATGGTCACCACTAGGCTACAACAAACCATGAAATCTAGGCAAGTTGTCCCTAAGAAGCACAAGTCACCCCCTCGCACACCACAATCAGGTCGTCTTAACATTACTCCCAAGGCGACTCCTAGTACACCCGCGGCAAAACCAATCAGCTCTCCGAACATGCCGCACATAGATGAACCAAGCAATCCTCATGAGGATAGAGCCCCTTTGATAAATGCGCCTCAGTATACCACAGGCTTGCCTCCAGATTTTGTCCCACAAGGTTATATCGTAGATCAAACCCCATCTCAAGAAGAGCGACACTTTGAAATAGGTCAATCCTCTCAAGAAGATGGGCAAGATCTTGATGAATTTATACAAGATCCTAGAGCTATAGCTGCCTTTGATAGAATCCTTAGTGAGAACCAGGATCATTTCTTTCGCTTGCTTGCAAAGCAAGGTGCCAAGTTACCTCAAGATTTTGATGTGTCCACTCTCAAGGAGAGCACCAACACCCAAGAAACCATACAAGCGGTGCAAACCATGTCCACGGTAACTACGCCCTTGCCTACTCAAGGCTCGTAGTATAGGAATCCCCTTTTTCAAAATCCAACAGGGGAGAGGCCCATATCACCACTTTTGACTCCTATGGAGATCTATCAAAACCAACAAGAAACTCTCCAACGTCAAGCAGAGTTAGCTAAGCAAGCCACCTTAGCTCGATCGAATGTGCAACCACCTCCTAAAGTGTCCACCCCAAGCACAAGTGGAATCTTGGTTACCCCATCACGCGTAGGTTTCCCACCCAATTACAATCCGGGGAACACTTATGTAGCCATGCAACAAGGGTCTCAACAAATGCCACCTCCTATATCATCACACCTGCATGTCTCTCAACCAATTAGAGTCACGCAGCCCTAACCACAACATTCTTCTACTCTCGTCCTCAAGCAGCCCCAACCACAACATTCTTCTACTCTCATCTTCAATCAACCTCAACCATCGCAAATCACTTCTACCTATGTTCCTCCTCCACAACGTTCATCCTCGCTCAACTTCTTTCATACATTGCCTAGCCACTCTCAACATTCCCAACATCAGGTTTCCCAAAGCTATGTGCCACCATCATAACCTAATCAAATGCACTTTAGCTTTCCTCCCCCCAATACTTTTCTTCAACCATCGCAAAGCCAACATTCTTACCTAGCGCCACCTCCACCTCTGCCTAATCAAGGCCTCCAATTCCAACCCAATTTGAACCAATCGTACAATTCATACAATCCCAATCAATCTTACAACCCTTATAATACCAGTACGCATGGCTTACACTATAATCTTCCATATGGGCAACACCAACCACTTTTTGGACAACAGGAGATGTTACCAACCCCTCCCACGACTATGGAACTAAAGATTGCAGAGGTGCAACAATAGCTATCTGATCTTATGTTTGGCCACACCAAAAAGACCTTCTCTTTAGAGGAAGTGTGCCCTTATCCTTTTGATCGGTCGTTACCAATGATCCCTTTTCCTCAAAATTTCACTATTCCCAAGTTCGATAAATATAAAGGAAAAGGTGACCCTAAAGACCATCTTAGGGAATTCTATCTTGCTTGCTTCGAGGTCTCGCACAACGACACATATCTCATGCGTCTTTTTCCTCGCAGTCTTGGAGGTCAAGCAATAGAATGGTTCTCACACTTACCTACGGGTATCAAGTCTTTCAACGAGCTAGCAGAAAAGTTTGCCACCCATTTTTCTTACAACGCAGAGCATGAGATTTCCATGACGGACCTATGCAACAATAAACAGAAAAATGGTGAAACTTTCATTTCTTTCCTTCAACGATGGAGATAAATGGCTAGTAAATTCCCTTTCAAGATTCTGGAGAAACAGCTTGTTAGCATATTTGTGTAGAACCTCAACCAAGAGTTAGGTTTCCATTTACAAATTCTTAGCGCTACAACCTTCGATGAAATCACATACAAGGGTATCAACATTGAGAAGGCCCTCATTGCTAAAGGTGTGGTCAAAATCTTTAAAGAGACGAAAGATAGTACTTCTCATCAACAGTCGAACGATAAACCCAAATATTGGAACAAGAACAAAAACGTGGTCAATGATGGGGTGGTTGATACTAAGCATGTCCAAACGTTGCAAACACCGCTACAACTCTCCAAACCAAGTCAAGCTCCACCTCAACAACAGTAGCAACAAAGGCAGCCTTATCCCAACCAACAGCAATGACAACAAGAGAGACCCCAACAAGATTACCCTCCGTGACGTCAATTTACTCCCTTGGGAGTGCCCATCGAATCGGTCTTACAGCAAGCTTTGCAGAAAGGGCTCATCACCTTACCTGACGCTCCCCCATATGGAGAACCTATCTACAAAACTGCACGTTACAGAGATAATGAGTATTGTGAGTTCCATAGAAGCAAAGGGCATAGAACTGCGTCTTGCATGAAGCTTAAGCACCTCATCCAAAACCTCATCGACGGTAATCAAATCACTTTTGAGGATGAATCACCAGCGCAACACACGAACAGGGATCTCGATATGTACAAAGAACCATTCCCTCATCATGGTCCACCTCCTCCTCAGGATAGAGGTAAAGGTATCAATCACGCTCTCACGTCCTTTGATTCTATTGTAGGTCGTTTTGAAGAGAGTCGAGTGTCTACCCTCACAATCAAAGGAAAATCTACGGATTGTGCTGTTACCACTCGTCGAGGTCATGTCACCATCCGTGCACCTACACCTAGACTTCCGGTTCAGTCTGATTATAATCTTGTCGAACATCTAGGGAGAACACCAGCACAGATCTCCATTTTAGACCTTCTACGGTCATCACCTGCACATAGAGTGGTGCTAGAAAAAGCCCTCCAAGAGTCGTCTGTTCCTAACAACATAGCAGTCGCGAATTTCCAAGCTATAGTGGGTAATATTGCTTCGCCTTACAATGTGGTCTTCTCTGAGAAAGACCTCCCCTCCCATGATCCTTGTCACAATGATGCCCTTCATATTGAGGTCCTCATCCATAAGCGCAAAATTAAACGTATACTCATAGACGGTGGTGCTGGTCTCAACATCTGTTCTTTAAAGTTACTAAAGCAATTGGGATACTCTGAGGATCACGTCAACACTGATCATAGTATTACAATCAAGGGGTATGATGATGTAGAATGCCATTCAGAAGGTGTTATTCACTTGCCTATACAACTGGGCCCTGTCATGCTTGAAACTAGGTGCCAAGTTCTTGATATTGAGCTGCCTTACAACATTATCCTAGGCCGCCCATGGATCCATGCAATGAAAGCTGTTCCCTCCATGTACCATCAGTCCCTCAAGTTCCCATACAATGGTACGGAGATCACCATCCCAGGAGATCCTAATCCTTTTGAATTTTGTCGTGTCTTGCAAGGAAGCTATAAGAATTGCAACCAAGTGCCTAAAAATGACAAAGCCCTTGAATCCCCTCTCTATGTTGATCCTGAAACTCTCACGCAAGCCTCTACAAGTGAACCTACACCCCTCCCCAAAATCACAGCTCATGTCCGAGATATAGGCTTTGGCACTTATGATATCTCTGAATCTTGTTGTGTAGGGCGAATGCCTCTATCGCCAAAATCTTACGGCCAACCACCCATTGCCAAAGTAACCAAAAAAGCAGCTATTCCTCCCCCAACATTCCTAACCCAATTCCAACATGGACGGTTATTGGAAGAGGAAACTATTGAGGACATCTCTTCTTGGCTCTATAAAGAGAAAGAACCAGTCACCATACCAGTCAAGCAATATGGCAATGGCTTAAGGATAGTGAAAAACATGGGCTATAAAGGCAAAGGTGGCCTTGGGAAACAAAATCAAGGAACTATGGAGCCCATTGTGGTAACAAAGAAGCTAGACAAGAAAGGATTAGGATTTGGTAAGAAGGTACCATGCGCCTTGGACATCGAGTATATCCTCGACGAGGTAGCTGACACTTTTCCCGCTGATACGAAGTCTACAGAGGATATCATCGATGACTCTTCCCTCCACATGACCAATCTATTCGCAGAATCCTCCATTTTTACACTATCCTCTGTATCCTTAACTTCCACCACCAGCACCCAGAATGTCACGCTTGTCTACCCTGAACTTATCGATTGGGACCAACAAGGGGCCCCCGTTATAGATGTATTTTAGAATGACGAAGCTCTAGCTGAGTTTATGGGACTTCGGGAAGGTATCCCTCTTGGCGATCACAAGGCAGGTTTTGTAATGGAACTAGAGCCCACAACTTATTTTGGTGAGAATGCCAAATCCTCCAGTCGCAAAAGTGCAAATAAAGAAAGATCTCTAGGTGAAAACCACACTGTGGCACCTCCTCATCATAAAATAGTAAAAATAAAGGACATATCCAACGGTGAAAACCCAACTGTGGCACCTGAGGATGGAGGATTTGACCTTCCCTTACCAGCTAATTATCAAGAGAAATCAGCTCTCCTAGTGGAAGATTCCACAGAGATCAACCTAGGCATAGAGCAGAATCCAAAGACCACATTCCTAGCGGCATCATTATCTGACACAGAGCACAGAAATCTTAACAACTTCTTGCAACGAACCATCAACTTTGCATGGACCTATGCAGATATGCCAGGGCTAGACCCTAAGTTGGTAGTTCATTATCTCACAGTTGATCCCAAAGTGAAACCAGTCAAATAGAAATTGAGAAAGATGCACCCACAGATAGCCCTCTTGGTGAAGGTCGAAGTACAAAAGCTGCTAGATGCAAAGTTTATACGACCTATTGACTATTCAGATTGGGTCTCAAACATTGTACCTATGTCTAAACCTAATGGGCGCATCCGCATGTGTAATGATTTCAGAGATCTCAACAAGGCATGTCCTAAAGATGACTTTCCACTACCAAACATTGACATTATAGTGGACTTGACAGCAGGTCACGAGATGCTTTCTCTCATGGACGGATTCTCGGGTTATAATCAGATAAGGATAGCTGAAGAAGACCAACATAAAACAACCTTTACTTGTCCTTGGGGCAATTATTGTTGGTGTGTCATGCCGTTTGGTCTGAAGAATGCAGGAGCAACCTATCAGAGAGCAATGCCAGTGATCTTCCACGATCTGTTTCATCACATCATGGAAGACTATGTTGATGATATATTGGCTAAATCTTCTAGGGTGGATCACATACAGGTTCTAGGATAGATCTTCGACAGGCTTGAAAAATACCAAGTAAGACTCAATCCAAAGAAGTGTGTATTCAGTGTAACATCAGGGAAACTGTTGGGATACATTGCATCTCGTAGAGGCATCGAAGTAGATCCAGCGAAAGTAAAGGCTATAGTGGAGATGCCTCCACCAAAGAACCTAAAAGCATTAAGGAGCCTCCAAGGAAGGTTGCAGTCCATCAGGCGTTTCATCTCACAGCTAGCAGACAACCCTTTCAACACTTGCTCCGAAAGGATGTCTCATTTCGATGGGACAACAAGTGTCAGGCAGCGTTTGATCAACTTAAAGAGTATCTAGCTACACCTCCTGTATTGGTTCCACCAGTTGCGAACAAACCTTTGATCTTATACATCTCCACTACAAACTCGGCCTTAGGGGCCCTGCTAGCACAGAATGATGACACAGGAAAGGAGCATGCAATTTATTACATCAATAGAACCTTGGTGGGATATGAGCTCAATTATTCACCAATGGAAAGAGCTTGTTTAGCAGTAGTGTTCGCCTCCCAAAAGTTGCTGCATTACATGCTGAACCAACACACAAATCTGATAGCCAAGATTGATCCCTTGAAGTATCTACTAGCAAAAGCAGCTCTCACAGGCAGACTAGCTAAATGGGTTATGATCCTTAGTGAGTTCGATATTGAGTACATGGATCGTAAGGCAATCAAAGGACAAGCCCTCGCGGATCAACTAGCAGATGCACCCATGAAAGATACACATCCTATGGTAGCAGACTTTCCTGACGAGAATCTCTTCACTCTTGCTACCTCCATAATGTGGAAGTTATACTTTGACGGTTCTTACACACAGCATGGATCAGGAGCTGGCATCTTATTTGTTACACCTCAGAATGACTACATTCCAAAGTCATATCGGCTAGCATTCCCTTGCACCAACAACATAGCCGAGTATGAAGCACTCCTTATAGGTCTCAATACTGCAGTTCAATGGGACATCACAGAATTACAAGTATATGGAGACTCACAGCTAGTCATTCGCCAAGTCACAGATGA
The DNA here is from genome assembly GCA_027924645.1 of Cunninghamia lanceolata. NCBI lineage: Eukaryota > Viridiplantae > Streptophyta > Pinopsida > Cupressales > Cupressaceae > Cunninghamia > Cunninghamia lanceolata. The sequence goes on along the minus strand of BSBN01000281.1, from coordinate 197,897 downwards.
ATACCAAACAAAGGATGAAAAGTTGGTCCCCTACAAGCAACTAGTGGATGCCTACAAACCACATTTTTCTACCATCACATTTGAGCAAATTCCAAGAGAGCATAACAAAGCTGCGGATTCTATGGCTTCTGTAGGGTCACTGATTGACATGCCTGCAAATACACAGAAGTGTGAATTCTTGATCGAGCAATTGTTGATACTAGCCATCGATGTTCCTATTACTAAAATCATCTGCGAACTTGTTGGTCCCAATTCCCCATGGTACGAAGATGTCTATGAATACCTCAAGAACAATACCTTTCCCCCTGACCTATCATCCACCCAACGCAAAACCTTTATCCGTCGATCCTCTCATTACATCATTCTGGGTGATACACTATATCGCCAGAGTCTCGATGGTATCCTCTTACGATGTCTTAACGCGGAAGAAGCCGAAGCTACCTTACGAGACATACACAAAGGTGTCTGTGGCGCGCATTCTACCGGTCCTAATCTTGCTAAGAAGATACTCAGAACAGGTTATTACTGGCCTACAATAGAGCAAGATGCTGCACAGTTTGCTAAGAAGTGTCTACAATGTCAGCAGCATGGAGATCTGATTCACGCACCAGCTCATGAGTTACAACCTGTGACTACTCCATGGCCTTTTTCTCAATGGGGTCTCGACCTCGTAGGACAAATCCACCCTTCCTCCTCCAATGGCCACAAGTTTATCATTACTGCCACTGAGTATTTCACGAAGTGGGTGGAAGCCATTCCTATGACCTATATCACCAGTAAACAAATAGCCAAGTTTATCCTAAACTACCTCATATGCCGGTATGGTATTCCCCAAGCCATTGTCACTGATAATGGGAGACCATTCAAGAACCAAGATGTTCGTGCCTTATGCATACAATACAATATCCAACATCGCTTTTCAACTCCCTACTATCCGCAGAGTAACGGCCAAGCTGAGGCTTCCAATAAAACCATTCTCAAGATCCTAAAGAAAACGGTCAATGAAGCTGGTCGTGATTGGCACTTACAACTCAATCCCGCCCTCTGGGCCTACCGCACTAGTATCAGAACACCAACTGGTGCCACACCATATGCCTTGGTCTTTGGCTCTGAAGCCATCCTACCTATAGAGGTCGAGATCCCATCCCTCAGAGTATCCATGCAGGACCTGATCGGTGGAGATGAGTATCGCACTTCCAGATTAGCTGAGCTTGAACTACTAGATGAGAGGCGCCTTGCCGCACTTAATCATCTTCATGTCTATCAAAACTGCCTCCGGCGTAATTACAACAAAAAGATCAAAGAAAGACGGTTTCAAGTTGGTGATCTTGTACTTAAGGAGAATAAGAGAAATCAAGCAGATCGAGAGAAGAAGGGCAAGTTTGAGCCTAACTGGTTAGGTCCCTTTATTGTGACAACAGCATATGGATCAGGAGCTTATACTTTAGCTACACCTGACGGCATTCCTCTAGATGAGCCACTTAACAGTGTCCATCTCAAGAAGTTTTATGCCTGATCCTCAGAGTATTCTAAAAAAAAAAAAAAAAATCTAAAAAATCCAAAAAATCTGTCCTCTAGTGAAAACCTGGCAAACAGGCGCCTTGGATAAGTACCATAGTGAAAACCTGGCAAACAGACGCTATGCGTGGAGTCAGCATCCATCGTCTATCGAGTCCTGTCCACTCCTTGTCCAGTTCGCAACGTGCCTCATCCATCCATCCATAATAAAACCATTGACTTTGTTTGCATTTCCATCTCCCTATCTAGTATAGCTTGAAAATTTGTCAGTGTCCATCGTCGTCTTCCCATGTCTTGATCTGTGTCTACAGTTAACACTGTCTTGTCCTAGGTCAAGTCTTTCTGTGTCTTCTTCGGCAGTCACCCCTATAGTTTCCTCTACCAGAATGGGGGCAACTCTTTCCTTAACTTAGGTCTAGGATTGGTTCCTTGTTCGTGGTTCGCAGCACATACTTCGATCTTTTCTCATTTCCATAGGTAACACCCTTTAACGGACACAGAGTTCCTACGATAAGGCTGTTATCTTCTCAACACTTTTTCTACATCATCACCCTCACCAGAACTACATATCATCTCTTCTCAATCTTAAGGTACCTTGATCCCATGGATATGGGTATGTAGGTAGTCTGGAATACGAAGGAAGTATCCAGTACTCAGGTACATAAGATCCCCTCCTTTCACCTTGACCCATTCATCACTCTATCCAGAACTACATATTATCACTTTCATCTTTCATCGTAATGTGCCTTGATCCCGTGGATACAGGGTATGTAGGCAGTCTAGAATACGAAGGATGTATCCAGTACTCAGGCACACATGATCCATCATTCTCCGCCCACCCCAATCCATTAGCATTCCATCCTTCTAGTCTTCCATTTTTCAAAATCCATTCGCCTCAACTTGACTAACTCAAGCAGCAAGCTAGCACATCCTTTCAAAGCAAAAGTCTTTAACAAACTTGAAGCAAAGAGGCCTACTGCCAGAGTCATCTACTGTCCTGCATACCAATTGCCAACATCAGCTAAGTACCGCTTAACCAAAGCCCTAGATCCGCAGGCTTGTCTTCTCCGAAGTGTTCCATTGTTGAGACCAACACACGCGTCTCCTACGACATGTGGCATTTCCCGCAGCAAGACATTGTCTTTTTAGGTAGATAGCACCCTTTAACGGACACTGAGTTCCTACGATAAGGCTATTATCTTTCCTATCCAATCTGTCCTGAGCAACCTCTTTGGCAAGAGAATATGTTGGCTGTATGTTTACTTTGTAAGTCAGTCAATTTGTGTTATGGTTTATCTTTTGTTCCCTATTCCAATACCTATTCAAGGCTACCTTGATTTATCTATAATCTTGGTATGTTGCAATGCAGTACGGATTGGGGGCATAGTCATTGCTTTCTGTGTGCCGTGTTTGAGGAATGATCTCTAGTATCTTTTTTGGCATTATATTTATCTTGGGTGTGTTGCGACCTAGCATCTTACATATTAATAATTCTTCTTGCATTTACATGTATGGAGGTTTATTTTATGTTCAAGACTACGGCTTGTTCACATGTTCCAACAAGGTTATATTATGTCTAACGGATCTAAGTTCAAACCGTTTGCTTGCAGAGTCAACGTCCACGCACTCGGATATTATTGCACCTTGGTCTTCTATATCTTGGTGGCGAACTATCCACGTGCTATATCAAACTAAGGATTGCTCTTTATATACAAATGTGAAGCCATTGCAACAAGCTCAGCTTTCATCCATTTCCACATCCTTTATATCGCTTTCATTGCAGTAATCGATCAACAGTCTCTGTCTCCATCCCCTCCTGTTCTCCTCTCTGGGGCATATCTACAAATCCCACATGTCAGATATCACTAGTCATCACATCTATATCATCATACATCTATAAGCATCATATAAGCCACATATGTCATCACATGAATCCATAATCATACATACATATCATCACATCCATGACATCAAGGAATGCATACACAAAAGCATCAACAGCTGTGAGTCGAACAGATCATCATATATATATATCATGTAATGGCCATCATAATACAAAGCGTCTGTGTCTACATCAATAATACAAAAATGTGTATACATCCAAATATACACCAGTATAGTACATCAAGGCTATCAAGAGCCCTCCAAATATACATCAGAATGCACTCAGGCATCTGTCCAAAATGATACAATATGCTACAATACAACTGTATGCGCCCTAGTGGGTGGAGCTGCCCTCCTGCTGTGGCCCCTGGCCTCCCCCTGTGCTCGGTGGAGGTCCCCCTGATGGTCCTCCTCCTCCCCCTGGCGGCAAAAGTGGCCCTCTAACTGAGGACGCTGACTGCCCTGTCCTCCGGTATCCTGAGGCCCCCGACCTGCTCCTGTCTCTATAACTCGGTACCTGCTGAGCTGCCGGCACCGCACCCACATATAGGCCCCTGTAGTACTCTACCTCTCTGCCGGCTGATACTAGCTCGCCCTGCACTTGGATGAGCTCGCTGTACAAGGTCCTCTGATCTGCACCCAACGCACGGCGTGCCTCCTCTCTCTCCTGCCTCACTCTAAATAGTGTGGCCGCTGCTGTCAAACGCAGCTGCACCTCTGCGTCTCTCTCTCTCCTAGCCTACGCTAGCTCATCTGCGTCTGCTACTGGTACGGCTGGCGGCTGCACCTGTACCTGTAGCTGCGCCTGTATCTGGGCCTGCAACTGTCTGTATGCCTGCACCTGTGCCTGTAGCTGCGCCTGCACCTGTGCTAGGGCTGTCTGTGCTGCTGTGGCTGCCTGTGTCTGTGCCTGGGCTATGGCCTCTGCCTACCTCGCATCGGCCCGCGCTGCATCCCTGTCTCTCCTGAGTCGTGCCATCCGGAGCTCTAAGCGAGTCCTCCGGGCTATCTCCTCCTGTAGCAGTCGCTCTGCTCTCTGTAAGTCGGTCTCTATGACCAGGCCCACCGCCTCTGCCATCTCTACATTGGCCTGCTGGCCGCTGCCCTCTCCACCTACCTGTTGACCCGCTGCCTGCTGCCTGGCTGCCCTGGCCTGCCGCCTCATCCTGGCCTCTCCTCCAAGCACTAGCACCTCTCCCACTGCCCTTGCTACACCTGGTGTAGTCAATCTCATCAGCCTGTGTGTCTGCCAGTACTGATCGTACTCTGGCAGTGTCCCTGGGTCTGCTAGCCCAGAATCCCAATCCCATCTCACGGGGATAAGCCCCCGCACCTCTGTCAATGCTGTCGCCAATGGGATCTCAGCATCCCAGTCTCCTACCTCCCTCCGTGTCCTGGCATGAGTGGCCTCCCCCACTGGTAACCCCTGCGGCAACCCAAATTGCCTGATAACTCGCTCGGGTAGGTATCTCTCTATCATATCTGTTCGTCTACCGAACAGATAGCGTGCCTGTCTACAGTACATAAGCTGCTCATGCTCGTCAGCCCACTCCTCGCATAGTAACCAGGGCCTCCATATGAATATGTCCATCTCATCTATCTGTCGCCGCCAGTAGCTCACAGACCCCATCCTCCGATGTGTCATCACCCCGTCATACAAAAATGCATATGGCTCACCCCTGTCTCGGTGGCGGTGCGCCATGGGTCGGATGACTGGAATGTGCTCCCATGCCCATACCTGTAACAAGGTCACACCTGCTGAGAGGCTCCTGCCTCTCCTGTATACACAATGGTGCATGTCATGGTACAGCTGTCCTAGCACGCAGGGTCCCCACGCATACTGCCTACCGTGGGTGAACATCCCTGATAGAACTGTCCCCCAGCCAACTGATAGTCCTCTCGATCTCCAGTCCGGGCACAGGAAGCCGCCAATCAACGATGCCACGATCCATCTGATCCTATCGCAGAGTCTTGGGACGTCTGCCCATCGTATCTTCCCATCCTCTATCCACAGGTCATCTATGCAGAAGACCTCCTCCAAGCCTGCCTTGCCCCGTGCTGGGTCAAAGTCAACTATCTCTCCGTCTATTCGGATCCTCAGGATGCGGTACACATCCTCCAATGTCACTGTCGCCTCCCCTATCAGAAAGTGGAATGACGAGGTCTCACTGTGATACCTCTCCACGACTGCTGTCACTAGGGCGAGATTCGCCCTAATGTGTGTTAGGTGGGCCACATGCCATAGTCCCGCATGCTCCAGAAATGCGTCCTCCTCCCATGTAAGCTGGACAACCTCGTGTGCTATCGCGTGATGTCGCTCCCACGACATCAGTGGTGGTAAAATCCTCTACATCCATCACAAATCACTTGTCAGTTTCTTTCCCAAATCCTTCCAAACCTATCTACCATCAGTCCCCAAAACCCCCAACTTGCCCTTCCCTCTTTGGCAGCCTAACTTTTCTACTTGCACCCTAACTGTTCTTCTATTCAAACCAACAGCGCTTTGTTTTATACAAAAGCGCTGTCCCTCTCCACCAACAGCGCCATACTGTTCATCCACCTACGCTGTGATTTTTGAACCACACGCGCCTTGTTTTTCCAACTGCGCCATTCTGTCCTACCCACCGCGCCACTCTGTCATACCAGACGCGACGCGTTTTTCCCCTTCCCACCAATTGCGCTCACCTGCTTTGGCAAATGTGCTGCACTGCCTAACCAAGTGCGCTGCGGGATTTCCCAAGTGCTCTGCGGCACAAACACATTATATCAAAAGCACCGCGATTTGACCATTCGCGCTGCAGGCGACTACCAGTCGCGCTACAGCGCGCCTAAAGCGCTGCAATTCTATACTAGACGCGCTGCGGCTCCCTAAGGCGCTTTTGCTTGACATGGCTAACCCTACCTAAACCTAGCCCTAAACGACCCTACACGACAAATGAAAAGGGGGTTTTCGATCACTTACCGCTGCCGGAGCTCCTGCTGGCGGCCTGTAGGTCCGCACCAACTCTGCCCGATGACTGTGCACTAGAATTGGCATCTCTCCTCGCTGGCTGCTCCACTCTCTCCAACTAGGTTTGCTTCTCTCCTCTCTAAATTTAGCTTATCCAAGGGTGCAAATGAGGATTGTGGTCCCCATGGGACCTATTTATAGTGTTCCCCCCCTTAGTTTTTCTTTCCCACCCCTTCTGCTTTTTCTCCTCTCTGGTCGCGTCCTCTTCTAGTCGAGCGTCAACACCTTTCCTCTGTCGCTTCCCCGTCTTCCCGCTTGAGGGGGCATACACTGGGGTAGCTACTTACACTGGGGCATAAATTTTTTTTGTATCATGTATTCAACTATCGATTTCTTTGACGCAACGCTACATGCTGTATTGCATCAAAGAGGGGCAAAATGTAGACACCCTAAAATGACCAAGTCGTCAAATCACTTGCATTTCATAATCTGTCTAATCACCTGCATTTCAACGTTAATTAAATAATCTAATTATTTAATTAATATCACCAAATTCTTCTAAATCACATACTTTCAACATTAATTAAATAAATTCTCTTTATTTAATTAATATTTAAATTCCTCTATATTCGTCCACAATTAAATAATTTTAATTATTTAATTAAATCATTATCCTCTCTCCAAAAATTTAAGTCCACATTAATTAAATAAACCCAATTATTTAATTAATTCAACAAATTCCCTCTTGTCTAAAATTAAATAATTCTTAAATTATTTAATTAAATCAAAATTATTCTTCCAAAATCATGCACAACAATTAAATAAATTTATTTATTTAATTTGCTTTCAAATCTTCTAAATTAAATAATTCTAGTTATTTAATTACTTTTTCCAAAAATATCTTCTCTAAATTTAAATAAATCAATTATTTATTTAAATTACTTTTTCTTCTAAATTTGAGTTATCTCTAATATAACTCAAGCTTTCTTTATTTAATAAAGCAAAATATCTTCTTTTCTCATGCAAATCCCTTCTTCTTGTTTTAAATCACTTAACTGATTGCTTTATTCTTTTAATTGATTTATCTCTTCAGTTAACTCATTCTTCTATTCTTGATAGCTCCTCTCATGCAAAAGAAAGCAAGACACATGTCTTCTTCTCATTCGTTGCACGTTCCTCAACTGTTCTCCTCCATTGATTCTTCTGAATTATCTAGACCGTTGATCGATTTTCCTTGAAATTTATATAAACCCCCCTCATCTCCTTCATTGGGCCTCTCTCTTCGATTGTATTCTCAGGCATACTTAACAGAGCTTCGAGCATATAAAATGCGTCGATTGAGCACTATCACGATCTTTTGACATTGATATCTTGAGCACATGCTTGTTGCAGCCATGGCTTTGCAACTTCATTGAGCAATCCACATTCAATCCAAAGGAAACAACACAGATATCGGTAAAAGTCTCTATTTCATTGAGTGATTATTTATGGCTTTTATTTAAATTGGTTTCCTTTATGTTATTGGGTTCTTTGGTTTTATTTAGTTTAGATTTAATTAATTTTTCCTCATACATAGTTTACTCAGAATTTTTTGGGCAAAGTTTTTCAATTTTTTGGTGAGTACTCGTCGGGTACTGCATGAGTCCGTCTTTGTAACTTGCGCCACACACCATACATGCCAAAAACATGGATCAAACACTCAAAAAACATGGTTTCCTGGCTTTATAAGCCATATCTGCTCATGTTAGACACACATAGAAACATTACAACATTGTAGAGCAAATTACAAGGATTTTTTAGGGGATTTGAAGAGTGATTTTCTAAAATTTCAGATTTGTAGGGGATTTTTGACTCTACCTTACACGAGATCAACATGGTAAAAATGTATTTTAGTCACAACAAAAACACATTTTGGTGGCTTTATAAGCGCTATCCACTCATGTCATGAAAATGGTTTTTTGCCTTTAAAAAATTATGAAAAATGGTGCTGCCCCTTAATCTTGCTAGGGGCATTGCCCCCAAACCCTTATTATGACACAATTAGTTGTATTTTGTCATAATTAGTTGTATTTTGCATAAATTTATGTTTTGTATTTTTTAAGTTGTCAAGTTTTTGTGGAGTCAAAAATTTTTGGTCTATCGAGTCTGAGTTTGCAAACCATGGTTCCTACTTCTCTATCTCCAATTCCAAATCAGTTAGAGTTAGTCCCTACAACATTTAAATCTCCTATTCACACATCTCCTACTCTTAATGGTTTGGCCTAGTGAAGAAAAGCTATCCATGGAGATAAAGATTGCAAGACCCAATTTAGGTACTTTAAAATTTATTCCAAAATCTTTGAACAAGAAGAGAGTTATTGTTGCACAACCTCTCAACTTGAATATCGTATCCGATCTAATCACATAAGAGAAAATGAAGAAAATAAAGAGGCAAACAAGGTTGAAAATGAATGAGGAAGGGCGAATTGTCTTGTTGAATATGAAGCCCTTAGAAGAAAGCATAGTCGAATGACCTTAAATCAACTAATATTCACTTCCAATCTAGTGCCATGGGAATTCATTGATTCAAGAGAGGATCTTTTGTCTCCCCATTTTGTTCAATCAAGAGGGGATATACAAACCTTGTAATCAATTGATTGGTCTACTAGAGATGGCATTTTTGAACATTGGATGAACAAGGCAATGATGGATAGTTCAAGAGGATTCTTATAAAGGAAGCTAGCAGAACAAGCAATGGTGGTTCCATGAGGAAAACGGTCCAAGTTACCTACCTAGATATAGAAACAATTCCTATATGAAAAATACAGCTATTAGTGCTGAAAATTGAAAGAAGAAGATGAAAGCTTCAAGTGAAGCTATGGAAAGTTCAAAACCTAAGAAGTTGAAACCAGTTACGAAAAAGAAAGTGAAGTCTCCTTCACTTATTTACATAATTCCTCGAAGTTCTCAAGCAACAGTTCCTACTTCTCTATCTCCAATTCCAAATCAACCAAAAATAATCCCTATAGCATCTAAATTTCCTAAATTTCCTATTCACACATCTCCTACTCCAATGGTTCAACCTAGTGAAGATAAACTAGCCATGAAGTAGAGATTGCAAGACCCAGTACAAGTAGTTCAAAATGGGTTCAAAAATATTTGAACAAGAAAAGAGTAGTTGCACAACCTCTCAACTTGAATGTCGTATCCAATCTAATTGCAGAGGAGAATATGAAGACAATCAAGAGGTAAACAAGGTTGAAACGACCATTCCTCTTGTGAATAAAAGTATTCAAGATGTACAGGTTGCTGATTCTCAGTTTTCAAAAGGCCAACTTAGGACCTATGAGCAGACAAGGAAATATTGATTTGTTGCAATTTGTCATTGAAATTGCCAAGGAAATATTAGAGAAAAATGGTGAGGCCATGGAAAGGTTGAAGAAATAGGGAATTAAGGGCATACATTGAGCATCTTATGAATCTAATATCAAAACCAAGAACAAGGTCACCACCAAGACTTGATGAAGGACTCCAAAAGCAATAGCTTTATAATAATAAATTAGTGTCATGTGGAAGGACAATTCAGTAGTGGATTAGAAATCTTTGTGATGATGGTTTGAGGAAAATTGATGATCTGTTCATTTTGCTAAGGGAAACCCGAGATGCCCTTCAACAATCCATAGAGCTGGAATGTGTTTTGACTACAAATATTTCTTCATGTGGCAACATTTTGACCAGTGTAAAGCCTAGAAAATTTTGGGGAATGGATGAGCTATTGAGATTGAAGGTGATAAGAGAATTTTGAAGATTATCATATTCCTAAGTAGACAACTATTTTCCAATTATTTTCTGAGATGAGAAATCCAGCTTTTAAGACTTTATTGAGAACTTGCAAGTTGCTGAACAAGACATTCTATCTTTTTGCACTCCTCTTTCATTTACACTCACAATAGATAACCTGGATGCAATGAAGACTAATTCTGAGTAACTTATTATGACAAAATTAGGAGGTTCAACTTTCAATATCAGCAACATGGAAGAAATTATGATAATTTTAGTGAGAATTGGGGCATACAAACTCAAGGTGCTCAAATATCGCATATTATTTGTGAAGAGGAGTAGCTTTGTTCAACGATAGTTGGATAACGAGTTAGCCTTGAAATCTCCAGCTGCAGAAATCAGGGAGTTTATTGATAAAGTTCGACTTGCAAGAGAAAAAGACAAAACCACATTTCCTAAATCGCCAAATCCTGTAGATGTTTCAAGTTCAAATTCAAAGGTAGATGCTAATGATTCAAAATAGTCATTTATGGTTATTTTCCATTTTTTTTTTATGTTTGTTTTTGAGTAAAGAATAAGAGCCTATTTTAGGTTAGTTGTATTTAATTTACTGTTTTAAAGTGGTTTTATTTCTACTTTTTCTGTAGATAGAGATATGATTGCTTTAGAACATAAAATTTTTGGTTATATTTTATTATTATTTTATCTTTCAAAGTTACTTCCTAGAACTTATAATAAGTGTTTTGAGCACAGAATTTATAATGAGAGTTGATTTTAGACTTATGCTATAGAAATTTTTTGTTCAAACTTTGAAGTTGAAATATTGTGTTGTGGATGTAAGAATCTGATAAGTTAGTAATAAAAAGATTTCCGTTGAGCTTTATGTAACACTTGTCTTTATTCTTAGAAATAGTTTTGTATACTTCCAAGTAATTACTTCTCTTCAATATTGCACTTCATTTCTTGTTGTTAGTAAAGTATTTCCTATGTTAAATTGATCCTATTGTGGATATGAATCTGTTAGTCTCTACTGGAAAATATTTGTTTCCAATTCATGTTGTTGTCTAGCTGCATAAACACAAAAACCTCTTGGTGACATGACGAACTTTCAAGTCTTGTGCTCAAAACTTCGAGATCAAAAAGATAGGTCAAGTTTACTTTCATGTTATTTGTTTTCCTACAAAACCTCAAATTACAAAATATTACAGTGTGCATAAATAGTTGGCTTGCTCATTGTTTTAGATTTTAGGAGTAGTTAAGATCTCAGGGAGCTCCTCTTGCTAATTTGAAAAGAGATTTTACCTCACATACTATTCTAGTTTGTGTTGTCCTAAAAATAATAAATTAAAATGCTAGCAACTTTTGGCACCCACCATGGGGCACAAGTTGTTGAAAATCTTTCTCACAATAAACAACCATTCAAGCTCCTAAAGCTCTTGTTTTGTAGCCTAATTTCAATTGTATTTAACAGGAACAAGAGGATCTGATAAAGAATCATTTGACTAATCAATGGGTGATCACAACAATGATAATGAAGTTCCACCTCTTCCTCTACCTTTGGGAAATAATACTAGTCCACTTGCATTTTTTAATGTCCCCTTTCTTCCGCTTGAGTTCGGCAAAGACCTTTTAGCCTATTTAATTCCCGTAGGCTAATAGGGAGGAGATCAAGGGAATATTTAATTAATTAAATATTAAGTCATCCTAAGTTGCTCCTAAGGATTACTTATATTTAATTAATTGTTTTGCTAAACTAAGGAAATAATAAAGTGACAAATGAAAATTAAAAGAGGTCACTTTATGTTTGAGCGGAAATTAAAGAAATTAAGAAATAAAGTAATTTCTTTCAAAGAAGGTTATAAAAGGAGGGTGAGAGGAAAAGTGTACTTCTTGACATTTTCATTTCTTGGATTCCTTTGAGAGCTTGAGCATTAGTTCAGCTAAACCCTAGGATGAAAACCCTAAGGGAAAATTGGTTTCATGGATGAAAACCCACATATCCAATCCTTGGTTGACTCATCCAAAGTTCACAGGTGTGTAGATTGATTAAGTTTTGAAGGAGATTGTGCAAGATTGAATATTTGCAAGAAAATATCAAATATTTTATTATATTGTAAGGGTTTCAAAACCCTACTCACTATTGGTGACTCAAGGAAGGATAAATCATAGATTGAATGGTGACACAAGTATTTTGAGGGTTTAGAAACTTTAGACATGGCCTATGATGCTAGGCACAACTCTTCTTAGCCAAGTCGCAACCATACATCAGCTGGTCGCAACCTCTCTTAGTGGTACTTTCATCTTCAACATCATTCATGCTGTTCATTCTAAGGCATCAACCTTATTGGGAGTCAATTTGTAGTTTGGGTGTTTGATTTGGGTTTGTGGAGGCCAAAGTAGAAGGCACAACTTGTCTATGGAGCATTTCCTTCCATTTTGGTAGTTGGCCGCCCCTGTTTGGTGGGATTTCATTGCTGGTTTAGTGCAGATTGAAGACCAAACAATCATCGTAGAGTTTATCTTTGATCAACAACACACGGTATCTCTTTCAAGTGTATTTGGAAACATTTTTGAGGTTAGAAATTAATTTTTTAAGTTCATTTGTATCTCTAATTTTTATATCAATACCTTCCTTGATTTATTATACAATCTTTCAACTGTTTGAATGAATAGACAACTGTTTGACAAAATGTCCCTACAAGATTTTGGTATAATATTTTGTGAGTGAGAATGTTTCATGTTTAACTATCATAGTTGTAGATGTTCTTGCATATTTTATTTAGAAAATTTGTGTGGTACACATTCTGCAAACTGTTTGATGAAATACCAGCAAACTAAAATCATAAATATTGCAAGTTGGGTTCAAAATTTGAGGTTAGGGATCTTATAGAGGTATCAGAGTAGAGATCTTGCCAACCTGTTGGGGTTGTATATTAGTTTGGATGATTGCATGCTGGTTTTTAGGGTTATATGAATCCTAAAGATAGAGAATATATCACTTACAGGAGAAGGATTCAATATCCTAATTAGAGGACATCATGGGTGACAGAGATGAGCATCAGGATCCTAGCACAATGCAGATTCTAAATGATTTGGCTAGAGGACAACAATAGATAGTTAGAGGACAACAAAGGTTGACTCAACTATTGACACAAATGTTACAAAATATGACCACTAATGGAGGAAACTAGAACAAGGGTAATAATAGGAACCATGGAGAGGCAAGTAACTCTGCAAACAATGGAGATGATCATAATATCAACACGAGAACCACTATTGGATCAACAACTAGGCCTCTAATGCCTAATTTCTTAGATCAACAGAGGACTCAAGGTGGTAATGGTGGACAAAAGAATGTTGGTGAGAGTTTTACATATTATTTGCATGAGTATCAATATCTTGGAGATGAGTTTCAAGTTGCAATGTCTTTTCAAGATTTTTTCCAGTTGAAGTACAAGAACAAGCCTAGAGGTGAGAGAGACAGAATCAAGAGTTATAGTGGAACTTGGGTAACTTGTCCTTTCCCTCCTTTGATGGTTCTAATAAATACACTGCACGCTCATGGATACAAAAACTGGATAGCTATCTTTCTTTGAACCCCATGTTTGAAAATAATCCATCAAATTTGCTACTCTACATTTGGAGGGTGATGCATACGAATGGTGGTACCATGGAATGGTAACACAAAGGCATGCCTTATTAATTCTTATGTAGATTTTACTCATATGCTGATAGATAGGTTTGATAAGAAATATCCCAAATTTCATTTTAGAGAGTTTGCCCAACTTAAGAAAAAAGATACAATTGATGCTTATGTGTTTGATTTTCAGAGGCTTTCAGTGATGGTACTTGATGTGACAGAAAATAGGTTGACTTATCTCTTCATAGAGGGATTAGAGGAGACACTTCAAGGATGGGTGAAAGCATTAGACCCACCTTCTTTGCAGGAGGCAGCTAGGAATATGGAATTTTCTGCACCAAAGAATAAATTTCAGCATAAGTCATTTCCATCAAAGAAGGACAACAATAAATCATTTTAGAAGGAATAGCCTAAAAAGAAAAATGTAGACCATGAGGCCAAAAATGAGCTCCGAAGAAAGAATCTTTGCTTCTCTTGCAAGGAACCTTGGGAACCTGGACATAGATGCCTTGGAAGAGGCAAGGTTCACTACATAGAGGTTACTTTTGATAATGAGGAGGAGAAAGAAGAGACTAGCTCAGAAAGAGAACAAGAAGAGGAGAAGGTTGAACATGAGGAGAAAGTAGTAGCTGAATATTTAGGTGATACTATTGCTACTCTTTCTGGTACTCCTAGATATAATCCACTTAGGGTAAGAGGAGTATTGCAGGGCCAGTGTGTCACAATTTTGATTGACAATGGGGCAACCCATAATTTTATTGACAAGGTTTTAGTGGGGCAACCTATAAGTTGAAGACTTTCTTGGATTCAATGTGATGGTTGTTGATGGGTTTACCATGAGTTGCACTAAGAAAATTTCACAGATGAGTATCATGTTGGGCAATCATCAAGTCACTGATGACTTCTACGTGGTTGGAATTGGAGAGACAGATGTGGTTTTAGGTATCCAATGGCTGCACTCACTTGGAAGAACTCATAGAATTTCTAAACCATGGAACTCAAGTTTAAAGATGACAGTAAAAAAGTGGTGCTTCATGGTATGTCAAATGGAGCACCTAGGGTGGTTACAATGAAGAAGATGGAGGCTCTATTTCGACATGGTGAGGTTGTGTGGGCAGCCCAATGTTTTGTTTCCACCAAAACTTCTACAGATGGTGATAGACATTATCATGTGGACATCCAATTAATATTGGATAAGAATAGTGTGGTGTTCAGTGATATCCCTCCTGGTAGGCCACCTAACATGGGTTTTGAGCATGTGATAGAGCTTGAGGAGGGTGCCAAGCCTATCATTACCACTCCTTATGGCCATCCCAAGAGGCATAAGGAAGAAATTGAAAAGGCCATTAAGGAATTACAAGATATGGGGCATATGAGGACTAGTTTGAGTCCATTTGCTTCTTTGGTAGGTTTGGTGAAGAAGAAATATGGGACCATGAGGATGTGCATAGACTATCGTGCACTCAATAAAAATACAATCAAGAACATGTATCCAATTCCCAGGATCGATGAGCTTATTGATGAGTTGTAGGAGCAGTATATTTTTTCAAGATTGATCTTCTTTTTGGATACCATCAAATTAGAGTCAGAGAGGAGGACATACATAAGAAAACTTTCAAATGTCATTATGGCCATTATGAGTTCTTGGTCATGCCTTTCGGTTTGACCAACGCACTTGCTACATTTCAGTCTTGTATGAACCATGTGTTTAATAAGTATTTGCAGAAAATTGTGCTTGTGTTTTTTGATGACATCCTGATATACAACAAAACTTGGGAGCATCACCTCAGATACATTGATGAGGTGTCTGTAATGTCCCCATTTTTAGAATGATCACCATTGGATACCAAAGGGACTTGTTTTCACACTCTGAGATTTTTGGAAGAAGGATTGAGGTTTGCAGATGACTTAGCATATTTTTCTGATGGTTTGGATGTGTTCATTTCATTTGATATATTTTTCTTTCCATGTGAACGAACCATTTTGAGGAATTGTGAGTGTCGAAAACTTATCTTGTTGAGGGGATTTGCCATGTGATGAAGTTGTTAGCACATTCCATGTTGATGCCACCTTGATGAAGATAATGCTTTGGTTATACGAGTGCGCCATCTTTGTGGAGATCCTCTTGACACGCTATTGAATTAGGTCAACCTATAAAGATAAATGAGTAATAAAATAATATCTACTCCTTGGAGAAGAAAACAAAGGACAAATTCATATCTTCAATTTGAATTGGGCACCAAGATTGTCTAGAGGCTAGTCGGCCTACTAGAGAAAGGAAAAACAAATTTTAAATAAGGAAAATCCAAGTTCTAGGTCAGCCAAAGTGAGCTAGGTACCAAAGAGCATAAGAGGTCGGCCTTGAGAGGGAAAAAGGTGATAAAACAATAGTAATTCTGTCTTGGTCAGCCAACACTTGAAGGAGGATGAAACATGTATAAATACAAGGTTCTTGGCGGCATTTGCATCATCATTCATTTTCTTATTGGAGTTTATCTCTTGGTTGCAACAAAAGTTGGGCATAAGGAACCAAGGACGAAAAACCTAGCTTTTCCTTCGGAGGATCCCGTGATGGGAGTTCACTTGTGCTTCATTGAGTTTGGTGGAGAAGAGGAGCAGAATTCTAAATCAAATTTGAAGATCATTTGAAGGATTCCTTTTGGATGTGGATTGTTGCATCACTAACTAGGGTTTAACCCTACTTGGGAGTTCCATCATTGGAGGACTGATTTGTGGTGGTTTGTTGGCATCTGTGGCATCATTGATCATATCATTTGGAGCAGTAGACCTAGTAGACCTAGGCGGACTAGTTTGGAGCAGATTTTTTTGGTGATCGAAGGTCCTAAGGTTAGGGTTTTATGCCCTAATTGGAGAAGCACTCATTGGAGGACTTTGCTATCATTCTGGAGGTAATTTTACATTATTTTTGGGATATACAATCTTTAGGGTTAGGGCAGATTATTGATGGGCATGTTTGTCATGTTTGCCCAAGACAATTGATGTAATCGAAGACTTGTCATATTCTAATTTTTATAGTAGCAGACTTCTAATTTAATTTTTAGTCATTTGTGGTTGCCAATTGAAGTGGATTCATTGCATATTTAGTTCTGGAATTCAAGTATTTTGTTGGTAAACATATTGGCAATGATATTATGATGTTTTGGCATGTTTTATGGGCTATTGTATGCATTTGTTTAAATCTGATTTGAAGTTCAAAAGTTAGGGTTTGAGCAGAAAACTAAAGTGTAAAAATTAGGACAGAAGTTAAATTAGAAAAAATAAAAAAATTCTAAGTAAGATTCATTTGGAAAGCACGTAAATCTAAAATTGTCCAAAATATCCCATTTTGGGATATTACATTGGTATCAAAGATATGATCTTACTAGCCTGGAGGGTTTAATCATACATCATGGAAGAAGGTAGAGATGAATCTCTTAGACAAAGTCAAGTTAGATTGAAGAAGGAGCTAGATCGATGGTTGTATGAATAAGAGGCCACTCAAATCATTGAAGGGTACAATGCTTTATCACTTGATTTTAGGTTAGCAACTCCTTTTGAATTTTTCTTGAAGGTACATGAAGATGGGAATCTAGGGAAGGAAGATCTCTATACCTACATCAGAAATTTGAGAAAGAGGAAGAAAAATTAGAAGTCATCTTTAGAGAAAGGTTAGAAAAGAAAGAAGAATCACTTTTTTGTGACTTGCAACCTACAAGTGCACATGAGGAAGGTAGAAATCAGTCAACATGCATTGAAGTTTGGACCCCTAAAGAAGATGAAGATAAGAGTTCACTTTAACCCTATGAGGATAAATATGAAGGAGAGTTACCTTTTGAGGTTACAAGTGAAGAGTACATGGGACTTCATGATAACTATATGGGTGAAGAAGGTACAACCATGAAGATTGCCAAGATGGATTAGCTACATGAAGGTATGAGTTTTGATGATGTCCCATTACTTGGCCATGGCATTGTTTCACTTTCTTTACATCATAATGGCAAGGATTCCAATTGCACTTTGGGAGATCTTGAAGAAGATATTGTTCATGCATATGAGGGCAATTTAGACTATTTTTATGTAGTGGACAAAGAGATGTTGCTAAGGTTGATTTGACATGTCAAGAGTTGAAGGATCCCTTGGTGGATAAGGAGGTCATAGTTGTTCTAACTATTGTGGAAGATCGTGATGTAAAAGATTCCACCCACTACTTTGATGAAGATCCTTGGATCAAGCATGATGATGACCTAGCACCTGGGTGTAATGGAGAAGATGTCAAGGAATAAATTGATTTGGGGAGGCATGATCATGATATGTTGCATGAAAACCTTGGGTCTCATAAGTCACATCACTTGGAAGAACAATTGAAGACAAATGAAGGTAAGCTTGTGGCAGCCCTAACTCATTTTGACCATGTTCATAAAGTGATGGTAGGTTTGTGTTGAAAAACTCTAGAGAGGCATGGATACTTTGAAGAAGATCTATATCTTGCCAATTTTCAAGAACTCCAAGAGGCCTTGGCTATGGTGAAGTCAAACTACTTGCATCTACTTGCGGATAGAGATCATCTCTTCAAAATTGGTGAGATATATGCTAGCACTTTGAGAAGGGAGGAATATGAAGTGGATAAGCTCACCTTTGAGCTTAAGGATACTAGGGATTCCTTGAAGAGCACTCAAGAGGCCCTTCAAGAATCGGAAGATCGCATGGAGAAGCTTCGTTCGGAGTTGAGCATGACACATTCCTCATCATACACAACAAAATTTCTGACTTCTATGGCAACCACGTCCGATGGAAAGCAATGCAACATGAAGATGGAAAAGAGTAGAGGCATGGAGGATGGAATTGAAGGATCCTATGATGAAGTCATGAAGATAGAAGAGACTTATACACATGAGGATTCATCTTGCAGCCATGGGAAAGATGTTATGGCACATGACACACCTAATTTTCCATTGGAGACTTCCCTTAGACCTGCCCTAATTAATGAGCACTCATTCATGGAAGAAGAAGAGGTTAAGGACCACAATGATATCACATTGGAGCATGAGGTAAGGACTAATTTTCTGATGCATAACAACAGTCCCTTATCCTCACAATATCATAATAGGGAAGCCAAATGAAGAGAGGTTCAATTTAGATTGGAGTCAAGAGATTTTTAGTTGGAGCCACCTTTTGGATCTACACTTGTAGGACATGTGGCGAAGGATGCAGAAGAGATTGAGGAGCTAGAGGACAACTTGATAAGGTATGATAACATGTCTGATTTTTTTATTCATGACAACAACCATATTCCTTCATTCATAGCAACCACTTCATATGAAGAAAATGAGGTAGAAGAACATCCTAAGGTTTGCATTTGTGATTTGGGTATGAAGCATAAGGGAAGTATTGAAGATTCAAGCCATAAAAGCCTAAAATTGTTCATCATACCTTAGAGGAGGTAAAAATAACTCAAGACTTGTGCGATGGTTGGCTACAAAGAGCAAAGGAGGAGTCTCTTGAGGATAGCAAGCAAGGAAGATATGTAGATTTGGGTGGACAAGTGGAAAGGTATCATGAGTTGCCTTTGTTTGAGAGCTTCTTGAAGGCTCATTCCTTAGAGGAGGTTAGAGTTGTTAAGCATACACTTAGTGGATTAGCCACTAGTGTCATGTCTTTTCTTGAAGAGAGAGTCATAAGTGGTTCATTCTTTGATGATCCTTTGGTCATTCTTGGAGAAGGTGAAAAGTTGGTTGGTGATGTGATGCAATCCTATCATCTTGTTGATCCCTTGGTAGTGTTAGACGCTGCTCTATTTTAGAGATTGGGGATGCATGCAATGGTGATTCGTGCTTTTGATTGGCATACTTGGGAGTTGCAGCTGGTTCATGTGCCTAGGTATGTAAACATTGTTATGATCTTTGATTTGGAGGCACTAATGTTTGCATTGTAGCTAGATTATGGCATTGGGATTGGAGATGAGCATGATGGCATTAGTGTTCCAGCCCTAGTTCATGAGGATCTACTCCATGCATGGTTTAGAGATGGTTCTACTTCATGGTACATGGGCTACCTACTAAGTTCTTGGAGGACAACAATTGTTCGGGAGTTTGGAGGAGAGTCGAATCATCTCCTTATCATTTGAGAGTGGCATAGGGTTGATATTCTATCATCAGGAATGACCTTGGAGGTACTATTCACATTCACATAGGTCTGATTTTCAGTCATGAGGTTGCTGTTCTGATCTACATCAACAACTTTGGAGGAGCTAACATGTATTCTCTTGCACCTATGATGGGTATACTTCACATCCATGGGAGATCTATTGGAGTTGGAGATTGGTTTTGTGTTGATAGCACTTTTAGATGTTTCCATCTCATATTTGATGGATGTGATGACGTGATAGTTTGGGATCCAGGTGGTATGCTTGGCACATCATTTCATTTGGATATAGATGAGTTGCTTCATAACTCACGGAGCATAGTTGATGTTTTGGACAGTGTGGAGCAGCGGAAGCTTGTAAACAGGTGGACGTGTTTCAAAGTTCATCTTCTTCATCACTTGTTAACATGCATGTTTCTCTTTAGGGCTCTAGATTGGACTAGCTATTTGTTCATGATGGATGGAGCCTTAGGAGTTTTGGAGATTGTAGTACTTGTGGTTGTGGGTATATCTATAGATTTTGGAGGATGGGGCTAGGTCAAGTTTGAGTATGTATGGATTTTGCCACCAGAGCTCACTTCGCATTACATTCTTCACATTATTCTTTGGAGGTACAACCATAAGTTGAGATTTTGTTTGGTCACAAGGAATTTGGACATGTCATTTGACACTATCTAACAAAATGTAGTGTTATGCCTCGAAATTCTAAGATATAAAGCATGAAAATGCAAATCAATAAAAAATATATTAACAATTTAATATTATAATTAGAATTATCATAAGATAACATTATAATTATAATTTATAAATATAAATATTAACATTTTAAATATTATTATTGTAAATATTGAAGTATACATATATATTAAAATTGATAAAAATAAAAATAAAATCAATTCATAAACATAATAAACAGATAATATATTAAATATAAACCTATATATTGGGGTCCTTAAAGAAGTGATTCATATGTTACATGGAAGATCAAATAAAGACAAAA
This sequence comes from Cunninghamia lanceolata, assembly GCA_027924645.1. Lineage (NCBI taxonomy): Eukaryota > Viridiplantae > Streptophyta > Pinopsida > Cupressales > Cupressaceae > Cunninghamia > Cunninghamia lanceolata. The sequence continues at coordinate 177,005 of BSBN01000281.1, read as the reverse complement.
GATTGAATATAAAAAAAATGGTTAATAAGGAAAAACTCAGAAGTCAAAGGCAAACGCTTAATACAAGCAATGATTCTCATTAACAAATATGATAATATCAATTGGGATTGTTTCAACGATATTTGACTTACAATGCAGTGATTATATAAAGTGACAATGATTACAAAGGCATCATTAGTTAATGAAGGGTAATGTCTTTTTAATAGACATCTCTTTTAGAGAGATGTATTGCTTCACCTTAACATACAGATTTACAAGTGTATAAGGAAGGAAAGACATCGAATGAGGGAAGGGGAATAGGCAGGGAATAAGGAGAAAATAAGAGGGGCATTTCCCTAAGTGTAACGACATTTTCCTGAGCTTAGCAGTGGATACATTCATATAATACACTCAGATTTGGGATAAGACAAAAGAGAAAATAATATGAAGAGTGTTTCAGATCTTGAGAGGCTATAAAGTGAGAAGAAAATAAGAAGGAATCATTCAAGTATTTAGGCAGATCTACACATAAGGAGTTATAAAGAAAATGATAGAGAGAGCTAAAGGCAGATTTGTATTGAAGGTAGAAATATAGAAGATTATGCAGATATAAGGAAGAGTTTAGGGCACAACCTGAATGAGTGCAGATTGAGGAGTAGATTGTGAAGGGAGTTTAGAGCATGTTGTAAGGCAGCAAATTATTCATTGTAGCCATCCTATCATATGCTATAACTCTATCATCCTCTTAATTCTATTTAATCTATTATTCTATTATTCCATCTTTCTGTTATTCAATTATTATATCATTCTCTCATTCTATTCTATTCTATTCTATAAATCTATCATTCTATTAGTCATCCTTCATTCTATTCTTCTATCATTATTTCATCAATCCATCATTCTATTATTATATCATCCTATAATTCTATTCTTCTATTATTCTATCACTCCATCATTCTATAGTTCTATTATTGAAACAATCAAAACAACAAATATCTGAGATATGAATTAGCAATCAAGGAATCTATCTTCATTTGAAGGAAGTCATATCAGTAAATAGGGTTAATCTTTTGTTGTCATATATTTTGAATGTTCAACCATGATCAAAGGAACTGAAACTACAAGCGGGGAACAGTAATGGGGCACTCTCCTAGGTACACTACCTCATATGGATGGCATGTGCCACATGAGGCCAAGGGGGTACAAAGGGTAATGCCTTTGGGCTTAGGAGAGATGACATGTTTAGGGCACCCATTGGAATCTCACTCCTCCATCATGAATGATCAGCACGGGAGGTCAGATCATAGGGAGAAGGAAATGATTCACAATATGAGGGGATAATGGAAAAGACACCTCCTAGATAGATCACCTCATATGAATGGTGTACACCACATGAGGCCAAGGGATGTGGTATAACCCCTTGGGTCTAGGGAAAAAAGGGTCCAAGGCACCCATTAAGCCACATTCTCCCATTCTCTCCTATGATTGAACCCTCCAAGAATGTTAGAGTACTTTGTGATTGAACTAATGTTTGGCCATGAGTTTATTAATGTCTAATTATAGAAATTTGCTAATTATTATTATTGTGGTAAATGATTCTAATTTGCTAATCAGTTTGATTGGTAAATTGTTCTAACCTATGTGCAAGGTTTCAGATTAGAGGAAGGGTATTACCTAACTCCATTGTCATTGGGGAAAATTAGGACAAATTTAGGGCACTCCCAATTTGGGGACATTACAAGTGGTATTAGAGCATCTTTCCTGCCATCATGTGTATACTTTATGTATTACGTGTATTGATGTATACCTTGTGCCTTATGTGTATTCAAGTGTATACCTTGTGATTTATGTGTATTTGAGTATATTCAAGTGTATACCTTGTGACTTATGTGTATTCAAGTGTATACTTTCTGGCTTATGTGTATTCAAGTGTATACTTTGTGACTTATGTGTATTCAAGTGTATGCTTTGCAACATACATTCATGTGAATACTTTGTGACTTACGTATATTCATACTTTGTGACTTACGTGTATTCATGCGTATACCTTGTGACTTGTATTTATGTGTATACCTTGCGAATTACGTGAATTCATGTGTATGCTTGTGACTTATATGCATTCATGGGTATACCTTGCGACCCACATGTATCCAGGCATGTACTTCATGACTTACATGTACTTCTGTGCATACTTTGTATATTACGTGTATGCCTCATGCTTCATGTGTATACTTTATGTATTATGTGTATTCGCACGAGAGCTCAAGTGTATGTTCATGCTCCATACTTTGTGTATTACATTATTCATACCTTATGTGCATACTTCATGTCTTATGTGTATTTATGTATGCTACATGTATATCCAAGTATTGCTTCATGCCAGATGTGTCTTCAACCAAGATTATTCCATGGGTGTTTATGATTACTTTTTATGCTTAAAATTTATGAAAATGTTAAAAACTTTGTCAAAATGCTTCTTGAAGCACTAACTGATTAACTTATCTTTGAATTATCATTAGTCTCCAAATGCAATAATAGAGAGTAATAACTAGGTAAGCAAAATGGTGTGACCCCCCTCAAACGCGGAATATAAAAGAGAGCATTTCGTCAAAGGAAAACACCCATAACATCATAAAAAAATTCAATAGAGAATAGAAACTTAAATAAGTGAGTAAATTGAATTAAATTCTCAATAATAATAATGTGAGAAAGATGCGTGTCATGCTTCTAATCCTCATTAAGATCATAAGATGTGTGTTATACTTCTAATACTCATTATCCTAGGTTCTTCTTCACCTAAATCATCTTTCTTACTTTATATCCATAATTTAAGATCAAGGACATCAATACTAGGTATCTGAGATAAATTTGATATAAATCAGGTTACAATAAAGTTGTTGCCCAAGCTCATGCCAAGTTACATTGTGGGCCCATAACCCACAAGTCCTAGGTTCATTTTTCAACCTTGAGATAAATTAATATGACTTAATTAATCAAGTCCCTTCCTAGGATATTAAAATAAATTTAGTATCAAGCATAGGGCATAATATCCCCTAATTGGTCTGAAAGGTTGGGCAAATATTAGTGTAAACCTATAAAATTGAGTCCACCTATCATCCGTTGGGAATGTTAAAGTTTTGTACACCTTCCATTCTATTGAGCTCAATCAATCCAACAATGTTGTACTTAAGTATTATCTAGAAAACATGAACTTAGAAGCTTATAACATATGAGTCAATAATAAGAGAATGTATGATTGAAAGTTGAACTTGGTTTAAATTTTTATGTGAAATCAATTCAGGAATACAACCTATAGTCAAAGACACCTAGATCCCCTACTCAAAAAAAATTGACCTTGCATTAAGGGATAAGATCTTGATAGCCACAACACTCTGTAGACATAAAAAATTGACCTATGATCAATTTCCTAAGTCCTCCCTTCCCATGAAATTTAATTAATTTTAATTAATTAATTAAATTTCCATTTATCTCTAATCTACCCTTAATCTTAAGAATTTAATTAATTAATTAAATCTTATCCTTTTACCATATCCTGTAAATAATAAATTAAACAAAATCAATTTATTATTTACTTAAAAACCTAAAAACTTAAATCTAAACCTATTCATAAAAAATAAACCAAAACCCATTAATTTACCTACCAATCCATTCAACCACCCAAACCGTTTTCCCAAACATTATAAAACCTACCCTCATTTTTCAATTATCTCCTTGGAGAAATTACAACGGAGTTATGCCAATACTGTGAGCAACCACATTTATTCAAGTAACATTTATTTCAATATCAATATTTTATCTTTATCTTTTGATTATGTGATGTGGCATTTAATGTGATTTTAAGGTTTTACAAAATATTTTGAAATCTGTTTGAAATTCATATTTTATGCTACACACTCCCCTCACAATAAAGGACCCAACATTCTTCTGGATTAGGCCTAGAAGACTTGAGGTAATGAAATGAGGAAGCTTGTCTTAAATAATAGATTTTATCCATTCCCAACTCATGGTTTAAAAGGACAAAATTAACCTTATTAGTAGATGAATATACTAACAACTACTCATTCCGAGACATTATTGTAGTATAAATTATAACAAGGCACCACAACAGAAACCAATTACACCACAAGGAGCAGTGTCAAGATATTACAAGTCTTAGTTGTGATTGCTTGAGGACAAGCAATCTTGGGTGGGGTGGACTGTCATGCCTCAAAATTGTAAGATATAAAGCATGAAAATACAAATCAATAAATAAAATATAAAAAAAAAATTAACAATTTAATATTATAATTATAATTATCATAAGATACATTATAATTATAAAATTTATAAATATAAATATTAACATCTTAAATATTATTATTGTAAATATTGAAGTATACATATATTAAAATTAATATAAATAAAAATAAAATCAATTCATAAACATAATAAATAGATAATATATTAAATATAAACCTATATATTGGGGTCCTTAAAGTAGCGATCAGGCTGAATACCGATTAAAGCATGCAATTCATATGTTACATGGCAGATGGAATAAAGACAAAAGATTGAATATAAAAAAATGGTTAATAAGGCAAAACTTAGAAGTCAAAGGCAAATGCTTAATACAAGCATCGATTCTCCTTAACAAATATGATAATATCTATTGGGATTGTTTCAGTAATATTTGACTTACAATGCAACAATTATATAAAGGGACGGTGATTATGAAGGCAACATTAGTTAATGAAGGGTAATACATTTTTAATAGACATCTCTTTCAGAGAGATGTATTGCTTCACCTTAACATACAGATTCACAAGTGTATAAGGGAAGGCATCGAATGAGGGAAGGGCAATAGGCAGGAAATAAGGAGAAAATAAGAGGGGCATTTTCCTAAGTGTAACAACATTTTCCTAAGCTCAGTAGCAGATACATTCATATTATACACTTAGATTTGGGAGAAGACAAAAGGGAAAATAATATGAAGAGTGTTTCAGATCTTGAGAGGCTATAAAGTGAGAAGAAAATAAGAAGGAATCATTCAAGTATTCAGGTAGATCTACATAGTAGGAGTTAGAGAGAAAATGATAGAGAGAGTTAGAGGCAGATTTGTATTGAAGGTAGAAATATAGAAGATTATGCAGATATAAGGAAGAGTTTAGGGCACAATAATAGAGTGCAGATTGAGGAGTAGATTGTGAAGGGAGTTTAGAGCATGTTGTAAGGCAAAGAATTATTCATTGCAACCATCCTATCATATGCTATAACTCTATCATCCTCTCAATTCTATTTAATCTATTATTCCATCTTTCTATTATTCAATTATTATATCATTCTCTCATTCTATTCTATTTTATCAATCTATCATTCTATTATTCATCCTTCATTCTATTCTTCTATCATTATGTCATCAATCCATCATTCTATTATTATATCATCTTGTAATTCTATTCTTCTATTATTCTATCACTCCATCATTCTATAATTCTATTATTGAATCAAGAAAATCAACAAATATCTGAGATATCAATTAGCAATCAAGGAAGCTATCTTCATTGGAAGGAAGTCATATCAGTAAATAGGGTTAATATTTTGTTGTCATATGTTTTGAATGTACATCCATGATGAAAGGAATTGAGACTACAAGTGGGGAACGATGATGGGGCACTCTCTTAGGTACGCCACCTCATATGGATGGCATGTGCCACATGAGGCCAAGAGGGTACAAAGGGTACTTCCTTTGGGCTTAGGAGAGATGGCATATTCAGGGCACCCATTGGAATCTCACTCCTCCATCATGGATGATCAGCATAGGAGGTCAAATTATAGGGAGAAGGAAATGATTTGCAAGATGAGGGGATAATGAAAAAGACACCTCCTAGATAGATCACCTCATATGAATGGCATGCGCCACATGAGGCCAAGGGAGGTGGTATATCCCCTTGGGTCTAGGGAAAAAGGGTCCAAGGCACCCCATCAAGCCGTATTCTCCCATTCTCTCCTATGATTGAACCCTCCAAGAATGTTAGAGTACTTTGTGATTGAACTAATGTTTGGCCATGAGTTTATTATTGTCTAATTATGGAAATTTTCTAATTATTATTATTGTGGTAAATGATTCTAATATGCTAATTAGTTTGATTTCTAAAAATGGTTCTAACCTATGTGCAAGGTTTCAAATTAGAGGAAGGGTCTTACCTAAGCCTATTGTCATTGGGGAAAATTAGGGAAAATTTAGGGCACTCGCAATTTGGGGACATTACATGTAGGGTATTTGGGTGGATGGAGATACATGTTATTTGACACTATCTCACTTGTTGCATACTTGTCATTGCTTGAGGACAAGCAATTCTAAGAAGGGAAGACTATAATGTCCCCATTTTCAAAGTGATCACCATTGGAGAGCGAAGGGACTTGTTTTCATGCTCCAGGATTTTTGGAAGAAGGATTGAGGTTTGGAGATGACTTATCATATTTTTCTGATGGTTTGGATGTGTTCATTTCATTTGATATATTTTTCTTTCCAAGGGAGGGAACCATTTTGAGGAGTTGTGAGCGTGGAAAACTTGTCTTGTTGAGGGCATTTTCCATGTGATGAAGTTGTTAGCACATTCCATGTTGATGCCACCTTGATGAAGATAATGCTTTGGTTATATGAGTGCACCATATTTGTGTAGATCCTCTTGATACACTATTGAATTAGGTCGACCTATAAAGAGAAATGAGTAATAAAACAATATCTATTCCTTGGAGAAGAAAACAAAGGACAAATTCATATCTTCAAATTGAATTGGGCGCCAAGATTGTCTAGAGGCTAGTTGGCCTACTAGAGAAAGGAAAAACAAATTTTAAACAAGGAAAATCCAAGTTCTAGTTTGTCAAGAGTGAGTTGGGTGCCAAAGAGAATAAGAGGTTGGCCTTGAGATGGAAAAAGGGGATAAAACAATAGTAATTCTGCCTTGGTCAACCAACACTTGGAGGATGAAACATGTATAAATACAAGGTTCTTTGTGGCATTTGCATCATCATTCATTTTATTATTGGAGTTTATCTCTTGGCTGCAACGAGCATAAGGAACCAAGGATGAGAACCCTTGAGTTTCTAGGAGAATTTGGATGAAAACCTAGCTTTTCGTTTGGAGGATTTTGTGATGGGAGTTCACTTGTGCTTCGTTGAGTTTGGTGGAGAAGAGGAGAAGAAATATAAATAAAATTTGAAGATCATTTGAAGGCTTCATTTTGGCATGGATTGTTGCATCATTGACTAGGGTTCAACCCTACTTTGGAGTGCCATCATTGGAGGACTGATTTGTGGTGGTTTGTTGGCATCCGTGGCATCATTGATCATATCATTTGGAGCAGCAGACCTAGCATACTTGAGCACACTAGTTTGGAACATATTTCTTTGGTGATTGAAGGTCCTAGGGTTAGGGTTTGATGCCCTAATTGGAGCAGCACTCATTGGAGGACTTTGCTATCATTTTGGAGGTCATTTTGCATTGTTTTTGGTATGTACAATCCTTAGGTTTAGGGAAGATTATTGTTGGGCATGTTTGTCATGTTTGCCCAAGACAATTGATGTAATTGAAGAATTGTCATATTCTATTTTTTATAGCAGTAGACTTCTAATTTAATTTTTAGTCATTTGTGGTTGCCAATTGAAGTGGATTCATCACATATTTGGTTGTGGAATTCAAGTATTTTGTCGGTAAACATATTGGCAGTGATATTATGATGTTTTGGCATGTTTTATGGGTTGTTATATGCATTTTTTAAAGTCTAATTTGAAGTTCAGAAGTTAGGGCTCGAGCAGAAAACTAAAGTGCAAAAATTAGGGCAGAAGTTAGATTAGAAAAATAATTTTTTTTGAGTAAGATTCATTTGGAAAGCTCGTAAATCCAAAATTGTCCAAAATATCCCATTTTGGGATATTACATGTTAGACATCATGGAGGCATAGTCATTGTTTGCTAAGGCATCCAAGTATGAGTTTGGGATGACAAAAATATTATACTTAGGACATGTGATTAGTGCTGAGGGAGTGAAGGTTCATCAAGAGAAGATTCAAGTCATCCTAGATTGGCCACCATCAAAGACATTGCCACATTTGAGGGTATTCATTGGCTTCTGCAACTACTATAGGAGGTTTGTTAATGGGTTTTCTCAGCTGGCCACACCTCTAACAGGTCTTACCAAGAAAGGAGCTTTCAAGTGGATGGATGAAGCTTAGTAGACATTCGACAAACTTAAGGAGGTAATGAGTTCTTTTCCTATTTTAGCAGTTCCTGATTTTTCTCAACCTTTCTTATTGGAGTGTGATGCTTCAGGAGAGGGAATTAGAGCTATGCTTATGCAGAATAAGCACCCTATAGCTTTTGAGAGTAGGAAACTCAAGGATGCAGAGAGACTATATTCCACCTATGACTTGCCATCATGCATGCCTTGGCAAAATTTAGACAATATCTGGTGGGAGGGAATTTTCTAGTCATGACAAATCATAAAATCTTAAAGTACTTCCTTGAGCAAAAAGATTTGAATGAACATCAACAAAAGGGGGTAAGTAAAATATAGGCTTATGACTTTGATATAGATTATGTAAAGGGGAAGAGTAATGTGGTAGCTGATGCTTTGTCTAGAAAACCCACTTTGTGTTCTATGACTGAGATTTCAGCTAATTGGAAGGCTCACCTTTTGGTTGAGTATTCCAAAAAGACATTTTCTTGTGAGATCATGGATGGTAAGGTTTAGGATTACATATATAGAGTGATTGATGACATTATCGACTATAAGAACATAATTTATTTGGTTCTTGAATCTAAAATGAAGGAGAAAATTTTGAGAGCTATTCATGATACTCCTCTTGTTGCACATCCAAGTTATTTTAAAACTTATAGACAAATCAAAGAGAGATTTACTTGGAAGGGTCTCAAGGATGATGTCTTGCGTCATGTTAGAGAGTGTGTGACTTGTCAGTAGAATAAGTTAGAATATACTTTCCCAGCATGTTTATTGCAGATGTTACCTATTACTGAGTAGAAGTGGGAAAGTATATCTATGGATTTTATTACAAGTCTTCCTAGAGTGCAGGGCAAAGATTGCATCTTTGTAGTGGTTGACAAGTTGACCAAATATGCTCATTTATTCATCATATTTTTAGAGTATAAGGCACCTCAGGTTTTAGAGTTGTTCTTTAGAGAGGTGTTTAGACTCCATGGTCTATTAAAAAATTGTTAGTGATCGGGACAAGAGATTTATTAACATATTTTGGCAGGAGCTATTCAGGTTAACATGTACTGAATCAACCTTGAGCACTAGTTATCATCCACATACAGATGGATAGACATAGATTGTTAATAAATAGGTGGAAGATTACTTGCATAACTATGTTTTGGGGCACGAAAAGGCTTGGATCAGGTGGTTATATTTGGGAGAGCATTGCTACAATACCACCTATCATGTCGGTTGGCATGACTCCTTTCAAGGCTTTATATGGCTATGATGCTATGTCTTTTGCAGACTTGGTATTTGATGACAACAGGGCTCTAAAATCCAAATATTGGGTCTAGGAGAGTCAAGACATCCTTAAATCACTTAAGGATAACCTCCATTGTGCTTAGAATTAGTAGAAAATTTATGCAAATAAGCATAAGATTGAGAGATCATTTGAGATTGGGGACTTAGTTTTCTTGTTCCTGTAGCCCTATAGGCAGTCTACCATGAAGAAGAGTGGTGCAGAGAAGCTCAAGCCTCAGCTTTATGGACCATACATGGTTGTGCAAAGAATATAAGAGGTTGCTTATGAGTTGGAGTTACTTGAGAACAACACGATCCACAATGTATTCCATGTTTCATGTCTCAAAAGGGCACTTGGACAACATGTTACATCATCTCTTGAGTGTCCACCTTTGGATGAAGAGGGCAAATTGATATTAGTCCCTGAGGCTATTTTAGATGTCAGGGAGAGGAGATTAAGGAGCAGAGTGATTAAGGAATATTTGATTTGATAGAAAGAATTTCACCTAGAGGATGCCACTTGGGAAAGAGAGCAGGTTCTTCAACACCCAAATCTACAATTGCTTGAGGGCAAGCAATTTTGGGAAGGGAGGACTATAATGTCCCCTTCTCCACTTGAGTTTAGCGAAGAACTTTTAGCCTATTTAATTCCCATAGGCTAATAGGAAGGAGATCAACGGAATATTTAATTAATTAAATATTAAATTGTTCTAAGTTGCTCCTAAGGATTACTTATATTTAATTAATTATTTTGTTGAAATAAGGAAATAATAAAATGACTTTATAAAGTTTCAAATGAAAATTAAAACATCTCACTTTATGTTTGAGTGGGATATTAAAGAGATTAAGAAATAAAGTAATTTCTCTCAAAGAAGGTTATAAAAAGAGGATGAGAGGAAAAGTTTACTTCTTGACATTTTCATTTCTTGGATTTCTTTGAGAGCTTGAGCATTAGTTCAGCTAAACCCTAGGACAAAAAGCCTAAGGGAAAATTGGTTTCATGGATGAAAACCCACCTAGCCAATCCTCAGTGGATTCATCTAGAGTTCATAAGTGTACAGATTGATTATGTTTTGAAGGAGCTTGTGCAAGATTAAATATTTGAAGATTTGCAAGCAAATATCAAATATTTTATGATATTGTAAGGGTTTCAAAACCTTACTCACTGATGAGCCTAATTATTAGCCTATTTTCTTCTAGTTTTATGTAAGTTGAAAGACATTCCCAGACACTGTTTTAAGTATATATCTATGTTATGTTATCCTTTATGATAATTATGTAGACTTGAACTTGGTTAATTAAGTATATGGAGATATGATGAAATTGTATGTTATATGTGGGAATGTATGGAATATTGAGAATGTTTGTGTTGATTTTGGTTGTTAGTATTTTGTACATGTTCATGGACTAACCTTGCAGCTAAAAGAGAGAGGTTTGTCACCCGCAGCAACTACAAGGTGCAGCTCGCAGCCACAACATTTCCAGGCACAGAGCAGGAGAGATTCCAGTATTGACTAAGTGCAGTAACCACATCTAAGGACACTCAATGGAGAGAATCACGCATCATGATAGGTGATCAATAAAGATGATTGGAAGCTTGGAGGACTCTGTTACAACTAGAAGACTAATGGGACTGATTCAATCAACCCATGTTCCCCTATTTCAGCAGAGAGTTTTAGTTTTGTTAGAACACTTCCTTCCTTCTTTTCTTGTCATTGTTGTTAGCATTCATTACACTCTAGTTCATACAGAGTGGTGTTTTTATGTTTATAGTTAAGAGACCTATTTAAATAACTCCCCCGTAACTATATTATGGTTCGGTGGTTGAGATAGAAGTTAGTTGAGTTTAGTTTTGAATAGTTTTTGCTCTACCACAGATCTAGCTATCTAAATCTTTTCTAGATTATGCAGACAATGTTATTTGATTATATGTGATGAATATTACAGTTTAGCCAGATTTTATGTGATTTGAAAGATTGTACAAATGTATTTTAGAATCAATATGATTGTGTTTATCTGAGAGAGTTAGATTTGAGTTTAAACAGTGAAGCAATCACCTGAGCAAGGGCCATTCAGGACAACTGACCTTCACTTTATTTCTTGTATGTTTTAATTGATGTAGCCGTTAATTTATGAATACAAGATCCATTAGATTATTAGAGTTGCTTAGTTCAATTAATTTGTGATACTCTGGAGGATAGGAACAATTGTCATCAGTAAATAAGAATTTCATTCCTTAATCTGTTGTTACAATTTTACATTACAAAGTATCCATAGCAGTTGTAGTAGCATTACTTTCCCTTGTTAATAAGTAGATTGATTTAGTGGATAAGTGAGATAGTCTGATGCCTGAAAGCACATACAAGCCCTGGTTGATAATTTGATGAGGTCTTAAATTCAAGAAGTTATAGTGGACTGTTCAGTAGGAGATTCCTTTGAATTGACTGATTACCACCAAGTTTACCTAGCATTGTAAAGACACTACATGCACCATTGACAACTTAAGGAAGGATAAATTAAATATTGAATGGTGGCAAAAGTATTTTGAGGGTTTAGGAACTTTAGACATGGCCTATGATGCTAGGCACAACTCTTCCTAGCCTAGTTGCAACCATACATCTGCTGGTTGTAGCGTCTCTTAATGGTGCTTTCATCTTCAACATCATTCTTGCTATTCATTCTCAGGTGTCAACCTCATTGGGAGTTGATTTGGAGTTTGGGTGTCTAATTTGGGTTCATGGAGGCCAAGGAAGAAGGTGCAACTTGTCTATGGAACATTTCGTTCCATTTTGGTAGCTGGCCACCCTTGTTTGGTGGCATTTCATTACTAGTTTAGAGCAAATTGAAGACCAAAAAGTCATCATAGAGTTTATCTTTGATCAATAGCACATGGTATCTCATTCAAGTGTATTTGGAAACATTTTTAAGGTTAGAAATTGAGTTTTTAATTTCATTTGTATCTCTAATTTTTATATCAACACATTCTTGGATTGATTATACACTCTTTCAGCTAGTTGAATGAACATACAACTGTTTAACAAAATGTCCCTACAAGATTTGGTAAAATATTTTGTGTATGAGAATGTTTCATGTTTAACTATCATAGTTGTAGCTGTTATTGCATATTTTATCTAGAAAAATTGTGTGGTACACATTCTGCAAACTATTCAACGAAATGCCAACAAACTAAAATCAGAAATATTGCAAGTTGGGTTCAAAATTTGGGGTTAGGGATCTTACAATTTCAAGCTCGACATCCTTTCCCTCGAGGATCCAAAAACAAATTTCCAAAGTTCCATGGTGATGGCACTGAGCACCCACACAAGCACATTTCAACATTCACCACAACTTGTAGCATACTAGGAATTTCCCACAAAGACGTGGTTGTTCAAATTTTTGTTGAAACTTTGATTGGAAGGGTAGTGGAATGGTTTCACCATCTTTCTCCTAGTTTCATCACTAGTTGAGCTCTCATGAGAAAAAAATTTATTACTCGTTTCAAGATAGATGAAAATGGACGCTTCTTATTTGCATAATTGTTCAATTCTAGGAAAGATCACAACGAGCCCATATGAGAGTTTATTGCACATTACAATTACCTCATCAAGAGAATCAACACAACTTAGAGGCCTTCTTAATACATTCTCTTAAGTTGCTTCATCAATGCACTCCCATTAAAGATTGAATTTTTCATCAAATCTTGTGATAGGATGAATTGAAATGCGATTAAATTGAAGAGGCTCGATCTTGAAAAATCAAGCTTGAGGACGATATGATCACCATAGGGGAGCTCAAGAAAGATTTAATTTTCCCTCTAATCAAAAGTACAGTTGATCCATTCCTGCAAAGGGTTTCTAGTGATGTAACTTTTATGAAGTGTCAATTTCCACATAATAATTTAGCTTAACCATATCAAAGTGCCACACATAGAGATTTTGGTCCTTCCAAATTTCTGCCTCCACCTAAACAAATTGCATTGGAGGCCCCTCCTAGCAATAGCAAAAGTAAGTACTATTCTTTTCATGATATTTGCAATCATGATGCCAAAGAATGTCCAAAAACATATCTAGATGTTGCAGCTGAGTTCTTTCTCTGAAGTGAACAATCAAGGTTTATCAAGTAATCCAAAATTCTTGCAAATGAATCCTATGATGACTCTACAATATGATCTACTCAAGATGAACCCTCTTATGATAAGCAATGGGCTAGTCTCTAGAGCCACTTTTTTTTTTCTCACTTGAGCCCAAAATCAAAAAATTGAAAAAGGAAAGTTGGAGGAAGAAAGATTAGAGCTAATGAAAGGAGAAGAAAAAGTAATTGCATATTCAAATCCATCTTCATCTCAAGCAATTGCAATTTCAACTGAAACTACTCCAAATTATTGATACCCTATAATAGATGACTACAACTAAAGTGCAGATATCACAACTTGAATTCTTATAGAATCAACCTATATTTGGAAAGAGTAGTCATTTATGTCAAGAAAGGTGCTAAATTAGTGCACATCTCTCAAACTTTAGTTGAACCATCTGAATTTCTCAAAAAAAGTAATGAAAGTCGAAGATAAACCAAAGCCTTTCTATGTCTCTTTGTACATAGGAGGTCATAAATTGAATAATTGCATTCTAGATTTGAGAGAAACATATAATATTATGCCTTTAAAATATCATGAAAGATTTAGGCTTGACATGCACTAAGACACTAGGCAAGTGTTACTCATTAGAATCCAAAGCAGTACCTCTAGTGGGGCATCTCAAAGATATTCAAGTAGCTTTGGTAGATCATCAAGACTCTAGAGAAGAGAACTATGATGATAGTATTGGTTGTTGATATTATAGTGAGTTATGGGATGCTCTTAAGCAAGAGATTTTACAAAGACTTGGGAGGAGAAATTCAACTTGATTGGGCATCCATCATGATTACAATAAAAGGGAAGAAATTTTGCCCTGAACCAGTTCCTAAGTCTCAAGTAACTTTTCAAAAGATAGAAGATCCAAGGGCTGAACCTATTTTCTCAAAAAAGAGGAAATAAACTAATGAACAAGGTAACGATCCAATTGTTTCTAGTGGGCAAGAAGGCAACAATTGCATAATGGATGAAGACACATCAAACAGGTTTTTATTTACATTCAAAGGACTCTTTGATGGACCTACAATAAATGAAGCAGAAGAAATACCATGGTTAGATGGACAACAAGATCTTTAGTTTGGGGATGATGTAGCTTTCGAAGCTTATATTATGTCAAAATAATGTGTGGGAGATTCACTACCAAACCTAGATGTTTTCGTGCAACACCTTGAGAGTAGGTCATCCATTGAATATATAGTTAACTTTCTCTCATCCTCATCATCAACATCTTCCATGAGCATTGACAAAGAGCTAGCAGTTGAGCATTCAATGCTTGTTGATTTTCTAATGATAGATGTTGATATATTAGAGGAAGAAGGGATGAAAATTTAAGACAAAGAAATGATTGAAGCTAAAGAGAAACAATTTACCCAAAACCCACCACCCTGAGATGATGACCCAATGTTGAAAGACGATATGCATATATGGGATGATCATGTTCTTGCTCTTATTATGCTAGAAGATGATGGATGGAAGAGTATGCCAATTGAAGATGATATGTCTTTCCAACACGCATTTTTCAATAATAACCTTTTATTGGAAAATTTAGAAATGTATGGTTTGTTAGATTAAGATTTGGATTTCACCAATATAGATAATGAAGAGTACCAAGAACAAGATGTATTGCCAACACAAATTTTAGAATTGGAAGGACAGGGGACAAGGATATTTCTTGAACAACTTCAACCTTTTACAGACCCTAGTATTTCATTTGAATTTATGATCAAATATGCACAACTAACATGAGAAGAAGATCAAGTCAAGTATGTAAACATCACTATTCCAATCGATGTAATGTAGCCACAAAATCTTGCAAAATACATAGAAAAAAAGCACAATATCTTCATCTACTTGAAAGACTTTTTTGTATGGAAGAGGATAATACATAATTGACGCTTATCAACTAGTTTGTCCTAAATTTCTCATTACATGATTACTCTTACCCACCCAAGCCTTGGCTTTTCAAAGGGTTTTTATAGGAGTTTTCAATATGGTTACTAATATAACCCCAACTTCAATGAAGGGGTTGTTATTTTTCCCAACCTGTTAATAATCTTTTCTAGTTAATGTGTCTCCTACATGTCTATAGGTAGGTGACATCTTTTCAATGTTTAGTTTTTCCCATTGATGTAATGTATTTGCTTATGTTTTCATATTCATTTTTTTGTTTAAGTTAGTATAGGCTCAACTCTATTGCCCACAAATAAGACACTAGTCAAATTTTTTGCCAAAGGTTCTTAAGTTCTCCTATGGACCAAGTCTATCTCATGGCCCCCAAAAAGAGCCAATTGTTGGTACCACTACAAAATTTTACCTTTAGTCAATTTTGTAGTTATTAATTAGGTCATTCTTGTCATGATATCAATATCAATTGAGTTTTTCCTCCTATCAATTTGCAATGTTATCCAGTCATGGAACAATTTTCCAACTAAAAATGCTTGCAAATTGCTCAAGGATGGACTATGCCGAATGAAAGATGAGTAGTCCCTAATCGATGGTGACTCCAATAGTAGAAAGAAGTGATGGAAATGTCAAGAAGTTGAGTTTGAATACAAGATTGACAAATGTTTAAGTAAACTCCTCCAACACTTTATTTTAGTGGCAATGTCAGCACAAATGCCCATTGAGGCAAAATCCAAAGGCAACATTTAGAAGAAGCACACTTTTCCAAAGGCAAATCCACCTAAAAGTTTCAGCTTAGCATGAAGAAAGGAGACAGAGTACTGAAGAAGGTGCATCAAGATTTAAGGTGTCTAAAATTGTCAAAGGATGGCTCTACTTCATGGTGGCAATGCCATGGTGGAACTTTGCAAATGTTCTAGATGTGGAAAACTCATTATGGATCTCCACCAAGTACACATTTTGTTTAAGCGTCACCTACACACATTTGCCTTGGTAGTGCCAAGAGAAACTAGCACCCAAAGTGGCAAATCCTTTAGTGGTGTGTGCTAAAGAAAAAAAACTTAAAAATCAATTATGAAGAAGGTGCGTTTTGTGTGTGGCATTTCCACCTTCTAGTTCTACCAAAATACCAAACAATGGAAACTCCATTATGAAATCACACCAAGGACAATTTAAAAAAAAAAAACATAGACTAGGAACACTTTTGTTTAGTCCTTGCCACCTCTTTATTCCCCAAACAAAATTTTGTAGTGACATTGCCATCATGAAATGGCACTTAAGTTAAAATCAAATTATTACACAAAAGTGGCACACTTTTCCATTGGTGCATCCACCACAAAACGTCACCTGAAACTTATGTTAGTTGTCAACATTAAAATCCACACCTATGTCTAAAATTAAAGAAAAAATTAGAAAAAACATGGCACCACCTTATCCTACTTGGATTACATTTAAGTGAAAGCAAAGGTTAAAACAAGAAAGTTAGCTAAATATTCATGCCTTACTCATTCAAACACAAAAATAAGTTTCCTTTTTCTGTTCATAGTAGAAAACAATCCTTTTTTCTGTAATTTTTATTGTTTTTAAAGCTAATTGGAGTCATCATAGTGAAGAGTTATTCAAGGTTGTTGTTGTAGGTGAATGATTTCAGCGTCGACATCATCTTATCATTTGAATTCCCATCACCTATTTCTACTATCTTATCTAAATTCTACTTCCAAAGTGTTATTTGTCCATTTGTAATAGGGTTTTCATTCAAGTTTTACACCTTTTAGAAGTCATGGATAGCAAAACAAAATCTTCTTTAGCTATGGAGTTGTGTGAAGATGTGTTTGAACCCAAAATGTTGTTATCCAATATCTCTAATCATGTCTAGAATACTCTTCTTGGACACATTAACATATTTGAAGATGGATGAGAGGGTTGGAGAGGGAAGTAATTTAGTCATCAAATTGGTCGAAAATAGACTCATCAAAGTTGCCTCCTTTCTAATCACAATTCAATCCCTTGAATTGGTGATAAGCTGTGCCCATTATTATGAACCAAGAACAAGGAGAATTATGTCTTCGAACAACTAATTGCCATGTAGTTTGGCTACTGAAATTTTTGATTTAGCATTTGGATTGCAACCCTATGAAGAAACCCAATTGATCAACTTGCAAGAATGTAAGAACAATGGAACAATAATGTGTATAATTGCCTAAAGGAGATTGCACTAAAGTGGCTAAATGTGTCAAAGAGACCTACCTGATTACCTAAATTATTGTACTGACATAAATTCAAAAAGGACCTTGGTTTGATGACTATAATGCTCAATAGGGTGACAGGTCAATCAGAAGCAATAACTTTCAAAAATTGGATGTTCTAAATTATCAGTCACATTTGTGAAGGAAACAAGCACATTGATTGGGGGTCATCTCATCAGCAATTGCATCTATACCCAATTGATGAAATTTTCTAACACAAGGTATTTCTATATGGTGTCATATTTAATTTTCTCTATGGTACAGGGCAATGCATTCACAAGATTGGAAAAGGTCCAAGTGCAAGGAAAATTTTTCTTGCAATATCTGCAGGTGGAGTACAAAGAAGGGCTAAATAATTTCAAAAGAGTGAATTATGTTTCCACTATGCTGACAGTTAAATATTTGGAAAATGAAAATCATGTTTGCATTATAGAACACACCAGAATGGTTATTAAGGAGTGGGTTGATTGGTTCATGCAATTTTCTACTTTCACTTGTATGAGAGTTTATGAATTTGACTCCTATCCATACGAGTTACCTCAATATACAAGCGACCAAATCATTTTGATGGAGTATTGCAAGCATTTGTTAGTCGGTCATGAGTATTGCAAGAAAACACATAAGTTAGGAGCCAACATTCCAATACAAATTGAGCCATACATGCATGCAAATGTAGTAGATGCTAGGAATATGGGAGATGAATTGTAAAACTTCAATCTCAAATTCTATCATAAGAGCATATGCTTTGACTCTAAAAACATAATGGTTGAGAGGATTGGACCAAGTTTACACATGTACCTAATATTGAACACTTCTAGGCAAATTGTATTGATGAATACGAAGCCCATAGAAGAAACCACAATTGAATGACCTACAATCAACTAAGGGGTATTTACTTTAGAATTATTGTACTCAATCTGAAACTTGACTTACATCATCATCCTATTGTCAAATTGTCATTTTTACATGTCAAAATGTTAATAAAAAAGTGGAAATAGTCAATTTCGGGTCAGACATTCCCAGTCAAGTCCAATGTTCATTTTGGCGAAATCCAAGTTGTCATTAAAGTTTGTCTCATTGAAATCTAAGCTATCATAAATTGTTCTGTTCTCAAATATTTGTTGTTGCTCAAAATTTTTAATTTTAATATATTAATTTATAATTAATAATTTATTATTAATTATTATTGAGATTAAATTTTTTTGTTAAGTGTCGTTGTTAAAACCAAAATCATAATCATAAAAATTAAAAAATCAAAATATAAAAATATAAAAAAAAAATACCTTTTACAAAAGGTGCATGACCTCATATAAGTCCACACCTTATCAAATAAAGTTTTTAAAAAAACGTTCAAAGATAAAAGCACCTATATAGGTGTGAACACGCTTATATAAAGGATGAAAGTCATAAAAATATCATAAAACCTTTAAAAGTGCATGTTAAAGGCTTCCTACATGCTTGTATGAAGGATGAAGCGCCTGATTATCAGTCCACATGCACCTTCACACAAAATTAGGCACCCACATCATCATTCTAATGTGCTCAAAGGGAAAGGTGAATGCATCAAAGTTCAACTATGCATAAGCAAAGGCACCTCTATCAAAGGTTCTACGTGCCTTATCAAAGACAACAAGTGCTTCAATAGCCACATCCACGCGCTCCAAAAAGGAGAAAGGCGTGTGCAAGAATAAAGGAAAGTGCCAATTGGAAGAGTCTAACATGCCAGTAGTCCAAATCAAACAAGGAACTAGTGTTGAAACAAGCACTCCATATATATATATGACTGCAGGTTCAAAACAAAGGATGTTGTCAAGTCAAAGTCAGAAACTCCAATCATCACTTCCAACCAGTGATAGGAAACAAAATGCCAAATCAGCTTCATAACTAGAATATAAGTAGTCAGAAATTTCAAAACAAAATTCAAAGTCCAAAAATCCCACGCCAACCATCTACAAATAACTCACCTGCAACAAAAAGATATAAAGGAAGCCCAGTCGCAACATAAGGACCATTTCAATACCCAACCAAGCCTCATAAAAGACAGAGAAAAATTAAGGAGGACATCTCAGGTGTTTGAAGAAGATAGTTGCTAACAAAGGAATGCTTTCAACCAAGCAATTGCACCTCACAATGAGAAGATTGGAACAACATCAAGAAGATTTTCAGAACTTTGCCCAAAGGTTTGCCAGACTTAGTCAAAAGAGAGGAAAGCATCATCAAACCAAAATTGTTCAAAGCTACCTAAAGAAATTCTACTTTTAGCCCGTGTTAAAAATAGATATCATCATCATTTTTGAGGGGGATAGCATACTCAAAAATTTGTTACTTTTAGCATTGACCAGAATTGACTTCTATTTAAACATCATGCTAGAGATGTAAGCACAAAGTCATAGTTTTCAATATAGATCAACTGAAGGATGCATGATGGTACTATTTTAATCATCAATTGAGTTGATAATTGTATGTTTGTACTTCAGACTTAATTGAGTAGGTAACTTGTAATAAAATTTGCATGCCATGCAAACAACAGTCAATTAGTATAGGAGTTCAATTATTTATTTTCATGTAGTCCTTGTAAATAATATAAATAAGTGTTTTGGCACAGAAAGGAGAGGAGTTAGTATTACCAGAGTTAGGAGTATTCAGTATAAGCGTTAGAGAAATCAGTTGTATCAGTGAATGAACATCAATAAAATGTCAATTCTTGTGCATGTATGATGTTGAAATGACTATTTGTTGAGCATTCATTCCTAGTATGATTTTGTGATCAATTTAATGACATTCATTATGCCTATTTTTCTATATGAATATTTATTGAAGTGTGTTGTTAGGTGCATTGAAAGTTAAGTCACTTCAATGGGTTTGCAAGATTTGTATTGCAGGTGAAATTGAAGATATTGCTCATGACTTTGTACTGAGCCATACATTCTGTAGACACCCAAAATTGTCCCAAATTTGTCCATGTCTTGCAACACCTAGTCAAATACATTACTTAGACATCATGTAGCATTTTGTCCTAATCCCACTTATCCCTTAGCCAATTAATTAAATAAATTTTATTTATTTAATTAAAAATCCCATCATAATCCCATCCTAAATCCATCCCATCATCATCTTAATCCCATCCTTATCACACTTTCCAATTAATTAAATAAATCTTATTTATTTAATTAATTTTCCAACTAATTCCCAACTAATTCAAATAAAATAATTGAATTAAGTCCTCACCTTTCACCACATTCCAACACTTGTCCATTTTTCAATTGAATTATGTGTGGTAGTACAACTTTCATTTAATATCCTTTTTATGTACACAATCACACATAAACTTATTAAATAAAAAGTTTTTGTGTACACGGTCACACATGAGCCCTATCCTCCTTTGTAAACTTGTCACATGACTAGAACTTCCTTGAAGAGTGGGAATAACTAATCAATCCTAGCTGTCCACATCGACCATTAGCCTTTTAATCCTAACCATCCAATCAAACCAAGCCTTGCCTATAAATCTACCCTCTCACAAGCCATTTCTAAGAGGATCCACCTCTTCATACATCATTATGTTGTTAAAATTATTCTTCAATCTTCTCATCTATTATCATCTATCTTATCATCTATCCTTCATCAATCATCTTCATCTTAATGTTATGCTGTCGAATTGTGAAACCAACACATCAAATCAATCAAACAATTCATCATGCATGCATCTATCATCCGCATCTATTCGAGGTATTGAAGATTTGGATTAGGTAATGCATTTGTATTGTTTTATCCTTTTCATTTTACCCAAATTTTTTGTACACACATTTCTGGCATGCCCGGTGGGACCCACGTCCTTGATTTAACATCTTTTTGTATAGTTGTTTTTGTGAAGTTGGATTTATGCAGGGTTCTGAGTGCAATTGTTCCACAGAAAATCACAATCGCACTGCAGATCACCGCAATTGGCCAAAAATAGAGCACAATTGATCCACAAATTTTTGCATTTGGTCCTATTTCAAGTGCAATTGCATAGCAGAGCATCGCATTTGGTTTTTTTGGTCGCATCTGGTTAGTTAAGGTTTTTGTTTTGTAGGCTGTGTGCAATTGTTTAGATTTGACTGCAATTGAATCACAGATCGTCGCATTTAGCTCAAATCTATACGCAATTGGTCAGTAAATTATCGCATTTGGTTAAAACCATACACAATTGGTCTGCCCTAAAAAAATCCCCTGCTAAAACACCTTGTATGCGCATTTGGTTATCCTAAGTTGCAATTGAACATCAGATCCTCACATTTGGTCTAAATCCATATGTAGTTGGTCAGTAAGTCACATTTGCACATCAGTAAGTCGCATTTGGCAGCAGTAGGTTGCATTTGCACATTAGTAAGTCACATTTGGTAGTAGTAGGTCACATTTGCACATCAGTAAGTCGCATTTGGTAGTAGTAGGTTGCATTTGCACATCAATAAGTCACATTTGGCAGTAGCAGGTCTCATTTGGCACAATAGGGGGTATTGTTTTTTCTATTTGCCATAACTTTTGCATACGGTATCGAAATCACACAAACAAAGACTCGTTGGCAATCTAACTCGACGAACTTCACAGCTGCAGAGGTTTTATCAGGTGAATCAAAGGAGATGGAGCAGCATTTAGATTAGTCAAAATAGCAACTTGGAAAGCAAAAATAATCAAGTGTACACATTCCATCTTTCATCTCTTAATCATTATTTGAAAACACATTCAGGTTTGGGCTTTAAAATGAACATTTATTGTAATCACATAATTGAAATTGGGTTAAAATGAACCATTGTCTTCCTACACATTTAGATTTGGGATCTAAAATGAACAAGTACTTGAATTGTTTGTCACACATTTCAATTTTTCTAAAGGGTCAATTAACAATTGCGAGTGTGAATCAAGTGACAACTCACTTGGTTTACTTTTGTATACCCTATCTAGGAGGCCTGCTTGGAGACAAACCACTCCAAGGGACGGCCTCAATTGAGGCTGAATCGAAAGACACCCTCGTTTAAGAGTTGGAATCTTGACACTCTTGGCTAAGCCCCAAAGAACTTTATACCTTTGGGAAGTGAAGGTGAAGGGTGGGTTACCCCTTTCTCCCGACTGTGTGGCAGGATTTCACTTTCATTGTATCCCTAGTCAACCTTGTTCAACCTAGCTTGAGACCTAATTGGCCATACCCACTTGATTAGTCATAGGGCTTGTTGATGTGTCTTCCATGTGTGCTTACTTAATCATCATCACATTCTTCATATTTCAAAATTAAACTTGCTTATGTGTCTTGCATGAGTGATTCATGTGTGTGTATGCATAATCATTTGTTTGAACATTTCCAAATCAAGCTATAAACACCAACCACATAAACAAGTCATCCTACACATTATATCCAACTCAATTTCATCCACATCATCCAATCTTGTCATTCCACATCATATCCTAATCATACCCAAATCAATTCCATCCTAAACATATCCTAGTCACATCCATACACATTCTTAATCACTTTCATCCTAATCAAGTTCATCCTAATCATCAAATCATCATCCAAAACAATCCACATCATCATTATAATCCTAATCAAGTACTTGCCAAAAGGGTCTTAATTCTAAACACATGTGTGACACCATGTCAACATTCGAAGACATAGCACAAGACTTCCTTCACACACTTTACCAAAGGACACAACCTTTAGACCAACAAACCATTCAAAAGGTCTATCACATTATCCAACAATTTCAACTTCACGGAAGCCAATCACCTCAAATGTGACAACTCATAGCACAAACCCAACACCTTATGGCCACTTGTCAAGCCCAACAAGCACATCATGCTCTATCCATTCAACATCAACCAATGCCACATCAACCTTACATGTCATCACCCTCAACTTCACACCAACCATTATCCTATACAATCCCTCCACCACAACACCATCATAACTTCCAACACATTCAATAGCAATCCTATGTGCCATCCACGTCAACTTCATACCAACCTAATCCATCCACCTATAATGTCAATGCCATATCAACCTATCAACCTCCACACCAACCTTATCCCATTCCTCATTCCAACATTCCAACACATCATCAAACCCATCCACAAGGCAACCAAGTGTCCTCACAAGAAGCACCCTTGATAGACCTAAGTTCATCTTTGCAACAAGAAGCACAAGCAAGTTCAAATGACCCTTTGTACATAAATCAAACAAGCCCAAGTTATCCTATGCAAGACCTAATAACCTTTTACAAGGGAGATACCAATATAGAGTGGCCTCCACCCTCTAATCACATGCCAACACATGATCCTACTAGTCCTATCCCAACACCTTCATGGGATCCCAATCATAGTCCATTGGTCCTTCAATTTTCATCACCTTTATCCCCATGTTCCACTAACCCTTCATTAAAAGATTCCATGGAGATACTTTTAGAAAGATTGGTCCAAGCAAATTTGATTGAGCTATTACCACTAAGATCATATTCTTCACCTCTGTTTAAACCTAATTGGTATAAAGATGATGAATATTGTACATACCATAGGTGTAACGACCATCCCTTATCCACTTGTACATTGTTTAAAAGATTGGTCAAGAACCTAGAAGATTGTGGTAAGATTGTGTTAGATGAAACCAATCCATCTAATTTTATTATCCATCCTACAAGTCCTAATCCTAAGCCTACAACACCATCTACCCTTATCATCCATCCATTATATTATCCATTTACCCATACACTTGCAAAGGATGTGATCGACTGGCTACTCGCAATGGATTGAACACCCCCATGTCAAATACCCATTCATGAGCTTACCAAAGAACTTCCAAATGTCATGTACAATCCTATAATCCCATCATGTGGTCCACCTATCCTTGAGCCCATCCAAGAGCCCTCCATTGACATGCCTAGCCCTTCAAGCCCATCATGTGGTCCACAATCCATCAAGCCTATTCATGAACCCCCCATGAATTCAAGTCAAGAGTCATCATACCTTCATGTTATTGACCATCAAGAGCATATCAAGCCTATCCAAGAGTCTCCCACTTCCACTTCCATTCAACAAAGTCAAGAGATGTGTCAAGGGTATAATCCTAAGAATGTGGACACAACCCCTTGTTTAAGTCAAGATCAAATCACTTCCATTCATCCCATCCATAACATGTATCTTTTCCATGATCAAGATGATATCCATAATGATGAACCTATCCATGAGCAACTTGATCCTATTCATACCCCTACAACCATCCATGAACAAGACACCCAAGACCTACATGCTCAATCTAATGCAAGTCTTGTTGACATACTTGAGCATTCACCCCATTTCATGGCCATCCTTCAAGGCAAAGCAACTTCTCCTCCGCCTATCAATGATGCACAAACTTCCACTTGTTATGATGAGACACTTGTCCCCCAATCAAGCATAGAAGATCAAATAAATAACTTGGATCTTAGTAAACACAATGCTAATCAAGATCCTAATGATCCTCCATGCACATCCACTATTGACCCCATTTCAAATCTACCCACATATCCTATTGGTCTCACCACCCTCATCCATGAATGTTCTTTCCTAGGGGAACAACAACCCTCGTCCTCCACCTCACCTTCTCCACCCAATAATGAACTCAAGTCTATTCCCAAAGAACACCTAGTCCCATAGTCCACCGCATACTCCAAAACATGAATTACCAAGGTAAAGGCTTAGGCCTTCATGAACAATGTATTTTGGAGCCTATCCATGTCAAGGTTCCTCCACACTCATATGTAATTGGATACACACCCCAAGGTAAGTAACCTAAAGATGTTGGTACTTCCTCTACCTCCATGCATCCCAAATCCCATAAATCCTATCATATACCCAAAACATATGTTGCAATCCCTCCTCCATCATCCTACAAATGTCAAAAGCATGTGACCATACATCTTGCACCCTCTAACTCATACTATCCCTCCATCCACTTTGCCTCCACTTCTACCAACGCCTAATTATCCACTTATCCATAAATTCCCTTACATTCCTAATCATGACCAACAAATGCACATATTGTCTAAACATGAAGCTTTCACTCATTCCACCAAACCCATGAGATTCAAAAGTAAAAAATTTGGATGCCTATACCCATAAAGTCAAAAATACTAAGGGTCCTCATACCTTAGGACATAAATACAAAGAATCAAAGCCAAGTCCATTCAAAAATCTATCCAAGCCCATACCTCCAAAAGAAAAGGTCAAAACTAAAATGGTTTGGGTCCCTAAGCAAAAATCAAGCAAGTCAAATGGAGCATCCACATCTCAAAATTCCCAACCGTCCCCTTCCATCCCAAATTGCCATTCCATTCAAAAATCTCAAATTCCTTCATCCCACAAGTCAAGCAAAAATCATAAAAATACTAAGTCTATGTGGGTACCTAAATCACTAAGTCACCCATCTCCTAAGCAAACATCCCCATTGCTTCCTATACCACCTTCCAATCAAAAGCTTCAATGTTTATCATGGTGTGTGCAACTGTTGGTCATGATTCCCTTCCATTCCACAATCCCACATACCTCCATGTCCCCACCTTTCATCCATTATCCTACATATCTCCCCCATCATCCTACGTATCTCCCCCATCATCCTATCCCTATGGTCCATGCTTTTGCATAAGTCTTCCATCCATCATTGCATAAGTCCTACATAATCCACATCATAATCCACTATCCTTCCATACATAATCCACTTTCCCCATCCATTATCTTTCCTTTCATAATCCACTATCCACCTAATCTATCTCCTTTTCATGAAATCCCCTACCAACATATATGAGCATAATGACATGGTCCATGCGACGACATCACTTTCTAATGGGATTATCACCTTTTCATAGCAATATACACTTGAGTCCCTCCTATCCATTACCATGGTGAAAACCTACTCGTAGGCGCCATGTGTAATTGTCATGCTATCCCATTAAAAAAAAAAAGTAAAAAAAGAAAAAAAAAGTAAAGAGAAATCCCTTCGTCCAACAGTGAAAACCACCCTTGGTGGTGTCTTGGATAAGTACCATGATGAAAACCTGACAAACATGCATCATGTGTAGGTTGATCTTCTATGTCACTTACATGTGGGGGCACCTTGTCTCATCCACACTATCTATCCTATCATATCACTTTCTATCATTTTCCACCATACCATCCTACCATCCGTAGCCATTATACCCACATACCTATCATATTGAGTACATCTATCCATCCTCCTTTCCTCCTTTTGATCTTGATAAAGACATGGGGGCAAAATGTTGAAATATGCTTTGGATATCTCTTGATATACCTCACCCTTTCCAAACAATCCTATCATTATCCACCTATCATAAGCCTTGTCATGTAAAATCCATCATGTCATCCTTTCGTCACAAGCTTTGTCATGAAAAATCCTAAGTTTACTACCTAGAATGGGGCATGTTATTCCTATGTGACATAGTCTTTGGAGATCACATCCTCGCTCCATTATGAGACATACATCCATCCACTATAACCTATCCTTTTTATCCATCCCTCTATCATGAGTCTTCCATCCCATCCATTATCACCCATCCTTTTATCCATCCATATATCACGAGCCTTCCATCCCATTTACTATTGCCCATCCATTTATCCAATCCCATCCTACCTTCTTGCACCTAGACTTGGTTTTCCCTTGTCATTGGTATCTAGCATAACGGCCACCCAAATTGTAAATCCAAAAAAAATTAAAACATTTCAAAAATCCAAAAAAAATCAAAACATTTCAAAAAATCCAAAAAAATCAAAATATTTCAAAAAATACAAAAAAATCAAATATTCCCAAAAATACAAAAAAAAATCAAAACATCTCAAAAATACAAACAACTCAAATATTCTCAAAAATACAAAAAAATCAAATATTCTCAAAATACACAAAAAAATCAAATATTACCAAAAATAAAAAAAAAATCAAATATTCCCCAAAAATACAAAAAAAAAATTCATCAAATCAAAGCCAATCTTCCATCACATCAAATTCATCAAAACAAATCCATGAAATCAAGCCAATCTATCAATCAATCAAAATCACATCAATCCAATCCATATCATCCCATCAATAACATCATATATCATTAAACATCCAATCAATCACATCAATCCATAATCCAATTCATCCACCTTCATCATCACCACCAATAAAACAATTAGAACTACATCTCATCATTATTGTTAAATGCCTTGATCCCATGGATATAGGGTATGTAGGCAATCTGGGATACGAAGGAAGTACTCAGATTCAGGCACAGGTGATAGACCATTTCCATCTTCCATCCTTCTTCTAATCTTCGCCAATCATCAATCATCATCCATCTCTCACATTTCTTCTATCATCTATCTTCCACATCATCAATAAACACCTAAAGTCCAATCAATCACATTCATTTCACATCACACCAATTCTTCTAATCAATCACTTCAATCATTCAATTCTTGCAATCAAATGTTGCAAGTATTGGCCTAACTGGTGTTCTCATTGATGTCAACATACTCCCATTGCATTGATGTCAAGGATTGGATGAGTTGTATGCTGAGGATATTGAGAAAATTAGTCCTATCAGAAGCAGAGAAGAATAGTGAAGACAGTGAAGTGAAGATCCCAGTTAAGATGAAGATCAGAGGATGCACATCAAAGGGTTTGTAGATATGTGTCTAAAGGTGATCCAGAAAAGATTTGAGAGGTCCGCATGAAGATTTGAAGAAGTTATGGCCATATGAGTAAAACTGGTTCTGGCAAATGTTCAGAAGTAACAGAGTGACACAAATCGGTCCGGTGAGATCCAGAAATGCAATATCTTGTTCTACAGATTTGGTGGAATGTTTAGGAAGTCAATGTGAATTGACAACTCAATTGGTTCATGGTCTGGAGGTCCGCAAGCATCTATTCCAATATGATAGTGATGACAAACTGTGTTCTTGAGGTTCCAGATGAAGAAGAGAATGATTTCAGCAAGCAGAAGTAGTGTGGATGTTCTTAGTGTTTCATGCAAGATTGTGGGGGTCTCTGGATTGTGTCCAGTTCATGTTGGTGGTCTGCATTGAAGATTGATCTCGTAATTGAAGAATTACTTCCAGATGATGATGTTCTTCCTAAACTTGGCCGACCGGATGATTTACACATCTTGTGGATGATCTTGAAGATGTTCTACAAAGGATGGCGTGTTCCTCAAAGAAGATTTAAGTCCCAGATCTGTAAGGCTGACAGTGTGGTGATTCACATGAAGTCTTTTGTAATAAGTCAAGTTGTATTTGTTTATTTGCTCTGTAAAGTATGCTGACTTTGATGATTATACCTAAGTCGATGTCTTGTATAAATAAGATTTGTTAAGTCATTTCAAAATGATCTTGGTGAAAATGAGAGTGTGGTAGAGAGGAGAAGAGTGAAAGGCAGAGCAGAAGTGTTGAGCTTAAATGAAACTGACTCAAGCATGGTGAAGATGCTATTCTTTAGTTCAAGTATGTAATATTTATTATTCTATAGACAGTGTGTCTCCTGTAGGTAGTGGGTCTCTTGTGAGCAGTGTGCTTAGGCAGTGAGCCCTAATTGGCATGTGCCATCTTGTTCTTCTTATTCTTTTAACAGAGAATACAATCTTGGGTTAGTCACCTCGTGGTTTTTCCCTTAACCGGGTTTTCCACGTTAAAATCTTGGTGTCATATGTGTTAATGTGTTTCTGCTCTTGAATTATTGCATTGTGTTTTCACAATTGATTTATTATTATGCTGCTGAATTACAAGAAGGATTTAAGTGGTTAATAAAAGGAAAGTTTTAGGACAACTGATTCACCCCCCCCTCAGTTGTCTGTCTTGAAACTAACACCAATCACATTCATTCATATCAATCTAATTCATTCAAATCAATTCTTCATATCATCCTCATCATCTCCAAACCAAATCATTCCAAACAAGGATCCAAATGCAACTCATCCTTAATCCATACCAACCAAGTCAATTAATCTTGTCAAATTATCCAATTGCAATCAATGGTCTTGATCCTAATCTTGTCGTAACCAAATCATCATCATCATCATCAATGGGATATATCATTCCCGCATCCTTGTGTTGATTTAGGGATATATCGTTCCCTGCAATGACAACACTATCTATCATTATCATCATCATAATCAATCAATCAAACAATCAATCATTGGTTTACATCTTGACAGGGGCAATACCTTGTTTGTATTTGTATCATTTGTGCATGCATGCTTGCTTGTGTGTGTTATCTTTTTATCTTGCATTTGTATCAAATCCGTAATCTTTCTAGCTAATATTCATATCTTGTGTATGTTGGAATATCTTTTTGCATTATCCTTTGCATCTAAGGTCATATCATACCTTTTGTACATTAGGACTTTAATGCTCTAAGTTTTCTTCCTCATACGTTAGACAAGGTTGTATTACGCTAAGTGCACAAGACACATCGTCACCTTGGTCCTTATACCTTGGTGCATAACATCTAGTGCTATATCAAACATCATGGTTGCTCACTTTGATTATAGCATAACACATCCTTCATCTCTTCTATCCATTCCCTTATCTTTCTTTCTTGATCAATCCCTTTCATTTCGAGAGCCTACCCGTGTTTGTCCAACCCACCTATTCTCTCGAGGGGGCATCCTCATCCCATCTTCATCATCATCATATCTTTCGATCATCCTCATCCTATCTTTCCATCCTATCCTTTTCCTCTATCCATACCTTAGCTTTTTTGAAATGATGTTACTCCACACAAATCTTATCATCTCGAACATCATCTCAAAGAGGGGTAAAATGTAGACACCCAAAATTGTCTCAAATTTGTCCATGTCTTACAACACCTAGTCAAATACATTACTTAGACATCTATAGCATTTTTTCCTAATCCCACTCCTAATCCCACTTATCCCTTAGCCACTTAATTAAATAAATTTTATTTATTTATTTAAAAATCCCATCTTAAATCTATTAGCCAATTAATTAAATAAATCTTATTTATTTAATTAATTTTCCAACTAATTCCCAACTAATTCAAATAAAATATTTGAATTAAGTCCTCACCTTTCACCACATTCCAACACTTGTCCATTTCTCAATTGAATTATGTGTGGTAGTACAACTTTCATTTAATATTCTTTTTATGTGCATGATCACACATAAACTTATTAAATAAAGAATTTTTGTGTACACGGTCACACATGAGCCCTATCCTCCTTTGTACACTTGTCACATGACTACAACTTCCTTGAAGAGTGGGAATAACTAATCAATCTTAGTCATCCACATCGATCATTAGCCTTTTAATCCTAACCATCCAATGAAACCAAGCCTTGCCTATAAATCTACCCCCTCACAAGCCATTTCTAAGAGGATCCACCTTTTCATACATCTTTATGCAGTCAAAATTATTCTTCAATCTTCTCATCTATTCTCATCTATCCTTCATCAATCATCTTCATCTTAATGTTATGCTACCGAATTGTGAATAGCCAACACATCAAATCAATCAAACAATTCATCATGCATGCATCTATCATTCGCATCTATTCAAGGTATTGAAGATTTGGATTAGGTAATGCATTTGTATTGTTTTATCCTTTTCATTTTACCCAAATTTTCGTACACACACACACACTTGATTTAACCATAACGTTCATGTTTAGGCATTAATTTATCCATCTATTTGTTTAGGTGTTAATCTATTTCAATCCATGTGTACTTTCCCTGCTCAATTTTTGAATTTAACTAAACGGTGTGAGCGCTTAGCAGTAGGTTTTGAATCGAGTCAAAAAGCACTATAATGTCCCCATTTTTGATTTTTATTGTAGCACAGTCAGAGATGACTTTCGAGGTTGGTGACAACCTAATCAGAGGTATATTTCGATGTCACCAGGGTGTTCAGGTGATCCAGTGGAGCTGGTTGACACTTTCCAGAGAGATTTTAGACAACTTGTCCGTACTTATTATTTATAGTAAGTGCCTGCATGTTGTTGATCTTTCTGGATTTGTTCTCTTTGGTCCTTGGGGAACACTGCCATATTTAGTAAGTGTCAGTTTGGCGCTATTTTGGTGACTTGGTAGTTAGCTGTTAGCTCTCCCAAACATTACATTGAGCTCAGAGTTATCAGATGGTTTGTGGATCCAGTTGGTACCCTCCGAGTTGGCTCAGTTTGGTTATGGTCGTTACTTACTATTTTTAGTAAGTTCAGGTTTGGTGGCATTTTAGGATTTTTGGAGTTGGAATGTATTCGTCTCGTCGAGACCTTTCCGACGAGCTATTGGTCATGGGATTTTAACTTCATCTGGATGGGTATTTTAAAGTCCAAAGATATATTCTATTATTTTACGGGACTTTATAATGTTTAACGACATATGTGACTCTATGAAAAAAAATATTAACGGGCATCACTAAAGGACATGGGCGTCCATCCCAATGAGGGAATAAAGTAATTTTAAAACATTAAAACTTCCTCCAAAAAGCCAACGCCCTCAAGGAAGGAAATAAAAGGAGGAATAAGGGGGTCATTTGGCATGCTTGGATTATTATTTCTTCTCTCTTTTGAGATTTTCCCTTTGAGGGTTTTTGGAGCTTGGCTGTAGGGTTTGGTATTGTCTTGCTGAGATGAAAACCTCTACAAGATTGATTTGATTTTGGCTTCTGGGGACAAAAACCTCCATTAGAAAATACTTCTGAGGCAGATGCATCTAGTATTCACAGTAGTGCGTTCATTGGAGACATTTCGACAAAGTTTTGAGCTTGAATGAACATCATTTTATGAAGTTTTGAATTGCAGATTAGATGCAGAGTTGTAGAAGGTAGATTTAAGTGTGTTGA
The DNA here is from genome assembly GCA_027924645.1 of Cunninghamia lanceolata. Classification (NCBI taxonomy): domain Eukaryota; kingdom Viridiplantae; phylum Streptophyta; class Pinopsida; order Cupressales; family Cupressaceae; genus Cunninghamia; species Cunninghamia lanceolata. The sequence continues at coordinate 144,372 of BSBN01000281.1, read as the reverse complement.
TGGTTCTTTAATGCTGCTACAAGCTTTTCTTAACAAGTCATACTTCCTCCCTTGCTGGTCGTACTCTATCTAGGGGTTGTACCACCTTCAGCACTAGTATAAGGAGGGTTTTGTGAGGTTTCAGTAGCTACACTTGGTTTCCATAAGGGAGCATTCATTTCTAATGCAAAACAAAGACATTCCAAATAGATTTATGTGTGTTTGTTGTGGTTATATGCAGCCATAGAGGCTGTACAACATAGAGATGAACATGGGTATTGCAGAAATTTAATTCTTCATATTTATGGCTTGCTATCTCTCACAACTTGGGTGCCTGGAGCTTAATATTGAGCTATACACCTTCGTGAAGTCATACCTCTTCATTTCTTGGAGCTTGGAGTACTTTTCTATACCTTGTATTGCTGGTCCTCTGTTAGCATCTGTATGAAATTGTAAAACTCCATCTGAGTATGTCAATATAAGTCATATTTTGGCTCATTGCTATCTGGGTAGCTATTATTTTGTTGATATATCTTTTAGACTTTCTGGGCTTATGCTATATGCTCTTTATTTCATGTTTTCAATGCAAATATCAAACATACAATATATTCAATGAAACCCTAAACTCAGAACAATCAGAAAAATAAAATTGGCATCAAAATATATACACAACATGGGTGTATATTACAGTGGTATCAGAGCTAAAGATCTTGCCATCCTGTGAGGTCAGATTCAGGCATGTAGATGAAAATATGAGACATGTAGTTTAGCTTTACATGTGAGTGATCAACACTTGCATGAGTGTTCAAAGTTGGGCAGTTGATAGGTTTTGAACAGTGAATGTGAGATCATGGCATCTCTCTGAGACACAGATTGGTGTAGAAGACTTTTTGATGCATATATGAAGCTAGAATAGTTGCACTAGTCAGATAAGAGCCTTCTCAACACTCTGGAAGAAGTTGAGGAATGCTTATCTAAAATTCCTCATTCACCTTTTCAGGGATTGCCACTGTCCTTGATGCTTCCAAAGACCTTATTGTGTAAGCCCGAGTGGTTGAAGCATCCTGATAAAAATGTAAGATTGGCAGTTATCACATGCATTAGTGAGGCTATGAGAATTACAGCTCCTGAAGCACCTTACAAGGATGACTTAATGAAGGAGATCTTACAGCGGATTGTTGAAAGTTTTCATGGGCTAGGTGATACCAAAAGTTTATCTTTTAAAAAGATTTCTAAGATGTTAGTAATTATGGCTTGGGTCAGGGTATGGGTCTTTTTGATTGATCTTAAGTATGACAATTTGATTCTCAAAATGTTCCATTATTTCTTTGACAAAATCAGAAAATATCATGTGGATGATGTTAAAGCAACAATGCAAACTATCTTGTTTATGATTTTAGATGAAGATGATGATATCTCCAAGATGCTATTATCTAACTTGCTAAGCATTTGGAGAAAATAACAAATTGTTTCACCTGCAGCACATGAGTTGTCAAGAACCTTGGTTGAGTAGAAAATTGAGAAACTTAAAGATTAGTTAACAGAAGAAGCTATTGCTTTTGGTCTATAGGTTACAAGGATCCCTAAAATGAGCAAGAACCAAATGAGAAGACAAGGCCTATGCTTCTCTTGCAAAGAATTTTGGGAGCCTAATCACCAATGCATGGATAAAAAGGACTCACAAAGTGATGATGGTTTGGCAGAGGAGGTTACTTTCAGCACTCAAGAGGTTGTTATCAGACCTGATAACAATTATAATTTTTATGACAACAGTCATTCTCCTGAGTGCAGTAGTGATTTAAATGTTATGACACAAGAGGAAAAAAATGTAGAAGATACTTCTAATGTTGGCACGCAAAATATGAGTGTCAATCATAAGGAAAACTAGGAGGATACAAGCCATAACAATTCTGATTTTTGTGACAACAGTTTGATCTATTTGCATCAGCATGAGGATATTGCTATACATATGATGCTGATGGTTGTGTGGACTCACCCAATGCAGACACTCCAATTTCAAGTGATAGTGATGCAATAGGTGTTGTGGATTCATACCACAATGAGTTTGATTTGGTATATCAGACCTTGGAAGATGGGAGTAAAATTGAAGAGCTGCCTAATGGAGATGATTCTGAGGATTGTTTGACGGATGTGATTTTGATAGGAGGTGTGCATTGATATTGGCAATTCAGCAGCCTCTAAGATGTTAGTTGAGCCATCCCAGGAGATTCATAACAGCAGTAGAATTGATGAGGATGTGTGCGAAGTTGATAGCACACATGAGGATGCTTACCAATCGGTGAGTGATGATGATTCAACCTCTTTCCATAGTGCAAATTTCAAATCAAAGAAATTGTGTGGGGACAATTTGTTAGTGGGGTCTAATCATTTAACAGGGCAATTGAAGGTAAACGAAGGCATGATTGCTGCAGCCATAGAACACTTTGATGTTGCTCAGCAGTTGTTGGTAAATTGTTGCTGGAAGACTCTAGAAACATAGTAGCACTTTGATAGTGAACTTTCCCTTGTCGAGTTTCAGGCAATTAGAGACGCGGTTGGAGTAATGAAGAATAATTACCTATAACTGTTATCAGATAGAGATCATCTTCTCATGCTCGATGGTATTTATCATGATGTGCTAAGGGGAAAGGAAGAGGAGTTTGATGAGCTCACCTATGAGCTCGAGGTCACCACAGGCTCCTTGAAGAGTGCTCAAACAACCCTTCAAGAGTCAAAGCTATGGATATATGAGCTTACCATGGAGTTAAGCTTAGCATAGTCTTCATCTCTAGTAGTTATAGTTCTGACTTCTATGACAGTTATCGGGGATGAGTATGCACCCACGGATAGTGGTAAGGAGTACTTTGTGGATGTGGTTACATCCATTACAGTTACAGATGCAGGTCACACAGTTGGGATGACTGTTTTGGATGAGTGTAATAGGGAGAAATATGTTGCACCAAGTGTTCTTGAGGTTAGTCCTATTTCAGGTGATGCAGAGCAGATGATTGATAGCTCTTGCGAATAGTTGGTGGATTTCTCTGAAAGTTGTGTGACAGATCACCACACTACTCCATCATTTTCATAGGAGACATGCAGGGCATCTTTCAGTGGGGAGATCGGTTCTCATGCTAATTTGTTTCCCTCTCCTGGAAGCAAATTAGAGATTGCATCCTATGCAACTGATTGTGATAGACAACTTATTGAGCCACAGAGGTGGAGAGATTAGCTGAAGGTTATCGAGGGTAAGGTTGTTCAAACCTTAACTCGTATCAACAACACCCACAAGTTTGTGGAGGATCTCTTATGGATGGCACAATTGGAGGAAAGGGAAATAGGGGTAGTAGTGGGCACTTCTATATCTAATTTGTGAACTATCTAGCATGCCATGGAGTGGATTAAATCAGAAGACCTCCAACTTATTTCAGATCAGAACTTTGCTATTGGGTATGCAGAGAGGACTTGCAGAGTATCTACCTAATTAGCAATTCAAGATCATAGACATGAGCTATCATCTGATTCGAGTGATGAGAGTGATGAGGAGTGTGTTCCCCATGACTATGATGGTCAACCGTTGACACAGACATGTGCTTTTTATTTTGACTGCATAGTGAGGAATGCTCATCATTTCTCCTTTAGTCTACACACAGATGACCTGATGATGCGTAAGTGTGGATTGGCTCAAGATTTATACCATCCATTGTGGGATGAAAGGTTGTCTACAAAAGATAGAACTAGATATTGCAGGTGGCTGACTTGGATACATTCAGAGGATTATTTGCAGAGTCAGAGATCATATTACCATCATGGTGATATGTATTAGATAGAGTTTGCAACTTCTTGGTCTCAAAAATTTCCATTGGAGACATGGCTTCAGAGAGGTTGTAGTGTCAATAGGCATGATGACATGTTTAGTCTTTACAACGGTGATGGAGGAGAGTTTATTCATTCCCTTGTTTTGAGAGGAGTAGTTTCATATCTTCCAGCAGCTATGTTGGATAGTTAGCACATCCATAGGAGTTTGGTAGGGGATGATAGGGGATGTTGTGGTTTAGACACTTTGAGATTTACTTGCCCCTTCATGATTGTTGGATGTGAGGTTCTGATGTGTTGGGATCTAGGTGGTGAGAGGTTTGGCATGTCAGTTCAGTTGGATTCCATTGTGTTGCTTCACCACTCTCTACATGGTGAAGATTATATTAGAGTAGCACAGTGGGAGTCAATAAGTGATGTGTATGGCAGACTTTCATATTGGCTTTGCGACCCAGGGGTTCCTATGTCTAGCAGATTGTTCGATACTGGGCTAGCTACTTACATTGATGTTGAGCATGGTTTTACCTCTACCCAGTAGATGTAGTGGAGATGTTGTTGTACATTCTTCAGATTGATTTGGGATCCTGGTGTTCATCTTTGGCATGCAGGTGCAGATTGCTTGAGGGCAAGCAATCTTTGGGAAGGGTGGACTGTAATGTCCCCATTTTCGAGTTCTATTGTAGCACAGTCAAAGCTGACTTTCAGGTTTGGTGACAACCTAATCAGAGGTATATTTTGATGTCACCGGGGTGTTCGAGTGATCCAGTGGAGCTGGTTGACAATTTCCAGAGAGATTTTAGACAAATTGTTTGTACTTACTATTTATAGTAAGTGCTTGCATGTCATTGATCTTTTTGGGTTTTTTTGGGTTTGTTCTCTTTGGTCCTTGGGGAACACTACTATTTTTAGTGTCAGTTTGACACTGTTTTAGTAACTTGGCAGTCAGCTGTTGGCTCTCCCAAACATTGCATTGAGCTCAGAGTTATCAGATGGTTTGTGGATCCAGTTGGCACCCTCCGAGTTGGCTCAGTTTGCTTATGGCAGTTATTTACTATTTTTATTAAGTTTGGGTTTGGTGACGTTTCAGGATTTTCAGAGTTGGAATCTATTTGTCTTGTCGAGACCTTTTTGGCAAGATATTGGTCATGGGATTCTGACTTCATTTGGATGGGTATTTTAAAGTTTGAAGATATATTTTATTATTTTATGAGACTTTATAATGTTTAACGACATATGTGACTCTACAAAAAAATAGTAAAGGGGGTCACTAAAGGACATGGGCGCCCATCCCAATGAGGGAATAAAGTAAATTTTAAAACATTAAAACTCCCTCCAAAAAGCCAATGCCCTCAAGGAAGGAAATAAAAGGAGGAATAAGGGAGTCATTTGGCATGCTTGGATTATTATTTCTTCTCTCTTTTGAGATTTTCCCTTCGAGGGTTTCTGGAGCTTGGCTCTAGGGTTTGGTATTGTCTTGTTGAGATGAAAACCTCTGCAAGATTGATTTGATCTTGGCTTCTAGGGAAAAAAACCTTCATTAGCAAATACTTTTGAGGCAAATGCATCCAGTATTCACAGTAGTGCATTCATTGGAGACATTTCAACAAAGTTTTGAGCTTGAATGAACATCATTTTATGAAGTTTTGAATTGCAGATTAGATGCAGAGTTGTAGAAGGCAGATTTAAGTGTGTTTATGGTTCTTTAATGTTGCTACAGACTTTTCTTAACAGGTCATACTTCCTCCCTTACTGGTCGTACTCTATCTAGGGGTCGTACAACCTTCAACACTAGTATAAGGAATGTTTTGTGAGGTTTTAGCAGCTACACTTGGTCGCCATAAGGGAGCATTCATTTCTGATGCAAAACAGAGACATTCCAAATAGATTTATGTGTGTTTGTTGTGTTTATATGCAACCATAGAGGCCGTACAACAAAGAGATGAACATGGTTATTGCAGAAATTTAATTCTTCATATTTGTGGCTTGTTATCTCTCACAACTTAGGCATCTGGAGATTAATATTGAGCTATACACCTTCATGAAGTCATACCTCTTCATTTCTTGGAGTTTGGAGTACTTTTCTATGCCTTGTATTGCTAGTCCTCTGTCAACATCTGTATGAAGTTGTAAAACTCCATCTGGGTATGTCAGTATAATTCATATTTTGGCTCATTGCTATTTGGGTAGCTGTTATTTTATTGATATCTCTTTTAGACTTTCTGGGTTTATGCTATATGCTCTTTATTTCATGTATTCAATGCAAATATCAAACATACAATATATTCAATGAAACCCTAAACTCAGAACAATCAGAAAAATAAAATTGGCATCAAAATATATACACAACATGGGTGTATATTACAAGCACAAAATCCTCGCCTCATGTTGAAAGCACATTTCATCCTTTTGCACGTCGCAAAACCAAAAAGATCGTGTCTTTATGTTTTATTTAGTTTGAAGGTGAAAACACCTTTGAAAATATTGTAAAGTTTATAAAACACAAGTACATATTATGTAGTTTTAAGTTAGTTTTATTTTATAGGGAGCTTCCCCTTTTAATTCGAAGAGTGGTTTTACTGCACATCTGTTCTATTTTGCATCACACTAAAAGGTGCGAAATAAAATTCTAACAATTTTTGGTGACTCTACTAGGGAACAACATAAGACAACTGTCGTAGCTATCAAGTCATTCAAAGTTTGACACTAAGGTTTTAGAGTTCATAAATATTTTTCAGTTCCAAAAGAAGACTCCCTATGGCTAATCAGGAGGATAACTGCATCCACAAAAATCACACACCTCCATTGCACCCATGGGAAAATCAGATTGGTCCATTGGTTACTCTAGGCTCATGAAATAATTTTCCAAAGTTCTACAATGATGGAAAGTAGCATCCTGATGAACATATTTTAGCCTTCACTACTACCTGTGGAACTCTCAATGTTGCACATGAAGATGTTGTAGTTCACTTATTTGTAGAAACTTTGTAAGGTGCAACAAATAATTGGTTTCACCACCTTGTTGTTAGCTTAATCACAAGTTTAGAATAGATGTGTGGAGGTTTCTTGCACGTTTCAAACCTATAGAAGACAATCATATCTTGTTTGTACAACTCTCAAATGCCAATAAAGATGAAAGTGAACCGATGTGAGAGTTCATGACAAGATTCAATTGTCTAGTTACTAAAATTAGCAATACTTTAAATCCTTCTTCTAAAATTCTTCTAAGTTGCTTCATCAATGCTCAATTTTTAGAAGTTGCTTTCCTTCTTAACCAAGCAAATGCTATAGAATTGAGAGAGGTTTAAGAATATGCTATTGAGTTGGAGGATCATATGATCACTTCAAGAAAGATTCAATTAGTTTATTGGTTCTTTTGAATGTCTCACCTCTTTAGGAAGATCCATATCCTCCATGTAAACAAGATGCTTTTATTAATTATGTCAAGTATAGTCCTCATGTGCCTACTTCACCAATAAGGCAAGTGGGTGTCTTATGTGACACAAATATATTGCTTGTTCCATGCAACAAATGAACACGATGGAGAAAGTTGTCCTAAAATTCCTAGATTCATGCAACTATTGATGGATTCAAATGAAAATCAAGGATTTTCGAGTGATCCTAAACATCTTTTAGACAAATTTGATGGCGGCTCTGTGATGGGATATTCCCAATGTAAACCAATATGGAGATAAATGATTTCCATAATCATATATCAAGTGGAATCATGTGTTTGCATAACCAAAAATAGCAAATGGAATAAAAATATCCATCAAAAGTAGAAATTTTCCCACTTTGTGTAAATTCTTTGAAGCCAAAGGATAGTTGATGGAAGAGGAAACTAATATCACAAAAGTATGCCATATTTTCTCTATAGAGGATGAAATCAAGTCAAAATCTAAAGAGCAAAATTGTGAGCAAAATTGCGGAGAGGATAATGATGAATCCAATTTCTTCTTATCATCATTCTAAGGGTTGTTCAAAGAGCCTGCATTATCTATATATTCAAAGAAGACAACAAAGATATATTATTCTCTCTCAAGGGTTTTCAGCTTCAAAGTCAAAAATTTCCACAATCATAAATGATGAAGAATATTAGTTGATATCAATAGAAGAGACAAAGACTTGGTCACCAAAGATTGGTATTTTTGTTCAAGATATCAAAGAAGCATCACAATTATAGCAAAAACAATATTTTCTTCATATTGAAGATAATTCAACTTTGGAGGCATTCATCAAATTAGAAACTCACATGGAATATTCTTTACCAAATCTTGACAGTTTTTAGGATCACTTAGAGAGCAAGTCTTCAGTGGAGGATATAGTGAATTTTATTTTGTAGGTCAACTCACCTTCACCCTTGTCTCCAATAAATTTCATACACGTTATTGAAAATCTCAGTTGAAGAAGAAAATCTCATGGAATATTCAATTATAATAAATGAATATAATGATATGGAGAAATTAGAAACTTTCAATGACTGTACGATAAAGTATGCAATATGTGAAGGGAATTAGGCATATGAAGTAAATAAAAATGATGAAGACTATCAAGAAGATATTAGGGAAGAAGAAAAACAAACAATAGAAGAATTTGTTCCTATTCCTTCTTATGTGTCAGAAGAAACATGGACAGTCAGTGAAAATGAAATGTTGCCATAGATTTGTATTCACATTCTCAAAGACATATTCATTGAAGACAATTGCTTTATTGAAATTGATGAGACTTAGTTTATCCAAGGACCAAAGTATGGGATGATGGATGGCAAAGTGAGATACTGGAATAAGATAGTTTTCTAACAATGATCAAGAGCTTGAAGATTTAGACCTTGATGTTCTTTCAAATTTAGATTATAAGGATTGAATGGACAAAGATACAATCAATGAGAACAATGAAGAGGTACCCAAATCACAAGGTATAAAACTATTGTTAGTTGTAGAAGAGGTGATGGAAACTCTCTTTGAACAACTTTAACCTTTTCTAGAAGATGATACATGGATTGAGTTCAAGGTGGCATATGTCGAAGAGATAAATGAAGAAAATCAAGTCTGATATGCAGTGGTTACTATTCCTATAGATATACTATGGCCACAAGACCTTGCCAGATATCTTGGAAAGGAGACTCAATATTTTCATTTGATGGAGAGGTTTCTTCTTACGGAAGATGACAAACCAAAACCAATGCATATCAATTCATCCTTAATTTTTGATTATGTGATCGTGTCTATCCACCTAAACCATGGCTCTTTGAGAAAGTCTTGCAAAGGATGAAAGGCTATGTGCTACCAAGATAGAATTCCCAGCTCAAGAGGAGAGGTTCTTACTTTTACCGACCTATAAATGGTTTTGTGTAACTTGTTATGTTTCATTGTGTTCTCACTCAAAAAAGAGCATTTATGTTTTCCATATTGTTTGTATTGTGTTTCCAATTTGTGATGTTTTGTACTTTGTCATCAGTTTTAGGTGATTTAGGAATGTTCATGTTTAGGTGATTTAGGCATATTTTGACTCCACTGCCTAACTAATAAGGCACAAATCTACTTGCAAATCCTAGAGATTCTGAAGTTCTCCTATGCCACAAGTATATGTCATGGTTCCCAAATAGAGCCAATTGTTGTACCCAATCCAAAACTCGACTTGTGCCATCATCCTATCATTTTATTATCATTTTTAAATGTCAAAATGTTTGTCAAAAAGTAGAAATAGTCAATTTTGGGTCGAACATTCCCCATTAAGTCCAAGGTTCATTTTAGTGAAATCCAAGTCATCGTCAAAGTTCATCTTGTTGAAATCTAAGTTATCAAAAATTGTTGTGTTCTCGAGTATTTGTTGTTGATTGAAAATGTTAATTTTAATATATTAATTTATGAATAATAATTTATTATTGAGATTAACATGTGAATATGTGTGAAAAGGTTCTAACTAATGACTAGTTAGATAATGTGCCTTGTTCACACTATAAAGGGGAAAACCTGAAGGAAACACCTTCATTCACACCAATACCCCTCCTTAAGTGCAAATTAGGGAGAAGTAGACAAATTTAAAAAAGAAAAGATGGGTCTTGGCTATTAGGCCATGTCAGGTACCCAAGTACAAACAAAATCTCTCACAAATGGAGTAAAGGAGAAAAAACTATAGGAAAAAATCCCTCTCCAAAAGAGAGAAAACACAAGATGCTCTCTATAGTATGAGAAGAAAAAAACCCCATGTGAGGAAAAAGTCCCCCCAAAAGAGAAAAGAAGAGAGACCAAGTAGCCCCCCTTCAATGTAGAATCTCCTACACTAATGGTAGATGCTCAAAAATGAATGTTGAAGATGATCAAAGAAGGTCGAACAATGTTCCTCCCCTTAGGAAGAAATAAGACCAAGGATGTATGCAAGATTTCTTCCCATTCCTGAAAGGAATATGAAGAAAGAAAAATCAAGATATATGATGTCTCTGAACACTACTCAGGTGTCTCCATGTCGATGCTAAAAGATGCCACAAGAAAATTAGGAGTCCCAGGCCTAACTAATGAAATTGATAATCCAGAACCAAGTGGAATACTGAAATAGAACAGGATCCAAAGATGAAGGTATCTCCTCTGAAGACAAAGATGCCTCCTCCAAATGCTTCTCAAAGATCTCTAAGACAATGCCAAATTCTGAAAAACAACGATAAGATGAATTAGGTATCATGCAAGATTCAAGTATAGTAACCATGGATGTTTGGTGCTGACCATAGGTAAGACAATTAGACCGATGAGAATCAGGTACTCTTGTAGAAGGTTTCAACATGAATGATGACTGAGTCCTTGATGTAGAATCAGGAATATCTATAAAAGCTATCACTGTAGAAGCTGATGTAGGTAGAGAAAGAACAAGAGGATTTGAATTTGCCCTCATATCAGCTGAAGAAGAATCTACTTCATAGAAGCTATCATCAAAGAGGAGATGAATGTCCTCAATGGTGTCTTCCAAATAAAAAATGTGGGACTCTACAAACAAGGATGAAATGTTTGGTAGAAATGAGTCCCAAGGAACTAGATTAGGAAGATCAATGTGAACTTGCTATACCGAATCACTAGAAGAAGTAACACTGGACTTAGATGGAGCAATAGGTGATGTTGGAGGTGATGAGATCTCAATGCATATCATCGGACTACACTACCCATCCCTAAATGATGTCTCCACATGAGATGTCTTAGTATGAACATTTGAAATATTTGCTAATGTTGGATTGCATGAAGTCTTTGAAGGAGGAGTATAAAGAGAAGTCTCTATGTCCTCTGAACATTCAAGTTCTTTCCATTCATCAAGCTTCATAGATGTTTGACAATCATATGGTAGAAAAACATCAAGAGGTTTAAACAATCTGCAACAAGCTCCTCTAGGAATGGAGACTCATCCAAGTCACCATACATCTCCCAAAGTTTGGTCCAATGAGTACAAGGGGAAGAAATCCATGTTAATGTACTCATTGTGTCAAAGTTGACATTAAAACCAATAAATGCTACTACATAACCATTCTTTTGATACCATACCATGCGTTTATCAAATGATTCAGGTTGAGGAACAAGTTCATAGAGATAGGGCAGCAGATTTAGCCATCTAAAATGTTTTAGCATATCATCTCACCAAGACTTATAGTTCCCTCTTTTTAATTCAATTACAATTGGATGCTTTGTGATACCCATGATTATTGCTTAAATTTTGTCACATACAAGACCGATTAAGAGATTGAATTCATCAAAAGTAAGAACACCAAGACACCCCCCAAATCACTCAATCAAGAACCTCCCTAGAAAATATTATCATGGCACTTTATACTAAGTGCAATTATATTTGCCACAAGCCAAAAACAACAAAGTGGTCTTTTGATCTTAGTGCATGTAAATGCCAAAATTAGGCTATAACTGAAGGTACAATTTCTATGTATAATTGGATCAAACTAATTACATATCTGAGAAGTACTCAGAAAATTATGCACTTTCAAAAAACATTCACCAAAAAATGTTATCATATGAGCCCAAACGAAACCCCAGAAGTTCCCAAAATGAGAACTGCTTAGCAACAATGATGATCTGTAATTTCTGGAAAAATTAGGCACCAGAACCAAAATATGATTGCACCAATGTGAATCCTATATAGACCAAATAAAAGAAAATTTACTTGAAAAATAAAACAAATATGAGCAAGTTAGAGGCCTACAAAGTTTGATTGCCAAAGTGAAAATTGTAATGAGAGGGGGGAAGGATTAGGGGCTAAACCCTGATGATGTCACTGCTAACACAATGTTGACATCAATAGTACCCTGGACAAAATATTCTTATCCTTGCTAGAATATGCCCTTGATAGACAAAACTACTCACCAAAATTTAAAAACTGCCTTTTTTGACCAAATCCACCATCTGAAAGTAGAAACATAATACCACCTTTTCCTAGATTCATGCTTTAACATAAGTTTTTTTGGAATATTCAATGAAGATATACCGGTGTTTTGGGAATATAACTTAGATTTTTAGCATCTTTATTATCTAGAAGTTGACTAGGATATATCCAATAGATTCAAGCTGCGTATAGTTGTGTGGTGGGGGCCTGCACCACGTGGTGCCCCCGTAGTAGTGACATATGCCTAAGTAGGGGTCTTGTACCCACTGATGTAGGCATAGTCATGCTAAACAGATTTTATCCACAAAACAATACTTTTAACCAGCGAAACAATAAAAAAAACTTGAGGACAATGATTTTACCCGATGGACAGAGGCCGTGCGACCAGGCGATGACATAGGTGAGGTGGGTAAAAGCACAAAGCTTTGTCACACTTTTATAAAGGAAATGGCCAACGTTGATCCAACTTTTAAACTTGAATCACTAAAAAGTGACATATATGTTTTGAATTTTGAAATGATGTAAACAAATAAAATATTTATTTTTAGTATATTTTATGTTTGTATTTTTTAAAAAAATTAAAAAAATTATTTGAATATAGTTTTTAATAAATTGACACTATAATTTAGTTGCTAGTAAAATGCTGAAAAATGAAGTTACATGAGATGTCAATCTCTATATGGTAAGTTTTATTTTTTCCTTCAATTTTTTTGTGTGTATTTATAACTTGAAATTTTAGTGCATGGATATATTTTTTTTCCAATTTTGATAAATATATATTTTTAAATAAATAATAAAATGTGCATATATTAAAACATAGTTGTTTCCATTCGACGTCAACTTTCATATTAACTATTTGTCTAAAATAGAAAAAAATTTATACCATCTTGATATAGATTCTTTTATCTAGTGCATCATATTTTTTCAAAATTTTTTAATAAGTTTTACTATTTTTCCTTGACATGATAATCGACCTAATGTTTTGTGCTGATAACCTACTTTTAGTAAAAATAGAAAGTAAAATATAAATAATAATTAAACTATTAAAATATATATATTTTTGAAAACTAAACTTATAGATCTACAAAAAGGTATTTTTATATTTAAAAAAAAATATTATTTACACAATTAGAAGTTGTTGAAATATCAAGTTTTTCAAATAATTTTATTTTTTTGGTAAATTGGCCTCATAGTGGTGCTACATATGCATTTAGCCAACAATTTTAGTTGGAAAACTTGTTGAATCTGACAAGATCATATGTTTGACCAAAATTGAATTTTAGTTAGAAATACTTAAATTCACTTATGCTAATAAGTCTGCTGAAAGTGTGACACAACTTTGTGCTTTTACCCAGGTACTATGCTGACATGGGCACTGCACAGGTCTATACAACTATATGGATCCATTCAATCCATATGGATTTTCTATGATCTGGGTTTCTTCAAACCCTTGAAAATAAATGAATTCCAAACTACTCCAAAATATAGAGTATTATATGTCAAAATTCATCTCTCAGGGCTTCTGAACGCAACAAGGTTCATTTTGTACTAGGATGCACTAGAAAATATTTATTGGAAGAAACTCTTGAAAAAGAGGGAAGGAGATTGCAAATTTGAGTCTCTGATACCATGTAAGAGTCGTTAATGGACTCAAGACAACCCAAGATCACTTGCAACCAAATCAGCCTTCCACAACAAGAGAGAAAAACAATAACAATGCTTTATTGCCAAAAATAATGATGCATAAAATATACAAGATGCAAAGCTTGACTTGATACATTGAAATGTACAATGAGATACCTTGCTTATATAGGCAAGGTTGAGAGGTAGGACTAACCAGGATGATGACAAGTGTCTTAATCCTATGACATGAGACACAAACATTTAAAGTGTCACAATTATTAAATGTCCTAACTACCTAAGTAAAATTAACATGTGAACATCTATGAATATGTTCTAACTAATGACTAGTTAGATAATTGCCTTGTTCACACTACAAAGGGGAAAACTAGATAGGAAACACCATCATTCACACCAATAGCCTTCCTTTGAAAACCTTTGGTCATAAACTAAGGATTTATTGTGGATTCCATTGTTAGCAATAAATGATATGATGCTTTCTCTTGGAAGACAAATCAATTGTTTAGCATAAGTTGAAGTATTTTGGAATCTTATACTTCTGCACCTTAATGATCCTAAAGTTCCTAAGTGAATCTCAGTGATCTTACATTAAGTGAGAAATCTTAAAGTTATCACCTTTTCTGCCATTGCGATTCCCAGCCCAACAAAGTTGAATAAAATACACGTAATCCATGTGGATAAAGCATGTATTATAAGATTAAGTGGTACTTCTTAGTACTCTTATCAAAAAGTTGAATCAATTGAATTATCTAAAGCAATGAATTGCACTGCAAAGCAAAGGTGATACTTTCTAGTAATCCTATCATGTGACTCAACTAGCTGGAGGATTCGAGTATCTCTACCGGGGTTATAGACACTTAGCTGATAGTAGAGCTATGCTTTGAGTGGAATCATAAGAAAACTTAATTAGGGCTATAGATGCTTGATTAGCAATGAGGTAATGTCCAATTAGTTCATGATGTGGTGTATCAATCGCGTAGCTTAATGTAAGTGAGCTTAGATGACCTTAGTTTCCAAAGGATGGGAATGAATACACCTACACACACTTAGATTCTATGATATGAATGGTTTTACTAAATTCTTGATTTTTATCCCTTGATCATGTTATTATGCTTATCTGGCCTAATGTGTGGGTGTACATAGAGATTCTAGGTTCTTAACTTTGTTTATCTTTGGAATGCTTAGGAGAATTTTTCTAGTAGAGTCGCCATTTGTTGTACCTTGCACACATGTCCCATTTTTGCTGCAAATGTGGACCCTCTCTTTTGCTCAGTTTGTCTTGATTAGAGTCTTTGGCTTCGTCTTGTGGCTTTAGAAGTGATTTTCTTGTTTTGAAGTGCATTATGTCAAGAGGGCTTGGGTCTTTTTTTAGCATGATTTTGAGTGTTTGAAATTGGGTACAAGGTTTGGATTGTTTGATTAATTAAAAGTCTCAATGAGGGAAAATGCAGAACATTTGCCGTTGTCAGGGTGCATGGTTTCTAACTATGACATGACCTTTATATTTCTCCACATTCTATTTAGTAATTCCTTTAGTGGATATATCGATGGACTTCGGCCTTGATGGGTTCTCGCATGAGGTCAGAACCACTTAAAAACCCTGCATTCCCAAGTAAGTTCATATTTCCGCATTGCTTGAAATATCCTAAGGAAACTGACTTAGCGAAGATATGACATACATGCAGAAATGTCCACTTAGGCTTAAAATTCATGCTTCTTCTATTTCCCTACCAAGGATCAACTCGATGCTTGACACTCTTTCCTCATACGAGTATCATTTATGTCAGATGAGGTTGTGGCAAGGTTTTTAAAGATTTCTCATTTTATTCATACTATATCAATCACCGAGTCAATTGCTTTGAACCTAAAGAAGATCTTTCAATCTTTTGTGTGTGGAATTGTCAAAGATAATTTATCAAATTCTTGACCCTCATCAAAACATAGTTTCCATGAATAGTACTTTCTCCACTAAATATTCTTCAATCGGGTATGAAGTTCAAAATCTCTCATGTGATTCCTTGTGAGTGATTCAATCATGTGAATGGGGGTTTTTCCATGTTTAAAATGTTTTTGTTTGTGGGGTTTTCATTGATAGGTACAAACTAGGGTTAGCTAGATATATTTTCTTTATGCCTCAATTCTTACTTTTATAAGATTGTGAGATCCTAGGCCGATTGTGATTTAAAACTTGAAATAATGTTTTCATGATAAAACCTAGGTGTCTATAGTTTTAGGGCTCGCTTTAACCCTTAGTGGAACCTCCAAACACATAAAAATGCACCCTAAATAATTTTATCTTTGACTTAAATTCTATGTTTCTAGATCATTATCAAGACATAGGATAAATCTATTTATGTTTAAAACTTCTGCAGATCCTATAGAGAGTTCTAGCCTTGCTAGATTAACCATTGGCACCCTTTTGCAAGATTAAGAGAGGGATGTCGAAATGTCCTTACGAGCCCAAACTCCTTGCAAATCCTCGACCAAACTCATATCCAATAAAACAAATGTCATTTGATCACTTTGATAGACTTCATCATGGTTAGGGATATTTCTCATCAAATTGTAAAACCTCACTATTCCCCATTAACCCCAAAATGCCTGTAATTTACAAAGATCACAAAACTTCTACTAAAGCATCACTTATTGGGTTGTAGGGATATGATAGGTATATGGAGATATCCCCTGAGCTCATTTTTCTCCATAAATCCATGTGAGTATCAAACCTCCACTTTTCTTTTAGACATTGGTATTTCCACTAAACTTGGTGTGCTCTCCTTTGTGAAGTTTTATATGGGATTCAGATATCCAGTAGGCATCAAAAGTCCCGGTTGTCCTGAATCTCCACCCGATTATTATGATAAACTTTTACAGGGTTTATTTCTTGACTTGGATATATCCTTAGAGCACTCAAATGTCTACGACATCCCTAGAGGTTCATATCTCCTGCATGTTCCATATTGGTCCAAAACTCCGCAATTACTCTTACATCACTAGCTTGCAGGTCTTCTTGGTAGAACAAGATATATCTTGGCATCCAATAACCTTCGCAAGTCTAGTAAGACAGAAAAATCCCACAAATTTCTAGAGGCACCCTTTGAACCAACAATATCCCTACAGACCCCTAGTACCCACAGTTTGAAAATGAGACATTTAAAGTGGTTCAATAATGGTATTTTAGCATGTGCATGAGGTTCATAGGTCTGATTTAGATGGTAATGTCTTGGTTTTATGAACTATTGAAGGTATAAAATTATGAGTGCATTGATTTAAAGTGTAGATATCCCAATGAGTGTGAAATTCCCATAAAAACTTCAAATTCAATAATAATATAGGGATTCTTTTGGGAATTGAAGGTTGCACTGGCATTGTTTCAAGTCTTAATATTTGGTTATATATTAGATCTATGCAACTCTTCATTTTCAGTACAAGGCATGATTAGAACCTCTATTGTAGTGTTTATATAGACTTGAAACACCATCCTTGTTGTGAAATTAGTCAAAATTAGAGATATTTATTATGATTTTCTCTACAAGATAAATGACTAGGCTTGCCAACATGAAGTATGAGTTCAAAAGTGTTCTTCCAGCCTCAAAGATCACCTCCACCTTGAATGAAGTATTAGACATTGAATTGGGACATATAGACTTTGAAAACTTTAAACACATAATGTATGGGCCCAACCCTACTGAGTGGGCAAGAAAGATAGTGAGCAATGGTATTGCACAGGCTATCAGTTTTCCCACCTTAGCACAATGTTTAGAGCTAATAATGGAGTGTAGAGAGCACTATCATGTGGAATCCATAAATATTATAGCTCCAGATGGTAAAATTATAGCTGATTTGACCCTTGAAGCAATAGCAAAGACATTTGCCATTCCTCATTATTCAAAAGTGTTGGATTTGACAAAAGATAAAGGACAAGTCATTTATGACCAAGCTCCTACCAAATGTAGAAACATTATTAATGATGGTTGGATGAAAAAGCCAAGGCCCGCTTTGTCTAAACTGCCTATAAACTTGTTCAAAAGTGACTTCAAAACAAAGATCAATGACTTAGTAACCTTGTTGAGCATGGTGATGGGACTTCCAAGTGCTTCCTCCTTTGAAGTATGGATGTTCTCCTTTATTGAAGAGGTAATAAATGGAACTAGGAAAATCTATTTGGCTAAGTTGATTATTGACAACCTTCATGTACAGTTCATGGCTCTACCCAAGATAAGATCTTCTACATGAGTTCCTATATAGTTTACATGCTAGCCCAGAACTTCCCTTACTCTGGGTTGACTAGGCTTGGAAATGTTGGAAATGCTAATGGTGAGTATAAGGTCTATGATTGCCATCCTCAATTATAAAAGGATAATTCCTTGGCACATTTCAAGAGAGTGAATGATGCATTCATTATGTACATCACAAGGATGTTGTAGGGGGATTTGAGTAGAAGGTTATCATTCCAAGCCATGAATTTAGTTGGGCCATATGGGTATTGGTTTATCCAATTCCCTAGGTTTACATATTTGAGAATAGAAGGCGTCATAGGGGTGCCTTATAGATTTACCAAAATATCCCACAAATAAAATGGTGCTATTAGAATTGACAAGACAAATTTGTACATCTTATAAACTGTTAAATGGGCTGCATAGGGCTTCAGTACCATTTCCTCTCATTGTGGGAAGATGTTTAATCTCTTGTCCTACTCCCCAGTGCTACTAAAGAATTAGATGTTGAACTATAGATGTGCCATCTTCTTTTCCGTAGGGCTTGACCAAATTTTGATCCTTTTCACAAATTGGAGAAGAATGTGAGAAAGAAATATTTTCATGAGGAGCAATGGGAAGATTTCTGAGCTAATTTCAATGATGAACATGACGTCAGAAAGAAGAAATGCTCCAGGCTCCCACTTGATTTAATTAAGATGTTTCAGATTTCTATAGTCCCAGACCAAGTGGTGGATGATGGAGAATTAGTTCAAGAGGTTGAATGGAGGGCGGTCTTTGATCAACCTATTCTTCCTCCAAACTGCGCCAAAGAAGAAGCGAGCTCATTAGATGAGTAATTCATGAGATAACATAGGTATAGAAAAAGATCATGGGTAGATGCACAAGTGGCCTGACTGGTTGCCCAAAATATACCATTGACATATACCCCATTGCAACCTAAGAGGCTAATAATAGTTGACAATCCTACTGGAGAAGGGCCCTCTAGAGAAGGAGAAGTCATATCAGATCGAAAAGGGAAAACAATAGATGTGGATAGTGAAGAAATTGAAGATGAGGTTGTGGCATCTCTTGCTAAAGAAAAAGTAAAATAAAAAGAGAGGAGGATGAGAGAGAGTCAAAAACCTCCTCCCACTAAGTGAGTCTATAAAAGGAAGGAAACTAAGGAAGCTGAGATCCAAGCATAGAAAAAACTAGGAGAAATAAGAAGAATCAAACCTCTCAAGCATCCTCCATTATCACCACATCTACTCCTCCTTCCATTTCTCTTGCTATCTTTGTTTCCACTTCATCCATCCCAATCTCTTCTACCATCCCCACTCCATATTCCACTATTGTAATTGCTTCTTCCCCTTCTGTTCCTTAGGTTCCCACTTCACTTCCCATCTCCTCATCTATTCCCACTTCCATCACCACTTCAACTACACCTTCCATACCTATGTCTTCTTCTATTCCTTTGACTACTCTTGTTTCTTCTATCTCTATAGCCACTTCCCCAACACTTCCATTCACCTCCATCTCTCTCATTTCATCCCTTTCCATTTCATTACCATCTTTCTCACCACAATAGTTGCATACACCTATTCCTACCACCATACCCATTTTATCCACCTTACCTTCCATTCCCATTATCATTCCATCTTCTTCCTCCCAATCCAATCAATTTTGTCTACTACAAGAGGTTGCTATAGTTCCTTTTGAGGTGAATATAACTTTAGTGCCTTAAGTTAATATCAATCTATATGCTCCCTTGTCTCCCAAGATTCCATCCTAGAAGGCATAGATAAAGTATATAAGGATTTGATGACCTAAGGGGTTCTTGATAAGAATATTGAAGCTACCCAAGTCTTATAAGATGATACTATGAAGGAACTAGAGGAGAAGGAAGCATCGGATAAGGGTGATGAATCCACCCAAAATATTTCTGTGGGAATTTCAACACGGTCTGAAATAGAAATTGAAGGGGCTGATCAAGATGTTGTTGTGATTGAACAAACCAATATTGTAGAATTTGATCAACCTAAGGGAGAAATAAGTGGTGAATTCCCACTATTGATAAAAGAAGAAGATTTGTTGGTTGAACAAGTGTTAACACAAGAACCACTTGTCTCCAAGATGAATAAAGAGGTAGATCCTAAGGATCAAGTCATTCGGGAAGAGGAAATAAATAAAGAGGTAGAACAATATGAAGTTCTCATTTCATCTTCTCCTCTCTGAAAGGAAGTCCTTGATTCTTCACACCATAAAGAGAATAAAACTAGTGATTCTTTATCCCTTTAGTGGCTACAAGACGATATAAAACACAAGTCAATTGTAGAGGTACCTCTATTAGACTTGGAAAAAATTTTGAGAAAAAATGAGAAGCCCAAGGAAAAGAAGAAAGCCATGATACAATCCTGAATCACAATAGGTGTTTTAGGATCTAGGATTGTAGAAATTGCAACTCCTATGATTGAAAAAGATAATCAGGATCTCAGGGTTAAGGATTTTCATGTTACAACTATCCATTTGGGCCCAACTACAAGAACCTAGGAGATTGAAGAATTTCAAGAGTCAATCTCCACAATTGTCCAAAGAATGAATACAGATGAGTGAACAAAGAGGTAGCTAAAGGAAAAAAAATGCCTAACTTCAAGCATATATCAAGCATTTAGTAGGTCCCTTGCAAAAAGATGATGGGACAATAGCTACACCTACAACTTTATCCAAGAAAGAACTTGATGAGCTGGACAATATGAAGCATATTGTAAATGCAACTCATTTGTGGCTTGATGAAGTGTATAATGAAGGATGAGAAGCTATATCAAAGGTTGTCCATGGTTATAGCGAGTTTTGTTCACTAAAGGGTGACGCTAAGGATATTTTAGATGATTGCAAGGAAAATGAGGAATATTATCCACATATATTTCCCAGAGTACAAATGCTCTGTGGGCTATCTCTTGAAATTTTAGTGAAGGAAAATATTGTAATTGCTAATACTATGAAACTCCCTCAATATTTGGTAGAACCAATGAAGTATAGAAAGGATATCGTTGAAAAGACCAAGAAAGAGGTTTCACTAGCAAAGGACTAGGTCATTGATGTTTTACTTGAATTCAATGATTTAATAACTGACTTGACTGGGATCTATATTAATGAAGATATTGAATTGGAGGCTAATTCATTGAAAGACAGATGGAGCCATCTATTAAAGGGAGGTCTGCAGAAGAATCCCTATGAATTTGATATATCAAGTCTAAATGTTGTTGCACAATTCAAGTAGAAAATTAAGGGTTTCTTGAAGAACAGGCAGAAAAGAAAGTTTTCTTTCAATCATCTAGTAGTACTTTTGACACTCTTAGGTTTAGATTGAATTTTATGAAAAAAGCCTCTCGAAGGCCATTAATCCAACTCTTGAAGCTCTATTGAAGTATATGTAATGGGAGCAAGAGGCTGATAAGATAACTATGGAAGAAGATGTTCCCAGCCCCTGAGAGGCATTTTTCACTTGCTACAACTACCAGATCAGCTTAGGGGACTTATTTTTTATGAATATTCTCCAAAAAAATGGTAATTCTCATTTTTCTTGATCAATACATGAGAAAAGTGACTTATTTTATCTTTATGGCTTGAAAAAGTGAAGTTTTGTCTTTTTCCTAAAAGACAATAATGTAAAAATGAGTTTTGTAATAAAATATTCTCCTTCCACCAATATTAAACACTTAGGAAATATGAACCCTTGGTGTTGGATTAATCCTCACCATCCATTGTGTACTAAGTTTTTGCTTGAAATCTATATAAAGGCAATCATTTTGATTGTAATGCAATGGTGAAAGATAAGAGCTATTGAAACTCTGTCAAAATTTCAAATCAATAAAGAATACAAGTTATTTGTTGAAGTCTTATATTATGTTACATTGGTTTGGAAGTTTGATTTCATGGTTCCTTTCCACTATACTATCAGAAATTGTATACCTCTTACAATTACACACTAGGTTTAGCACTTGTTTTAGCTTATATAATCATCTCAGTTTACGTTATGCAATTTCTAGTACTTTTTTGATAAACAAGGCTTAATCCTCTGACATCTAGCATTTGGATAGCCAAAATTACCAAGACTAGGGCACCCAAGCGCTAGTGTTTTGGCAATTTGGCCCTGCCAACTTATATTTTATTGTTGGCCTTATGACTTAAGTGATGCACCTTGTCAGCTTCAATTCAATTGGGCCCTCGAAAATTAATTGAGATGCATATATAAACAAGTCTTTCTCACTCATTTACTTCCAATGATCTAATGACATTCCAGCTAATGACTCTTCTTCTCTAGATGCTTTTTATGAAGATTCTCTCTAACAAGCTCTTATCTACAAGATCTCTATTTCTGCAAATTATTGTTGTGTGTACTAACCCTTGTTGTAGATCTTCAAGGAAGCTCCTTCCTCCCTCATTGTCTCCATGTGATTTGATAGTGACATAATCCCATCAAGGTTTTCATGCTCATGGTAACATCTTTCCTCCATGTTTGTTTACATTTATCTTTGATTATTCAGATCTACCTCTGCATACCTAAGACACACACTCTTGATCTAATCCTTAATTTTGTGGAAGTGGGAACACTTAAATGAAGGTTTGATTGAGGCAAGCCTCTATACAACACCACCATTTTCTCTCTTTTGTGTGTGTAGGCCGAAGATGGAAGTTACGACAAAAATAGATGAAAAGAAGATGAAAGTACATGTGTGAGAAGCATCTTAGACTTTTGGAGACCCAAAACCCTAGGACACCTATGCCTGGGTTCCCTAGTCCTGTAGATCTAGGCCATATTTTTGACAGCGGCCCCTGACAGTCCTGTTCTGCTTAGTTTAGGTCCCAGTTTCTCAGTTTTCAGCCCTGACTGGTCAGTTACTTTTGTTTCATTATATTTCACTGTAGAAACCCTAGATCTAGCTATTATCAAATCAATATCATCTATTACAATAGAAAGAAGACAAGCTTCAAACCATCTTGGATCTCCTTTAAAGACTGTAGCCAAGTACACAAGTCTTGGTTGGCTTGTGTTCTAATGTTAGATAGGAAAGATTGATCTAATTAGTGCATAATTGATTAGGCTCTCTTTTCCTATGTAACATCCACTTGATTAGATTAAGTTTAGTTGCAGCTGTGATTAATAACTTGTGAATTTGACAGATTTTGTGTTCACACCATTGGTAGTTTTCTGATTGTGAGTTACTATGTATGGTTAGTCTGAACATCTATTTTATTTCAATTTGATTGCATGAATTTAGTTAATTTATGCAATTATGTAGGTATTTGATGAATTCTTGCAATTTGAAAATCTTCATTTACATAGAAGGTTGCATTATCTCTACATAGTTGTGAAATTTTATGACAAAGCAGGGACTAGTTTATTGATAAGTTCTATCTATCTGGGTTAAAAAACCATGGTTGTACTTGTCCATAGCTATTTCTAAACCTTCTTTTTCTCCCCTCTTGTTCACTTTTTTTTGAAAACAAAAATATTTTAGAATAGCAATAGCATCACTTACATTGCATATCTAATGGCCATACTAGACCTAGTACTTCTTAGGTTGTTAGAAATGTAAGGCCCCTTGTTGGAACAACAAAGGCCATCATACAACTAAGTTATCTCACGAGTCAAGACCTGACAATAAAGACCTTAGTGTAGTTGTAGATGGTAAAATTTGGACAAAAGAAAGAAGATAAAACAAATCAAATGTTATACCTGTTTACCCAAATCTTCCGAATACTTGATACCTTGAAATGATTGATGCATGCATGTTTGATCAATGAAGCCAATTTGATTGTTGATTGCTCACGTTTTTGCAACTTAATGGTTTGATTGAGATGATAAGATTGAGATTGATGAAATGAAGAAGATAGGTAGGTGATGGATGAGGAGGAATTCCGGTAGATTAATGGTGCTCAGAAGATTCATCCATGTCAAATGGCATGAAAATGGATCAATTTATGAGCAAGATGAGAAAATGGAAGGATAAAGTTTCCATTTCGTCAGTGATAATTTAATTGGAAAGTTGCTATGCAACTTGGGAGAGAAAAATGGAAGGTGGATGAGTGATTTGGGAGATGGAATTAGTAAGGTGTAAGAGATGAGTTGAGAGGAAATTGGAAGGTAAAAGAGATAACTTGAGAAGAATTGAGAGATAGAAATGGTAAGTAGTTGAGTCATAATTAAATAATTTAAAAATAAATTATTTAATTTATGATGCATATGAGGATTAAAATAAATAAATAAAATTATTTATTTATTTAAATGGGGTAAAGGATAAAGTGATAAATTTAAATAAAATAAAAGATTTATTTTATTTAAATTCAAGAGGAAAGAGGGGTAAATAAATAAATAAAATTTATTTATTTAGTAATGTGAGTGATGGGATTAAATTAAATAAATGTTATATTTATTTAATTTGTTAGAGGAAATGCTAGGATGGCGAAGGGGTTATGATGGCGACATGGATTCCTAGAGAAAAACATAAGGTGTTGCACAAGATGGACAGTTTTGGGTGTCTACATTTTGCCCCTCTTTGAGATGATGTTCGAGATGATGAGATTTGTGTCGAGTAACATCATTTCAAAGAAGCTAAGGTATGGGTAGAAGAAAAAGATGACGAAGGAAAGATAGGATTAGGATGGAATGATAGGATGATGATGCCCCCTCGAGGGGATAGGTGGGTTGGACAAACACGGGTAGGCTCTCGAAATGAATTGGATTGGTCGAAAAAGATTAGAGAAGGGAATAGATAGAAGAAAAGGAAGATGAGTTATGCTGCAATGAGAGTGAGCAACCATATGTTTGATTTAGCACAAGACGTTATGCACCAGGGTATAAGGACCAAGGTGATGATGTGTCCCATGCCCCAGCATAATACAACCTTGTCTAGATACAAGATATGAATATTAGCTGGAAAGATATAGATACAAATACAAGATAAAAATGATAACACACACAAGCAAGCAAGAAAGAATGCACAAATGATACAAAAACAAACAAGATATTGCCCCTGTCAAGCTGTAAACCAATGATTAATTGTTGATTGATTGATGATGATAGTGTTGTCATGGCGGGGAACGATGTATCCCTAGATCAACACAAGGATGATTGATTAATTGATTGATTGATGATTGATTAACGATTGATTAGGTTTATGACAAGATTAGGATCAAGACCATTGATTACGATTGGATAATTTGACAAGATTGATTAACTTGGTTGGTATGGATAAAGTATGACTTGCATTTGGATTTATTGGATGGATGATTGATGATGAGATTGATTGGAAGAAGTGATTGAAGAATTGATTGGAATGATTGATTGGAAGAATTGTTTTGAAAGATTTATGAGTTGACGAAGGTAGATGATAGAAGAAGATGAT
The DNA here is from genome assembly GCA_027924645.1 of Cunninghamia lanceolata. Classification (NCBI taxonomy): domain Eukaryota; kingdom Viridiplantae; phylum Streptophyta; class Pinopsida; order Cupressales; family Cupressaceae; genus Cunninghamia; species Cunninghamia lanceolata. The sequence goes on along the minus strand of BSBN01000281.1, from coordinate 118,964 downwards.
GATAGAAGAAAGAGGAATATCATCTATGCCCAAATTTGGATATTTCCTTCATACATCAGACTGCTTACATACCCGTGTCCATGGGATCAAGGCACATAACAATAGAGATGGGATATAGTTCTGATTAGTGTTTTATTGATGGTGATGATGATTGATTTGATATTCATTGATTGATTGGATTGATTGATAGATTGATATATGATGTTGATGTGATTTTGATTGTTTGAGAGATTGACTTGATTTGATGATTTGATTTTGATGATTGGACTAATGATTGGATTAAAGATTTGATTGCTGATTTGATTAGAGGTTTGACTTAATTTGATTTGATGATTTGATTAGATTTGATGTGATGGATTGATGATTTGAGGAAGTGATTTGATTTGATCATAGTTTGATGATTGATTTGATGATTTGATGATTGGACTAGAAGAATTGATTTGATGGATTGATAGATTGACTTGATTTGATTTGATTTTGTTGATTTGATTGATTGAATTGGATTTGGTGATTGAATGATTTGATTAATTTGGATGATTGACCTTGATAATTGTTTGGATTTTTGTTGGATTTTATGATTTTTTTGTATTTTTTTTTTAGGACATTTTATGATTTTTTTATTTTTTCAGGACATTATACAATTTTTTGGATTTTTTCAGGATAGTTTATGATTTTTTTAGATTTTTTGGGATATTTGGGATGATTTTTATGGATTTTTTTAGGGCTTTTTCTAATTTTTATGGATTTTTTTGATAATATTTTGATTTTTTTGGATTTTTAAATGTTTTGGGATGTCAATGGATTTACAATTTGTACAACCTTTATGCGAAATGCCAATGATAGGGGAGAAAACCAAGTCTAGGTGCAAGAAAGGATATATGATGGATAGGATGAATGGATAAAAGGATGGGCAATAAGGGATTGAAAGGAAGACTCATGATAAATGATTGGATAAGAGGATAGACAACATCAGATGTATGCATAAGAGAGCTAGGATGTGATCTCAAAGACTATGTCGCATAGGAAATAACATGCCCCATTCTAGATAGTATGCTTGGGATTTTTCATGACAAGGCTCAGGACGATAGGAGAGTGATAGGATTGAGCTAATGATAATGGGATTATGATAGGATGACAGGATGGATTGGAAGGGATAAGGTACATCAAGAGTTTTTTCCAAGCATGTTTCAACATTTTTGCCCCCAATCTTTATCAAGATCAAGAAGAGGAAGGATGAATGGACTCAGTAGGGTAGGTGTATAAATGTAATGGATAAGGATGGTAAGAAATGGTATGGTAGGATATGATAGGATGGGAAATGATAGGTAGGATGAGACAAGGTGCTCCCAAGTGTAGGTGACATAGAAGATCAACTTACACATGATACTTGTTTGATAGGTTTTCATCATGGTACTTATCTAGGGTGCCTATTTGCTAGGTTTTCACTGTTGGATGAAGGGATTTCTCTTTACTTTTTTATTTTTATTTTTTTGACTTTTTTTGACTGGGATAGGTAGATATGGATGAAAGGGACTCAAGTGTCTAGCTCCATGAAAGGTGATAGTCCTGCCAGAAAGATGTCATCGCATGGACTGTGTCAAGTGTGCTTAGAGATATTGGTAGGGTATTTCATGAAAGATAGATTAGGTAGATAGCGGATTATGGAAGGTGCAATAGTGGATTATGATGTGGATTATGTATGGAAGGATTTATGCATGGAAGATGGATGGAAGGCTTGTGCAAAAGCATGGACCATAGGGAAGTGATGAGGAAGATACGTAGGATAGTGGATGAAGGATGGGGAGATGGAGGTATGTAGAAATATTGCGTGATGAAATGGAACCATGACCAATGGTTGTACACAATGTGATAAACGCTGAATCTTTTGAGTGGATGGTGGTGTAGGAAGCAATGGTGTTGTTCGCTTAGGGGATGGTCGATTTAGGCATTTAGGGACCCACATGGACTTAATATTTTTATGACTTTTATTTTGCTTGTGGGATAGAGGAACTTGAGACTTTTGGATGGAATGGGATTTTTGGATAGGAGTGGATGATTGGGATTCTTGTGAGGTGGATGCCTCTTTTGATTTGATTGTGTTTTGCTTAGGTACCTAAACCAATTTAGTTTTGACCTTTTCTTTTTGAGGTATGGGCTTGGACTGCTGCTTGGCTCGATTTTTCTTTAAATTAAATTTACATTTGTACCCTAAGGTATTAGGGTTTGTAGGATTTTTTGCTTTATGGAAGGAGGCATCCAAATTTTTGCTTTTGAATCCCATGGGTATGGTGGAAGTGGGGTTGGTGGAAGCTCCTTGTTTATACAAAGTGTGCATTTGTTGGCCATGATTGGGATTTTTAGGGTATTTATGGATGATAGAAATGTTAGGTGTTTGAAGCAATGGAGGTAGATTCGATGGAGGGATATTAGGAGTTGGAAGAAGTGGAGACGAGGTTGATGGTGGAAGGTGTATGGTCACATGCTTTTGCAATTTGTAGGATGATGGAGGTGGAATGGCAGCATATGTTTTAGGAGTATGACAAGATTTACGATAGAAAGTGGTGGACTTAGGATGTGTTGAGGTGGTACCAACATCATTAGATTGTTGTCCTTGGGGTGTGTATCCAAGGCCAAATGAGAATGGGGGAACCTTGACATGGATTGGCTCCAAAATACCTTGTTCAAGAAGGCCTAAGCCTTTACCTTGATAGTTCATGTTTTGGAGGATGCGATGGACAATGGGACTAGGTGTAGGTGGAACACTAGACACGAGTTCCTTATTGGATGGATAAGGTGAAGTGGATAAAGGTTGTTGGTGTTCTAAGGAGAAACACTCATGGATAAAGGTGGATAGACTAATAGGACATGATGGTGGAGTTGCAATAGGGATCGATAATAGGTGATGGAGGATCATTAGGATCTTGCTTTTGCTCATTATGATCCAAGGTATTGATTTGATCTTCCATGTTTATGTGTTCTTGGGAGGCACATGTCTCATTATAAGAAGCAAATGTTGTCTCATTAGGGTTAGATGGACGATGGATAGGAGCAATTTGGATATCTTACTCAGGGATGGGTATAGGATTATGAATAAGATCAAGGTGCTCATGGATAGATTCTTCATGGTTAAGTTCATCTTGATCATGGAAGAGGTAAATGTTATGAATGGGGTGACTAGGAAGGATTTGATCTTGATTTGAATGAAGGCTTGATGTTTCCACATGCTTAGGATAATGTTCTTGACATACCTCTTGGGTTACTTAAGTAGAAGGGGATGAATCTTGGCTAAGTTTGATGGGTTCTTGATATTCATCCATGAGGGAGTATGATGGACTTTGACTTAGGCTCATGATAGAAGGCTCTTGAATAGGCTCAATAGCTTGTGGGTCACATGATAGGTTTGAAGGGCTAGGCATGTCATTAGAAGGCTCGTTACTAGGTGCTAAGATAGGTGTTTGACATGGTGAAAAGTTGTTCCTAGCTAGTAGCCAATGGATCACATCCTTCATTAGGGTCTGTGTGAAGGGACAATATAGGGGATGGATAATAAGAGTAGATGGTGTTGGAGGCTCAGGAGTAGGAATAGGATTGGAGGGAGGCATAATGTGGTTAGATGGATTAGGATTTGGATTGGATGAAGGGATAATGGGAGTAGATCAAGTAAGGCTAGGAGTAGGATCACATGGTGATGCTAAGATAAGACTAGTAGGCTCATGTGTTGGCATGTGATCAGATGGTGATGGGAGATGTTCATAGGATGTTTACTCTAGGTTGGTGTCTCCCTCGTCAAAGGCTATTAAGTCTTGCAGCATAGGTGGACTTAAGGATACTTGGTTTATGTACAAAGGGTCACTTAGACTTGAGTCAAAGGTTATTAGGTCTTGTTACATAGGCAGACTTAAGTCTATTAGGTCTTGTTGCAAAAGTGGAATTGGGTTGACTTGGCTTATATACAAAAGGGTATTTGAATTTGCATGTTCATGTTGTGGGGACCACTAATAGTCTTGTGAATGAGTTTGATAAAGAGATGAAATGGTAGGATGTGTAGGTAAAAGATCTTGGGGTATGGGTTGTTGTGGATAATGGTAGATATTAGAAGAATTAGGGTATGGTGATGTGGCATTGTTATGGGAAAATGTAGGATGAGGTGATGTGACATTGTTATGGGAAGATGTAGGATAAGGTGACGTGGAAGTGATTTGAAATACAGACGGATTAGATTGATAAGGAATAAGACAAGATGATGTGGAATTGTTATTATATATAGATGGATTAGATAGGTGTGAAACAGAAGGAGATGCCACATAGGAATGAGGTGGAATTGTTTGGTGTTGAATGGATAAGGGATGATGATGTACTTATTGGGTCTGTGATTGGCAAATGGCTATGAGGTGTTGGGCTTATGCTATGAGATGTTGCATGTGAGGTGATTGGCCTACTTGAAGTTGAAGTTAGAATTATACGATGGACCCTAGGTTGGAATGGTGTAACTTTTGGTAGATGTTTGATTAGGGTTTTGATAAAGACTTTGAATGATTGGGATGTGATTGCTTGGGGTGGATTGATTAGATTGATAGGATGATGGGATGATGTGATTGGATGAAGTGTAATGATTAGGAAACATGTTATGACAAGTACGTTAAGGATGATGTGGCAATATCAAACATAAGATCTCACATGAACATGCATGCACACCAAACATAATGATCAATGTGTACACCTTAGGCTAGGCAAGGATAGTATCTGTTGGGTTCCCACTTGGTTTTAACCAACTACATTTACTTATGGTGTATAGCTCTAAGAACTTGGGGCACGGGCTCCCCCTTACAATGCACTCACTTCTCAGGCACACCAAGTTCTAGGTCCTCAAGATGCACAGATCTTGAGGTACCTACAAAAATGTGGGATGACTATCAGAGGCCTAATCAGCTGTCCTCTTGTACCAACAGATAGGGGTTTTTGGCTTTACACAGAGGTTTTAAGTTAGGGTTTCTGTTCAGATGGCTATACATGCGGTGATTTGCTCCATTACGGAGGCTTCCCAGCCTACAAAGGTTAGGCTTTGCAAGGTTTTGGGGGAAACATTCATCAGTATAGCGGAACAACACCCATTATTTGTGACTTTCGTCACAAACACATTATTTATATAGTGGATTGGAATGGCTTGGCTTTAGCCCATTTCCACTTGGGTCATACCCCTTCTCACAATGGAAAGGCAGGCTCTCTAGAGTTAGCAATAGTTTCTCTTGCACCCCAGATCAGTTGGATAGGTAGGGGGAGAGGATACTTCTATTGGTAAATTGGGTAACACATAGACTCAGAAAGCAAGCAAAGAAAAGAAAAGCAGACACAATGAAGATAGATTGTTCATTTTAAATCCCAAATCGAAATGTGCCTAATTTAGTGATAAATAAGATTCTTTGACCAGTTAGATCTATAAAAGATACATCAGTAGTTTGCTTTCTCCATTCTTTGACACACATGTTTGACAGTCTGCACCTATAAACCATTAATTTCCAAGAAAAATGATAGATTGAAGCCTGAAAAATAGCTGAACTTTGACTATAAAAAAGTGCTAATAAAATGATAATATTACCTAATCATACCTACTGCATTGTGAAGTTCATGGGATTACCTTTCCAATGAGTATTTATTCCTGTGATTTGGCCTCCGTATGCTCCTGTTATGACAAAAAGAATGTAATATCCCTAACAGGATATTATTGGAACATTTATTCTTTTCAGATTTATCAATGCAACAAATCTTGACACTAGCTCAATATCATGATATCCCTGAGGGATATTGTTCTTTATATGCAAGTGTTTTTGACTTACATATTGACTTCTCAAATAAACACTTGATCTAATGCCAAACACCAGAATGATAGACTAAAATAGATTTGAATATTCAAATTAAAGATTTGAATATATGCATTGTTTATAGCTCACCATTTGTTACTCTCCAAACTACAATGAAAGATAAACATAGGAATTATGCAATATGCTAATTGAATCTCAGAAATGCTTAGACAGTGAATCTAACCTTTAGAATGAACAATATAGTATCGCTGGGTAGAATATTGAGATGCCAAAATGAACTAGATATATCGCTGTCTTCTACCATACACTGTCACTTGTTATACAATATGATGATGCTGAATACTCTCCAATGGTATATGATGACCTTAACTCTAGTGTGAATCCTTTAGTATGTGGTTTTGGATGCTAAGAGACCGTAACCTTGAGTGCCAATTACAAATCCTACCAATACATGTCTGGAATTTGCCTATCACTTGGAGAATACAATCTTAGAATTTAGAATTTGCAGCAATCAATAATCACTATTTTAGACACTTAGAATTCAACCCGATGCTCCTTAGATATCCTCAATTCTCAACCATTCGAATGATTGCAAAGCTATCAGCACTCAAATATTGGTGTCAGATGTAAACAACTCCCACGATGTCTTCAAAGAATGCATCTGTCAATCATGGCGCTTACAACAATATGCTCCGGAGAAGGCTCACAAACTCCTTTATTACCAACGATCAAATTTTAGAACACTTCTTCATTCAAATCGGCACCACAGATGCTTGCGTCCACAATGATGATCCATGGGAATTAACAAAGTCAATGAAATAATATCTCTAACAACGAATCCTTGGATGTTAAAGCACTAATCAATGACTTATAGAAATTCCATGATTTTCTATTACCAAGTGCCTACGACTCTTTTATCATTTTATGATGTCTCCTCAAATATCCATAGTGCTTGCTGGGACCCATGATTATTCTCCCAAATGATTTCCTTGTATTAGCTTCAACAATGTGCTTGATGGTTATTATATAATCTGCCTTAATACTTTTGCAATATACACCCAGGCGGGGTCCACAAAACACCATCAAGGAAAATCTATAGGAATGCGTCAGAGATTGTCTCCCTTTTAACAAGAAAGCTTAATCAATAACAAACTAAAATCCCTTACTTTCAATACTCCACAAAATATCTAATATAAATCTGAGACACATATATATCAATCACAATTTGCAAATTTATATTTATTTATAAATCAATAAATTTGTAAAAACCCTCTGCCAGAGAATATATATATATATATATATATATATCTTCAAATTCTTTAGCAATGTCTTCAAACCAAGATCTTCAATGAAACTTTACAAATGGTTTTTGATTAAATATCGAAAACCCAAATACAATGAAGCACAACTGAGAAACCTGAGTGATTTCTCCTCTACAATTCAGCAAATGCAAAGAAACCTCTCTTTGACATTGATTGGATACAAAACATAAGTCATAGACTCAATACATGAGAAAACCAAGACATAAGCATCTAAAAACATGTTCAACAATGACTCTCAATAGCTCTTTTAAACTTTTATCAATTAGGACAGGCCCTAATTTTATTAAATAAAAGTTTTTATGTACATAATCACATCTTACAATTTTAAATGCTTTTACATGACCCTTTTTAAATGTGTGTGTACAATAACACTTTAATGCATAAAGTGTTTTTAAATGGCTTAGGTAACTTAATAAAACTAATAATTTTATAAAGTAAAAATACTTTATAAAATTAAATTACAATTTAGAACCATTTTAAGTTACTTAAAATTGGGGACATGACAACCCTCCCTTCCTGGCATTGCTTGGCCCCAAGCAATGGGAAGAAAAATGAACTCAATCAATCCTTGGATCCCAAAACCATTGAGGCTCCTCAATCATGCTCAAATGCATCTCCTCAATGTTGCTAATGTAGAAGATCCTAGGACCGCTTCCACTATCGCACAATGTAGCAAACACAAATGTATCCAAGCTGTCATGAATCAGAACAGCAATATGCAATCTAAAAATGTCATTCAAAATGACATGCAAAGTATCATCTTCGATGTATGAAGATAGGGAATCATCAAGAGACCAATTACCAACAAGAAAATACTGATTTTCATCACAATAAAGTCTCCCAAATACTATTTTTCCAAAACTGAACTCCCATGCTTCAATATCCAACAATGAAGAAAAATTATCAACCCATGAAAAGTAGATTATCACATCATCCACATACTTCAATAAACAAACTTCATCATAATCATGAATAGGCTGATTTAGTTCACCAAATGGAACTAATTCATCAAACAAAATTGAATCCTCTTCATCACTATTGTGATATTCATGTACATCATCATTGGCTGCCCCAAAGTCATAAATTTGAGCTGATTGTAAAGGAATAGGACTGTTGTCCTCAAACAAATCAGGGATTATATCATGCCCATCAACTCCATCAAAGGCTTTCCCAAAGAAATAAACTCCATATGTATTACCTATGCTTGTATGAAACCATTCATGACTCATAGTGATCATATACTTAGTTGTTATTTGATGGGGTAAAGTATACTTGAGGGATTTCATAACAACTTGTTTGCTATCATGTTGGAAAGTCAACTCCATAGCTTGTAGATCATGCATAACTCTTTGTAAAGAATGTAGCCATTGCATACCAAGCACAATCTCATTATCCTTCAAATCAAGTACATAGAAGTCATCACAAAGAGTATACTCACCAAATTTGATACTAAGCTTGCTCACTTTCTTCTTTCAAGGAATAGTGAGTCCTCCTACTATATTCACATCAAAGCCCTCAAAATCATCACAAAGCATTCCTCTTTTGTTGATCAAGTCCTCATCATTATAGTTATGTGAAGCTCCACTATCAAGAAGTGCCAATACTTTGCAACCAAACAAAGTACCTTCAAAGATGAAAGGATTGTACCTTGAAGCTCCTGAAAGATATACAATCCTAGAACTCTTGTTATCCTCAATTGTAAGTTCTAGTGTTGGTTGTTCATCATCTTCATCCTCATCAAGTACCTCTATGTAATGCACCTTGCCTTTGCCAAGGCACCTATGACCAATCTCTCATGGCTGCTTGCAATTGTAGCACAACTTCTTCCTTCTCAATTCATCTCTTTCTTCATAACTCATCTTAGATGTCCCTTCATCTTTCTTTGGAGGAGTGGGTTGTTCATAAGATTTCTAACTTGCAACTTCATCTTTGAAGCTCTTCTTTTGAGGTTTGTATGTAGGAATGATATCCAAAGCAAGTACAAGATCAATAGCCTCATCAAGTATGCTTGGAATATGAACCTTAACCAATCCTTTGATCCTATCAATCAACCCTTCAACAAACAACATTGTGATTCTTCTATCGGATATGTCAGGTACCATAACTACAATCTTTTGAAATTCATTCACATAGGCATCCACTCTTCCACTTTGCTTCAGTTGTGCAATCTCACAGTAGTAGACCTCCACATCTTTTCTATCAAACTTGTTAATGAGTTTTTGAACAAACTCATCATATGAAGTTATCCTATTGTGATGTTGAGACACAAGTCCATGATGCCACCACTCATATGCCAATCCCTCCAAATGCATAGTAGAAAAATGTATGGCCTTTTCTTCACTCATGGACTTGAGTGTAAGAAAGGTATTCAATTTGTTTACCCATGCTCTAGCACTTATCTTGCCACTACCATCAAAATTTGGAAGAGGTATCTTGTTCAAAGCATCCTTGTACTCCTTTAGTTGAGCTCTTCTTTGCCTTCATTGATTCAATCTACCTCTTCTAATTTCACGCTTATGGTTCAAGAAGGTATTGATATTCACTCTATCTCGAACATGATCAGGAAGTGCATCATACTCATCAATCAAAGCTATCAAATCATCAACATCTTCATCTTCAAAGGGTAACTCCTCCTCAATTACCTCTACTTCTTTAGGAAGGAAAGTAGGCTGCATAGGTCTCTCAACAGTTGGTGTGTGTATCATTCTCCTTGGTGACCCTACAATGCTACCTATATCATCTCGATTGACCCTGTTATTATTATTCCTATTATTACCATCCAAAGATCTACACAACCTGTCAATGCTTGCTTGTGTTTGTTGCTGACTATTTTCCATTCTCCTTTGATTTTCCATGATATCTCTTAGCATGTTGTCAATATCCTCTTACGGATTTGCATTCCTTCTATCCCTTCTATCACCCATTGTACTTGTTCTCTGTCTATAATGATATGGCAATGGATCAATATAGATGATAACCCATAAGTTGGCAAGATGGAGGCTCTGATACCACTATAATATCCCTAACAGAATATTGTTGGAATATTTGTTCTTTTCAAATTTATCAATGCAACAAATCTTGACACCAGCTCAATATCATGATATCCCTGACGGATATTGTTCTTTGTATGCAAGTGTTTTTGACATACAGACTGACTTCTCAAATAAACACTTGATCTAATGCCAAACACCAAAATGATAGACTAAAATAGATTTGAATATTCAAATTAAAGATTTGAATATATGCGTTGTTTATAGCTCACCATTTGTTACTCTCCAAACTACAATGAAAGATAAACACAAGAATTATGCAAGATGCTGATTAAATCTTAGAAATGCTTAGACAGTGAATCTAACCTTTAGAATGAACAATACAATATAGCTGGGTAGAATATTGAGATGCCAAAATGAACTAGATATATCGCTATGTCTTCTACCATACACTGTCACTTGTTATACAATCTGATGATGCTGAATACTCTCCAATGGTATATGATGACCTCAACTCCAGTGCGAATCCTTCAATATGTGGTTCTGGATGCTAAGAGATCGTAACCTTGAGTGCCAATTACAAATCCTACCAATATGTCTAGAATCTGCTTATCACCTGGAGAATACAATCTTAGAATTTAGAATTTGTAACAATCAATAATCACTGTTTTAGACACTTAGACTTCAACCTGATGCTCCTTAGATATCCTCAACTCTCAACCATTCGAATGATTACAAAGCCATCAACACTCAAATATTGGCGTTAGATGTAAACAACTCCCACAATGTCTTCAAAGAATGCATCCATCAATCATGGCGCTTACAACAATATGCTCCGGAGAAGGCTCACGAACTCCTTTGTTACCAACGATCAAATTTTAGAACAATTCTTCATTCAAATCGGCACCACAGATGCATGCGCCCACAATGATGATCCATGGGCATTAACAAAGTCAATGAACTAATATCTCTAGCAACGAATCCTTGGATGTTAAAGCACTGATCAATGACTTACAGAAATTCCACGATTTTCTATTACCAAGTGCCTACAACTCTTTTATCATTTTATGATGTCTCCTTAAATATCTGTAGTGCTTGCTGGGACCCACGATTATTCTCCCAAATGATTTCCTTGTATTAGCTTCAACAATGCGCTTGATGGTTATTATATAATTTTCCTTAATACTTCTGGATACTTTTGCAATATACACCCAAGTGGGGTCCACAAAACACCATCAAGGAAAATTTGTAGGAATGCATCAGAGATTGTCTCCCTTTTAACAAGCAAGCTTAATCAATAACAAACTAAAATCCTTTACTTTCAATACTCCACAAAAATATCTGATATAAATCTGAGACACATATATATCGATCACAATTTGCAAATTTATATTTATTTATAAATCAATAAATTTGCAAAAACCCTCTTCTAGAGAATATATATATCTTCAAATTATTCAGCAATGTCTTCAAACCAAGATCTTCAATGAAACTTTACAAATGGTTTCTGATCAAATATCGAAAACCCAAATACACTAAAGCACAACTGATAAACCTGAGTGATTTCTCCTCTACAATTTAGAAAATGCAAAGAAACCTCTCTTTGATATTGACTGGATACAAAACATAAGTCATAGACTCAATACATCAGAAAAAAAAAGACGTAAGCATCTAAAAACATGCTTAACAATGACTCTCAATAGCCCTTTTAAACTTTCATCAATTAGGATAGGCCCTAATTTTATTAAATGAAAGTTTTTATGTACACAATCACACCTTACAATTTTAAATGCTTTTACATGACCCTTTTTAAATGTGTGTGTACAATAATACTTTAATTCATAAAGTGTTTTTAAATGACTTAAGTAACTTAATAAAACTAATAATTTTATAAAGTAAAAATACTTTATAAAATTAAATTATGTTTAGAACCATTTTAAGTTACTTAAAATTGGGGACATGACAAAGAGAAATATAACCCTCCTACAACATGTTTGAGAGAACAGGTTGACCAAGTCGACTATTTTGACCATAGGTTGATTTTTTGATGGTTTAGAGAATTCTTCTTTGTCACACGTGCCTGGTTACAATTTTTATGTTGATAGTTGAAATTGAAACCTTACACCCCTTTTAAAAAATTTTAAGATTCAAACCCCAAAGCTCTAGACTTAAGCCCTAAAGATAATGTCGAAAGGGTTTAAATAAACTAAAACTTTAAGACCAAATTTGAATGCTAGAAAGTTTGATGCGGGTTGGGGAAAAGGTGAAGGCGACCAAGAGAATAGTTGGTTTATTTGGGTAGCGACAAGGTTTTAGACTTAATGGCGACCGGGAGTCTATGAGTGGAGGTGTCGACTAAAAGGTTCAAAGTGTGGTCGACTGTAGATCAAAGAGCATTGGAAAGAAATGCTGACAGGAAGTCGAAAGGAATGATGGAGGATTAGGGTTAAGATCTGGGGTTGGTGGATAGGATGCATTTGAAAGGTTGATAGAGTAGTCGACAAAATTATCGGCGGTGAAGCAACAACTCACAGACAAACATATGAAGTCTAAGATGCTAATGGTTATAGAGAGACAGGATAGAGGTCGAAGTCTTAAGGAGGAGGTTGACTATTGGGACAAAGGTGGCGATAAAGAATTAACTAGTAGCAACCAGGTAAGTTTGGTAGTGGCGATTGAGGAATGCAGCGGTGGCAGGGTGTCGACTATGGAGTTTTAGATGGCGACGAGACTATCATAAGGAGATCTAGGGTTTACCAAAGCCAAGGGTCGACAAAGAGTGTAGAACGGTGGTGGATGACGTCTAGATGGTGGTGACCAAAAGAATCAAGTGGCGATTATGATCGGGGTGTCTGCAGGAGACAAAAGGTCGAGGACTTTTGACTAAGGGTCGAATGATTAGGGTATGCAACCAAAAGCTTATGACGTTAACCTACAATAAAAGATTTAAAATCTCAACAAAGGAATAGTCAGCGTAGACAAGGGGCAGTAGATTGGTACAATATGGATCCATACAGATCTGTACCATATGGTCTGCCACCCTAAAAAATTTTCAAAATATTTTAAGAAATTTTACAGTAATGGAACAAAGCCAAATTTATAGTCAACGAACATGGAATCAGCATCCCAGACATGATGGTGCAGTCCATTTTTATCCCAGAGACTCCCTGTGACAAATTCTTACAAAAAACTCACAAACGAGGGTTAGAAAGCACAAATTTTTATAACAAAAATCTGCAAAAAAGATCAAATGAAGTGGGTCCCATCGGGTGTGCCATTTTGTAGACGGTAAAATTCAGACAAAAGAAAGAAGATAAAACAAATCAATTGTTATACCTATTTACCCAAATCTTCCGAATACTTGATACCTTGAAACAATTGATGCATGCATGTTTGATCAATGAAGCTGATTTGATTGTTGATTGCTCACGTTTTTGTAGCTTAACAGTTTGATTGAGATGATAAAATTGAGATTGATGAAATGAAGAAGATAGGTAGGTGATGGATGAGGAGGAATTTTGACAGAGTAACAGTGCTTAGAAGATTCATCCATGTCAAATGGCATGAAAATGGATCAATTTATAGGCAAGATGAGAAAATGGAAGGATAAAGTTTCCATTTCATGAGTGATAATTGAATTGGAAAGTTGCTATGCAACTTGGGAGAGAAAAATGGAAGGTGGATGAGTGATTTAGAAGATGGAATTAGTAAGGTGTAAGAGATGAGTTGAGAGGAAATTGGAAGGTAAAAGAGATAACTCAAGAAGGTTTGAGAGATAGAAATGGTAAGTAGGTGAGTCATAATTAAATAATTTAAAAATAAATTATTTAATTTATGATGCATGTGAGGATTAAAATAAATAAATAAAATTATTTATTTATTTAAATGGGGGAAAGGATAAAGTGATAAATTTGAATAAAATAAAAGATATATTTTATTTAAATTCAAGAGGAAAGAGGGGTAAATAAATAAATAAAATTTATTTATTTAGTAATGTGAGGGATGAGATTAAATTAAATAAATGTTATATTTATTTAATTTGTTAGAGGAAATGCTAAGATGGCAAAGGGGTTATGATGGCGACATGGATACCTAGGGAAAAACATAAGGTGTTGCACAAGATGGACATTTTTGGGTGTCTACAGTAGTCATTTTCTGATTTATCAAGATTTGATTCCTTTCAGGAAAGATATAATACTTAGTATTTTATTTAAGTTGTGTGCAAAAACACCCATCAACATGAATCATGTTGGTCTTCAAATTAAGCACTCCTTCTATACCCATTTCTTCTTGTTTGATGTTTGTTTCATCAATAATTTGGGTTGCAAATACATTCAAATTGGTTATAAACTCTAATATATTCTTGCCATCCTCAAAGACTTGAAAATTAGTGACATTGTTAGGCACAAAAGGGCCAGTAGTGATCTCTACTATGAACTTCTTCAAATTAGAGAAGGCTAAGGGCTTGAAAGTACTAGTAGCATGAGCCAGAGTATTAGCCTCATGAATTTTCTTCCTAGGGACAAGTTGAATATAAAAACCATTAGAGCTTTTCCTCAAATCCCATACCCTATTTTGGTAGTATTTAAGTCTATTATCATGACAAGTATATTGTTTCTAAAATTTCTTGACCACCAACTCTGAGTCTCCAAATGTTTGAATGATTTTAGCCTTCTTCTTAATAGCTAATAGAAGGCCATGCACCAACGACTCATATTCTGCAACATTATTGGTGCATAGAAACTAGAGTCTATAAGATGAAAGGAAAGATTGACCTTTAAGGCCGATCAGATCAAACCTTGTGTTGGAACGAATTTTTAAACTCAAAATTTTTATAAAAAAGCCATTTCCCACCATCATATTATCTCCAAAATACCATTTTAAATTTCCCCCACTCAAAATAATACATACATTTCACCCAGAGTCCTAACCCTAATATGTTCATAGTTTGTCACTTTAGCCCTAAAAAACAAAAAATCATATCAGAAAAGCACTTCCATATTACTACGTTCCCCTTAGGGTCTTTTTTATAAAGCAAATATAAAAATATCGGTGAGAAACCACCATATCAGGGAGAGTCTCTTTGATAAACTAAAAGATCATAAAGGCAAAAACACACAACTCGGTGGGATATAGGGCTAATGTAAAAAAATCAAAGTGACTGATAGATCGAAGAGACTAAGGATTATCAGAATGAGTCATTTTAGGGTCTCTTCGATATTCCGAAGACATCAAAAGCATATCGAGGGGACCGATGAATATCGACGTCACACCTAAATGTGTCTCGTCGATAAAGCGATAACACTTACAAAGATTAAATAAAAACATTTCAAAAAGACTTTCGAGTATCAAGGGAACACAATTTCCAATCCCACCGATAAGCTGACCATGCTTATGAATAAAGAGGAACATTGAAGGTATTTCAAAGTAACTTCAAAATATCAGAGAGAGGTGATTTCTAGTCCCTTTGAAAAAGTAAATGACATAATGAGCAAAGGGACATCGAAGGCACAAGTAAATATCAAAAAGAGTTTTCATAAGAGGGGATTTTCAGGAGGAGACCGTGTTATCAGTATGACACCATTTAGGGTCATTCCAAAATCCTGAAGGTAATGAAAGAATAAAAGATTATCAAAGGTAAAAGGACATATCGATGAAGTTGATCATCGTAATGGAATAGTGACAAGACATGTTTGGCAGCAATCAAACGACCCTTATTCAAAAAATTAAATGTTCCTTCGATGACATGAGAGCTGACATGAAACACCATTAATACATAGAGCCAAGTATATTGAGGTACATCTTGAGACGATTGAACAATTAAGCAACCATGAGGAGTAAGGGCAGGGTGTAGCAAAAATTATAATTCAGGAACTAGAGAAGATATCCAAGTAAGTATTCTAAGCCTAAAATTTGTAGCTTACTAGTTCAAATTGCATTCACAGAAGTAGGGTTCTTTTCATAAATTTATATCATGGAGGATACAATTGAAAACCCTAAAGGAAAAAGGTAGAAACTAGAGGAAAGGCACTTAAACCAAGATTTGATAGAACAATGCCCAAGGTTAGGAGAGTGATCTAGGAGAAATGCCTAGTTGAACCCCCAAGTTGAAAATTAGAGGATATATACAAACAAATAGGGGACATATGGACCCCAATAAGGGGGTATGATCTTTTTCTATATCACTATAGGAAAATGCGTAGGCATAAACCTATCTCTAATCCATGGAGACTGAACCTGGGAAAACTTATAGTGCCAAATGTGTTTGTTAATGTGGAATTGTTGAAAGTAGTGCCCAAGAAATACAATCCACAAACCTTCCTAGTTGAATTGAATGATGGGTCTGGCTTTATCCCTATCACCAAAGACTATATATCAATGGTATTTTAGTTGGACACTAGTTTTGATGTGAAATTTAGAATCTGAGACTTATTGAATGAGTATTATAATCTGAGCAATAACTACAAAAGATGGAGGCTACCATTACATAGGCCCCGAGATGAAGGAAATAGGCTTAGGATGTTTTCATGGGTTGAGGATCCACCTTATTTTGTAGAATTGTTTGAGGGATACTTCAAATGCACCTATTATTCTATAGGTCAATTGCTTGGTCTGGAAGCATCTCTATTTATGGAAGTTAAACAATGGTTCTAACTGTAGATGTGCAAAGCTAAGATGCATGGCATCTAAACTATGTTGAGTATCATGCCAATGACCTTCACACTGAATTGGTTGCTATAAAAAATAGAGGTAGTAAATTCTGACATTACTCTTTGCTCATGCATCTTATCTTGTATGAGGGATAGAACATGTGTCTGTGGGATGAATGCTTGAAAGTAAGAGATTTGGACAAAAATGGAGACATTAAACCCATACAGATGTGGACTGCTATATGGGATAGCAGGTGTGAGAGATCCCATTATCTTTATTTTGAAGAATATTTTGTAAAACTTGTGTATAAATTGCTAGGCCACCCTTGTGATTATAATTTGTCAATAGAAATATAGAAATTTCTAACGCCAAAGGAAAAAAATGAAAGGGGAAAATTTAGTCACAAATGGGGTGACTGGTATGTTTAAATGACTACACCAAGATTAGAGTATTTGGGTATGAAGGACCACCATTTTTGTTACCAAAAACCTGTCCAAATAGCGTTTGCCTATTTAGAGATTGTGAGGAAATTAGCTTACTTTGACTTTATGCACCATAATCATTGATGCCTAGTACTCTATGTTTTGGAGATTTTATAGTTCTTGCTGAGAAAGGATACCAATTAATTGATAAAAAATTAGAACATTTCAGATTGCCATCAAGAAATGCAAGGGAAAACTTTGACCCTGAACACTTCATAAATAGTGTCAAGGTAAATAAAAAATTGAAAAGATATCACCATGTGCTATTTGTTGATGATGATTTGATCAGAAATGTTGATGAGAACATTGTAGTTGAAAGAAGAAATTTGTATCATAAAATAATTCTAGCTAAGGCTTGGAGGGTAGCCAAAAACCCCACTTATATAGAAGCCTATCTGAATGTTGATGATCCCATTGAAATGTTGGACATGTTAGTTGCACATGTAATATAATTAACTATGAATGTTCCTCCTAATGTCTTTGAGAGAAGAGGAAACAATGTTAGGGAGACACAAGTTGAGTGTGAAGTACCCTTGGGTCGTATTTCCCCTCAACCTACACCAGACATCAATTTTTCTCTTGATACCAATGATGTAGAGGATGACGAATTTGATATAGGAGATGAAGATGTGCAGAGCTTTGAGCATGTAATTGAAGAATATGAACCTCCTGTGGATAGGGAAATGATCAAAATGGAAGCCCCTGATGAGTTGTCAGAAGATATAAGACACATGGCAAGCAAGAATTTTTTTTCAGATGATAATTTTATCAAAACCCCTAAATTCAAAGCCTTCTTGTAGAGTACAAAGGCAAACATGCTAGAGAAAAAATGAAAGATATTGCTCCTGAAGTATAGGCTAAGGCATTAAAGGAGCTCCAGATAGAAATTGACAAAGCAATAGAGACCATGACTCCAGAAAAGGGGAGAACATTGCTTGAAGAAGCAGGGGTGATGTTAGTCTCCGGGTGGGATATGACCTCTGCCATTGTTTTTGACAGCTTTAGGAGAAATCAAGACAAAAAGGTATAGCTTAGTATTGAGGCATTGGATAAGATTAAAACTGGGTCAAGATATGATCCTAATAAGGTGACATTACTAATGTGGGAATTATACCCCCCAAATAAGAGACCTCAAATCATTGATAATCCAAATGAAGCATTTGGTCATCTCTTGATACAATGAGTTGAGAATACAGATCCTATTGAGACTATTGATTTAAATGTGAATGTTGCTAGATTTACAAAGGCTCAAATTGAGCAATTGGTAAGGAAAAAAACACATACATGGCAGAGAATGCAAAACTGAGGCAAGAGGTTGCCACTTATAAACATATGTTGCCATCGTCATCGAGCAGCGATTCACCTTATCTAGAAGTTGACAAAAGAGTAATAGAGGCTAGAGTTGATGCCAATTATTGGAAGGTCAAAGCAAAAAAATTCCAAAAGAAGAGTGACCAATCAGAAACTAAAATGAAAGTTGTTAAATGCAAAATAACTTCTCAATTGATTAAAAAAGATTTGAGAAAATTATGGGAAATAGTGATAAGGTATGGGAATTGCACAAGAGAACACATAGTGCCTACCAAGAGCATAAACGATTGCACCTCAGGATGCTGGAGAAGAAGGAGGAGCTAAAAGCCAAAACAAGTTTTGATAAATAGGTGTTTAAAGAATATGATGAACTAATCAGTGAGCATGAAAAAGTTCAACACTTTGTTAGTAGAGGACCTTGGTGATTTTGATCAACATATGGATATGGCATTCCCTAGTTTCTTTGATACTGAAGGCAATTTACAGGAACAAGGTATTCAGTAAAATGAATTAGCCCAATTGTTACCAATAGCTCTTGAGAAGATCAATGATGAAGATAGAGTGATAGAAAACACACATATATGCTTAGACAAGATATTCACTTTGGAATCTGTCATGGATGATATAATCTTCACGGATACTTATGCCACTTAGGATTACATTGATCATATCTCCAAAATAAATTTGTTCATTGCCAGAGTAGCATGAAGGGGTCAGATAAAATGTAAATGAAAATTTGTCAGTATTTTGCAGTGTAGAAGTCCAAAGGGATATATTGCATTAGCAATAATGATGGGCAAACCATATTCGTCAGATACTACAACATTGGAGAGGAGGACCTTGCCATGCCAGCGGTCACAGGTACTCTACGATGATTAACAAATTCATATCTTGATCAATGCTTATGCCCATATTATCTATTTCTTAATTATGTTTTAGTTATGTGAAAAGGTTCAATTTAGGAATAGTTATGTTGTTTCAGCCTGAACCTTGTTTGCTTCCCGTATATATAAGGGAAACCAAGGCCAAGTTTAAGACATCAATTGCAGAACAATTATTATATATACAATATTATTATTTTCAGTCATATTTGAAGAACAAGATACATAACTTCTATGAGATTTTTAATAATATAATGGGCAAGATGGTTTCAATGGATATATCTATGGTGTTCTACTACTCTGTTGATATTCAATTTTATGAGTTATGTGATTGTCTCCATATTTGTCTTTTCTAGTTATTTAAATCATTTAGATTTATCAAGGCACATTTGTTGTCTTTGTGTGGTATGCTTGATTGGTTTCTATAAGAAGTTGATTTAAGTCCTAAGTGGTTTATGATTAATGGTCTCTGCCAAGAGTTAAAACCCTTTAAATAAATAATCTTAGTTGGTTTCCTTCAAAGTAGAATTAAAATCCTTTTACACAACCATAGTAACTTGAAGAGATATCAATGGGATCTTAAAGAAGAGTCTAATAATCAATAGTCTTGCACGTTTATACCAAGTATAAACATTCAAAAGGTGCCAGGTAGTCAGAGTTAAGCTAGAAAGATAAATCTACAATTATACAATCCTTAACCCCATTCACCCAATAGAATCAGGCACTGGACATATCTAATATAAAGCAATACTTCACCTCAACTCATTTACATTTTCAAACTTTAGTATTAGGAATTACTTTCAGCCTTATATCTATCTCTCATCTACATGCCAATGTGAGTAGATCACTAAGGTCATACAAATCTACATTATCTATCAAGGTACACCCGCAGAACCTAAAGAGAAGGGGGTTTTCAATTATATTAGCCCTATTTCGTTAGCCAAAAGCATTAAGAGAGCTTGGCATCCTCTTAAGGTTAACAACCTACATTTTTGAGACCTAACACCCTGCTTCAACCCCTTGCTTGGATTTAGATCCATCAAAATGGAGGGTCCATATTTGATTTACATCTTGATTCATTTCTAATGTCTAATTGCTAGGATTTTTTGGAAACTGACTTCCTTCCTTCTGTAACTTCTCTATATGCGGAGTAGAGTTAGTCTATTTTTCATCTTTCTTTGCATGAGGAGAAGACCATACTTGTTCTAAATTTTCTTGTGTTAAGACTCCTATGAATCTCCTTACTTGGCTTACTATAGTCTTACATAATGAACACAATAATTTTGAGTGGGCAGTTTCATGGATTCTACACGAATTAGGTAGCAATAAGTCTTTAAACATAACTTTTCCTCCAACACTTAGCTAGTCTTTGATGAATTTAGATATTGAGTCCCTAAATCCTTCAAATATCCCTCCTTCATCTTCTAAGGAAGTCTCTTTATCTGATTCGATGAGTATTTTAGTTGTGTTTGATGCAAACACAGGGTCCTCACCAGATTTGGTTTCAAAATTAACATGTGTAAACAAGACTTCTTCAACCCTTTTAGCCTTACTGTAGTAAACTCCAAGATCCACTTCAGTATAAAGGACATCATTATTCTGATTATATTCTATAATTATATGCTTCATTTTGGGTTCTCTTTCAATTTTGATTTGGTTTACAAGTCCTTTCCATGGGAGCCACATGCGGGAGAAATCAGTCACCATATAGCCATTGAGTATCTTTGACAAGTCTCTACCTAGTAACATCTCGTAAGCATTAGGAATATATACCACCTGAATATCTATATACTATTGGACATGGGGATCTAAGGCAATTTGCATATGAATGTGATTCAATTCATCCACAACATTGACTTCAGTCCTATCCAACTAAGTGACTTTCCTGGTAGACTTGGTAGGAGTAAGACCCATAGCCTTACATATTTCCAAAGGCATAACATTGGTAGATGCATTAGAATTGACCAAACAATTATGAAGGTGTTTACTAAATATCCTCAAGGTATGAAGAAAGGGAGGAGATACTCTCTTCTCCTTATAGACAACCACATGTGTGTCTACTTCTAGCATCAGGACTTTATCTTTACCTCTCCTTGGTACATCTTTTAAAGGGGCTTCTTTTGCTAAATTTTATGGCTTTATTGGCTCCTCAACAGTCTTGAAAAAATATTCTCTCACCTCAAGGATCTTCATCCACTTGAAGACTAAGAGGCTCACCTTCATTTTCTTTAGTTCATTAGCTACATATTGACCCTATTGACACTTAAAAAATTAGTCCTTAAAATGCCCTATTTTGCTCCTCATATCTAATTCATATTCCTACTTGAACCTATAGCATATAACCGATCAGAGATATATTTCATAGGTTTTCATGTCTTTGCCATTTGAAATGCAAGGTGGAAAAGTCCAAAAATTGGCTAAGTCCTAAGTTTCCCAAGGTTCCTATTTTCCTTATTTCCCCTTTTAGCCCTAGGTTTTACAGTCATATCTTACCTTATGTTATAATCCATCGTTGACTGTCTAGCCTAGGTTACCGGTCATCTAAGTTCTAAAATTGAGCCTTATATATCATAAAATGACTAGCCCCAAGTCCTAGTATTTACCTACTCTATCCTTTCGAAGTCATGTTTTTTATAAGGTCTTAAGTAGTAAGTCTTTGTAGGGGCTGAAAGTGCCACATGGCAGGATGTCGCAAGCCCGTAGACCATTGAAGGTGACATCTATTGGCA
Source organism: Cunninghamia lanceolata (assembly GCA_027924645.1). NCBI lineage: Eukaryota > Viridiplantae > Streptophyta > Pinopsida > Cupressales > Cupressaceae > Cunninghamia > Cunninghamia lanceolata. Next base: position 96,779 of record BSBN01000281.1, on the reverse strand, counting down.
AGAGAGACTGCTCCGGTATGGCTATGTATGTTTTCATTGATGGTAAAAAGGCTCAGAGATCCTATCACCATGACAAGAAGAGATATCTCTGGAAGAACATATGAGATTCCAGGTCCGGTTGACAGAAAATGGCTATGTATGGAAAGTATGTAGAGTAGAAGATAGAAAGTTAGCTAGTATGTCTCTGCAAATAATGATCTAGTAATGTGGTTTAGGTATGATGTTAGTTGGTGTTTGATAGTGTTATGCCTCAGAGATTAAGTCTTGATCCTCTCCAGAAGTCACATTGAAGAAATGCCTAAGTCTAGGTAAGCAAAGGTATAGTAGGAACAGTGAACAAGCTCTAGTGCAGTGGTCTGCATTCCTCCATAGATAAGTATTTTGCTATGTGGTTGTAAGGTGTTGTAAACATATGTATGAAGTGGCTTATTCTAGAGTTAGGAGATCTAAAGTTCACCGAAAGATTAGCTACAAGCTGCTAAGTAATGGCATAGTGTTTGACAGAGACAGAGTCTGAGATCTGATGGTCTGTATTTCTCCACAAGATGATATTATGCCCTGCAGTTCTAAGGGTAGGATTGGGAATGTGTGAAGAGTCCTTAATATGATTTGGAAGTTGTTTTGTGATCCATAGTAGAAGTTGCAAGTCAGAAGATGAAATTGTTAAGCTTACTTTTGAGGAACAGGCTGACTGGTGAGATAAATCATGGTATAGAGAAAAGATATTGTGTGAAAGATCTATGCAAGTATTTGAATAATTAGAGCTGACCTATAGGAAAATGTTTGGGGGAAGATTTGGGTCTGTGCGACCCATAGTGCATTAAATTGAGCGACAAGGTACATCCTTTTATGTACATGTTTCATCTCTTGGATGCCGACCTGATTACAAAATTAAATCATGATATATATATAAAAAAGCAATGATCTTTGGTTGAGTGTGTGTGATGTGGGGAAAATATGTGTGTAATGTGAAGATACAAATAGTGGAGTAGAGTTAGAGGATCAGCAACGATGAAGACTTGGGATTCAGAATACAGTTGTTAAATGACTGTACCCTGGCATAGTGGTAGATGCTTAAGTAGTATTCAGTTATCATGTGTGATTTGAGTGGAAGCATGTTTTTGTCATCAAGGCAATAAGTCGGCAGTGAGCCTCTAGTAGGGTTTAATAGCCCTTAGGGTTTAACAACCCTTATTGTAATCTTGCTAGGTTTAGGGTTGAGATAGTGAGCCTGCTAAACTTAGTTGTACACCATGGATGTGAGCCAGCATGTTCTAGGCCTGTGGAGTGACCAAGCCTAAACATCATTTTTGTAAAGATTGCAATATATTTATGAGAGCTAATCCTCTCCATGGTTTTCCCTCTTTGGGTTTTCCATGTAAAATCTTGGTGTTATGTGTCATGCTTTTGTGGATGTTGTTCAGTTGTATATTTTGCTTCTATTGGATTATTCTTTTGAAATGGTTAAAAGTAAAAGTACATGAAAAGATTTATGGAACACTGATTCAGCCCCCCTCTTAGTGTTCTTGACATTCAACAATTGGTATCAGAGCAAGGTTCCTTGGAAGAAGTTTAACAGCTTGAGGAAGATCTGGGATAGTGTAATCATGGCAGCAAGAAGGTATGGAAATTATCAGAGATGCAACCAACTAGAAGTAGCTCTAATGGATCTTGAAAATTTTGAATAGAGATTAGAGATCTAAAGGAAAATCTGAATCAAGTTGATGAATGCATCTTAAAGCTGAAGGAGCAAGTCAAGAAATTCAAAGACAAATACAAAGAAGTCAGTGACCAATTGCTATCAGCAAATGAAACCTTGGAGGATTTGGAAGCAGAAGTTGTAGAAAGAACAAGAGCAGAAGATGATCTAAATCTGATTGTGAAGAACAGATCAGAAGACTATGCAAAACTTGAAAAAGAGATTATAAGTTTAAAAATTGATCTAGAAAAGGCCAGAAGCTTTGAAGAAAAGTTCAAGATAAGTACTGCCAAGCTTGATGAAATGATTGCTAGCCAGAAGAATGCTGATGACAAACATGGCTTAGCATTTGAGAAAGGAGAAAGTTCAAACTCTAATAAAAAAAGCATTGTATTGAGGCAAAACGAAGGATACCAGTTCAAAAATCAAAGAAGAAGATCTAGAAGACCTCCGGTCAGACAACTGAATGCTCAAAGGTACCCATCTTTCAATGGTTATTGTAATTCATGGAATAAGTTTGGTCATAAGTCTACTCAGTGTAGGAGTAGAATAAATCAAAAGATTCCATCATTTTATGGTCAGTGTTTCAATTGTAAGAAATTTGGTCATAGAGCAAATGAATGTAGAAATCAGATCAGGAAAAGTTTCAACAATCGGAGGAATGAACAATCATTCAATGGTAAATACTTCACTTGCAATATAATTGGTCATAGAGCTGTTGTATGTAGAAGTAAAGTAAGTCAAAATTCTATTAGGTGCAATGCATACTATAAAATGGGACACAGATCAAATGAATGCAAAAGTTTGGTAAGAACTAATTTTTAAAATATCAAGAACAATCAATCATTCAATGGAAAGTGTTTTGCATGCAATAGACTTGGACACATGGTTAATCAATGTAGATCAAATTCAATCAATGGAAGGATTCAAGGTCAAAAGAATGTGGTATGTTTCAATTGCAACAAATCTAGACATATTGCAAGGTTTTGCAGAAACAGGAATGTAAAGAGAAATTGTTATTCTGAAGAAAGGAAAATAGAACAAAGAATGATAGGGGAAAGGAGAAAGTTAATTCAGTTGAAACCAAGAAAGAAATGAACAAGGTATGGATCAAGAAAGAAGTAATTGAAGTCAGAGATCAAACCGCACCAGTATCCAGTGTAGATACTTCCTCTAGGAAGTAAATTGAGAGCTTTGGTTTAGGGGGAGCAATGTAGAAAATGTTGGTGTTTGAAATAAGCCACACTTGGACCAATGATGGACTAGTCCATCTTCGGTCTAGGTGTGGCTTATTTCCAACACCAACACCACCCCTTAAGCCACACCTCTCGTGTGCTTGGGGCTCCTAGCCTGAGCCTAGCTCTGATACCATGTTAAGACATGAACCAGCTAGGACTTGAACCTAGGACCTTCCATTCGCTGCTAGAGTGCTCTACCACTGAGCTACTAGCCCCTCTTGGACCAGTCTATCGTCGGTCTGGGTGTGGCTTATTTCCAACACCAACACTGCCCCTTAAGCCACACCTCTCATGTGCTTGGAGCTCCTAGCCTGAGCCTAGCTCTGATACCATGTTGAGACATGGACCAGCTAGGACTCGAACCTAGGACCTTCCATTCGCTGCTGGAGTGCTCTACCACCGAGCTATTGGCCCCTCTTGGACCAATCCATCGTTGGTCCAAGGTGTGGCTTATTTCCAACACCAACACCCCCCTTAAGCCACACCTCTCATGTGCTTGGGGCTCCTAGCCTGGGCCTGGCTCTGATACCATGTTGAGATTAGCTATAGAGGTAGCTATCCCAGGATCAAGATGTCTAAGAGCTAATCACAAGAATCAAAGAAGATCAACATGATAGAATAATATTATATACACAAGATAATGACTTAATACAATATTACTTGATATGATACAATGAGAGGCCTTAGTTATAAAGACCAAGGTTGAGAGCTAGGATGTTGTAGTCATGTGACAAGTGTCACAGTCCTATCATATGAGACAACTAGAGGATAGGATGCCAACTAGATCACATGTGTAGGATAAGACAACTATCAACACCTAGAAACAACTAGACACAACTAGAAACAACTAGAAACATCTAGTAGACTCACTAAGTCAACTTAACATGTGAACATGTGTGTGAGTATTATTTAACTAATAAATAGTTAAATAATATGAATTATTCATACAAGGGTAAACTGGATAGGTAAAAACCCTGTTCACACCAACAGAAAATCCAAATCCCCCAACCAGAAAGTGAGTGCCAGAATGGAGCATGAAGGCGTATGATGAAATCTGATGTGACACAGCTCTTAAAAGGAAGAACTAGAAGAAAAAGAGTTAACATGGCATATTGTGGATCAATCCTAATTGACCATATTCTATAGTGAGGGGTTTTCAACAGTCTTTTAGGATGAGCATTTAATGGCAACTAAGTCAATCACACGGAGGGTTAAAAGGAACTTGTTTTCACTTTGCATTTAGCACAACAGTGTATCAATCAACTCTATGAACTATAGCCGTGGAATTTCTCTTTTTGACTGAGGATAAATGAATCTAGCTAGTCTTGCACATTTAGAAGCCCCTGGAAGGTTGTATTTGTAGTAGTTGTAAATCAAGCAAGGAATATGGTGAATCTTGAGAATTTCCTATTGGAGGTAGCTGGTCGAACTAATGCCCATGATGGAAATCATAGGAATCAAGCTCCAACAAAGAGGAAGCAATCTGATTCCTTTTCAGACGATGGCAATGATTCTGATTCTGATAATGGAGACAATTTTGATAATGCTAGAACAATAAATAGAAAGACATCTAGGTCAAGGATGCCTTTGAAGAAGAGATTTGATTCTGGTGAAAAAGATAATGATGATGGGGGCTAGAGAGATGATTCAGATAGTGATGGATTATAGTTTGGGAGTGAATTGTACAAAGATGATCATGAAGATAGGGAGTAGCTTCAAAAGATGTCTGAACTAGACAGAAAGATGATTTTGGCAAAGAAAGTAGAGGCGTGGGATAATATTTTTTGGTACGGAAGAGGGATGAAGCTTGACAAAATGAGACTAGGAATCAGAAGGGAAAAGATGTAGGACCACCATCTTCATGGATGTGCTCTTCTGTGAAATCTACTAGGATAGGGAAAGAAAATACCTTTAATGAATTTGTTGCAAGGAGATAGAAGGCACATGATTCAGATGTGCAGAGAAAGCGAAGGAAAACTGCTGAGTCATTTAGAGGATGGGATTCTTCACTTGGCAGATGAAAGTCTCATGCTAGTTCTAGTATTAGTCCATCATCTTCTAGTATCAAGGATCAGAGTCCAACAGTCTTGGAGGTCCATATGATAGTGATGGAGAAGGCACAAATTCTAATATTCCTTCCCTTGAAGCTATTAATAATATAACAATCCAAGGATCAAATCTTGCCAAGTGGTTCATGGAGCCATTCCTTGAAAAGATCATTGTGGATTATTTTGTAAGAATTAGGATTGGTATGTCAAGGTCAGGATATCATGGTCAGAAATGTAGATGCAACCAAGGTTGACAAGCATTACAAATTTGAGAATGGGATTATCTACAAGCACTTGGATTGTGTTTGAGGCAGTGTTGATGGTGCAACTAGATGGCAGATGGAGAGGATGTCTAATTTATCGCCTATTAAGAAAGAGTTTAAGAAATGAGAACGGGAAGTAGAGCACACTGAGGGCTGAATTTTAGGAAGAGTTGATGTGGAAGAGAAGAAAAAGGCACTGAAGGAAATAAATAATTTTGAAACTATAAAGCAGATGCTACAGGAGAAAAAGATGGCTTCTGTAAGGCCATCAAACCTGGCTGTTGAGAAGGATAGGCTAAGGAAGGAAATGGAGCTTGCAGAAAGAAAACATGATTATTTAGAAGAAGACGGGATCAAAACAAGGTTGAAAGACTTAGGAGTCCTTTCACTTCAGAGAAAAAGAAAGGATGCAAAAGCCAGAATGCTTGTAGAGATGAATAAGAAAAACAAATTTGAAAATTTTAAGAATGCTTCAATGATCAAGCCTGCTAACTTTAATATCTTTTCTCTTGTCACTAGACTAGATCACAAAATTATTATAGTGCAAAGAGTGATGCTACTGAAGCAAACACAGAGGCAATTTAGGCAAAACTGAAACGGATCTATCTCCTAAGTATTAAACTAAGGATGTAGAAGATAGGGAACAGTTAAGGAACCCTCACCAGAACAAAACATAGAACAACAAGAAAATGTGGACATAAATCATCTGGAACAAAGTTGAGAAGAAATGTCTAAGAGAGCAAGAGACACTGCAGATGTCTTAATTGGAGCTGGAAGGGAATAAGTTGCAGATAAGTCTAAACTTCTTCGAGGACCCGGCTGAACTAGGACAAGGTCTAGAACTGTCCAAGACTATAGTAGATGAAGCACCTAAATCAAAGACCACTGAATCTGAACCTGCAAAGGCAAAAAATACTACTAGATGAAGTTGGCACTAAACCTAAAGGACCTAGGAAATCTATGGCATCAAAGAAGGAAAAAGAAAAAGAAAAGAAGGCAGTAGTAGTAGTTGTTGAAGAAAAGGGAAGATATCAAAGAAGAAAAACCCAAGGAGATTAAAGGAAAGGTCTTAGGCAAAAAGGTCTCAAAACTCGTGAGAGAAATGCAGGAAAGGTTAACAAGATTGAAAGAAGAGGAGGAGAAAATGAAGCCTTAGAGGAATAAGGCAGAAGGCAAATCATCAACCGACAAGCAGAAGGAAGGTCACATGGATGTGAAGTAGGAGAATATGGAAATCAAAAAGGAGGAGGAAGATGATTGGGACGCTAAAAGTTGGAATGAAAAAGAGAAGTTTAGAAGAGAAATTGAATCAGAACAAAAAAGTGAAAGTATGTGCCCTTTTCCATTGATGTCAAAGGGGGAGAAGTAGATTAGTGAAAAATGGACAATCATCGTAGGGGGAGCAAGAAAGTACAGTGTATATAGTAAGGAGGAGCAATCAGGAATTTTTCACTAAGTGTTGCCATCAATGCCAAAAGGGGAGATTGTTGGCAAGAGACACTGCTCGGTATGGATCTATATGTTGTCATTGATGGCAACAAGGATCAAAGATCCTATCACCATATAGGAAGAGATATCTTTGGAAGAACATATGAGATTCTAGGTCCGGTTGACAAAAAATGGCTAAGTATGGAAAGTATGTAGAGTAGAAGATAGAAAGTCAACTAGTATGCCTCTGCAGATAATGATCTGGTAATGCAGTTTAGGTATGATGTCAGTTGGTGTTTGATAGTGTTATGCCTCAAAGATTAAGTCTTGATCCTCTCCAGAAGTCACCTTGAAGAAATGCCTAAGTCTGGGTAAGCAAAGGTATAGCAGGAATAGTGAACAAGGTCGTGCAATGGTCCGCATTCCTCCGTAGATAAGTATTTTTCCATGAGGTTGTAAGGTGTTGTAAACATATATATGAAGTGTCTTATTCCATAGTTACGAAATCTAAAGTTCACCGGAAGGTTAGATACAAGCTGCTAAGTATTGGCATAGTGTTTGACAGAGACAAAGTCTAAGCTCTGATGGTCTGCATTTCTCTGCAAGATGATATGATGCCTTGTGGTTCTAAGGGTAAGATTGGGAATGTGTGAAGAGTCCTTGATATGATTTGGAAGTTGTTTTGTGATCAATACTAGAAGTTGCAAGTTAGCAGATGAACCTGTTAAGCTTACTTTTGAGGAACAGGCCGACTAGTGAGATAAATCATGGTGCAAAGAAAGGATAGTGTGTGAAAGATCTATGCAAGTATTTGAATAATTAGAGCTGACCTATATGAACATGTTTGGGGGAAGATTTGGGTCTATGCAACCCATAGTGCATTAAATTGAGCGATAAGGTACATCCTTTTATGTACACGTTTCATCTCTTGGATGCCGACCTAATTACATAATTAAATCATGATGCGGATATATATAAAAGAGCGATGATCTTTGGTTGAGTGTGTGTGGTGTGGGGAAAATATGTGTGTAATGCAAAGATGCAAATAGTGGAGCAAAGTTAGAGGATCAACAGCGATGAAGACTTGGAATTCAGAATACAGTTGTTAAATGACTGCACCCTGGCATAGTGGCAGATGCTTAAGCAGTATTCAGTTATCATGTGTGATTTGAGTGGAAGGATGTTTTTGTCATCAAGGTAGTAAGCCATCAGTGAGCCTCCAGTAGGGTTTAACAGCCCTTGGGGTTTAACAACCCTTATTGTAATCTTTCTAGGTTTAGGGTTGAGGCAGTGAGCTTGCTAAACTTAGTTGTACACCATGGATGTGAGCCAGCCTATTCTAGGCTCATGGAGTGACCAAGCCTAAATGACGTTGCTATAAATATTGCAATATATTTATGAGAGCTAATCCTCTCCGTGGTTTTTCCCTCTTTAGGTTTTCCATGTAAAATCTTGGTGTTATGTGTCATGCTTTTGTGGATGTTGTTCAGTTATATATTTTGCTTCTATTGGATTATTCTTTTGAAATGGTTAAAAGTAAAATTACATGAAAAGATTTATAGAACCCTTATTCACCCCCCCTCTCAGTGTTCCTAACATTCAACAACATCATTGTCCCATTGCGGGGATGCGAAATGCAGACAGCTGGCGAGGACACTTGGGCTTATAGCCATAGGATCGAAGATTCCAAATCAACAAAAGAGGTATTACTAGGTGTCAGGTAGAAAAGTGAGCTACAACAAAAGGAAGATCTAACAGTAGTGTAGAGGCGCAGAGGAATCTTGTTAGAGGTGAAGATCCACCATGCAATTGCGAAATAGCGATAGTTGTAAAGTATGTCATGGCCTTTGGCCATATGGTTGGTGACCCAGTTGACTAAAGCAGACCACGCTAGCTATCAAAGGATGAAATGAAGAGGTGGGGCCAATATGAATCGGACGTAGCACAGCGTCGTAGAGGAATCTTGCTTGCAGGGAAGATTCACTGGGGTACTACGAAATGTGGACACGTGGCCTATTCCCAGGAAGAGTGAAAAGATTTATGAGAGGAAAGCCATGTGGAGAGATTAGCGCACTCCCGTGGAGCCAAATGAAGATGGACCACTTCCTAATACGTGACCGCGATCTACTACCACATAAGCAGAATCTTTGGCGCTCTTCTTTAATGCAAAATCAAAAGGGAATTTTGGTGGCTGTCGATCTTAAGGCAGACTTATCTATGGCTAAAATTCAAAAGGGACTTTCAGACATCCTAAAGGTGGGAAGATGCGTGAACTTGGCCAGGAAGCATTGCGGGGGCCTGATTTCTTCAAAGAATTCAGAGCCGATGAAGACACAGAGACTCAAGGGTTCGAGATTTAAAGTGTTGTAAAAGCTTTGCTTGGTGAATTTGAAGAGATCTGTCTCATATACCATCAATGTAGGTGATAAGGGGTTGTTGTACCTCATAATTTAATCATATTTCAGATGTCAAAATCCAGGATTATGTCCTCAGCTATCTACAAATTGGGATTCTACAGTTACCAGTTTTCTCTAGCTAATTCTAATGGCTTTTACTAATTTAGAGAGATTGATCTATCTCCTTATGAAATGAATTCAAAGAATGCTGAAACATAATTGAACAATAAATTACTCAAAGCAAGTCCATAAACTGCAACATGCATCTATCTATCAAAATCAATAAGTATTCGATAAAGCAAAATTTGAAACAATAAAATAGTGGTACTAGCCTTCTGCCTTGGTGGTGAGAGTGGGCCCTTGCTCCACACCCTTAGGGCTGAAGGCTACAATAAGGAATCAACACAAAAGAATAAGATCACAACTAAATTTGGTCCAATTCCATTCACTTTGCATTCATAGAAATATTGATATCTTAATTAAGATTACAGAAAATAATAATAATCAGTCTCTCTTTTTTGTTGCTTCTATAAGTATATATAAAATGAGTGATGACATATCACTTATCTTATCTACTAGTTCTTCTATAAGATGACATCCATCTCTTTATTATACTAGTTGTCTAACTATGAAAAGTAACCATGCAATAAAAATAGATTGAGTGGAAAACAAGTCCACTTTGAATTCTAAGTTTGAGTCTTAATACATTTGGGCAGCGAGGCCCTAAAAATATGGATATTAAATCAGTTTCATCAGTAACTCATGCAAAAACTTAAAAAGAGATAAGAACTTCCAGCAGTTAACTAAAGATGGCCCTTAATCACTCAGGTGATGATTTGAGTAATATGAGGGGTATCACGATCATTGCTGAAAGTGCCCGAATGACAGCTGTGCTAGAAATCTACCCTGTTCTAAAGAGGTGCCAGAATGTATGTCTCTGTTTGCAGCTTTGAAGATATGTTTGTAGCTTTGGAGATATAATTGCGGCCTTCTTGCTTAGCTCTGGAGAGGCTCTAGACTTCAATCTAGCTCTGGGAGGGCTCTTCCTCTTTCTTCAAAACTTCTGATGTCGTGGTATTTTGGTATTGTCTTCAGAGATATTTAGGACTACCTCCGGAGATGCACAAAATTGCCAACCTGAACATCTACACCTGTTTATTCAAAAAGAGAAGTTTTTCTACATATTTCCTTCAATTCCATGCACATTAGTCCTTTAATCAAAAATCATGATCTTAAGTAATTTATCTTTAATTAATCATTATTTAGAACAATCTTGCTAGCCTATTCGGGTGTAGACATCAAGAAGTTTGGATCAGAAAGGAGAAAAAGAGAGGTAAAAAGATGTGTTTTATGGGTGCTACTTGGCACTCATCAGCAGGTGCTATATCTCTCAGCTACCCCTTCCTTCTCAAATATGTGTTTGATTTATGGTTGCAGATCAGCAAACTGCTTGTGTGCATTAAGGCAGAAAATATCTTCCATCTGCCTCCAGACCCTAGATATTTTTGCAATTATTTCTAGCAGATAAATATTTTTTTTGGCCGAGATATTTTTTGACATGGCCCTTAGGGGAAATTTGTTGTAACCTAATTAGGTCAATTAGAATTAGATGCTATATATGCATGAATGTAAGATGTAAAAAACCCTAGTCTTTTGGGTATTTTCAGGAAGTCAAGTGTAGAGTTCTCTTTAGGGTTTCAAATAGTAGAAAAGTTCTAGTTCTCCAGCAGTGAAGACACATGTTACAAAAGGTTTATCATATTGGTTATAGCTATCAGTGTATGAACTCCTTCTTCTTATGTAATCTTTCAAGGAAATTTTGAATTCTTTTTAGGGTTTCCTTTTGCCACACTCTGTGGTATGACTATAACCATTGATTAGATGAATGAATAGATTCTTAAAACATTACATGCTATGTAATGATCTCTTTTATGGTTGTAGATGATTGATTGTATATTGATGAAGGGTTACTAAGCATATTCTCCATTGATTGTTGTTTTTCTTGCATATGAATATCCATAAGTGCATGTTTCATTTCTCTTTTTGTTTTCTTCCTTTTGTTAGACTATGGACTCCACAACCCAATATATATTAGGCATCGATCTGAAGATTTCCATGATCACCCACACTCTTAAAAATTAGAACAAATTTATCATGTGTGAAGAAAGTAATTAATTTGTATGTCTTGCAAACAAACATACATGTGCCTTCCAATGTCAATGAGAGTGCCCTTTTATCAGCTATAAAGTGGTTACTAATGACAACCAGTTGTTTTAGGTCCAGTGATAGTCTTTGGGGTCTAGTAGGCAATTTGAGTTTGGTTGTCCTGTTATTTTTAGTTGTTCATCTGGTTTGAACCTAATACCTATTCAGGTATACCCCTTGGAATATCCCTCCTAGGTTTAAGCTGAGCCTAAAGTGCAGAGGAGTTAACCCACTCCTATAGGTTGCCCAAAATCACCTTGAACTTGTTGATAAATCTCTTCCATTCATCTAGAATGACTGTCACCGACACAGGTGATTTAGGAATGTTTTAGGGTTTAGGGTTGTAGTTATTTTGGGAGTCAACACTCTTTTTGGTGCCATTGCTGAGGAATGAATTAAATGATTTGAAAATCTTTGCAACAGTCACTAAAGAAGAAGTTCTTCTCATTAGGGAGGTGGTGACTCCATCAAGTGAGAAACCCAGAAAATCAAGTTTCAAGAGTATTGAAATGGATAAAGGAAGAAACCATGGACAACCTGGACATGGGGAATCCTCTAGCAGTACAAGAAATAGAAGGGGTAGATATAGGGAAAGAAGACCTGGTATGGTACCCTCAAGGAATGCCTAAGATAATGCATTTGTTGGCCTTAGAAGTTAATATCGGTATACTTCTAAGGACTCTACTGATAATATACTCAGAATGAGTAGGAGAATGAATATTGATGGATATCATGTCCAAAGAAATAAAAATGTTATTGGTAGAGGGAGAAGGAATAGATCTAATGAGTCCTACTTGAGGACGTTTGGGATGCCCTATGATAATGAAGGAGCATATCAAAATGTCAGGTATCCTACTTTTCCCACAAGGATAGTTGAAAGCCAACATGATATCGTCCCAAATGAGGGTGATCATTAGTAGTAACTTGATGATGAGGAAAGAGAAAGGAGAATCCAGGATGAGTTGGATTTGCTTGATCATACCAGGAATAGGCAGAGAGAGGTGCAGGCCTTAGTTCAACAACAACAAGCTCAACTTGCTCAGTAGACCCAAGTAGATCAAAATATTCAACACCAAGGCCATATACCTCAACAATAGCAACAAAGACAATATCATCAGCAACATAATCAGCAGGACCCTAACTTTTAGGCCAATCCTAGAAAACAACAAATGGGACAATGGGGTGTGAATAATGCCCATGTTCAAGGTATGCAAAATCAGCCCCTACATAATCAAATGAATCAACAACATGGCAATATTCAAAACGTTAGACCTCCATTCAGAAGGTAAGCACAAAGGTTTCTTCCACATAGGCAACCATTGGGGGCTGAAAGGTACAAACAACTTGACTTTATTGCCATACCTAATTTTCCTAATCCCATTCCAACTGAGATTAGAGGGAAAATTCCTAGGTTTCAAGGTAATAATGCAGTCACTGGTGAGGAACACTTGAGACACTTCATCAATGTCACAAATGAGTATGAGATTGAGGATGAAGATGTGATGATGAAGTTGTTTGTACACTCATTAGAAGAAAGTGCCAAAGAATGGTACATGACACTCCCTGATAATAGCATTGACTCATGGGAAGAGTTCATGAGAGCATTTAGATTACAGTATTGAGATAAGATTGACCCAAATTTGCTATCCATGAGCTCACAATAATCAAGAAGGGAATCGATGAAACTGTTGCTGACTTCAATGGCAGATTCATTATGACAATGAGAAAAGTGCCACCTCAGATGAGACCTAATGAATCCATGTGTTTAGTTTTATACTATGGTGCCTTTGATTCTAAGATTGGTTATTAATATAAGAGTTCTCAAACACTAAGGGAGGCCTATGTTGTGGCTATAAATATTGAAAGTAACATGAGAGCCTCAGGTAAACATGTTAAGAGATCTGATGTAAATATTTCTCAACCAGGTAGGGCAATTTCTAACAAGCCCCTCACTACTGAAGACAAGTTGGATAAGCTTATGGGGGTTATGAAAGATTTATCCTACAAAGTTGCTTGAAATGACAAAGAGCTACCACCTCAAGGTGCTGCAACACATTTCAATAAAGGTCAAAGACTACATAACATACCTTACAATACATATTGGTCTAAGAGACCGCAACAAAATAATAGACAAGCTACATCTAAGCATGTTAGTTTCAAACAACTTGAAAGGGATACCCCTAATACATTAAGTAAGGATCAAGCAAATTTTCAAGATGAGAGTCTTTGGTGCCAAGTGTGTTTCTTACCCCATGACCCAGCAAACTATGCAGTTGCTCATTCAATAAGTAGAGATGAGGAATATCCCAATGAAGAGGGTGGAGCTGAATATTATGAGGAGGAGATCAATTAGTTTGACACCCAGGGGTTTGAGCGTATGGGTCAAGATATAAATTATGACAGCTATAAGGATGATGATCATATTTTCCAATATGATCATGATGAAGGTCAAAAGAGATATCACCTGCCCGCTCATGATTTTGGGCACTTGAGGGATCTCATGCAAAAGAAGTATAAACAATCCAGACCTTGAAAGGAAAGCATAGGTGCAGAAACAACCTTCCTAATGTTAATTCAAAAGGGGAAAATGTAGACAGGTAGTTTTTAAATTCAATTACAACTCATTAAGATGCACAAACCTAGAAATCAGAATAAACATAAATTATAACACAAAGAAAGACAACAGTTGTACGTGGGAAAACCCTTTCAGGTAAAAAACCCACCACCACAAGACAAATTTATTATCAGTAAACTTAAAAAGATTACAACAAATTATTCAGCCTTCTTGACTAGGCCTCGATTCTCAAAACATGTCACTGTTCATTTACTCTGCACGTATACAGCATGAACTCACACTGTTCTCCAATCATTCTATCGATCTCTACAGATCAAACTACTTATCAAACTGTGCAAAAGATCACTTATTAATACTATACATGGTCAATTCAGTTCCTACAACCGATGGTTTGATTTAACCATTTTTTCATTCACAACCATTTGCATTCGTGGGATACTAAATATCCCACATGCATCAGTCGTCGTTCATCTTTCTAGTTTATATAAAAAACCACAAGATATGTCATTCATCGTGCACTTTTGCTGCTAACTTGACCATTAGTCTATCCAGTTGGGAAGACTCTCGTCGAACAAGCTTCATCAGGGTGACCAAGACCATCGGTGAGACAAGAAATTCAGTCTTGTCGAAATCCTCCTGGTAGCCCGATACACCTACAGTAAAGCTTCATTGAAGTATCGAAGAGACCCATTGCGGGGTCTTTTCGATATGCTCTATCTTGCTGATATGACATCATCACTACCTTGTCAGACTATCGAGGTGACGAACTTTAGAGTCTCACCGAAGTGTTGTGTCTTGCTGATATCAGAGTTTCAGGGTGACAACTACCAGAGTCTTGCCGATGAGCTTCTGTCATACCGATACAAAGAATTGTCCATTCCGATTCATCGAAGCAATTTGATCATGATCAAAGATGCCAAATAGAGGTTTCAAACAATAAAATTGAGACATAATATCTCTTTAGACCTTCTAAGAAAGATGTGAAATCTCTCACTGATGTTGCCATCTTGCAAGTTCAAGGTGGCTATCAATTGAGAAACAGGCAAGTGCCTATGTATATCTCTCCTGTTGCTAAGACAAGATAGGATACATTGGATGATGGCAAGAAGAGACAAAAGGAGGATGTGGACAAAAGAGAAACATTGTTCCAAAGAAGATTGTAGATGAAAAGAAAAAGCTTCCAATGCAGCCTATAGCAGTAAGACAAAAATATGTACAAAAGAACCCAATATCAAAGGTGCAACCGGTTACCTCACCCATTCTAGGGGTCCATTATATGAAAGATTACAATAAGCGTGATTAGCCTCAAGTCCAAAAGGAATCAAAAAAAGAGAAAGAGAAGACAAAGGAAGAAGGTAAGGATATTTCATCCTCTCAAGTAATACCTTATATTCCTTCTACAAATGATGTAACTATTTCATCTGATACTCCTTTGCCAAATTATCTCCCTATTGACATGGCTGAAGTATTTAGCCAAATTAGAATTTATGTACCAATAGTGGAACTCCTTAGGATCCCTGAGCATAGGAATAGAGTAGGGTCTCTTATTACTGCCTTAGAAGCACAAAAACAACCTATTGTTGAACCCAGTAATGATGAGACCATAGAAGTATATTTGGGATCAAATGTTGTCAACAATAAGATGGGAGTTGACCCCTTTTTCACCACATTGATCATAAATGGATGGCTATTACACAATTACATACTTGACTCTGGTGCTTCTAGTAATGGTATGCCCTTGTCTATAATGAATAAATTGAGATTGAAAGTGTCCAAGTCTTTTGGCAAGTATTTTTCTATGGACTCTAGAGAGGTAAATGTGATTGGTCTTGTTAAGGATGTTGAGGTCAATTTGGTTGCCTATCTTGACAAGTCATTTTTAATGGACATCATCATTGTGGATTGCCTTGCTAAATTGGGTATGCTGCTATCAAGAAAATGGGCAGCCTCTATGGGTGGAAGTATCCAGATGGATCTCACATATGCCACTATTCCAGTACAAGGTGTAGATGTGAAGTTGTATAGGGAACATAAGGTAGAAGATGAACACATAGAAGATAGATATAAAACAGAGGATGATCATGCAAATTTCTTTGACACTAACATAGACCATTTCATAAGATATAGCAGTGATGATAATCCTAATTTGGAGACTTTACCTTCTAACGTTATTACTCCTATTTATGATACAACTGATTTATGGACTCTATATTTTGATGGTGCATATTCAAGGAAAGGTTTGGGTGCTGGTATTGTCCTGATAGCACCTAACGATGATTAGTTTGGCAAGTCTTTTAGACTTAATTTTCAGTGCACCAACAATGTGGCTGAATATGAGGCACTATTAGTGGGCTTAAATATTGCCCATAAGCATGGAATCACATGTCTGAGAATACTTGGTGATTCAGAATTGATTGTGCAGTAGATTAGAAAGATATTTGTTGCCAAAGAAAAAAGACTTAGAGGATACTGAAATGCAGTCTGGGACACAATGGAATTGTTTGATGCCATTGGCATTGAATGGATTGAAAGAACAACAAATGAAGGAGTTGATTTCCTTGTTGTCATTGGTTCAAAATTTAACCCTCAAATGAATTTTCCCCATAGCCAATATGTTGTGGAGGTATTCAAAAGGCCAACAATTCCTGATAATATTTATAGTTGGTAGGTTTTCAATGACACCAATCAAATTTTTAGTTTTATGAATTGCATGGATGAATTTGAAAATTAGTTGATTGATTGGCAACCAATGATGGAAGTGACAGATGGTAAGGAAACTTTGTTTGGTAGTGAAGTTGTGCAATTAAAGACTAATACTATTCCAAGAGGGCTAGTAGCATTAGAAAGAGTATTTGACAATTCAGACTGATGGAAGAGTAAAAGTAAACCTATTATAGAGGATAATGTTGAAGGTGTAAACCTTGGAACTAGGGAGGCACCTAGAATGGTTTACATTGGGAAGAGATTGAAGCCTCATGAGAAGAAGATGTTAATTGCTCTGCTTAGAAAATTCAAGAAGTGTTTTGCATGGTCCTATGATAAGCTTAAGGCTTGTAGGGAGGATCTATTCTAGCATACCATTCCCCTTGAACTTGATGTAAAACCATTTATGCAAAAACATAGGCCTATAAATCCTACCGTTGCTCCCAAGATGCAAAAAGAACTATTGAAGATGAAAGAGGGAGGTATTCTAAAACCTATCAGACATTCTAAGTGGGTATCCAACCTTGTCCCAGTAAGAAAGAAGAATGGGAAAATCAGGTTGTGTGTTGATTTCAGAAATTTGAACATCAAGTCCCTAAAAGATAACTACCCTCTCCCAAGCATGGACCATTTATTACAAAGGGTTATTGGTTCAGAGTTGATGTCAATGATGGATGGATTCTTTGGATACAACCAGGTGCTGGTCAAGGAGTCTAAACAACACAAAATAACATTCACTACTCCTTGGGGGACCTATGTATACCTCAGAATGCCATTTGGTTTGAAGAATGTTGGGTCAACATTTCAGCGAGCTATGGATGTATCTTTTGCTAGTCTCATTGATGAGATCATGGTGGTTTATCAGGATGACTTGACAATATTCTCAAAAGAATGTGAGCACTGCAAGCATCATGAAGTAATTTTCCAGAGGTGCTTAGAATATGGGATTTCTTTGAATCCTAAAAATGTCAGTTTAGAGTTGAAGAGGGAAAGTTACTTGGGTACATTGTGTCAAAAGATGGGATAAGGATAGATCTAGAATGACTCAAGGATATTGATCTCATTCCACAAACCAAATCAATTAAAGGAATACAATCCTTTTTCAGGCAAATCAACTTTGTTAGGAGATTTGTTCCTAATTTTGTCAAAAAGACTAAGGCCATTTCTAAAATGCTTAAGAAAGAGCAATCTATTGTAAGGGAGAAAGAACCATTTGAAGCATTCTAGGATATTAAGGAAGCTATTAAGGAGGCACCTGTATTAATAAGTCTAGATTATTCTAAACCCCTTTAGTTGTTTTCCTTTGCTTGTTTTTACACTATTGATGATGTTCTTCAGAAGAATGAAGATGGATTTGAACAACCTATTGGGTTCTATAGAAAATCTTTACATGCTACTAAATTGAATTATTCCATAATGGAGAAACATGCATGTGCATTGGTTAAGGCCATAAAGAATTTTAGATCTTACTTCACGAGTGCAAAGATCATAGCATATGTGCCACACATAGCTGTGAAGGATATCTTCATACAACAGGAAGCTTCAGGTAGGAGATGTAGATGGATCAAAAAGATCTAGGACTATGACATGGACATATAGATCACCAAACTGGTTAGAGCCTAGAGTTTAGCTAAGTTGATGACAAACTCCAAATTAGAGGTAGTTGAGATAAATGAGGTAAATCCTTCTCAACTTATTGATGTGTGTGCTTTGACAAATAACCCATGGTATAGGGATATTATATTTTATCTTGTCAACATGCATTGCCCCCCAGGCATGAGTAAATCTTAGCAAAGGACACTCAAACTCCTATCCCAAAGGTATGTCTTGATCCAAGGTATTTTAATGTGGAGAAATCATGAGGGATTGTTATTAAAGTGTCTAGATCAACAACAATATGAACAAGTCATTGATGAATATCACCGAGGAGCTTGCGGTGGGAATTTTTATGCTAAGACCACAACACATAAGATCATTAGGGCATGCTTTTGGTGGCCTATTCTCTTCAAAGATTTTGCAAAACAAATTGGAAAGTGTGATGCCTGTCAAAGATTTGTAGGTAAGTTGAAGTTCCTAAGTGCCCTTCCCCTTATGAATATTACCGTTGAATCACCATTTTAGCAATGGGGCATTGATTTCATAGGGGAGATCCAGGAGAGATCAAGCAATGGGTATAGGTGGCAGCTAATTACTTTACTAAGTGGGTTGAGGCTATTCCAACCTGCAATGCCACATCCAAGGTAGTAATTGAGTTTTTGTTGAACAATCTGATAACTAGATTTGGTGTGCCATCCATAATTGTTGCAAACAATGTTGTGTTTTAGATCTCAGGACATTGCAAATATATGTTTCAAGTATGGGATAAGTTTGATTCATTCATCACCCTATCATCCACAAATTAATGGACAAGATGAGTCCAACAATAAGAGCCTCATGAAAATTTTAAAGAGGACTTTAGATGAGAACAAAAAAAGGTGGGATGACAAGTTGAAGTATGTAGTTTGGGCTGATAGGATCACCTAGAAATGTGCTATAGGCAAGAGTCTATTTGAATTAGTATATGGGAAAGAGGCCAAAATGCCAATGTCACTGGAGTTTCTTGTGTATCAATTGCTACAACAAATAGGAGAAGATGGAGATGATGCTATGGCATTGAGAATGCATGAGTTAGCAGAGTTGGATGAAGTCAGAATGATGACACATGACAAAACTTGCTAAGGTAGCAACACATGGAACATTTGTTCAACAATAGAGCAATTAAGAGGTGTTTTCAAACTGGTGATTTGGTTCTTCTCTAGAATGTGAAATCAGAAGACAAGGCCAAACATGGTAAGTTTGAGCCACTATGGGTAGGCCCATATCAAATTGATGAGAAGGCTAGTCAAGACACCTTTTATGTTAGAAATGTGGAAGGGGAATTGCTGGAGCTGCCTATTCATGGGTAGCATTTGAAACATTACTTCTCATAGGTAATGATTTTCCTTCAAAATTTTTGGTAAAACCTTGTTATATCTAATATATTTTGACTTCGAGTAGTCTTGACCATTTCTGGTCTTGATGGTGTTTTGTTTTGGTTCCTATGTGTCATTGTTTTGATCTACCTAGAGATCTGGATTCTCGTTGTGCCACTACTTGACACACGTCCCCAACCAGAGCCAGTGTTGACACTTAAAAAATGAATCCCCAAAATGCCTTGTTTTGCTCCTCATATCTAATTCATATTCCTACTTGAACCTATAGCATATAACTGATCAGAGACATATTTCATAGGTTTTCATGTCTTTTCCATTTGAAATGCAAGGTGGAAAAGCCCAAAAATTAGCTAATTCCTAAGTTTCCCAAGGTTCCTATTTTCCTTATTTCCCCTTTTAGCCCTAGGTTTTACAGTCATATCTTACCTTATGTTATAATCTGTCATTGACTATCTAGCCTAGGTTACCGGTCATGTGAGTTGTAACCTTGAGCCTTATATATCATAAAATGATCGGCCCTAAGTCTTAGTATTTACCTACTCTAGGTCGTCGAAGTCATGGTCTTTATAAGGTTTTAAGTAGTAAGTCTTTGTAGGGGCCGAAAGTGCCACATGGCAGGATGTCGCAAGTCTGTACACCATTGAAGGTGACGTCATCGTCCCACTACGGGGCTGCAAATTGTAGACAACTGGTGAGCACGCTTTGGATTACATCCATAGGATCAAAGATTCCAAATCAATGAAGGAGGTATTGTCAGGTGTCAGGTAGAAAAGTGAGCTACAACAAATGGAAGATCTAACGGTAGCATAGAGGCATAGAGGAATCTTGTTAGAGGCAAAGATCCACCACGCAGTTGTAAAATAGTGATAGCTGTAAAGTATGTCATGGCCTTTGTCCATATGGTTGGTAACCCAGTTAACTGAAGCAGATCACGCTAGGTGTCAAAGGATGAAGTGAAGTGGTGGGGACGATATGAATCAGACGGTAGCACAACGTCAAAGAGGAATCTTGCTTGCAAGGAAGATTCACTACGCGGCTACGAAATATGGACACATGGATTGTTCCTGGGAAGAGTGAAAAGATTTATGAGAGGAAAGCCACGTGGAGGGCTTAGCGCACTCCCATGGAGCCAAATGAAGATGGCTCACTTCCTATTGCGCAACCGTGATATACTACCACGTAAGCAAAATCTTTGGTGCTTTTCTTCAATGTGAAATCAAAAGGGAATTTTGGTAGCCGTCGATCTTAAGGAAAACTTATCTATGACTAAAATTCAAAAGGGACTTTTAGACATCTTGAAGATGGGAAGATGCACGAACTTGGCCAGGTAGCATTGCGGGGGCTGATTTCTTCGAAGAATTCAGAGCTGATGAAGACACAAAGACTTAGGGGTTTGAGATTTAAAGTGTTGTAAAAGATTTACTTGGTGAATTTGAAGAGATGTGTCTCATATGCCATAAATGCAAGTGCTATACCTCTCATCTACCCCTTCCTTCTCAGATATTTGTTGCATTTATGGTTGCGGATCAACAAACTGCTTGTGTACATTAAGGTAGAAAATATCTTCCATCTGCCTCCAGACCCTAGATATTTTTGCAATTATTTCTAGCAGATAAACGTCTTTTCTGGCTGAGATATTTTCTAACATGGCCCTTAGGGTAAATTTGTTGTAACCTAATTAAGTCAATTAGAATCAAATGCTATATATGCAAGAATGTAATATGTAGAAAAGGTTAGTCTTTTGGGTATTTTCAAGCAGTCAAGTGTAGAGTTCTCTTTAGGGTTTCAAATAGTAGAAAAGTACTAGTTTTCTAGCATTGAAGACATAGGTTATGAAAGGTTTATCATATTGATTATAGCTGTCAATGTATGAACTTCTCCTTCTTATGTAATCTTTCAAGGAAATTTTGAATTCCTTTTAGGGTTTGCTTTTGCCACACTCTGTGGTATGATTGTAACCATTGATCATATGAGTGAACAGATTCTTAAAACATTACATGCTATGTAATGATCTCTTTTATGGTTGTAGATGATTGATTATATATTTATGAAGGATTACTAAGCATATTCTCCATTGATTGTTGTTTTTCTTGCATCTAAATATCTAGAAAGTGCATGTTTCATTTCTCTTGTTTTCTTCCTTCTGTTGGACTATGGACTCTGTAACCCAATATATATTAGGCACCAATCTAAAGATTTCCATGATCATCCACACTCTTAAAAATTAGAACAAATTTATCATGTGTGAAGAAAGTAACTAATTTGTATGTCTTGCAAACAAGCATACCTACACCTTCCAATGTCAATGGGAGTGCCCTTTTATCAACTATGTAGGGGTTACTAATGACAACCAGTTGTTTTAGGTCCAATGACAGTATTTGGGGTCTAGTAGGTAATCTGAGTTTGGTTGTCTTGTTATTTTTAGTTGTTCATCTAGTTTGAACCTAATACATGTTGAGGTATACCCCTTGGAATATCCCTCCTAGGTTTAAACTGAGCTTGAAGTGCAGAGAAGTTAACCCACTCCTATAGGTTGCCCAAAATCACCTTGAACTTATTGATAAATCTCTTCCATTAATCTAGAATGACTGTCCCCAGCCTAGGTGATTTAGGAATGTTTTAGGGTTTAGGGTGTTGATAACTGAGAGGGGGGGTGAATCAATTATCCTAACTTATTTTCTTCTTTAATAATTAGTGCAGTACCAAAACATATAAGCATACATGAACATGAGAGTAGAAATAAATCAACACACATAACACAAAGATTTTTACATGGAAAACTCTGTTAAGGGAAAAACCACGGGGTGACTAACCTAAGATTGTATTCTCTATTAAAAGAATAGAAGTACAAAATGGCACTTGCCAATTAGGGCTCACTGCCCGAGCACACTGCTCACAAGACGCTCACTGCCTACAATAGTTCATAGAAAGAAACTAGGTACTTGAACTGATGAGAAGCATCCACATATGCTGAGGTTTAGTTTCGGTTAGGCTCAATAGACTTATCTACTGCACTTGATTCTTCCTCTGCTTTAGTGCTGTTGTTTTGTCACATACCGGACCTTTATTGCTACTTCCACACTGCTCTCATTTTTCTTCGCACTTCACAACACACCACATATCTTTTCACATCGAAATCCATTTGGTATATATATCCGTACAAAGGATTTCAACATCTTTCTAGTCGACATCCGGAATACTCAAGATTTTCCCAAATTCTGGTCTGTCGGCTGAATCCATGCTTACTAAGAGATGCGTATCAAAAATATAGTTATAGGAATCATCAATCATGTTGGCCAACCATGAATGATCCCTCAAGAAACTTGATCACCATCAATTTCTCATCCGGATTAAGGTCTGATGCTCTGCCGGTCAGTTCTTCCTCAGTCTACTATGCCAAACAGGAACCCAACACTTAGGTGCTCATATCTTTTCACTCTTTCATCACCAGAGGATCAATCTATGGAATGTATCATTCATGGTACTCCTCTTGACTTCCCCAAGTCTACACTTTGCTGAGATACTTCTTCTGAGAGATCTGGACTTGATTGTCAGACCTTGCTGCATGCTCTATTCTTGCTCACCGGACCAAAATATTCTTCAATCTGACTTCCAGTATAGACATACCATGTCTTGCGGATGTGTGGGATGGACTTTGTTGCCATCAATGACAACACTCATGAAGTCATATAGTGTCTCTTGCCAACATAGGGTTGTAGTTATTTTGGGCGCTAACAGACCCATTCTGGCAACTTTAAATCAAGTCAAGGATTCTCCACTAGGGGGCGATTGGTTACCTTTGGAGGTTTTGGCTTATTGTTGGATTTTGATCATGAGGAACTTGGTAATTTTTAGGAGGTGTAGAAGTGGTGAATGGTCCATTTGGTTTTTTTCTTTTGAGATTATAAGGACTTCTATTATACTATTGGTAATCTTGCACCTCATTATCTTCATCCTCAGGTTCATTATCCTCTTGCATAGGGAATGTATAACTTTCCAATACCATGGTGGTATCATGCCTTGTAGTTGGTACTAATATGTACCATGTAGGTGGAGTAGCATCTTGAGCATCAACATTCTGAACTTCTCTTTCTAAAATTTGAGTAGTGATTTGAAACTCATGACAGTCTAACTTGAAATGACTACTATTATTATGCAATCTGCACCATTTGGATAATGTTGCTTTTGCCAAAAACACTTTCTTGAGGATCAGTTCTTAGTGAGATTCTAGGAATATAATGGTGAGGGAACTCCACTATTATTGGGCCTAGTACTCCAAATTTATACAGGCCTTTGATAATTTTGATTTTGACTTATTTGAGAATTTTGCAGATATGCATTTTGGTTTCTGAGGTGAGGACTTTAGCAATTAGTTTCTTTATTTTCCTAGTCAATTCCCTTGTCATCTTTTTCTTCTTAAACTTTAGCCAGTGCGGTATTTGTGGATGGGAGGAAGAGAGGTTGAGATGGTGGAGCTTCTGAGATAGGCATTCCTGGGTGTATGACCATGGCCCGAGTCACAACAAGGGCTAGGTTCAACATATGACTTTTATTTTCCAATGTAGTATTAATGTTATAAATCTGATTTGACATTCCAGGTGTTTTGAGATGATTAAGGGGACCTTCTCCAAATTACCCTAACTCTAATTGACTTTTATAGCTTCTTCATATGCCTTAGTTAAGTCAACTACAATAGTGTTTTTTCTTCTAACAAACATAGAAGTTAAATTATTCAGAGCTAAAAATATACCTACAATGTTGTTGCTTCTCCTATGTTAGGTGCCTGCAAACAAGTGTACCCTTTTTGAAACCAATCATTGAAAGAAGTAATCATCTCATTATCCCTTCTTTTTGATGTCTCTAAACTATCTATATAGATCTACAAGTGCAATAGGAACACTAAACCTATTAAAAAATGCATCCTTCATCAGTTGCCATGAGGTAATGGATCTTGTAGGGAGATGAACAAACTTGTAATAAGCTTCATCCCCTAGGGAATAGGGGAACAATCAACATGCCACACTATCATGACCAATCTGGTGTGTAAAAAGGACATCCTCAAAAATCTTGATATGTTCCTTAGTAGTACAGTTGGGATCATTAACCAAGAATTTGGTGCAAATATTATCTAGGTTTTTGGACATATCATGATAGGCAGAAAAATTAATAAGGGAAGAGTTTTTATTGAGCTTAGCCATTATTTGTGCTCCTAGGAATGGACTAAGGATTACTAGCTCTAAGCTATCCTTGATCTCTTCTAGTTCTATGCTGAGTTAATTGAAATAATTCTTCCCCAGTCGAACTAGATCTGGTGATTATTTTCCTGGTTCCTATTATGATATGCTACAACTATATAATCAGATTTAGCAACTAATTAACATAGCAAAGATCTCAAATATTATTAGGCTCTCTTTTCCTATGTAACATTTTGGTGAACCAAACATATGCTACACTTGCACTCATTGATTTCATTACTCAGATCTGTAGATGTGTTTAATTAGTTGATAAATCTGATTACACATTTATGTTGCAAATCACCTTTTATCTCAGTTAGAAAGAAATACACTTGTAGATCTTTATTGTTGTGGTTACTAAAATCCTACATTTTGGTGACTCCAACGCATCTTACATTTGCAATTTTCTAAATTTCTATACCAGATCTGATTAGTATTGAAGTGATTAAACATTTCCTATTTTCACATCTTGCCTTTATACTTCTTCATTGTTGTGGTTACCAAAAACCTCACCTTTTTGGTAAACCCCACTAGTCTTGCACATAGTGGTCATGATTGCAATCTTATTTCAGATCTTTTCTATGTTAATTAGTTGCTAAATCTGATTACACATTGTTGTAGCATATCATACTCATCACATGTGTTTAATTTAGAAAGCAAGAACATTCATACATCTATCTTTATTTAAGATTTGAAAGCAAAAACATAAACAAATCTCTCTAAATGCAAACATGTCCTCTTCTATTCTTTCATCAATATCCACTCTACTTCAAAGAGTTGTTCCATCCATGTCTACCTCTACTTCTACCATCCATCATAACTCTATTACTCATCCTATTGTTCTTCATCCCTTTGCCACATATTCAAGCCTCTTGGATATCACCAAGGATGTGAAGACCTCTGTTCTTCCTTCTTTAGTTGCATGTTCAAGATCCTTGGATATCAAAAAGGATGTGAAATCTTCTTCTCTTTCTCCTTTGCTTGCATGTTCAAGTTCCTTGGGTACCACAAAGAATGTGAAGACTTCTCTTTCTCCTTTCATGACATGTTCAAGTTCCTTGGGTATCACGAAGGACATGAAGAACTCTCTTCTTCCTCCTTTGGTTGCATATTCACGGCCATTAGATACCACTCACAATATGATCATAGATACTTCTCTCAACATCAATTTACCTACTCTTTATTCCAATTCTCCATGGTAGCTGTTAGTGCCTGAATTGACTGGTAGTTTTTTAAAAAATTTTCATTCAGGCACTCTCCCTAAGTATCCAAAAAAATGCTCTAAGTGATGGACCTCCTCAGCAGTTTTCAGCTGCATCATCATATTTTCTTGAGGAGGAGGTCATCATCATCATGTTTGTTTTGATGAAGGTCAGCATCATCATGTTCTCCGTCGACCGGTTTCTCATCGTCATCATCATATTTCACTATCGGGTGATGTTTGGTTTTTATCCTGATGATGCTGACGAGCTACAGTGCGCCCTGATCTGCTTGCGAGGGTGATTTTTCAAAGTCTTCGGTGATCTTCCATTTATCACCTTGCCCAAACATGATGATGATGTTGCCCCATTTTCTTGAAGGGGTTATTCTCTAAGTTGTTCGACCTAACTTGTTTTTTCCTAAGGGTCGTCGTCATCATCATCATATTTCCTTTTATCACCGTGTTGCTCGCGGGGGTCATCATATTATCTGCATCATGATATCTCGCCGGGGTGATATTTCTATCATCGGGTGATCTTGGTTATGATCATCCTGATGATGTTGTTGAGGAGTTCTAAGTGCGACCCGATATTCGCTGGGGTCATCATATTTTGAACGTCAGGATGATCTTAGTCAATGTCATCCTGATGATGTTGTATCACTTGTTCGTTGTTTTTTCATCCTGATGATGCTGACGTCATCCATATATCAGGGTGATATCCGGTTCTTTCTGCCTATCTGCATCATGATATTTCCGAAGGAGGGGGTGATATTTTCATATCACTCGAGTGTGTGTTTGTTCTAGCATCATGATGATGCTGATATCAAGGAGATATCCGCCTGCCGGCTTCGTGCGCTATCTAGTGGGGGTGATCTTTGCGAACATCATCATATTCATCTATCGCCCCGATCTTACAGGGGAGCTACAGTGCAACCTGATATTTGTGCATCAGGATGATATTTCCAAATATCCGGTTGTCTTCCGAATATCATGATGATGTTAATATGATGATGACGTCATCGAGGTCCCGGGGGGGTCATATTTCTAACACAGATCATCTTGAGGAGATCTCCCGACATTTGCAGACATGATGATGACATCATCCGGATATGAGGAGGTGCGCGGTGGGCAGATATGATGATGACATCAGCAGGATATGATGATGATGTCATCAGGATGTTCATCGGCCAGACTTTTGGTATAAGCTCAACAGGAGGATGTTCCTCCGATGGATCCGGTTGTGCCGATGAAGGCGATTATCATGTGGTTGTATTGCGATATGATGATGACGTCAGGGTGATATTTCGGGCAACAGGATATCATGTTGCTGGAGGATGATGATGATGAAGTCTTATACTGGTGTCGTCAGGAGCAAAAGCGCCGACATGATATATGCTCATGACCTAGTATATAAAGTGTTAAAGAGGTCATCGCGGGGTGCATGTGGGATATTTATATCCTGCATTTTCAAATATCATGATGATGAATCTCGGCGGGAAGTGGTTGCGATTAACTGTTAGATGTTCTTCCCGAGGCCGCGGGTTGGTGCGCCATCAATGGCGATTGTTGCAGAGGTATGGGCGATGGCGTGGGCTGATCCAGTACCCGGTTGAAGATCTGAATCCCTAGGCGGCGGCGCAAGGCTCGAGAAATCTTCCTGTCTCCTCCCCTACCTGCTGCATTGATGTTTGAGCGCCATCTCTCTGATACTATATATCTGGCGGGATTTTTGGTCAACCTGGTAGTTAATGCTGAATACGCCCTCCTGCTATATAATGCAGACGGTGTTATTCATTCAAGGTTGTTGAAAGTTGAGGATTTTTGGCTCTGTAATCCAAAACCAGCTGATCTGGTTGCTCTGTACAGCTTGATCTTGTGAGTTTATGTATCTCCTGTTGTAGGACTTGGCATGAATCCACTGATTTCATGGTTGATCTTATATGAGTAATGCTATCTTAGCATGTGTTGTGTTAATTCTGTCTCCAGTATTGCATGTATTCTTCTTCTGGATCTGGATATTTGCTTATGTTTAGATTCTAGAGCATAGAATTCCTATGTTGAATGTCTGATCTTTTAACCTCTGCTCAAGGGGCAGATTAAACTGTTTTCAGGTTGAACATTGGGAAGGGTATACTGCAGTAGGGATGCCATAAGTAGAGATAGCTCAACACTCTATATTGGGAGATACCTGTAAGGCAGATATCATGTGTATCCCCCTGAAATCTAGTTTTAGCTATTCATGCTGATCATTCACAGGTGTATGTCTACCGACTCCAAGCCCTGGATAGGCACCAATCATGCTGTGTTCTTGTGTTATACACCATGTCCAGCTTTGCATCCAAATTCATAACTAAACCATTTCATACCTCCACCTGTTAGTTGTAGGAGTAGGATTAGGAACCCCCTGCATACTCTCATACTCAACCAGACATCATGTCCAAGAATGTTGCCAGCCTTGTGATCTATCATGCAGATCTTGGTCCATACATGAGAGTATTCTGCCTGTTGTTGTCAAGTTAGATCTTTCTATCTTTGAGCTAGTCAAGGTTACATCTTGAGTTATAGGGATACCCCCCTTGGTGCGGCAGAACCAGAAGTGAAGGGGAGGAGCTCACGCAACCTCCTGTATTCAGTTGGCCTGAATCTGCCTATGCATTAGAAGTGGCAAACCCTAATGCTGATTCAGAAGAAATGTCAACAGTAGCAATGAAGCTTCCATGAAGGAAGACTCAAATCTCACATTGGACTCCACATGAATACATGATTACAACAACCAAATAAACATAATTTATATTTCTAGTTCCCAAAAAGAGCCTACAAAACCTAAGATTGCTATGCATCTTCATCCAAACAACCAACTTGTTCAAAATGTGTCCCAACAACTGAGTTACCATGCGGTTGCTCACACATACAATACTCGCAACAACATACAAAATAAATAAACACCAATTGTTCCTACTTCTCTTCCACCTTCTCAACCTTTTCTTCCTCCACCACCTCATCTTTCTCATCATGCTAAAACATAATATGATCTTGTTGAGCTGCTTCACGCTACTTTGACTAAGATCTCACTCTAGGAACTAATATAAACCTCACCTACATACTACAAGATGCTCCAAGAGGCTCTAGAAAAGGTGACCATTCCACCTTCTAATAGAATCAATCACGTAGCAACCCTGTCATATTATATGCATGCGACAAGTTTGGATATCAAATTTCATCAACATAAATTACCACCTCTTGAAGTTCAACAACAATATGATGCTCTCATGATTTTTGTCATCATTAATAAAAATGGAATAAAGCATACTCTAATCAATAATGGATGAAGTCTTAATGTTTGTAGCATAGGATTGTTACACAAAATTGGTGTAGATACATCTCTCATTAAACCTAATACTCTTTCTATTCATAGCTTTGATAATGTTAGTAGACAGTCACTAGGGACAATCACACTACCAGTTGAGGTTGGACCTGTGACCGTGCCTACTCTTATCCATGTCATGCGTAATTCTCTTTCATATAATATTCTTCTCGGTAGGCCATGGATTAATGCCATGGGGGCAGCCATGTCTACCCTTCATTGTAAATTTAAGTTGATCTATAATAACAAACTTTATAAAGTTGAGGGTGATCCAAATCTGGAAAGTTGCTTGCAAGCAGAATCCGGATATCAACCTCTTGTCTCAAAATATCTCAACACTTAAATGATTCCCTCTTCAAAAAAATTTGACCCACTACTCTCCACTGCTAAAAACAGTGATGATCAGAATAGTGCTTTTGTCCACTATATTTTACACCCTCCTTCATTGGAGCTCATACAAAATCTTGCAATCTAAACCCAAGATCCTGAATGTGACTTCGGTTTAGTCTACACATTCTATTCCTTCTTCTAAACCCACCACTCAAACTTATTCTACTTCAAAAAATTCTCAACATTCTATTCATGATGATATACCTTCTTCTTCTAGTGCATGTCTTGGTGATGATTCGGGTTCTTTATATTTTGACCTACAAGGGCCTGTTAAATCTAAGATCGACCCTCCTTGCCCTAACATCTCAACACTCAACAAGGATCCACATCCTTGAAAAAGGATGGATCCCCCTTCTCATATCAATTCTTCTACTACTTCATCCTCAACATGTGAGCATGCTTCTCATTTCAACAAAGCTCATAATGTTGCCTCTCCTCCTCTCTAATTTGGAGACACGTTATTGGACTAGATTCAAAATTATTTTTATACATGGATAAAATATAAATGGTTTAGGGTGCTTGGTACAAGGAGTTAAAGTTCTTGTGAAACTGACACCACACTTTTCTAAAGTAGGTTTAGGTTTCTGACCTTCTCCTATGTCTACATCCCCTCAACCATTGTCTAATGTGTCCATGGCTCCTTCTCTTCAAAATTCAAACCTTTCTCCACAAGAGAAAGCGTTTCTTTCTACTCCACCCACTTCTTCTTTTCTATCTCAACAAGAATGTATTTTTCCAAGTCTACTCAAAGACCGCTTGATCACTCTTCCTCCTCCAACATGCAAAAAGTTTCCACAAAACAATCAATCAACACATTCTTTCTGTGCATATCATAGAGTGCTCGGCCATTCCACTAGTGAATGCCGAGTGTTGTATGACAAAATTAAATACCTTCATGAAACATGTACTCACACCTCCCTTTCTACTATAGCACCTCTTCTTTATTCAAATAAAATCCTTCTACATCATGATTGAGTCTCCTTTGTTATGACATCGTGCACCTCTGTCATCACATTGCAATAGACCCCGCCACTTTTCAATAGAAACATGATTCTCTTTTTCATGGTTATTCAAGTCACCTCAATTGTGATGCTACACTTCTCCCTTTTGGTGGTAAGAAGTTTTTATCCATTGTTGGTGTCCCTACTATAACTTTTATCTTCAATCATGTTACAACTCTACCCTTGGAGATCTCTATTAATTCTCCTTGTGATGTAGACCTTGTTAATCACTTCACTATTGACATGACAATTGTAGCTTTCTCTTACTAGCCCATTGCTATGAATAGTCATGCAATATCATTTCTTTCTTTCTAATAACATGTGTACTATTTTTGATGGTTGTTCTCACCCATACTCTGGTGGGTAGAAGGACAACCTATTAAAGGGGTAGGCATTCTTTGTAAAAATCTCCCTTCTTACACTTTCCCCTCTTCTTTACCTTAAAACATTTGCATATTATACATGCAAATATTTTAAGGGGACTCTTACTCATTCTTTCCTCTTGAGATTTAGCTTATTAATGTGCCCCTTGTAGAGATGTTTTTCATAGCACCCCCTGAGGCATGGTTATCAATACGCTCCTAGAGGTGTTACTTATTTTGTGCTCCTTGAGGTGCTATGCTCCCTAAGGTGTTGTTTATTCATGCTCCTTGAAGCATTGGTAATATGCGGTCACCTAGCATAACAAAACTTGCTAGCTTGTGATCCATATAGTCTATGATCCACCTAGCATAATGCAACATTTTAACTCATTGTCAACTAGCATAACACAACTTTCTAGCCCATGATCCATGAGGGTATCTTGATTTACATGACCCCTAGTGACAAAGCAAGCTAGTGCTAGAGTCATGTGCTCCTCTTCATTCTATTGCTCCCCATCTATTTGTTTGTCTTCTCTCCTTATAGCAATGAATGGATAATTCTTCTATCTCCTTTTTAGAATTCCTCTATTTTTGGTTTTCTTTTGGGATGATATAAAGTATTGAGACATCCTTTCAAACAAGGTCTCTTTACTTTGATTGACTCAAAGTTTTTCTTTTTTGTTTGCTTATGTGCTTGCTCACTTTGTGATTACATGATCTTGTTTTCCATGTATACACTATGCTATATGTATGCTTCATTTATGCTCTATGTATGCTTCATCTATGCTCTATGTATGCTTCATGTTTTCATGTATGCTTTGTATTCTTTGTGTCTTCCATGTATGTGCCATGTATTCCATGTCTACTTCATGTTTTCCATGTGTTTGTTTTGTGTATTCCATGTCTACTTTGTGTATTCCATAATTACTTCGTGTTTTCCATTTATGCCTAGTGTTTTCCATGAATGCCTTGTGTATGCTCCATGTGTATTTTATGTAGGATATATGTTTATGTACTTTGCGTATGTATAACCTATTTTATCTAGGTGTTGTAAGCTTGTAGCATCCTAAGGTTGGGGTCTAACGCAACTCTCAACTTAGCGACATTCTACAACTTCAACTTCTTGGTAAAGAGATCTTTGTCTTCTCCATACTTAGTATGAGCATAAGTTAACACCCTCACTAAAGTGGGGGCTAAATGTACTGTAAAAAATTGTATACATCTTACAATTTCACACTAGGTTTAGCACTCATTGTGGCTTATATAATCATCTCTATTTACACTATGAAATTTCTAGTCCTTTTCTAATGAACAAGGCTTAATCCTTTGAGATCTAGCATTTGGATAGCCCAAATTATCAGGACTAAGGTGCCCAGGTGCTAGTGTCCTAGAAGTTTGGCCCTAACAACTTATATTTTATTGTTGGCCTTATAACTTAAGTGATGTACCTTGTCGGCTTCAATTCAATTGGGCCCTCAGAAAGTAATTAAGATGCATATATAAACAAGTCTTTCTCACTCATTTACTCCTAATGATCTAATGACATTCCACCTAATGACTCTTCTTCTCTAGATGCTTTTTATGAAGATTCTCTCTAACAAGCACTTATCTACAAGATCTCTATTTTTATAGATTATTGTTGTGTGTACTAACCCTTGTTGCATATCTTCAAGGAAGATCCTTCCTCCTTCATTCTTTCCTTGTGGTGATTTGATAATGACATCATCACATCAAGGGTTTCATTCTCATGGTAACATCTTTACTCAATGTTTGTTTACATTTATCTTTGATTATTTAGATCTTCTCCTACCTACCTAGGGCACATAGTCTTGATCTAATCCTTGCTTTTGTGGAAGTGGGAACACTTGTTACATTAGAAATTGTCCTCTTGTATGGAATGGTATAATTTCTCATGGTTTATATCCTCTCCTTTGGTGTCCTCTTAACCTATTTATTTCTGACCTTGATTGACCTATGTCTAAATAAATAAATGTTGTATTCCAAAATAATTGATGACTAAACCTGAAAAGAAAGTTTGAATTTCAGACTTCCTAGACCCCCTTAATGTAGACCTAATCAAAAAATTGGGGCTTGGGCTTGGGCACTCGCACCCTAGTCGTGCACCATTTTTTGGGGTTTTGAATTTTGGCGAGGTGTTAGCTCCCACCATGCACTCGTTTTCACACGATGTCAACATGTTATTTCAAATATTTGAAATTCCTAAGGTTAGATATTTAAAGATATTTGAAAATCATTTTATCACACACAATCTATATGCAAGCTTTCTATGCCAAAACTCTGCCAAATTTGCTATTGAAGAATAACACTTTGTTGAAGCTCTTGGATTTATTGAAGTTGCTATCATGGAGATATTCGATGGAGATTAGGAATTAAGAACTTGAGACTATCTTTCTCTTCCTAGTGTTTGTACAACCGTTGGTATGATCGAGAGAAGTGTTGAAGCCTCCAACATCGAGCTTGAAAATCCTTTGCAAATACGGCTGCCTTGCCTTCTTGTTCTACAAGTATTCATTGTTCTTATCTCCTTGAGGTGATGTTATTGTTGTTTAATTGAGTGAAGCAAGGTGTTTCTCTTTCCTTGATGCTTGAGTCATCTAGGGTTTTACATTTTCTGCATACACATTTGTTAGATGAGCACACACATCTGCAAATATTTATCATTGGCTATTGTTGAGGTAGGAATACCAAAAACGAGGCTTGGCTAAGGCAAGCTCCTATATAGCCACAACCATCTTTCTCCTCCTTTTGCATGTGCAGGTTACATTTGGAAAGATCCGGTAGAGAGGAGCGGCAGGAAGGCGGATATTATAGGTATAATCGTCATAGAATTTTGAATTTTAGGATTACAAAACTTCTGGGGCAAAGGGACTCATGCCCAAGCCCACCTGAGCATTTTCTTCAGGATTTGGGGACCTATGGAGATTATCTAATACCTGGTGCAGAAGATTCTAACAGCCAGAAACCTTTGGGTCAAAGGGACTAGCACCCTAGTCTAATAGGACTCCTTTTTCCAGGTGCACATTCTCTATAACTCTTACATTGTATTTCTATGATGTGTTTGCATGTATCTTTATCTAAAAATTATTTGTTACAGTATAGTTGCTGAATTAGGGTTTTATACTTAGTGAACACAATAAGCTTGTAAAAAAGTTGATTTAAACATTTACTCAGTCATAACTAGCAGAAAAAGGGAACCTAGGAAATCAGTAGCTTACCCCAAGCTTGTTTTCTTACTTCCCTAATGTTTAGCAAGAGAAAGTGTGGGACTTGATTTAGTTGGTTGAACTATCATTATCCCACATTTTCCACTAACACACTTAAACAGAGGTTTGATTGAGGCAAGCATCTATACAACAGCACCATTTTCCCTCTTTTGTGTGTGCAGGCCAAATATGGAAGATTTGGTAGAAATGAGTGATACCTGAAGATGAAAGTACATGTGTCGGAAGCGTTTCATACTTCAAGTGGACCAAAACCCTAGGACACCTATGCATGGGTGTCCTAGTACTCTAGATCTAGGCCATATTTTTGGTAGCGTCCCCCAACAGTCTTGCTTTGCTTAGTTCAGGTCCTGGTTTCTTGGTTTTCAACTCTGATTGGTTAGTTACTTCTATTTCATCATATTTCATTGTAGAAACCCTAGATCTAGCTATTATAAAATTAATCTCATTTATTACAAGAGAAAGAAGACAAGCTTTAGACTAACTTGGCTCTCCTTTGAGAATTGTATCGAAGTACACAAGTCTTGGTTGGCTTGTGTTCTAATGTTAGATAGGAAAGATTGATCTAATTAGTGCATTATGGATTAGGCTCTCTTTTCCTATGTAACATCCACTTGATTAGATTAAGTTTAGTTGCAACTGTGATTAATAACTTGTGATATTTGATGGATCTTGTGTTCATACCATTGGTGGTTTTCTAATTGTGGGTTACTATATATGGTTAGTCTAAACATCTATTTTATTTCAACCTGATTGCATGAATTTAGTTAATTTATGCCATTATCTAGGTATTTGATGAATTCTTGCAATTTAAAAATCTTTATTTCCATAGAAGATTGCAATATCTCTACATAGTTGTGAAATTTTCTGACAAAGCATGGACTAGTTTATTGATAAGTTCTATCTATCTGGGTTAAGAAACCATGGTTTTTGTTTTCTTTAGGTATTTCTAAACCTTCTTTTTCTCCTCTCCTCTTCACTTTTTTGAAAACAAAAATATTTTAGATTAGCAATAGCATCACTTACATTGCATATCTCATGGTCATACTAGACCCAATACTTCTTAGATTGTGAGAAATGTAAGGCCCCTTGTTGGAATAACAAAGGCCATCATACAACTGAGTTATCTCACAAGTCAATACCTGACAATAAAGACCTTGGTGTAGTCATTTTCTGATTTATCAAGATTTGATTTCTTTCAAGAGAGATAGAATACTTAGTATTTTATCTAAGTTGTGTGCAAGAAACACCCATCAACAGGAATCATGTTGGTCTTCAAATTAAACACTCCTTCTAGATCCATTTATTCTTCTTCAATGTTTGTTTCATCAATAATATGGGTTGCACATACATTCAAATTGGTTATAAAGTTGAATATATGCTTGTCAAGATGAATAATGTAGTAGCTCTATTAGATTGTTTGCGTGCAACAAA
Organism: Cunninghamia lanceolata; assembly: GCA_027924645.1. Lineage (NCBI taxonomy): Eukaryota > Viridiplantae > Streptophyta > Pinopsida > Cupressales > Cupressaceae > Cunninghamia > Cunninghamia lanceolata. The sequence goes on along the minus strand of BSBN01000281.1, from coordinate 61,024 downwards.
AACAAATATTCTATTTCAACAACATGAGTTGCCTTCTATTGAAGTTCAAAATTAGTATGATCCTTTGATTATATTCATTACAATAAACAAGAAATTTATTAAGCGAGTTAGGATTGATAATAGATCAGCTCTTAACATGTGTAGTATTAATTTATTACATAAGATCAAAGTTGATACATCTTTGATTAAGCCAGATGGAATAAGTATCTGTGGCTTTGATAATGTTGGAAGACAATTCGTAGGCACTATAACTTTACCTATACAAGTTGAGCCTGTGACTTTATCTACCCTGATTCATGTCATGGCTGGTTCTGGCAGGCCTTGGATTCATGCATTGGGGGTAGTTCCTTCTACCCTTCATCATTTGATCAAGTTTAATTATAAAGATAAACTTCATACTATTGATGTTGATCTTGAATGACATAATTGTCTACAAATTGAATTACAAAAGAAAGTCGTTCATCGTAAGACCTTAAACAACTTGAAAGTTGATCCATCAACTCCTCTTGCCACATATAATGTTGTGCAAGAGTCCAAACAATCGAATGCATTTCTTGGTGATGATTGGGGTTCATTAGATTTTACATCCCCCTCTATAGGTGAATATAAAATTAACAACCATGCTCCTAAAACATCAAATGTTGCATCGATCTCATCTAAAAATTCCAATCCAAAACCTAAAGTCTCTCTAGTAACAAATGCAGATAATACTCTTACATACACTACAGATTATGAGACTTATGAGGCCCCACCTTCTTCCAAAGAGATGGCCTTTCTTTATGGTCAAGGATTTCAAATCCTTTATAAGAATTGTGACTATGTAGGTAATGGTTGTGGTATTAATCAACAAGGAATTTGAGTACCTATAGAATCTACTTCACAACATTACTTAAGTGGCATTGGATATAATCCTTTCAAGGAAACCAAAGCCCATAGATGACCTAATCTTAATGTGAATACAATATCAATGCTTAATCTGATATTTCCTAAAATGATTGACATTAATTGTCCTTCAGGAGAGATTCCTTTAGATACCTTTTCAACAGATGAAGCAATAATTGAACTCTTGGGAGCTTATGCCAATATTCCCTATTATCATCATAAATGAGGATTACCTTATTGTTTGAACAACACTGCATATTTTAGAAAGTCCACTAGTTTGATAAACACTACTTTAAAATCTAAGGAAGAAGATGAAGAACTGATGAAATCACCTAGTCCCGTAGACCACAGTACTTTGCTTAATATAAAGACTATTGATGTCTTCATGGAGAAATATAATGTTGAAAAGGTTATCCCTATAGGTGATTGTTTAAACACACAAGAAAAAGAAGATATGACCAAGCTTTTACATGAATTCTCGTATTTATTTGCTTGAAATTGTTTGGATATGCCCGGTATTGATCCTTAGATTGTAACACACAATATTGTATTAAAAATGGATGCTAAGACGTTTAAATAAAAGATTTGTAAGATTAATCCTAAGGTGGCATTACTCATAAAGGATGAGATGGAAAAGCTCTTAGACGTTGGTTTTATCTACTTGATCAATTATTCACCTTGGATTTTGAATATCATCGTCGTCGCTAAACCTGATGGCCGTATTCAAATGTGTACCAATTTTAGGGATTTGAATCTCACTTCTTTGAAAGATGATTTCCCCCTTCCAAGCATTGACATGATTGTTGATTCAATAGCTGGCCATGAATTACTTTCCTCCATGGATGGTTTTTCAAGATATAATCAAATTTTTATAAACCCTTAGATTAATATAAAATAACTTTTATACACCTTGGGGTACATTCTATTGGATGGTCATGCCGTTTGGATTAAAGAATGTTGGAGCAACTTACCAACGGGCTATGACCATTATCTTTCATCATTATATGCATAACATTCTAGAGGATTATGTCGATGATATCCTTGCAAAGTCTATACATTGTCAAGATCATGTTACAATCCCTCATCAAATCTTTGAGTGAATTAAAAATTACAACATGCATTTAAATCCCTGGAAATGCATTTTTTGTGTAGATAGTGGAAAACTATTGGGATTTATAGTCTCGCATCGTGGTATTGAAGTAGACATAGAAAATTGATCCTATTGTTAATATGCTAGCATCTAAGAACATATCTCAACTTCGTAGTTTGCAAGGAAAGATACAAGCCATTCGTCGATTTGTTTCACAACTCGCAGGACTCACCCTTTTACACAACTACTAAAGAAGGATTCAAAATTTCAATGGAATTTTGATTGTCAAAAATCTTTCAAAGATTTAAAGGGTTATTTAGCTAATCCCCCTATTTTACAACCTGCTACTGCTGATAAACCTTTTCTCCTTTATACCTCAGCATCTAATAATGTTCTCACAACTTTATTAGCACAACATGATGCTGAAGGCAAGGAACGTGTTGTATTTACATTAGTCAAACCTTGTTCGATTATAAAGTTCAATATACTATTATCGAGAAGCATTTCTCAGCTCTAGTGTTTGTGACACAGAAGCTTAGACATTATCTATTAAATACTAAAAGACATGTGATGGTGAAATTTGACCCGTTGAAACATCTTTTTGCTAAAACTGACCTGTCAGGTCATCTTGCTAAATGGGTTATGTTGTTAACTGAATTTGATCTTAAATTTATTTCTTAGAAAGCAATTAAAGGAAAAGTGTTAACCAACCATTTAGCCAAAGCACCTTCACCCTTTGCTATACAAAACCAGTAGACATTTCTTGATGATCAAATTTTAAATGTAGATAATGATGACAAATCAAAATTGTATTTCAATAGATCAAGATGTCAGATTGGCTCTAGTGCTAGTGTTATACTAATACCTCCCTCTAGTAAGCTAATCCCTATGTCTTACCATCTAAACTTCTCATGTACAAATAACATTGCTGAGTATGAAGCTCTTATCACGGGATTGTGTGCCACTTTGGCTCTTAACATTAAAAACATCACTATATATGGTGATTCACAATTGATTGTGCAACAAATAACTAGATCATATCAAGCTAAACAAGACAAGTTATCTCAATATCGCGACTTAGCGTTATCTCTACTAAAACAATTCACATCATTCTCAATTGATACTATTCCAAGAAAAAGCAATCGACACATGGATGCAATGGAAAACATAGATTTCCTTATATCCTTGATCGATTCACCTGACGAATACGTCTTTATCATTCATAATCTTAAGACGCTAGCATTAGAAGAGGTCGTACCTTCAAGCACTGACCTCTATTGTAATGTGAACTCTGATGAATGGTTCTCCCATATATTCAATTATTTGCATGATAGAACTATCCCTAATTCAACATCTAAAAATGCCTGAGTTCATCTATACAAACTTGCAGCGCATTATATCATCCTATCTAATGTCTTTTATAGATGAAGCTATAGTTGTGTTCTTCTCCAATGTCTGAGTAATTTAGAGATCCTGATAGCTTTAGAAGTGGCTCACTTTGATGCTTGTGGAGGGAATTTTGGAGGAAAAATATTGGTACAAAAGTTAATGCGAATAAGATATTATTGGCAGCATATGGAACAAGATTCCTTTGTGTATGTCAAGAAATGTCTGCAATGTCAACAACATAAACATTTAATTTGAGCACCTACCTAGGAACTTCATGCCCAAGTTTCACCTTAGCCATTTTCTATTTGGGGCTTGGACCTAATTGGTAAAATCTCTCCACCTTCTCAAGGGCATACTTTTATCATCACTGCTACTGAATATTTCACGAAGTGAGTTGAAGTTGTTCCTCTACGATCCACGACTACTAAGGTAATTTGTCGCTTTATACAAGATAACATCATTTCCTGATTCGGCATACCTTCCTCCTTAGTTTCAGACAATGGCACGCCATTCAAGAACAAGGATGTAAAGAAATTTCTTCAAAATTATCACATTCAACATCGCTTCTCTACGCCTTACTATCCTCAATTGAATGACCAAGTAGAAGCTTCAAACAAGGTTATTAGACAAATTTTATGAAAAATTGTTAACAAACATAAAAAATATTGGCATACTCAATTAACTTACATATTATGGGTTTATAGAACAAGCATTCGAATGACTACTAGAACTACATCGTATAACCTAGTCTATGGTGCTAATGCAATAATGCCTTTAGAGTTAGAAATTCCTTCACTGTGAGTTTCCCTAAGAGACATTATTGATGATGATATGGAACAAGAACAGCGATTACAATAACTTGAGATGCTTGATGAACAGCGTATCAATGCTCTTGAGCACCTTAGAGCCCATCAGAAGAGTATTCAATGGTCGTATAATAAGCATGTCATACATCATTCATTCAACGTTGGAGATTTGGTACTATATGAGAATCAGTGCGATGTAAACACACCTCTTGAAGAAAAAGGAAAGTTCAACCCTAACTGGCTTGGACCATATGTCGTTACTAAAGCCTTTGGATCAGAAGCATATAAACTAGCTGATGAACAAGGTATGCCGCTTAAAGAAACTATTAATGTTGCACACCACAAGAGATTCTATGCTTAAGATTATATGTTAGATGTTACTTTAAAAATCAAACTTATTAGTTAGTTTATCTTCAATTTTGACAAGATATGATTATTTTGTCTTAATTCATTTAACATAGCATTTTTTTCAATTAATCATTGTTGTATCTTGCTTAAACATGTGTTAATAAAGATCACCTTTGTATTAACTAAATATAGAATAGAATGTTGGTTATGTCTAAAATTCATTAATCATTGTGATTTTTACTATATGTTCTACAAAGAATTGTTTAGTATATATCACATCAGCATTAATCACGTTTCCATGTAAGCATTAACATTGATCACTTGTTGAATTTTATATAAATCACATGTGATAGATTAAACAACATTAGAAGTAGTAATAGGAAAACATCACATATATATAAACATCAGTTTGAATATACATTAGAATCGACTATACCATACATCAAAATGGGATGTCGTAGTACATAAGATAAATCACATAGTTGAACCTCAATCACCGGTCCCTTCAGGACCTGGTAGTGTGTGTGTGACAGAGGGCTACCCATGTGTGGCTACGGACCGTGAATAATTCCTAGAGGTTGATCTTTCTTTTATAATAAAAACCAAGTCAATGTGTTATTCCATTGTAATGGAATGGAAGACAAATCCCTAGATTTAACCCAGTAGGGTAAAGTTATTTAATGTACCTTTATGGTTACATCTTGCCTTAACTATTTCGATATGGATTGACAATGAAGGGTCGAGTACCCTAATTATTAATGTTTATATTTACTTGTCAAAGGAGATATTTCCTAAACGATAATGTTTATCCTTGGTATAAAAACCTAATTGATTGATTACAAGTCAACTTAACTTATAAGTGTCGACAAGTCATAGACCTCAGATTTTGCAAGGATGCCAAGAGATTCCTATGAGTAGATAGTCATTCCATAAGGTCTATGGTACAATGACAGTGCCTTGAGAATCCGTATAAGTCAGAAAGACTAGATTTGAGTTAGACATGACTCTATTGTTAAACTAAGAATAGATTTAAACCTTGAAGCAAAGGAATAGAATGTCAGGAGTCATTGACTCCATGTTGCAGTTGCAACAAGAGGTTCTTGTTGAAAGACTAAAACATAGAATGTTGATAACTATATTAAGGACCCACACTATCAAGGAAAAGAATGATTAAGTCTTAAGATATATCTATGTTGAAGAGTAATTTGGGAGACATAATTGACTACTCCTATGCTTCAAGTTTGAAACTATTAAACCACCTCAAGGGTATAGGCATACTAGGGGATGTGAAATTATAGTTCTTATTATATGCTCAAATGAACTTATTTTAGTGTCATTTTCATAAAAGACAAAATTAACCTAGTATGGGGTATTCCTGATATGATCTATTCTAAGTTGGGTATGTTGGAAGATTTGAATCTCAACTCCACATGATTGTTGTACTTAAGATTATTGATATAGGTTTTTTGACATGTATTTGAAGGATGAATATACATACTAGTCTATAACCTGTAATATTGGAAAGTCGGTAGAATTAAGTAGACCAGAAGGTCAAAAGTATTTTGTTATCTTTATGATTCCAACCTATTTGGGTTTATATAATGATCTTAGTCAGAAGACTAGTTACGAAAAGTGTTAGTATTCATCAAGATATTATATGGATGATGTTGTACCTCGCATACTATGCTTATTCATGTTATGAGAAATGTGAATTCAAACAATGCCAATTGGTCTAGAGAAGACTAGATGTATTTTGTTCTCATGTTTTTTATATTTATGTTATTATCTATGGAAAATAAGGATGTTTAATATTTCCACGTATTGGGTTAGAGAAGTTAAACCCTAGTATTAAGAGAAGAAGGATTTGGGAAACCTACAACTCTTATGTCAGATGTGACATTATTTATATATATATATATTGGTCGAGAAAACCATATTGGTCGATAGTGAAAGGTCGAGAAAACCATAGTGGTCGACAGTGAAAAGTTAAGAAAACCATAGAGAAAGAAAGGAAGAGCCTTAGAAGTACTTTATCAAATTTAAGTGATTCTATGATAGAGTCAAACTTGTGCTATGGCACCAAAGATGTTTGATATTTGAATTAGAGAGAAGAGTGACAGAAGGTCATAGACCCTAGAAATTGAAAGTATGCAAAGAGGGAATCTCTGAAAGGTTAGAATTACCTAAACATATATATTGCATATATATCCTAGATAAAGGATTATTTCTAAGTCAGATTGACTAGAATAAATTTACAGTACAAACAAGTCTGTGTCTAGAGTTACTAAATGAATAAAGTCAAACTGTAGGATGAAATAGTCTCCAAGTCGAGTCAAAGGTGTTTGAAATCACAACTAAGTTCATTGCAAATATCTATTTATATTAAATCTTTGGCCAAAGTAATGCATCCGTCTCTGCATGCATTAGTCAGTTCACTATGCTCCATATGGCATAATGCTTCCAGTAGCATTATACATAGTTAGAGGGGATCTATAGTTGTATGACTATGAAGTATTATGAAGGACACAACACTAGGACTCAGATAGAAAAACCCTAATGGTTCCTTATATCTATACCTTCGTGAAGGGTAGGGCCACTTCCAGGAAGGAAGGTGTGCGAGGGACCATTGGTTTGTGGTTGGAGGTAAATCACTCAGATGATGCTCTCCCTCCCAATCAGAAGACAAGCCGAGGCTTGTGAAGACAAATAGCAATATTCTAGATGTAGTTTAGTCCATGTTATGACTTATGTTAGTAGAATTTATAAGGTAAAACTATTCTTTATGCCAAGTGCAATTTATGTATTGAAATGAAAAGTGAAAGGATTTCTCTATGTTTCTAGCTTCGATTATGTATGATTTCAAGGTTGAAAATATATAGAAAGTTGTACTTTATTTCTTATGATATGCAAATGTCATTTAGTTAAAGAAAAAAAAATTCTCACTCATGTTTACCATGATTATTTACTTTCTTGTAAATTCTTAAGTTTCTGCGAGTAATATGTGAAGGCATGTTACATATGGTATCAGAGCTAACTTATTTCAACACATGGACCTAAGAGCTCATTACGAGAAAACTTGTTAACATTCAATAGATTAGCTAATATTTGAAACTGGTTTTATTCTGGAGTAGCATAGAGAAAAACCATGACAACTATCAGGTAGACTATTTCCCAACACTTACCCAAGTTAACAGCTAAGAGGGAATCAACTGAGGAGGTAAAAAATCCAAGTGCAAATTAACTCTCTAAGGTTGCATAGCACAAAGATTTTGAGATTTTGAATACAAAGGTAAAACCTTGGTCAATTGCTAATTAGATGAAGAGCTCAGGTAGAGCACTGTCTGTATGAAGTCAAGATTAGATCCTTGGTTCATATACTAGGGCCTGCGAGCCTACTGTGTTTGACAGAAAATATATTATGAGTAAGTGAACCTTGACAAACAAAGTACTCTTTTTCTCTAGAACTTAGGGATGGGAAGATCCATAATAATCAACCAAATGTAGGAGCAACCAAGTATTGAAGATCCTTCAATGATATGTAGATAAGATGGGTTCTTGTCTAACTTCTAGATGGCTTGGAATGAGCCAAGTGGATTAAAGGGATCATTAAGGGCAAGTAGTGATTTATATTGGCATAGAATGCTAAGAAAAATGGTACAAGATTTGGAAATGTATTTGTTTTCCAAGAATCATGAGAAAACCAATTGCCATACACAAAGAATCATGCATAAGAAGAAATGAATAAGAGTTCCCTAGATTAATCTCATGAAGCCTTTGGAAAAATGTGTTAATATGTAGTAAAGGATGTAAGTAAAGAGGATCCTCTTAGGCAATATTTTGATGAATAAAGTTTGGGATTAGTATCTCTCTTTGAAACTTTTGTTAAGAATCGGCATGAAGTTTGCAAGATAAATCACAACAGTTGTAAGGAGAAGATATTAGTTATTCTCATGGCATTATGGCCAAATGTTGGAGAGCTATGTATTTTGCCTCTTGGTAGAGCTAGAAACTACAACTGCAATGGTGAATGTAATTGTCACCGAGATATTTAGTCAAGTTGTTTAAAGTTTTGAATAAGTAAGCTATTTAGTGAGGTAGGGAATAGAATTTTGTAAAGCGAAACAAAGGGAAGAAGTTTGTGTTTCAACTGTAATCTTTGTGTGTTGCTATGCCACCATCTTATAATATCATCTGAGTGATGAATGATAGATGCTCCAAGAAATAGGAGTGGATGTGTTATAACCTTTTGATTTGTAAATTTTTTGATCATGATTAAAGTCTTAAAGGACTTATTTGTTTGGTTACCTTATAGCATGATCTCTAACTCACTGTGGGTTTTTAGAAAATCCAAGTGTAGTGCACCAATCTACTCCCTTGTTAGTAACTCAATTAGTCACGTAGTGCATAGTAAGCATTCCTTTGGATTTTGACACTTCTTTGGGTTTTTGGTAAAATCCTTTTAATATTTGCAAAGATTATCATTGTTTTATTCATTTATTTTGGGTAATCTAGCCACCAAAATTTGAAGATCATTTATTTTATGACCAGCTAGTCAAAATTTGATTTATTGTCAAAATTTAGCTCATTCTTTTGTCTTATTGTTGAAAATCAAATTGCTTATACTTTGATATTGATTTATATTATTGTGGTGGTTATACTAAAACATTTTGGTTGTTCACTATGTTTTATGCAATGTTCACCTCTATCATGTCCTGGATGGGCCTCTGATGGATTATGTAAGGGAGTGAATTGTAGAAAATACACTTGGTATATTCCTAACTCTTTAGAATTAAGAAACCTTGTGTGGAAGGAAATTCTTTCCAAACCATAAACAAATCATTGTTTAGGAGTTTAGTTACTCATGGATTAGCATTAATCCAAAAATGTTGTTAAAAATAGATGAAAAGATAGAGCTGATTAGAAAAGATTAGTAGAAGCTAATAATAGATAGAAAAGTTATGTAGATGCCAATCATATACAAAAACAATTCTCAGTTGAGGAAAAAGATCTTTGAGGGTTAAACCACCAAAAAGATCCATATTGTTTGAAAAGCCTTCTAAACCAGCTCCTAAATATGAAGGACTATTCGAAGTTCTCAAAGTTAGCAATTCGATTGATTACATAATCATTCTATTGTTAGCTATTGCCAGGAGGCATATTTCTTTTTATGATTCATATTTGTAAAATATATAAAAAAATGACAATTATATTCTTAGAATGTTTTATAGGTATAGGATCTAGGAGTGGTCACGATCGAGCTTCTTAAAATGCTCGAAGTTCACAAGCTCTGCTTGCATAACAAAAAGATTATTCAGTACAAGGTACAAGGGAACCAGTATGCAGAAGGTAATATCACATAGAAATTTTACCATGATTTTAGTGAAAAGATTTTCTAAATCATTTATGCTTTTACTAGTTGAACAAAATTATTTATCTTAGTATAGTCTTGGATACATTGAACCATCAAGGAGGATGAATCTTATGGGGGGACATATGTCATCATCTAGATCATAGTATCCAGCAAAGTCACTAACTTCATCCTCTACTCCTGTGTCACTCGTGTGATCGGCCCAAGGTCAAGGATTGCTTGTGGGGTGATCAGGAGGATAGATAGGAGCGGGTCCTACTGTCTACCACTAGGTTTGATACACTCAGGTAGTACCGACATTGTCTGCATCAGATACTGGCTCTGCATCCTTTGTACCACCATCATCATGCATTGTTATATCTATTAGTATTGGTCATCGGGTGCTATTCACCTTGACTGCACTACGTAGTGAGCAAGCATAGCTTTGATGTATCTTAGGGACATCCTATCTACATTTGAACTATCGTGCCACTCTATCAAAATAGAACCAATGACTATGTGATCAAGGCGACTAACCATCAACGGATCATTCTGCATCCTAGCTAACTGTCTGCACTGACCCAACCACAATATGTAGCCACTATATGGTCTCCAAATGATGTTGTTGGGCTATAGTCTATCAAATATAACTCTCCAATATAGAAGATCACCATGTCTCCAACATCTGACAAGTGGATAAGCATGAACATGTGGATAAGTAAATGTTGGCTCTATAGGGAAACCTATAGGCCATGTACATCTAATATGCTCAAACACCCAGACCTGTAGTAAAGTGCAAACCATCAGGCTCTACGACTCATAATGGACATATCATCCCAAACTGTAGTAGAGGTGCACAAGCATACTACGCCCCCATGTGTATACTGTCCTCTACTCCTTCATTGCTTAGATAGTGTGAACTAGGTCCTCGTGAAGGTGAGTGCCTCATCCATCTAGTGTGATTGCTAGTGCAGCAGTAGCAATCATGATCCTCTGAACCAAGGGGATGTCATCGCATCCCTACTCTAGTAGTTAGAGTTGAATATGTCCTCGCTCCACCTGAGTGATGGTGCAACCTAAATAGTACAGCTGGCTCTCTCTGGTATACTCTGCTAAGTGACGCTCTATGACCCTCACTGTCTATTCTCAAACAGATAATCATAGGATCCGATAGACATCCTCCAGTGTAATTGTCATCTCGTTAGTGGGTAGATGGAATGTAGATGTGTTTACATTACACCTCTCCATTAGTGCCATGAGCATGTTACAATAGAACCTCATTGTGGGCATGAAAAATTCCCACCAAATTCCTACTGCCTGTAGGTGACCTCTCTCCTTGTTGGTCATAGTACTGATGTGGTCTCAAAGCAGCAACATCAGATGACCGCCTATATGCTCTCGCATCTCAGGAATGACCTGTAGGACAAATGTTGAGAAGTTGAATCAATACACTCATCAAAACATCATTAAACATCTACATCATCAATCTATGCCCTCCACCTAAGGCCCTTCTCCTTCCTAGACTTGGGTGCCCCAGGTAGACTAGGGCACCCAGATGAGACACTGGTGCCCTGGATGGACTTGGGTGCCCCTGTATGGGACGCTTGTCTAAATAGGCCTCTTTAGCATGAAAAACAAGAAAAAATAAAACAATAGGAAAGCATGAATGAAAAAAGTGAGGTTTGGACCCTACCTCGGGCTCGAATCATCTCTCTGCCACTTAGTCTCGGAGCATCTCTAGTCTCAGAATATGGTATGGATGTCGACTCAACATGGATGGTCTCTATCTCCTTCTCCCTCTCTCCTCTACACAATGACAAGTAAGAATGAATTGTGAAAAGTCAAAACTCCCTTTACATATAGTAAATGGATGAGAATTCCTATCACTATCTAGGTGCAAAAATAATTAGTTTTTATCAAAAGCCTTTATCTTGGGCTGCCGAACACAAATTTTCACACCATTTGTTGCGTTGGAATCTTGGTTTTACCCTCCATCCTACCCAATGTGTTTTGATTGGGTGTTGTTTGTAAAAACAATCCTCACAACACATTTCTCATCAAGTTTTCCTAAAATCAAAGTGCGTAGATATTCTCATTGTTTCTCCTTTTCAAACTAAGCAAGTAGAAACAAGGGGGGGCATATATCTCCCTCAATTTCCTCCCTCATCATGTCTCATCACTCAAATCCTTAGTGTTTTTGACTGACATATTGGTGTGTTGGTTGTAGGTTGATTTAATTTTTATTCTCTAATAAGTGTTTCTTGTAAGTTGTGGTTCCTAACTTTGTGGTCTTGCAGGATTACAGACTTGGGGGCTTCTTCCTCTTGTGCGATAACACTTCAACTTCCCCTACAGTATCCTTTTGCGTATGCTTTTTATGATTGATGCATTTACTTTCCTTTCGTTGCATATGCATGTAGTGTCATATGGTCACTAAAGTCAGGGCTAGATGTTACGTCAGAAATTGTCCTCTTGTATGGAATGGTACAATTTCTCATGTTTTATCTCCTCTCCTTTTGTGTCCTCTTAACCTATTTATTTCTGACCTTCCTAAACCTTGATTGACCTATGTCTAACTGAATGAATGTTGTATTCTCAAATAACTGATGACTGAACCTGAAAAGAAAGTTTGAATTTGGGACTTCTTGGACCCCCTTAATGTAGACCTAATAAAAAAATCTAGGCTTGGGATTGGGCACTTGCACCCTAGCCCTCCCCCATTTTTTGGGGTTTTGAATTTTGATGAGGTCTTAGCTCCCATCATGCACCTTAGGATTCCGTTTTCAAATTTTCATTTTCACGTGATGTCAACATGTTATTTCAAGTATTTGAAATTCTGAGGTTAGATATTTGAAGACATTTGAAAATCATTTTATCACACACAATCTATATGCAAGATTTCTATGCCAAAACTCTGCCAAATTTGCTATTGAAGAACAATACTTTGTTGAAGCTCATGGATTTATTTGAAGTTTCTATCATGGAGATATTCGATGGAGATTAGGAATCAAGAAATTGAGACTATCTTGCTCTTCCTAGGGTTTGTATAACCTTTTGTATGATCAGGAGAAGGGTTGAAGCCTCCAACATCGAGCTTGAAAATCTTCTGCGGATACGGTTGCCTCGCCTTCTTGTTCTACAAGTCTTCATTGTTCTCATCTCCTTGAGGTGATGTTATTGATGTTTCATTGAGTGAAGCAAAGTGTTGCTCTTTCGTTGATGCTTGAGTCATCTAGGGTTTTACATTTTCTGCATACACATTTGTTAGATGAGCACACATATATGTAAATCTTTATCATTGGCTATTGTTTAGGTAGGAATATAGAAAATGGGGCTTGACTGAGGCAAGATCCTATATAGCCACAACCATATTTCTCCTCCTTTTACATGTACAAGTTACATTTGGCGAGATCCGACGAAAAGGAATGACAGGAAGATGGATATTGCAGGTACAGTCATCATAGAATTTAGAATTTTAAGATTGCAAAACTTTCGAGGCAAAGGGACTCACACCCAATCTCACCTGAGCATTTTCTTCAAGATCTGTGGACCTTCATAGATTATATGATACCTAGTGTAGTAGCTTCCAATAGCTAGAAACCTTCGGGGGAAAGGGACTAGTGCCCTAGTGTAACACGACTTCATTTTCTAGGTGCACATTGTTTGTACCTCTTACACTGTATTTCTGTGATTAGTTTGCTTGTATCTATGTCTAAAAACTATATGTTATAGTATAGTTATTGAATTAGGGTTTTATACTTAGTGAACACAATAAGCTTGTAAAAATCTGATTTAAATATTTACTCAGTCATAGCTAGTAGAAAAAGGGAACCTGGGAAATCAGTAGCTTACCCCAAACTTGTTTTCTTACTTCCCTAATGTTTAGCAAGAGAAAGTGTGGGACTTGATTCGGTTGGTTGAACTATCATTATCCCACATTTTCCACTAAACAAACTTAAACAGAGGTTTGACTGAGGCAGGCCTTTATACAACACCACTATTTTCCCTCTTTTGTGTGTGTAGGCCAAAGATAGAAGATTTGATAGAAACGAGTGACACCTAAAGATGAAAGTACATGTGTTAGAAGCATATCATACTTTTGGTGGCCCAAAACCCTAGGACACCTACGCCTGGGTGCCCTGGTCCTCCATATCTAGGCCATATTTCTGGCAACGACCCTCAACAGTCTTGCTTTGCTTAGTTCAGGTCGTGGTTTCTTGGTTTTCAACCCCGATTGGTCAATTACTTTTGTTTCATCATATTTCATTGTAGAAGCCCTAGATCTAGCTATTATCAAATTAATCTCATTTATTACAAGAGAAAGAAGACAAGCTTCAGACCAACTTAGCTCTCCTTTGAGGACTGTATCTAAGTACACAAGTCTTGGTTGGCTTGTGTTCTAGTGTTAGATAGGAAAGATTGATCTAATTAATGCATTATTGATTAGGCTCTCTTTTCCTATGTAACATCCACTTAATTAGATTAAGTTTAGTTGCAACTATTATTAATAACTTGTGATATTTGATGGATCTTGTGTTCATACCATTGGTAGTTTTTTTATTGCGAGTTACTGTATATGGTTAGTCTGAACATCTGTTTTATTTCAACCTGATTGTATGAATTTAGTTAATTTATGCCATTATCTAGGTATTTGATAAATTCCTGCAATTTGAAAATCTTTATTTCCATAGAAGATTGCACTATCTCTACATAGTTGTGAAATTTTCTGACAAAGCAGGGACTAGTTTATTGATAAGTTCTATCTATCTGGGTTAAGAAACCATGGTTGTAGTTTTCCATAGGTATTTCTAAACCTTCTTTTTCTCCCCTCCTCTTCACTTTTTTTGAAAACAAAAATATTTTAGATTAGCAATAGCATCACTTGCATTGCATATCTCATGGTCATACTAGACCCAATACTTCTTAGGTTGTGAGAATTGTAAGTCCCCTTGTTGGGACAACAAAGGCTATCATACAACTAAGTTATCTCACGAGTCAAGACCTGACAATAAAGAACTTGGTGTAGTCATTTCCTAATTTATCAAGATTTCATTCCTTTCAAGAGAGATGGAATACTTAGTATTTTATTTAAGTTGTGTGCAAAAAACACCCATCAACAGGAATCATGTTGGTCTTCAAATTAAGAACTCCTTCTATATCCATTTATCCTTCTTCAATTTTTTTTCATCAATAATCTAGGTTGCAAATACATTCGAATTGGTTATAAATTCTAATATATGCTTGTCATCCTCAAAGACTTGAAAATTAGTGACATTGTTAAGCACAAAAGGGCTAGTAGTGATCTCTACTATGAACTTCTTCAAATCAGAGAAGGCTAAGGGCTCCAAAGTACTAGCAGTCTAAGCCATAACATTAGCCACATGATTTTTCTTCCTAGGGACAAGTTGATTATAATAACCATTGGAGCAGTTTATCAAATCCCACACCCTATTTTGGTAGCAATTAAGTCTCTTATCATGATAAGTATATTTTTTTTTAACTTGCTTGACCACCAACTCTGAGTCTCCAAATGCTTGAAAGATTTTAGCCTTCTTCTTAATAGCTAATATAAAACCATGCACCAACGACTCATATTCTGCAATATTATCAGTTGTAACATCAGAAAATGTCCCCTTGGAGGCTTTTCCCTCATAAGGTTTAGCTCCCAGGTTTTTAGCATGCATTTAGGACATCTTAGTTCATATTTTGGCATCCCGATGGAATGAGACCTAGGTTCCATGACAAATTGGACCTAGGTGGACCCCTTGAGTTGTACCCTGCCCAAAATAGGGGGGAGGACTTGGGCACTTGCACCCTAGTCCTGCCCTATTTGGAGCAGCCCTAATTTTAGGGTGTCAGTTTATGACCGTTACTTGGGTCCTTTGCAGACACGGTAAGTTTGAATTACGAAAATCTTAGCGGGAGTGTTTGTAGTTGCATATAAAAGCATGTTTAGGCATTTATTTGTAAACTAGATTTCAATTAGATGGCAATTGTGATGTTTAAGTGTTCTCAAGGTGATTCAAGGCTTTCATTGTGTTGCAAGAGTAGACTTGTGTGTTGATATTTGCAGATTTGAGCATCAATTTCCTCATGGAATGAAGAGCATCTTCCTCCCATGAGAGATTCACTACAAGGTGACATAATATTGTGTTTTCATCATTGATTTCTTTAGTTTTTACCTCTGCCTCACAACGGCATGCACTCTCTATCTAACAACGATGTTCAGAGACTTAAGTGTCCTCCGGGGCTTGACTGAGGCAAGCCTCTAAACACCACAACCCCCAAACCAAATCTTGTGATTGTAGGTTACAAGTGTCACATTTGGGAAAAATGAAGTTGCAGGAAGGATTGACAGGCATCAAGGATTTGGGATCTGAATAAAATCATGACACATGAGCATTTGCAAGACTTGGGCACTCACTCTAGTGTCCTCCGCAGACAAATCTCTGGAAACAGAAGTTACAGGGCTGATCAGTGTTGGAAGGAGGTCCAGATCCTACGAAGAAACCAGTACCTTGGACTTGGGTGCCCACTCCAGTGTCCCTGACTATTTCTCTTTAGAACCCTGAAAACAAGTATTTTGTGATTTGGTATTTTACTCCTATCTACAAGAGCTTTTTCCATTATTCATCAATTTGTTATTGTATTTGCATAATTCAGGTTTTAATGGTCAATTGAGCATAGGAGAAGGAAATCTGATAATTAAATTCCCTAATCCAAGTTTCCCTACATCTCACAACAACCTAGGGTATGATAGTTCTTGCCACTCGACCCTAGATCCTTGAATGTTAAGTGGAAAGGTGGATTTAAGCATCTAAACACTGAAACATTAACAAATCCAATTTTCCCCTGAACATTTTGGTGAACCCGTGTTTTTGGACTTAAATTGCAACTTGCTGAGTGTGTGTCTTTAGATTTGGATTTATTTCATTCATTCATATAGTCATTCATTTTATTGCATTGAGAAAAATTCAAAAAAATTGCATTGTTGGGCTTACTAAATTGCATCAATTCTTTCTAAATTTTCCTAATTCATGATTTTTGCATCAAATCTGATATAAACTATAGAAAAATACAAAAATTCAAAATTTTTCTTTGCATTTTCATCATTAATTTTATAGGTTTTTGTAGAAATTTTGACAATTTTCATATAACCTAGTAATTCCAAAATCTAGGGTATGTAGGGAAAATCTTTTCTCAAATTTTTCTACTGATTTTAGAGGCTCATTCAAATTAACAACAATAAAAACTCTATCATAATGCATGAAAGCCCTATGGATCATCCTACCAACCTTGCTCCTTTAGTTGATTGTTCATAGACCTTGGATTTCACTAAGGAAGAGAAGACCTTTAATGTCCCTCCTTTGTTTGAATATTCAAATCATTTGGACATCACTAAGGATATATCACTAGTGGATGAGGAGAAGTCTCTCACATTAAATCCCTCAAGGATGGATTTTGAGATTACTCAAAATAATTTGCTTCTCCCACAACCTAAGAGGATAGAGCATATGTGTACTAATGAACTTCAACAAGAACACATTCCACCTAACATTGAGACAAACCAAGAAGCATTTAAGAATGAACAAAAGAATAATGACAATGACTTGGCAATTATACCTTATGTTTGGAAAGATGACAATTATTTTCTTAATAACAAGATTTAGCACGAAGATCCTACAGGTAAGTATCTCTAACCCTTTATTTCTCTCATGATGTGCTTCCCCCGTGATGTGTTATATGTTGTTTAGGCCTCATGGGATGACCTCAGATTCTCCTGTAAGGTTTAGGATACCAAGAGACCGCCTCTGTTGTGACCTTCTATTTGTATCATCATTCTTCTATATTCTCTCTCTCTCTGATTTTATTGTTGTGTGTTGTGTCTTACAGACATATCATCACGTTTGGTGACTTGGGGGCACCCTCCTACCTGACTGTCCCTAAGACACTTGTTTCTCCTCTCTTATTTATTGTTTCCCTTCCTCTAGTGTTTCCATCTAGGAGGCGGATGACGACAAACATTTATACTGATGCGGACCTAGTGTCCCTTTAGAGAGCAATAAAAAAATGGACTTAGTTCCTAATATGACTATGGGGCTGTATATCTTATCTGACACTTGGCTAGTGGAAGCACTTGTGCTTTTCGTGTAGTGAATTTGATGATGTTTTTATCACATTTACAAACCTTAACATTACTATTGCTCTATGCACCTTTGTTTGCCTTTGAATTTGGCTTGGTGGTACTCAATTTGGAGAGCTTCATGATATAGCCCCACAGTTATCCTTGAACTCCGGATTCATTGTATAACCTTGGCTATTTGTGTGGTTAATCATATGCATTGACGTTGTTGTTTATCATGATATTGTAGACACTAACATGTTTCTTGCAGGGATATGTTTGTGGGAACATCTGGTGACCTTAAGTACATGTCACCTCCAAGGGGCATGGGCTTTGCAAAAGTCAGTGTTCCCTTGTGTGTTTTCTTCCTACCTTAACATGCTTGATATCGATAACTAATATCAACCACCTTAAGGTGGGGGCATATATAAGGTAAGCTGTCTGTTATAGATGTTAGCAATGTGTTTGACCTTAGATTTAGAGACTTGCACCCCAGGGTAGTGCATCGTGCATCCTGAGTTTGTTTGCAAGCAATCATACAATCATGTAAGCCCTCTACAGAGGCAAGATTTTGAGCGTATCCTTTTTACCTTAAGCCCTCTATGAAGGTGGGGATGGTGTACTTCTCTGAGCAGATTGCATCATCCTATCATTTTCAAAAGTCCTCTACGGAGGCGAGGAGTGGTTCTGTGACTAACTCAACCCTTAAGTGTGTTTTCGATGATTGTTGTGGTGAAGCACAATCATCAGTGTGTGCCTGTAATGTGCCTGAGATGGTGTTGGACCTAGAAATACGTACACTCCATCACTTTTCTACCGTGTTTTCTCTGTGTCTTCAATTGTGTGTGTTTTGGTGTGCTTGTTTTGTGTGGCATGTTTGTTGCCCCATATGTAGAGACCAGCGCCTTCGGGTAGTGCTTGCTACATTTTGGGAGGTTTTGTGTGTCTTACATGTGTGTTGCCCCATTTATACAGAGACCTGTGCCCTAGGGTAGTGCATCCTGTATTATGGGAGGTTTGTTTACTTTCCAGTACTTGCATTTGCATTTCATATATATGAGAAAAAGAAAAGAAAACATATCATTTATGTCTTCCATGCATTAATGTGTCTTCTATGCATTGACTATATTCTTCATGTTATGCGTGACTGTAATTGTCTTCTTCGTGTTTTGCATTCCTATTACTATCTTCTATGTGATTGGCTTGTCTTCTCTGTGCTTGGTGTGTTTGCTGTGTTTGTGACCTTACTTTAATGCATGTATTGGCTTCTGATTTATACATACATTAAAGCGGGGGCTAAATGTAACATCAGAAAATGTCCCCTTGGGGGCTTTTCCCTCATAAGGTTTAGCTCCCAGGTCTTTAGCATGCATTTAGGACATCTTAGTTCATATTTTGGCATCCTGATGGAATGAGACCTAGGTTCCATGACAAATTGGACCTAGGTGGACCCCTTGAGCTGTACCCTACCCAAAATAGAGGGGAGGACTTGGGCGCCTGCGCCATAGTCCTTCCCTATTTTGGGGTAGCCCTAATTTTTGGGTGTCAGTTTATGACCATTACTTGGGTCCTTTGCCGACATGGTAATTTTGAATTACAAAAATCTTGGCGGGAGTGTTTGTAGTTGCATATAAAAGCATGTAGCATTCATTTGTAAACTAGATTTCAGTTAGATGGAAATTGTGATGTTGAAGTGTTCTTAAGGTGATTCAAGGCTTTCATTGTGTTGCAAGAGCAGACTTGTGTGTTTTGTGTGTTGATATTTGCAGATTTGAGCATCAATTTCCTCATGGAATGAAGAGCATCTTCCTCCCATGAGAGCTTCACTACAAGGTGACATAATATTGTGTTTTCATCATTGATTCCTTTAGTTTTTGCCTCTATCTCACAAAGGGCATGCACTCTCTATCTGAAAATGGTGTTCAGAGACTTAAGTGTCCTCTGGGGCTTACCTGAGGCAAGCCTCTAAACACCACAACCCCCAAACCAAATCTTGTGATTGCAAGTTGTAGGTGTCACATTTGGGAAAAGTGAAGTTGCAGGAAGGATTGGCAGGCATCAAGGATTTAGGATCTGAAGAAAAGCAGGACACATGAGCATTTCTAGGACTTGGACGCTCACTCTAGTGTCCTCTGTAGACAAATCTTTGGAAACAGAAGTTACAAGGCTGATCAGTGTTGGAAAAAGGTCTGGATCCTGTAAAGAAACTGGTACCTTGGACTTGGGCGCCCGCTCTAGTGTCCCTGACTGTTCTGCTTCAGAATCCCAAAAATAGGTATTCTATGATTTGGTATTTTACTCTTGTCTGTAAGAGCTTTTTCTGTTATTCATCAATTTGTTACCGTATTTGCAAAATTAGGGTTTTAATGGTCAATTAAGCATAGGAGAAGGAAAATTGATAATTAAATTCCCTAATCCAAGTTTCCCTACATCTCACAGCAACCTAGGGTATGATAGTGCTTGCCACTTGACCCTAGATCCTTGAATGTTAAGTGGAAAGGCAGATTTAAGCATCTAAACACTAAAACATTAAAAAATCCAATTTTCCCCTAAACATCGGTGCGTAGAAACTGGAGTCTATGAGCTTAAAGGAAAGATTGATCTTTAGGACCAATTAGATCAAACCTTGCTTCAGTCCCTTGCTTGGATTTAGATCCATCAAAATGGAGGGTCCATATCTGATTTACATCTTGATTCATTTCTAACATCTTAATGCTAGGATTTTTTGGCAAATGACTTCCTTGTTTATGTAACTTCTTTGTATGCGGAGTAGAGTTAGTCTATTTTGCATCTTTCTCTGCATGAGGAGTAGCCCTTACTTGTTCTAAATTTTCTTGTGTTAGGAGTCCTAGGTGTCTCCTTACTTGGCTTACTATAGTCTTACATAATGAACATGAGAATTCTGTGTCTACAGTTTCATGGATTCTACACTAAATAGGTAACAATAAGTCTTTAACAATCACTTTTCCTGCAACACTCAGCTGATCTTTGATGAATTTAGATACAAAGTCCCTAATCCTTTAAATATCCCTCCTTTATCTTTTGAGGAAGTCTCTTTATCTGATTTGATGAATATTTCAGTTGTGTCTGATGTAAACACAGGGTCCTCACCAGATCTAGTTTCAAAATTAGCATGTGTAAACAAGACTTCTTCAACCCTTTTAGCCTTAGCATAGTAAACTCCAAGATCCACTTCAGTATAAAGGACCTCATTATTCTGGTTATATTCCATAATCATATGCTTCATTTGGGTTCTCTTTCAATTTTGATTTGGTTTGTAAGTCCTTTCCATGGGAGCCACATGTGGGAGAAATCAGTCACCATATAGCCATTGAGTGTCTTTGACCAGTCTCTACCTAGTAACATCCCATAGCATTAGGAATATATACCACCTAAATATCTATATACTGTTGGACATGGTGATCTGAGGCAAGTTGCATATGAATGTGATTCAATTCACCCACAACATTGACTTCAGTCCTATCTAACTGAGTGACTTTCTTGGTAGACTTGGTAGGAGTAAGACCCAGAGCCTTACATATTGCCAGAGGCATAATATTGGTAGATGCATTAGAATTGTCCAAACAATTATGAAGGTTTTTACTGAATATCCTCAAGGTAAGCAAAAGGGAGGAGATTCTCTCTTCTCCTTATAGACAACCACATGGGTGTCTACTTCTAGCATAAGAACTTTATCTTTACCTCTTCCTGGTACATGTTTTAAAGAGACTTCTTTTGCTAAACTTTATAGCTTTGTTGGCTCCTCAATAGTCTTGAAATTTTTTTCTCTTGCCTCAAAGATCTTCATCCACTCGAAGACTAAGAGGCTTACCTTCATTTTCTTTAGTTCATCTGCTACATACTAACCCATTCTGGCAACTTTAAATTGAGTCAAGAATTCTCCACCAGGGAGGCAAACAGTTGCCTTTGGAGGTTCTGGCTTATTTTTGGCTTTTGGATCTAGAGGAACTTAATAATTGTTAGGAGGTGTAAAAGTGGTGAATGGTCCATTTAGTTTTTTTCTTTTGAGATTGTAAGGACTTCTATTATACTACTGGTAATCTTGTACCTCATCAGCTTCATCATCAAGTTCATTATCCTCTTGCATGGGGAATGTATAATTTTCCAATACCATGGCAATATCATCCCTTGTATTT
This sequence comes from Cunninghamia lanceolata, assembly GCA_027924645.1. NCBI lineage: Eukaryota > Viridiplantae > Streptophyta > Pinopsida > Cupressales > Cupressaceae > Cunninghamia > Cunninghamia lanceolata. The sequence continues at coordinate 38,883 of BSBN01000281.1, read as the reverse complement.
GGTACCAATTCGTACCTTGTTGGCAGAGTAGCGTCTTAAGCATCAACATTCTAAACTTGTCTTTGGAAAATTTTAGCAGTGATTTTAAACTCATGACAGTCCAACTCAGAATGACTACTAGTATTATGCAATCTGCACCAGTTAGATATTGTTGCTTTGATAAAAACACCTTTCTCGAGGATCGGTTCTCAGTGGGATTCTAGGACACTAATGGTGAGGGAACTCCACCATTATATGGCCTAGTATTCCAAATTTGATTAGGCCTTTGGTAATTCTGATTTTGACTTCTTTGAGAATTCTACAAATATGTATTTTGGTTTCTGAGGTGAATGACTTCAGCAGTTAGTTTCTTGATTTGATTAGTCAATTCCCTTATGTCATCTTTTTCTTCTTGAACTTCAGCTAGTGTAGTATCTATGGATGGGATGAAGAGAGGATGAGATGGTGGAGCTTCTGAGATATGCATTCCTGGGTGTATGACCATAGCTTGAGTCACAACAGGGGCTGGTTTTAACATAGGAGTGTGATTTGCCAATGCAATATTGATCTTATAAATCTAATTTGGCATTCCAGGTGTTTTGAGATGATTAAAGGGACCTTCTCCAGATTGCCCTAATTGTAAATTGACTTTTATATCTTTTGTATATGCTTTAGTTAAGTCTACTACATCAAGGTTTTGTCTTCTAACAAACATAGAAGTTAAATTATCTAGAGCTAAAAATATACCTACAATGTTGTTGCTTCTCCTATGTTATAAGGTGCTTGCAAACAAGTGTACCCTTTTTGAAACCAATCATTGAAAGAGATAATCAACTTATTTTCCCTTCTTTTGATGTCTCTAAACTGCCTATATAGATCTATAAGTGCAATAGGAACTCTAAACCTATTAAAAAATGCAATCTTCATCAGTTGCCATGCGATAATGGACCTTGTAGGGAGATAAACAAACTTGTAATAAGCTTCATCCCCTAGGGAATAGGGAACAATTGACATGCCATATCGTCATGACCAATCTTGTGTCTAAAAAGGACATCCTCAAAAAACTTGATATGTTCCTTAGCAGTATAGTTGGGATCATTAACCAAGAATTTGGTGCAAATATTATCTAGGTTTTTGGGAATATCATGATAGGCAGCAAAATTAATAAGGGAAGAGTTTTGACTGAGCCCAACCATTATCTGTGAAAAATTAAAGCTCCTAGGAATGGAATAAGGATTACTAACTCTAAGTTGTCATTTATCTCTTTTGGTTCTATGCTGAGTTAATTGAAATAGTTTTCACCATTTGAACTAGATTTGGTGATTATTTTCCTAGTTCCTAATTTTCCCTCCTAGTGTGAATCTGTTGATGGGTGTTTTTCTAAGAAACAACTTAGATAAAATACCAAGTATCTTATCTCTCTTGAAAGGAATCAAATCTAAATGAATGGAAAACAACTACACCAAGGTCTCTCCTATCCAGGGGCCCAAGTCTTGGCCTTTACAAGATAACTTAGTTGTTCAATGTCTTTGTTGTTTCCAACAAGGGGTCTTATGTTTATGAACTAGAAAACTAAGGGTTTTGGAATAATCTTCTGTAGGAATTTGAAAATCTTGGATGATTTTCAAACAAGAGAGTTGAAAATAGACTTTATCATTAAATTTGGTAATGTGGTTGATGCTTTTCTAATCTAAACTGATATGTTTTCAAAAAAGATCAAAAGTGGGAGGATAGAAAAGAGTTCAAAAATTCCTAATGTCAGCTATAGGAATGATTAGGTAATTCAAATAGACAGATCCCAAATATAAACCAATCTCTGCTTAATCAAATAACTCACAACATGACAAAGACAATGCAATCTTTGGAGGAAATAAAAGTTTTTAAACTATGGAAAGATTTCATCAAACACCCAATAAATGGCGCATTTTAATTAAACTTCAACAATCGAACTAAAATAAAATGTATGTCCAAACTAACCATGCACAATAACTTACAATCAACAATTTACCAATGGTATAAACAAGAGATCCATCAAATATTAGAGATAACTGATCATAGTTGCAACTGAACTTTATCTAGTATGTGAAAAGGAAGCATGAAGCCAATTTTCAATCAATAAAACGCCACAATTGACACCATCAAATGTTTTTTATTTGTATTGATTCCAAAAAAGGGCATAGTCTCAACAATTCTTGATCTTTTCACTTAGACTTTACAAAAGAGAGTGATTGCCTTTATACAAAGGAGGCAAGAGCACTTAGTATACAATGAGTGGTGAGGATTAATCCAACACCAATGGTCCAAATTTCATATGCATTAATTATTTTTGGCAGAGCAATAATCATCATCCATCTCCAACTAAATTTTGATCCAAATGTTATAATTTCATTTTGATTTCCTAGAAAAGATAAAATTACACTTTTCAACCCATTTCTAATAAGAAAAAACTCATTTTGTATGAGTTGACACAAAAAAATGAAAATGGCACACTTTCCAATGGTAACGCTCCCTTTGTGGGCTCCTGGATAGGTTTTCTAGGGATGACTCTATGAACTCAAGGATTGGGAGCATCTTCTTAAATGACAATGTGATCATGTGCCCTCTCCCTCCTTATGTATTCCATTAAGGCACCAAGCATTGAAATTATTGCTTCTAGAAGAAGATCCTTTGTGTAACTCAATCTGAATCTCTGACTATCATAAGCTTTTACAAAAACATTGAAAGAATCTTTTCTGCTATGTATTCCTTTTAGAAAATTCTTGATTTGATGCTTGAATTAAGATGTGACATTCAAGTTGGCTACATCAAAATCATACGGAGTCTCTTGACAACCCCCCAGAGAGATTGTTTCCATCGCTCCTTGAATAAATCAACATTCATCTTAGTTTTTTCACAAACATATTACCCAGTTAAGTCACTAAGAAAATTTGAACAATCACACAAAATATCTAGAGTTTGAGATCTTGTAAGTGATATTTCTTGCTAAGGTTTTTCAGTATCTTCCCTCTGATACTTGATGGACTCTTCCTAGTAATAGGAGATCTTTAAACTATCCATCGTCAAAATATTCTCTTTTAAAAAAAAAATCGGAGATAGTTTGCAAAGCATTTCAACTTTGGGAAATATTTGAGAATGATATGCTTTGTTCTCTTTGCAATCCTCCAAGAGAGTGTCCATGTCTTCTTCCAATGAAGAGAAATCCTTCTGGGCGTGGATTACCTCATCTATAGCTTGGCAACTTTCATCATATATCTCATCTAACTATTTCTAGTTTTCTTTAGCCATATGTTTCATCATATCCAACTCATTAACCTCTTACTTGGATAAGATCACATGAGGAGCTATTGTGCCATCATACTTTTGTAGAGGAGCAACCAAGTGTTTGATATAAGCTTGAAGTTCAGCTACCTATTCTTGTAGTTGCCTCTTTGTTACTTCATCTTTGTTCATTCTTTGGATGACTGTACTCACTGCCCCTTGTAATTCATCAATCTCTTAGGTTCTGGTTGTATGAACAAGGTTAACAATAGAAATTTAGAAATCTTCTAACCTGAGATCTTGGTTATCCTTGTCAACTATTGGTGTTGTGATATGTGCAACCCTTGAACCCAAGGCATCCCTAGTGATGGAAGAGAGTACTCTATCCTTCTTCTTATATTTTGTCTTTTCAATTCTTCTAATGAAACTAGCTAGATCCAATGTAGGGGCTTCTACTATTCGCTGCTTTTGGTTTAGCCTTATTTTTAGCCACTAAGGGACCAAAGAATCATTATTAATAGCATTTGTAACCTATTGTTGTTGTTGAGGAAGGGGAACATGATCTTCTCACTATTTTAAGTCCTTATTTATTTCTTCCTTTTCTCTAGAATGATCCTTCATATTCTATTCCTTATTATCAGTGGAGATAGGTGGTTCTTGTGTTGACACCTACTTAATTAATGGTACATCTTCTTGCATCTTTTCTTCTTCATTTTCTTTTGAAGGACTTGAAGATGGTTCATTTACTATCCATTGTACAGTTGTTCTATAGTCTCATCCTCTACTTGAACATGTCATCACCCTAATCCATAGTGATTGTCTCAGTTACTGTCTCTGTAGGGATATCTTCTAATGTGGCTCGAGTAGGCTAAATACTCTTATTAGCAACCTTCTATGCCTCCATTTCTTCACATACCTTATAAATTCCTTCTAAGGATGGAGGTTCCAATTTAGTATAGGGTGAAGGAGGAGTGTCTAAGCAAATTTTGTCTTCGATTGCCACAGCCTCATTTACTTTAGAAAGAACAATTTTAATCACATTAGTGATAGTTTCCTGGAGGAAATATTGAGTAAGCTAAGAAACAAAAGAGGATGGGATAGTTGAAGGAAAAAAAAGGAATTATAGTAGTGGTAGAAATGGATGGGATAGAAAGAGAAGTGGAAGGTAAGGATGGTGAAGAAACAAGCTTAGGAACTTGTACTTGCTACAGAGGAAAAGATGGTAATGATGAAGTAGAAGAAAGTGGAATGGAAGAGGGAAATGGGGATGTAAGTGAGAGTGAAGACAATATAGGGATGGAAGTTTGGATAGACGGTATAGGGTATGTGATGAAAGTGGATATGGAAAGGATGTGAGAAGAGATGGTGGGTAGTGGGGTGGAGATCAATAGGGAAGAATGAATGGTGGTGGAAGCAATAGGAGATGGAATAGAAATGGTAGAAAGTTGTGGGATAGATATGGTAGGAATAATGGGAGTGGAGGAAGTAGGAAATGGAATGGTAGAGGATATAGTGGAGGCAACATGGATTCAAGTTTTATCCTTTTTGTTCTTTCTTGGCCTCTTCACCAACTAATGCTCTAATCCTTTTCCCTTAGCCTCTTTATCTTAATCATTTTCCCTCTTATATACCTAAGTCTCAGTAGCAAAGGGAGGCTTTTGACTACCCCTCATTTAATTTACTTTCACTTTGCCTTTGTACTTAGGAGGAGGTGCTACTACTTCTTCAGTCTTCTCATTGTCAATTTATATTTCTTTTTCTTTTGGGCTAGAGGTTTCACCCTCATTAGATGGTCCTTCCTCAACAAGAACTTTGGGTACTCTTCTCTTTTTAGGTTGCAATGGGGTGTATGTTAATGTAATGCCTTGGGTAGCCAATTAGGTCACCTATTTATCTACCCATTTTTTACTATACTTGAAATTTTCTTTCATTATTTCCTCGAGAGAGCTTACCTCCTCTTCAACCTAGTTGGGAGGGAGAATTGGTTGCCCAAACATTGCTCTGTGTTAAACCTTCTGAGCTAATTCTCCATCATCCACCACTTGATTTAGAACTACCCTAATCTTGAATAATTTGATAAATTTTACAAGGAGCCTAGAACATCTTCTTTTCTTGACTTCATACTCATCACAGTAGTTGAACCAAAAGTCCTCCAGTTGTTCCTCATGATAATATTGTTTGCCCACATGTTTCTCTAACTTGTGATATGGATCAAAATGTTTCCTTGCCCTGTAAAAAAGGTGATACATTTGTATTTCCTTATCTGATTCCTTAGCAACATAGGAAGTGGTCCAGGCAAATAATCCCTTTCCCACTGAGAGAAAATGACACTATATCCTTGTGTGATCCATTCAACAGTTGATGTGATTGGCAAATTTGTCTAGTAAGCTCCAATAACATCATTTTGTCAGTTGGGTACTTATGGAGTCTATAGGGTACCCCGGTGAAGCCCTCTATCCTTAGGTAGGTGAATTTGGGAAATTAGATGAACCAATACCCAAATTTCTCACCAGTTCCATGGCTTGGACATATAATATTTTATCCAAGTCTCCTTGCAACATCCTTGTGATATGCATGGTGAAAGCATCATTCACCCTCTTATAGTGTGCCAAGGAGTTCTCCAATTGGATTTGTGGATAACAATGAATATACCTTCATCTCACCATCAACAATGCCAATAGTCCCAGGTTTTGTTAATCCACGGCAAGGAAAGTTCCTAGCCAGCATATAGACCACATAATATGTCATGTAGAAGTTCCTTTTATCCACTAGGGCCATGAATTGCATGTTGATGTTATCACTCATGAGTTTTGCCCAATATATCTTCTTTTTTCCATTTATAATCTCCTCAATGAAGCTTAATAGCCATCCTTCAAAGGAAGAAGTATATGGAATGCCCATTACTCTGCTCAACAGATTCACTAAATCATTAATTTACGTGGTGAAATCACTCCTATACAAGTTCTTGGGTAGTTTTGAAAGGGCTGCATCAGCTATGATTGATTATTTTCCTACATTTGTTTGGCCCTTGGTCATAAATTTTTTGCTTATAGTCCTTGGTTATATTAGTCATGGTTAGGTAGACAGGAATATCAAATGCTTTTGAAATAGCCTCAAGAGATAAAGCATCAATCACTATTCAATCCGTTGCTATAATTTTCCTTGACTATAGATGATAATGCTTTCTACACTCCATGATTAGTTCTAGATGCTATGCATAGGTAGGAAACCCTACATCTTGGATGATACCATTATTCACCATTTTTCTAGTCATCTCAGTGGGATTAGCTCCGTACATTCTATCTTTAAAATCTTCCAGATCCACATGTCCTAAATCTGTATCAACTATGTTGTTCCAATTGGATGTGATTTTAGAGGTCAAGAAGACCCCTTTGAACTCATACTTCATGGTATTTAACCTAGACATTTACCGTGCAAGAAGAGAAGTCATAAAAAATCCATTTATAAGATTTTATTCTATTCCAATGTTTATTGTGGGGATTTGATGCATAATAGGATGTCAATATTTTAATCACTTACACATGCAATTCATCTTAACAACATGAAAAATTAATTCATGCTAAAATGCAATAGTTGCCAATAAGTTGTAAAGAAGTTTTATACAATAAGATATCATCATTTTAATCAATTTTACAAGTACAATTCATCCTAAATGGAAATCATCCATTTCACTAAAATAAAGATTTACAGAGATCAAAACAACATTTTTTTTCACTCAAATCCATATACATTTATTTTGAGACCATGTAGACAAGCATAATTTACTGCCCCTAAGATCATGTGTTTAACACAATATCCTTCCTTAGGACATGTAGGACCCAGAGATAGGAAGGGATGCAAGGAATTAAAGTGCACCAAGATAATTTCCATATCTAGGTCACAACTTCATAGAATAATCCAAAGTCAATTTACGGGAAAAAGTAGATTATCAAGCCATTGTAGGAATTCTCAAATAATCAAGATCTCGCGGGAATGAAGTAAAGATTAGGACATTTCCATGTTCGTATCATATCCCCATGGAACAATAAACAGGCACATTTGCGGAAGGATAGACCATACCTAGATCTGCGGGGGTACAAAGGTGCTTCAGACATATCCTTGTCCATGATCAATCTCTGTGAAAGGTTATGAAAGGTAGTTTTTGGCGGAATTTCAGAGACTGCGAGACTTTTAGGTTCAATGGGATATAACCCCGTTCACTAAAAACTTTTGCATAAATAAATTTGAGTTGGAATTTGAAATATGAAATTTTAAGACCCTCTCGAATAAATCCGTGTATGCCACGGATTTCCATAAAGAGAAGTTTTTCCAAAACAATGACTTGGCTAAAGAACTTCGGGGTTTATTCAGTCAAATGAATGCATCTTATTCCATTGCAAAGTCTTGTAAAGGGATAACCGTAAGGTTCTAGTGGGTCTGAGGAGCCTTCCTGGACCTTGCAGATCTTAAGTGCCAGACAGGATTTATCCAAATCTAACACAAAGTTTTGTAAAAAAAAAATAGAAAAATGAAAGATAGCTTCAAGCACAAATAACCCTATAAGTTTCACTAAATGTTTAAAAGGTCATCTCAACATAAAAAAGCTCTCGAGAAACTCAAACTTATTGACAAATTATTTGGCATTGAATGTGTTTAGGGTTTGATATTCAGTAATGACTACATGTTCAAAATTTTTTAAACCAAGCCAAGGCGAGAATCATAGCTTGGATTTGTAGTCAGTCATAGATCACAAACACTTGAATTGACAAATGATCAAAGATCAAAATAGAAGAATGTAGAGATTATCCTAAAAGAAAGAAATCAAGAGACAAACTCCAAAAGAATTTAGAGAATACTCACATTACTCTCACTGACTAACTAAGGTTAGAGGTGAGTGTTATATATATAGAAAAATATGGGCATATATATCCAAGAGGCGTAATAACTCCAACTACCCAAAATAGGTAGAAGTTTTATCTACTTGGTAAATGCCAAATACATGGTTACACCTGCTCAGATAAAAACAAACAAATGGTTATGAGAGGTGGCACATAAATCCAAAAGAGGGTATGAGACTCAACTACCCAAGTGTGGGTTAGACCAACACATGTAACTAATGGATCCAGGATTATGCCATGTGGTCTCATAATAACCATGCCTACATAACCTAAGCAAGATTAGTAAAATGTGTAGGAGAAAGAAATATCCCCTAACAGAAGGAAAATAAAAAACCTACACTAACGCCCTCCCCTTAAGCGTAGCTTAGGTGGGTGAAAGGTATGGGTCTTGAAAAATGAATCCTGATGTGGTACCCATGTACAAAGAATTCCCACCAAAAAGAGAAGAAACCCCCTAACAAAGGAATAGCCCCCTAAAATAGAGAGAAAATACCCCCCAGAGTAGAGAGATTGAAAGTGAAGGACTAAGAAGCCCCTCCCAAAGTAGACAATTGTCGCACCCCCAGCAAAGGTCACAAATGAAGGAACTTACTTTCAGTGAAGGGTTTGGTGAAGATGTTTGCGATCTACTATGATTTCTAATAGTACTTGAGATCAATGATGTCTCCATGAATCATCTCTCGGATGTAGTGCATATATATCTCAATGTGTTTGGTTTGCTGGTGATGGACTGGATTCTTTGAGATTTGTATTGCATATTGATTATCACAAAAGATAACTATGGGCTTTCTGAGTGAAATGCCAAACTCAATGAGAATATTCTAAAGCCAAATGGCCTTAGTCGTAGCATTAACTACCCCTCAATACTTAGCCTCTGTAGATGAAAGAGCAATTGCAAACCACTTCTTGCTTGACCAACAAACTGGACTAGAACCAAGTGAGAAGCAATACCCTAAAGTAGACTTGCTATCCTAAGAATTGCCTACCCAATCTAAATCTATGTGTCTCACCAAGTCAACATTCGCACTCGTGGCATACTGAATCCCATAATTGTGAGTGCCCTAAACATAGTGGAATATCCACTTAGTTGCTTTCCAATGCAACTCATGGGGCTCCTACTTGAACCAAGAGACCATGCCCATGACATATGAAAGGTTGGGCCTTGTGTGAGTTAGATAGACGAGACTCCCAACACGCTATTAGTGTAAAGTGCCATCAACTAAGGGTGAACAACACTTAGACTCAAGTTTGATGCCTAAAGATGACTGGGTGATCTAAATCCCCAAGAAGTAGTGCAAAGGACCTAAGTCTAACATCAGAAATCAATCATGAAGAGTAGTTTTCACTGCCTTGATGGTCGATGAGTGACAACCTGTGATCAACAAGTCATAGACATAGAGAACCGAAAAGGTGAGAGTATCATCCTACTGCAAAATGTATACCACATAAATACAAAGCATGTATATTAAATTAAATAGAACATATATATATATATAATTAAATCAAACATAAATGTATAAATATATAATATATTTATGTTCTATTTATGTTAAATTAAATCAAACATAATTTTATAAATATATTAAATAGAACATAGATACAAATGCATTTATATATAATATATAATAGTGATTAAAATAAATATATACATATATTGTATTAAATAGAACATAAATAAATGTATATATACATATATTAAATCAAATTAGACATATATATAATTATATCTATGTAAAGATATACATATAAACATGTACAAATACATATATATGTATAATCTATCTATATACATGCAAACAATCATAAACCTATACACCCACATACATACACAAGCAAACAAATATATCTAAAAGTATGTAGGCAAATACAAGCACATTCATATACTAAATACACTCACACACACAAGCATGTAATAAGAGAAGAAGCAAACAAGCACTTTACCAAGGAAGGAAAATAAAATTACTACTAAACAATGGGGACCATAGAAGACTAAGGTTGGATAAGTGCAAGAAAGGAAGTGGGGGAGGAACAATCAATGTAGAATTAGAGGAGAGAAAGAAAAAGTGTGGGGGGGGGAGGGGGGTTGTAGGGGTACGGTAGAGTGTAGGTTATAGATGTTGAAGGAAAGGAAAAAAGAAAAGGGGAAGAGATGAAGATCAAACAAAGGTGGTAAGGGAAAAGATCACATGGAGACGAAAAAAGGGGGGAAGGGAGGTGGAATGAGATATTATGAGGCTTAAGGGTCCACATGGAGGGGGGTCAACAATGATTAAGCTTATTAGGGTGACCTTTAATAAGGATGGCTCCCTTGAGTTTCCTTTTAAAAAAATTATCTTCCTTGACCAAAACTTGGGTGTCCTAAAGGTAAATGTGATGTTTAGAATGGTAGGAGTGCTCCGCTAGGACATATTTCAAGATGTGGTCATGTCTTATGTCAACACAATAAAGATCATAGTGCTAATAGATTGTGCTAACATAAGACATGACCACATCTCAAAATTGTAAGGAAGCTAAGGTAGTGGAACAACTTCGTACACTAATCTTGAGAGGAGGATAATGCAAAACTTTACAGATCTTTAATAGTTACAAAAACTTAAACATAAATAAACATAAATATCATGCATACCACAACACAGTGATTTATGTGGGGAAAACCCTTTCGGGAGAAAAACCCCACACTCCAAAAGCCACCCAATATATTATTCAGAAATAACAAAGATTACAATATATTTGTAGAGAAAGCTTCTCATAGGGGTATCACCCCCAGAGATCCATAGACAACATGACCACTATCAGACTCTCAGAATACATCACTATATCATAGCCATAATACAATGCCCTCATAAAATAGGGTTACCTTCTAGGGCAAGACAAGACAACAGAATATCTACCATCAGATCTAAAACTTAATGATGAATGATCCAGATTTACAATATATCATTAATTTAATGTATTTCAACCATTTAACAGTTTTTGTTAACAAAAAAATGTTAACACCCATCCTACTCCACCCCATGCTCCCATTGTATATTACACCTATCGGTGTAACTAGGAAATATATATATATATATATATATATCCTAACAACAATAAACCTTATATAATTGCAAGGTTGAGACACATTTTCCCAACAAATCTCCCACTTGTTGAACACCTTGCAAGAGCAATGAGAGGGAGTAAACATCGTCTCTTAATTGCTAGGGGCCAAAAGGCTCATAGTCTCTGGGTACCATCTGAACTTTTCTATGCTCACAGGCTTAGTTAAAGAATCAACAACATTCATCAAAGTCTCTACCTTAACTAGCTTCACCCTACTGTCTTCGACCATATCTCTAACAAAATGATATTGTACATCAATGTGCTTGGTCCTGGCATGAAATGTCAAGTTCTTAGCTAGACATATTGCACTCTGACTATCGGAATAAATTATCACTGCACCTTGTTTTATTCTAATAGATGAACATAGTCTCTTAAGCCAAATGGCTTCTTTGCAAGCATGAGTAGCTGCCATATACTTAGCTTCAGTAGTGGACAAAGCAACCACAATGTGTCGCTTACTCATCCAGTTAATTGTACTACCAAATAAAGTAAACACATAAGCATTGATGGATCATCTACTATCAATATCACCTACCCAGTCTAAATCCACATAACCATGAATATCAAGGGAAATATCGTCTTCAGTCAAATTACTATGATAACACAAGAAATACTCTAAGGTACTACACAAATATCTGAAGACTCTTTTAACTGCATCCCAATGAACTCTACCAAGATTAGACATATATCTGGAAAGATCTCCCACTACTTGGGCAATGTCTAGTCTAGTACAAACCATAGCATACATCAAACTTCCAACTACACTCTGGTAAGGCACTCTACTTATCTCTTCCATCTCTGGTGGAGATGTTGGACAATTTGAAACAGATAAATTTGTTCCAACTAAAAAGGGAACAAACAATGGTCTACAGTCCTACATGTTAAACCTCTATAAAATTGAATTGACATACTTACTTTGGCCAAGCCATAGCTTTCTATTCACTCTATCTCTTCTAATTTCCATCCCAAGAATGTGTCTAACTGCACCGAGGTCTTTCATTTCAAATTTACTAGCAAGTTGATATTTTAGTTCTAAAACATACCTTTCCCTTTACCAATAAATAACATATCATCAACATATAATACAATAAACTTGAAACAATCACCATCAATTTTATAATAAACACAATGATCTAATTTAGAATGCTCAAATCCCAAACTCAACACATGTGTATCAAATTTTTGGTACCACATCCTAGGACTCTATTTTAGGCCATACAAAGACTTCTTCAATTTGCAAACCAAATTGCCTTTATCTTTCACCATGTAGTGCTCTGGCTATGTCATATAAATATCCTCCTCCAAGTCACCATGAAGGAAAGCAGTTTTCACATCCATTTGCTCAACCTCTAAATCATAAGCAATAGTAATAGAAAGCAAAAATCTAATGGATGTCATTTTTGGAACAAGAGAAAATATCTCACCATAATCAACACCCTCAACTTGAGAGTAACCTTTTGCAACCAACCTTGCTTTGTACTTCTCAATATCTCCATCTGAACCAATGTTTTTCTTGAACACCCATTTGCAACCAATAGGTTTTCATCCTTCAGGCAATGGTATAAGATCCCATGTATCATTCTTTTTCAAAGATGTCATTTCTTCATCCATAGCAACCTTCCGGGATTCTACATCATTCATACCTAATGCCTCTTCTACAAATATGGGTTCATCCATGATAGTATTCAAAGAAAATATACATCTCCAATCATCAAGTGAATATCTTTTAGGTGGTTGTCTATGCCTTGTAGACTTACGAACTGTTGCAAATATGTGCTTAAGTAGTGTTGTCATTGATGTCAACATATTCCTATTGTCATTGGTGTCAACTGTATCCTAATTTTCTGCATGTATAGAAGACCGTATTGTTGATGATATTGAGAAAATAATGAAGATCAATGTATGCGAACCAAATGGCTATGAAGAGGTTTGTCTGAAGAAGCTCCAGTTAAGATTTGAAAGGTTCGCATTACGATCTGATAAAGTTATGACCATCTGAGTAGAATTGGTTCTTGCAATATTCAGAAGAGACAGAGTGACAGAAAAGAGGTCCAAATTGTTCTAGATATGTCAAATGATGATCTGGGGATCTGAAGGCAGGTTTGGGAAGTTAGTGTGTATCATCCATTCAAGTGGTTCATGGTTTGGAGGTCCATAAGCAATCTTTCTAATGTGACAGTCAAGGCAGATAGTGTTCTTGAGGTTCCGGAGGAAGATGCAAGTGATTCGGATGATTTGGAGGAGTGTGGATGTTTTTGTTGAATTCAATATGCTTGTGGAAGTCTTTGGATCATGTGACTGCTATGTTGGAGGTCCGCATTGAAGTTTGAGCTTGTCAATGAAGATTTTCTTCTTGGTGTTCTTCCCAGTCTTGACCGATCGGATGATTCAAGCATGTTGCGGATGATCTAAAAGCAATTATGTGAAGCATGGCATGCTGATCAAGGAAGATTTGAGTCCCAGTTATGTTTGACTGATAGCTTAGGGATTTGCATTAAGTTAGATGTTTGTAGTGCCGACCTTGATGTTCATTCCAAGGTTGATGAAGTGTATAAATATTTGTTGATGAGTTGTGGAAAATCATCCTTTTGCGAAAATAATATAATCTGAAGAAAGGATCAAAAGCAGAGCAGAGCAGAAGAGAAGTAGAAGAACAAGAGCCATTTTGATGAAGAGTAAGAGAAGAAGTGTTCAGGGCAAAGCATAAGCTTTGTGAGCATTCAATGAAACTGAACCAGGCATGAAGTAGATGCTATTTCTCAGTTAATTCTTTCTATTCCAAAATAAATTCTGTAGGCAGTGAGCCTCTCTTTTGAGTAGTGAGCTCTGGGTAGTGTGCCTTCTATTTTTCTAAAGTACTTTTAACAGGTTATACATATTTGTGGGTTAACCCCCACCATGGTTTTCCCTTAACCGGGTTTCCATGTAAAAATCTTGGTGTTCTGTGTTCATCTATTTCTGCTCATGTGTTGTTGATTCATGCTTTAGATGTTTATATCATTAATCATTTTTGTGTGATAAGGAAATAGTTGCAAGTGTTAAAGATTTGGGACAACTGATTCACCCCCACTCTTAGTTGTCTAGTCTAAATCCAACAATTGGTATCAGAGCCAAGTTCCTCTAAAAGGAGCTTAATTGCCTGAGGAGATCTAGGATGTCGACCTACAAAAAGGATAGTCTGATATTTGATGGAATGAATTACTCTATTTGGAAGAGTTGCATGGAGTGCCATTTGCAATGCATGGGTGATGCTTATTGGGTGATAACTAAGAAAGAATATAATCCTCCAGAGAAAGGTCCGTCAACTCTAGATGAACTCAAGGATGTTTAAAATAACCTTCAAGCTAAAGAAGCCTTGTTGAGTGCCCTGACTGATTCAGAAATGACAAATGTTTTTGGACTAAAAACTGCTCATGAAATTTGGAAGAAGTTGGAGAATCTATATGAAAGCGATGAATATGTCAAATGTGCCAAAATACAAAGTTTGAGAGGAAAATTTGAAAATCTGAGGATGAGTAAAGATGAAAACATCACAATCTACATGCAAAAGATAAATGAACTTGTGTGTGGTATTAGGTGTGTTGGCGGAACTCCGGAAGAATCAGAGATTGTGGCAAAAGTGCTCAGATCTTTGCCTAATTCATACAAACAAAGGTTGTTGCTATAGAGGAGATCAGGACTGTCTCAGAAGTTACGAGAGATCACTTGGTTGGCAAAATTTCAACTTTTGAATTAAGTGAATTTGGCAATTATCTTCCTAAGTCTGAATCTGCATTCAAGGCCAATGTATATGGAAAACAAAGATATGATCCAGGTGAAATCTCTTCAGCAAGATCAAACAGATTTGTGAAGGCAAGGAAGGATCTTGAAGATGATGAAATTGAGATTGCAGATTTTGAAACTCTTATTGCCAAAAGAATGCCAAGAGGATCCAATAAGTATGAAGGAAAGTTGCCACTCAAATGTTTTTCTTATAATAAAATTGGTCATTTTGCCTCAAGATGTTCAGAGATATTTTCAAAACCAAACCCTAATAGATATAAAGGTCAGAAGAAATGTTACTATGTCCAAGAAGCTGGAGAAGGAGTCATAGATGATGAATTTGATCATGGAGGCTCCACTAAAAATTATTGGGTGTTTATTGCTATCAAAGAAGAAGATCCAGTGTCTACTGAATCTGCCAGCTGTAAAAATGTGGAAAGTGCCTTGGCTTCTCAGGTTGTTGAAAAGGATGAATGGGTGATTGATAGTGGATGTTCTCATCATACGACTAGTGATAAAAGTAATTTTATAAGCCTTGAAAAATATGAAGGTGGGTTTGTAAAATTTGGAGATAACTCAACTGGTAGAATCCGTGGTAGAGGATCCATCTCTTTTGATGGTAAGAATAACACCAATGTTGTGCTATATGTGCAAGGGCTAAAGCATAATCTTCTTAGTGTTGAACATTTGGTTGACAAGGGTTATGATCTTCGATTCAAGGATGGCAAATGCAGAATCCTGGAAAGCTCCGGAACTAAAATTGCATCTGGTACACAAACTAGAGGTAACATCTTTCAACTAAGTAGTTCTGGTAAAAGTTGTTTAATTTCTCAGACAGATCAAAGCTGGTTGTGGCATAGAAGAATGTGTCATATGAATTTTGATAACATTGTTAAGATAAGTTCTACTTAGGCTGTGAGAGATCTCCCAAGACTTGTTAAACCTGATAGCTTGTGTAGAGAATGTCAATTGGGTAAACAAAAAAAAAAATATCATTCAAAAGTAAATAACAATTTTCAAGTGGGCGATTGGAACTTGTGCATACTGATCTATGTGGTCCTTCTAGAATTAGGAGTGTGCAAGGAGATAGATATTTTATACTGCTAATTGATGATTACTCCCAGATGATGTGGGTAACTTTCTTAAAAGAAAAATCAGAAGCTCTTGACAAATTCAAGGTGTTCAAAGTTATGGTTGAAAATGGGGTTGGTGTGAAGATAAAGTGTTTGAGATCTGATAGAGGTGGAGAGTTTACCTCCAGTGAGTTTGATACATTTTGTGAAAGGTATGGAATAAAAAGATAGTTATCTACTCCTAGGACTTCTCAGCAAAATGGAGTTGTAGAAAGAAAGAATCAAATCATTCAAGAAGCTACCAGGACCATGATGATAGAAACAAATGTTCCACAAGTTTATTGGAGAGAAGTTATAAGTACTATTGTCTACACTCTTAACTGGGTGTAGATCAAAGGCAAGTCTGGTAAGACTCCTTATGAACTTTGGTTTGGTCATCCTCCTACTGTAAGATATTTTAGAGTTTTTGGCAGTAAGTGCTATATCAAAAGAGATGAGGATCTAAGCAAGTTTGAAGTAAGAAGTGATGAAGAAATTTTTTTGGGTTACTCTACTCAAAGCAAAGCTTATCGGTGCTTTAACAAGAGGTTGAAAAAGATTGTTGAAAGTGCTAATGTCAGAGTTGATGAGAGCAAAGAAGGAGATGCCAAGTCTTGTGGATATGATTTAGATGATCAAGATGAAAATCCAAGTCAAGGAAGGAAAGTTCAATCCTAGACTCAGATCCAGATTGATCTGGAAACTCCAGGAACTCAAGAGGATAGTACAAATGTTGAGGAACAAGTTCAAGAAATAGAAGTTCAAGCAATTCCCAAAACTCCCAGGTATGTAAGATTGAATCATCCTGAAGATTAGATCATAGGAGATAAGAGTAAAGGTGTTCAAACTAGGAGAAAAAATTTTGAAGATCAAGAGGAGATTTGTTTGATTTCAAAGATTGAACCTAAATTAGTAAGTGAAGCTTGCAATGATGAAAACTGGGTAAAAGTAATGGAAGAAGAATTGATGCAAATTGAAAAGAACCACACTTGGGATCTTGTTCCTAGACCTGAGGACAAAAATGTGATTGGAACCAAATGGGTCTTCCGGAATAAACTAAATGAAGATGATGAAGTTGTAAGAAACAAAGCAAGGTTGGTATGCAAAGGCTATTCTCAAGTGGAAGGAATTGATTTTGAAGAAACTTTTGCTTTGGTGGCAAGAATAGAAGCAGTCGGATTATTTCTTGTATTTGTTGCTTTCAAAGACTTTAAAGTTTATCAGATGGATGTCAAATCAATATTCCTGAATGGAGAGTTGGGAATAAGTCTACATTGAACAACTAGAAGGTTTGCAATTGTCTGATCAAAGAAATATGGTCTGCAGACTGAGAAAAGCTTTGTATGGACTCAAGCAAGCCCCAAGAGCCTAGTATGCAAGATTGGATAAATATTTTCTTAAGATAGGATTTAGCAAAGGTACTGCTAATAGTACTCTTTACTTCAAGATTAATCATGAGGACATCCTTATTATTGAGGTCTTTGTTGATGATATCATTTTTGGTGGAAATGAATGTATGTGCAAAGCATTTGCTGATTAGATGAAAAGTGAATTTGAGATGTCAATGTTTGGTGAGATGAATTTCTTCCTAGGTCTGTAAATTGTTTAGACAGATAAAGGTATTTTCATATCTTAGTCTAAGTATGTGAAAGAATTGTTGAAGAAGTTTGGAATGGAAGACTCAAAGCTAGTAGGTACACCTATGGTAACCGGAAGCAAGATAAGTAACGATGATGACTCCCCCAAGGCAAATAAGAAAAGGTATAGATCAATGATTGGTGGATTACTCTATCTGACTCAGACCAGACCTGACATCATGAATGTAGTTGGACTTGTTGCTAGATTTCAAGCTAATCCAAAAGAATCCCATGTTGTGGCAGTCAAAAGAATTTTTAGATATCTCAAGGGGACAATTGATTATGGATTGTGGTATCCAAAGGATAATGACTTCACTCTTCATGAAAGGAAGCTAGGTGTGTGGAAATCACTTCCTACACTAATCTAATGAGGAGAGATGTATGCAAATTCAATTTTAGTTCCTACAACTACAACAACATAGAAAATCTAACAAAGATATTGCAGCAATACACATACACACGGAAAGTAGACAGAAGAGAGAGAGAGAGACAAGATATACGTGGGGAAAACCCTTACGGGTGAAAAACCCCACACTCCAAAACACAGTTCAAATGTATTATAGTAAACAATAATAGATTACAATACAGTTTCAGAGCCAATGCTCTTTCAAGAGTCTTCGAATGTCGAATCTGGAGATATTCCAGCAGCATAACAGTACTTATAAAAAAATGCTACTTACTCCCATCCAAGCACCTATTTTTATAGAGTTTACAAGGCAAATATGGAACCTTCTAGAGATGGGCGTCCATCTTGGACTCATGCCCTAAAGCTGATGCGTAAGGACACTTGTCCAACATCCCATCCTAATGTGGGCGCCTTGTCCCAAGATAGGCTATGACAGATGCTCTTACGCACCTTACAACTATCATAGAATCCGTCATAATTGATAGCACTTACAGCTGTAAGAGAATCTCTCATACATTGACTAAAAATATCATATTCCTCTTACAACAAGTCATAACCTCCCTTGATAGCCCAAAGATGCCTTTCTCTCGTGCAAAGATACTCACCGACACTTGTCATTAAATAAAAGTCACTTGAGGTTTCGGGGGCGTTGCCCCCAAGCCCCCATGGGGGTGCTGCCCCTCGACCCTGCCTTGTACCATGATAGGAAGCACGCCAGGGGCGCTGCCCTTGGACCCTGCAAGGGGCTCCGCCCCTTGACCCCGTCTTGGGGGTGCTGCCCCCAAACCCCCATTAATTATTCAAGGGGGAAACCACGGCTGCCAAAGTCACCAAAATTTATCCTACTACATGTACATAAGGTGCTGACTATGCCAACTCAACATAGAATAAATAAATACAACATTACGAATTTGTAAAGGTTGAGACACCTTAATTCCCAACACTTCATGCATATACAGATGCTGATTGGGCAGGAGATGTGGATGACAGAAAAAGTACTAGTGGTGGTGCATTCTTCTTGGGAAGAAGATTGGTCTCTTGGATGAGCAAAAAGCAAGAGGCAATATCTCTATCTACTACAGAGGCAGAAAATATAGAAGCAGCAAATAATTGTACTCAAGTTCTATGGATGAAGCAAATGTTGAAAGACATTAGAATTGTGTTTACGGAGCTAGTCACAATCTTCTGTGATAATTCAAGTGCAATAAGCATCTCAAAGAATCTGATGTTGTATTCAAAGACAGCATATATCTATCAAGTTTCATTTCTTGAGAGAGAAGGTAAATGAGAATGAAGTCAAGTTGGAGCTTGTGTCTTCAAAAGATCAAATTGTAGATATCTTTACTAAGCCTCTTCCCAAGGATACTTTTGAGTATCTCAGAGAGAAGTTAGGGGTTATTACCCCTCCTAATCAAAACTAAGATGCACTAAGGTGCATTAATTCGGTGGAATTCATAGTCATATCTTATGATCTGGATTGATGTTAAGGAGATACTACTCAGGGGGAGTAGTTAGTATGCAAATTTTGGAACAAAAAGGGGGAGCAAATATTGCAAATATGTATCCTTTGCCATTGATGTCAAAGGGGGAGAGAAGTTCATGTGAAAAACTAGTTGCTAATGAAAGGGGGAGTAGTGAAGAAAGTATTTGTAGAAGTGAGAAGAGAAAGGGGGAAAAATTCTTGTCTTGATGGTTGAATTCAGTTTTTCACATCATATGTTGCCATCAATGACAAAGGGGGAGATTGTTGCAAATATGTGCTTAAGCAGTGTTGTCATTGATGTCAACATATTCCTGTTGTCATTGGTGTCAACTGTATCCTAATTTGTTGCTTGTATAGAAGACTGGATTGTTGAGGATATTGAGAAAATTAATGAAGATCAATGTATGCAGACTAGATGGCTATGAAGAGGTTTGTCTGAAGAAGCTCCAGTTAAGATTTGAGAGGTTCACATTAAGATCTAATGAAGTTATGACCATCTGAGTAGAACCGGTTCCTACAATATTCAGAAGAGACAGTGTGACAGAAAAGAGGTCCGGATTGTTCCGGATATGTCAAATGATGATCTACAGATCTAAAGGTAGGTTTGGGAAGTCAGTGTGTATCATCCATTCAAGTGGTTCATGGTTTGGAGGTCTGCAAGAAATCTTTCTAATGTGACAGTCATGGCAGATAGTGTTCTTGAGGTTCTGAAGGAAGATGCAATTGATTCAGATGATTTGGAGGAGTGCGGATGTTTTTGTTGAATTCAATATGCTTGTGGAAGTCTTTGGATCGTGTGATTGCTATGTTGGAGGTCCACATTGAAGTTTAAGCTTGTCAATGAAGATTTTCTTCTTGGTGTTCTTCCTAGTCTTGGCCGACCGGAAGATTCAAGTGTGTTGCAGATGATCTAAGAGCAATTCTGTGAAGCATGGTGTGTTGATCAAGGAAGATTTGAGTCCCAGTTATGTTTGGCCAATAGCTTAGGGATTCACATTAAGTCATATGTTTGTAGTGCCGACCTTGATGTTCATTCCAAGGTTGATGAAGTGTATAAATATTTGTTGAGTTGTGGAAAATAATCCTTGTGCGAAAATAATATAATTTGAAGAAAGGATCAAAGGCAGAGCAGAGCAGAAGAGAAGCAGAAGAACAAGAGTCGTTTTGATGAAGAGTTAGAGAAGAAGTGTTTGGGGCAAAGCATAAGTTTTGTGAGCATTCAATGAAACTGAACTAGACATGAAGTATATGCTATTTCTCAGTTAATTCTTTTTGTTCCAAAATAAATTCTATAGGCAGTGAGCCTCTCTTTTGAGTAGTGAGCTCTGGGAAGTGCGCCTGAAGGCATGTGCCTTCTATTTTTCTAAAGTACTTTTAACAAGGTACAAATCTTTGTGGGTTAACCCCCACTATGGTTTTCTCTTAACCGGTTTTCCACATAAAAATCTTGGTGTTTTGTGTTCATTTATTTCTGCTCATGTGTTGTTGATTCATGCTTTAGATGTTTATATCCTTAATCATTTTTGTGTGATAAGGAAATAGTTGTAAGTGTTAAAGATTTGGGACAACTGATTCACCCCCCTCTTAGTTGTCCGGTCTAAATCCAACATGAACAAGCTAGGTCAAGGGTTCTTCCTCCTCTTCTAAAGATTTAGAGCTAGATGAGCTTCCTCAACTTCTTGTCTATCCATGGGCCTTGATTCAACTTTCTTAGGTGTAGAAGGAAATTGAATCGCATCTTCTAGTTTACTTTGTTCTGGATGTAATGTAACAAAAGAAGTCTTAGTTTCTCTAAAAATAACACTTCTAATATATATTACCTTCTATACAATAGGATCCCAAAGCTTGTATCCTTTCACACCATAATTGTATCTAATGAAGATACATTTCACAACCTTGTTCTCCAACTTTGTTCGCTTCTCCTTTGGCACATGTGCATATGTCTCACAACCAAAAATTCTAAGATGTCTTAATGAATGCTTGTGACCCGAACATGCCTCTATAGGCATCTTATCAACAATAGTTGATGTAGGAGACTTGTTATTAATCAGGTAATAGGCAGTGGCCACAACTTCAGCCCAAAACCTTTGTTCTAGACTAGCACCACTGAGCATACTCCTAGCCTTCTCTATCAGTGTAATATTGCTTCTTTCTACAACTCCATTCTATTATGGAGAATATGAAGTTGTCTTTTGTCTATGAATACCACAATCTTTACAAAATCTATCAAAATCATTAGAGCAAAATTCACCACCATTATTAGTCCTCAAACATTTTATTTTCTTTCCAGTTTGTAACTCAACCATTGATTTAAATTCTTTAAATTGATTGAAAACTTTAGATTTACTCTTTAGAAAGTATACCCATGTCCTACTGTAGTCATCAATAAATGAAACAAAATATGTGGATTTTCCAATTGAAGGAACATCTATAGGACCAAACACATCAGAATGAATAAGATCCAATACACCACAAGATTTATGAGAACTCAAGTAAAATTGAACATAGTTTTGTTTTCCATAAATGCAATGCTCATAGAAATCAAACTCAAGATTACAATCAAATAACCCTTCTACAAGGTTTTTATTTTTCAAGGTCCTTAGACCCTTTTCTCCAATGTGGCCAAGTCTCTGGTGCCATGACATAGTTTTCTTTGCATGTAACTTTGATTCAGAAGAAAGAGCACCCTTGGGTACCTAAAAGCCATGACCATCTACTAAAGATGAAACCCTCACCTCTTCCATATACTTGCTTTTCACAGAAGTACTATTGCACTCAACAGTGCATGCATCAAGCTTATATAATGTGCCATCTGACACCTCTAGCAATCACCATAGCACCTTTAACCATCTTGTATCCTGCATCAAAAAATACTACTTGCACACTTGCATCTATTAGTTTTCTCACATATAACAAATTTTGTGCTGATCCAAGGATATGCAACACACCATTAATCCTTTTTATTCTACCATTAGGAAACCTGATTCTAACTTTACCATGGCTAACAATATTTAAATAAGAATCATCACCCAAGTATACCTTACCTCCATCAAATTCTTCATATTCAGAAAACCAATCTCTATTAAAGGTCATATGGAAAGATGTACTTGAGTCAATTAATCCTGCATCATTACCTATTTGAGTTGCCCAAGCTGCAATGAATGCATCATCATCTTCCTTCTTAGATTCAGAATCAGAATCAAATCTCTTCTTTTTCTTCTTCTTTTCTTCTTTACATTCCTTACGAATTTCCTTAGGTCTTCCATGAACATTTAGGGCCTCCTTGGCACTAATGGATACCTTCCTCCTCATCTCTTCAGAAAGCAAAGAACCCAACACATCTTCAGTCTTCAATATAATAGAAGTACTCCCAATAGCCAATAACAAGAGAATCTCATGAATTGGGTAAATAATAAAGCAATATCTAACATTTCTCTTCCTCATCCATTTTGACACCAACTAATGCCAATTGAGCCACCAGCATATTGAATGCTTCTAGGTGGTTTGTAATTCATCCACCCTCTTCCATTCTCAATGAATACAATTTCTTCCTCAAGAAAATCTTGTCCACTAAAGATTTGGCTTGATACATCTCACCAAGCTTCTTCCATAGTTTTTGTGCAGAGGTCTCTTCATGGACATTGATTAAAACAGAGTCTTCCAAACATAATATAATTAGACCCTTGGCTTTAGGGTCCATAACATCATACTGAGCAGCCAAAGTAGGATCTGCAAGCCTTGAAACTTGTTGGTTTTTTCCTAGACTGGATGCTTATTCCCAGATTTCCCTACAAGGTAGCCATCAATGATCAATAGGATCTCTGGGCCAGGGGCCAACAGTGTAGGAGATAGACTCTATATTTTATCTCCTCTTCTTCTTTAGGCTCTACAAAACCTAGGGGGTATTCCCTACTCAACATCCATGAGGATATACATACAAGGCTAGGATGCTGACAGAAAGCAGATAAGTCCTCCTGTAAGTAGACCAAAACTGTAAGATAAGAGAAAAGGGGCTAGCTTTGGGCCTATTTACAGTTGTAGACAGAGGACTGAGGATCCTAAAACTAATTCTAATGTCCTAATGGTTGTTTTAGAGTTTGGTTTTGATTTTAAGTTTGGATACAAAGCTGGACATGGTTGTAACACAAACACAAAGCAAGATTGGTGCCTATCCAGGGCCTGGAGTCAGTAGACATACAATTGTGAATGATATGCATGAATAACTAAAACTGGATTTTAGGGGGACACATATGATACCTGCCTTACAGATATCTCCCAATACAGAGTGTTAAGCTATCTATACTTATGGCATCCCTACTGCAGTGTACCCTTCCCAATGTTCAATCTAAGAACAATTTAATCTACCCCTTGAGCAGAAGTTAAGAGATCAGACATTCAACACAGGAATTCTATGTTCTAGAGTCTCAAACATTGCTTAAATATCCAGACTCAGAAGAAAGATACATGCAATACTGGAGACAGAATTAACAAAACACATGCTAACATAGCATTTCTCATATAAAATTAACCATGAAATCAGTGGATTCATGCAAAAACGTACAACAAGAGATACATAAACTCACAGGTTTTGTTGTATAGAGCAACCAAATCAGCTGTATTGTATTACAGAGCCAAATGTTCAACTTTCAACAACCTAAAATGAGTAACACTTCCTGCTTATAACAGCCAAAGAAGCGTACTCAGCATTAATTACATGGCTTTGACAAAAAATTTGCCAGATACAGATCCTTCAAAGGAATGGCGCTCAAAATTTATTGCTGCAGAGACAGAAAGTAGACAATGGTGGCCTTGAGCCCTGTGCCACCATCTGGAAGTCCTCATGCCAAAAATTAGGTACATGACTATTCAACAACTCGCCCATGCCCCTGCTATAGTCGCCATTGATGGCTCAACCACCTGCGGCTGCTTGAAAATTGTCGCAGCACTTCAAAAAAGAAATTCCCACCAAAACGCGTTTACCACAGGTTCAAAAAATGTAGGGAGATTAATCCCACATTGGTGCCGCGGAGACAACTTTATCATTTTAAAAACACGGCCACATGTATAACAAATGTCGAGCGCTTTTGCCGCGCTTGACGCATAAGCCTTTGTCCAAAGCCTATCGCCAAGACCCGCGCCATCGGCATACTCCCAAATCCTCCTACCGACATCAATAGTCTTTTCGATGCCTATCGTAATTCCCTGTCGGCCAGACTACTACCATCGGACTAGCCAAAAGCTTCCCTGGCCGATAGGCCAACTCTCCCCGATGACCAAGCAAAACACACTTGTCGCCAAGACATAGACCATCAGCACAACAAGAACGAAGCTCGCCGACACAACCTATCACCCCGATGATCACAAACATAACTTCAAATAACCCTGCATCCCGCATCGGTGAGACCTAAGTCATCGGAGCAAGAAAAAGATCCCTCGCCGATAGACCATACCCTCACCGATACATCAACGGCCAAAAAAATGCCATCGGCCCAACACCTACCCACTCACTCGATAGTCTATGTCATGCCGATGGCACATCAAAACACACCCTCGTCGGCCAGAGACAGACCATCGGCACAACAAAAATCATGCTTGCCGACAACACAACTCACGTCGATAGTCACCTTCAAAACCTTCGTCGGTGAGAATACCTCCGTCAGGCTGACCAAAACTTCCTTCACCGATCGCACATGTTACACCGATGAACACAATGCCTAAATCCTCATTGGCCAGAGAAACGATATCGGCAGAGGTCAAAACCCCTTTGTCGATAGCAATAGTCTCGCCGACGGTCCACTCCATATTCCCCTGTCGGTGTGACCCGTACCGATGACTCCTCATCGGCCCAACACTCTCCATCGGCGGATACTCCAACTGCTAGCCTGATAGCCTATGTCACACCGAAAACACTCCCTTCGGCCAGACCATCGGGGTGACCTCCCTCTATCGGTGAACCACAAAATACACTAGCTGATAATACAAGTCTTGGCGATGAACACACAAATTATCCTCATCGGTGAGACCCACGCCGATGACATCACATCAACCAAACATCCACTGTCGGCCGAACAAGAAACTGCTTCGCTGATAGCATAAAACACACCGATGGCACCATCGGTAAGAACAAACCCGTCAGGGAACTAGAAAAAACCCTCGCCGATGACAATCATTACGCCGATAGACCTTGGCCTCCCCCTTCTGTTGGTAGGAGTAACTCCGTCGGGCTAGCCAAAAACTCTTCAGCCGATAACACCACTCACGCCGACGAACACCTGAGATACGCTCATCGGCATGACCACTACCATCGGTGGAACCACAATCTCCCACGCCGATAGTACAAAGTCATAGTGATGAACAAAAAGCCTCACTCTGCCCCCTTGTCGGCTAAACACATGCCCATCGGGAAACCAGAAAGAAGATACACCGATGACATAAGTCATCCCGCTGGCACATCACCACCACATCGGTGGAACTGAAAATACTCCAGCCGATAGGCCAAACTCTTGCCGATGGACAAGAAGACCTAGGGTTTAAATGAAGAAAACCTCCAACATGCAGAAACAACCTCCAGGTCAAAATGGGTACCAACACTGGCTCTGTCTGGGGATGTGCAATTTCAAAACTACAGCGAGGACCCCAGAATCTCTGGTTTCACAGATTGGGCCATATCTATTGGGTAACAGAGTCAATCATTGCACTAACTTGCACAAAAACTATATTTTAGTCATCACTTGGGTGGCCCCGGGTAGCCAAAAAGGAAGAACCAAAATTTTTTCCTGCCAAATGCCTGATTCCAAACTGAAAGATCCCAATCCCAACTGAAAAAATTGGCATAGTTTGTCCATAAGGTCATTTGCTCAATTAGATATTCCACCACCTTTGATAGCTTGCCACTTGTAGTACTGCCTCTGTCACTCTGCATTTCAAAATCAAACATGCAACCATACATGCTAAAAAATCCTTCAGCATTAAGCAACATATGCATGTTATACTCTTCAGATGGTACATCATACTGCTCTTGGCAGTCTTCATCATTTATCTGGCTACTGCACACCATCAGGCACTCATCCAGCTGATCCAAAAACTCAAAATACTCAAAAAAATGAGACCCCCAATATCTACTGATATTGAAAACAAATCCTGATCCACACACCCAATGTTGCACATATCTAAACCAGGTGATGATGAACATCCATTATTCACAGTTTGCAAATCCATAGTATCTTCACAAGAACTGAAGATATCTGATTCATATGCCCCCCACTCACAAACTGATGTAACACTAAGGTCAACAGTCTCCTTATATTCATCATCATCCTCAAAAAGAGGATTAATCCTACACCACTGAAAGTCAAGATTCACAGCATCAAAGGCATCTGTAGACTCATCATAAAGGGGATTAACACTCACCGCAAAGGCCTCTGCTTCTTCTTCATGATACTCCAATTCTTCTTTAGTACTATCAGATCCAAAGTCATAAGAAGAACAAACTTGATCCATGAATTGATCATGGATATCATTTCTATCAACTGATTGCCCCATATACAAGATTTCTGCTGTTTCAATGCATTCTGAAGTTGAGCTATCTGCATCATTCTCCATCCCTCTAATACTTCCTAATGAAACTGATACTGACTGTTGATCCACATGATCACAACCTTGCACAACTGGATCATTTAAACATGATGGCTCTTTAATAAGGGCTGGTATGTAAATATTACTTGAAAAACCATTGTTTTCAACTTCATTTGTTGGGCAAAACAAGACATCCTCCTTTATAATAGAAACATCATCAACTTGAAATGATGCAAAAACTGGGACAATAGGGGTGTGAATACTTTGACATTCATTGTCAACTCCTGAATTAAATCTTTCATTAACATCGAGGGCTGCAGGACAACAAATTTTTTTAGAAAAATAACCCTTTTGTATTCCATACCTCTAATTGTTTTCAATATCTATTGCAAACTGATGTGCCTGATGCAATGTGGTGGGCTCCTTGTCTCTTAATTTGTAACTCATTTTCTTATCAAAAGCTCCGAAATAGACAACTAAGCATAGTGCATCATTAGGTCTCATGCATTCTGGAATTCTATTCAATGCCCTCATAAATCTGAGGTTAAACACTGGGATCAACTCACCTTCTTCAATATGGATATACATAAAATTACTAATAACTGCATATTCAGAGATTCTTTCACCATATTGTACTAGAAATGCAGATTTAAAACCATGCCAAGAGCTGACAGAGTGAGCTGGAAGGTAGGAAAACCAGTCCCTTGCATCTTCATCTAGAGATTGAACAAATAATCTCATAACCACATCCTCATGGTCAATCTCAAAGTCATCTATCACATTCATAAACTGCTGCAAATGTCTCTCAGCTAATTCATCCTTTATACCATTAAATTTAGGCAAAAAAATTCTGATTTTAGGTGGAAGAGCATTTGGATAGCCACAAATGCCACTGAAATTTATGGGCTTATATCTGTCTATGTTGAAACTTCTTTTATTACATTGTTGGGACTGACTACTATACATTTTTGCACTTGACACTTCACAAGGGTGCATAGGCTGATAATACATCCTTTATGTTTTTGCAACCCTCCTCTCTACTCAGATTTTCTACAAACAATGACTTTAGGCACTCAAAATTTAGACTATTTTTTCAAACTTTCCTAAAGTCCTTTAAAAGAGTCTTTTTAGCAACATTGCATGCCCTTTGAAATACAGAATAAATTCTAATAAAAACATGCAAGCTCTGCTTTCACCAATGTTTCCCTTTTAACCAGTGCTATCTCACCAAATAGGGAGTCTGTCAAACAATATGAAATACCTGGTTATGTTGCAGGAGCTGCAAATTCTTCTCTGACTGATTTTGTTCTTTTATCAGGTTCTTTGATGCAGAGTCGCCACCTCCTTGAAGAGGAATGAGCTTCAAACAAGCTGAAGCTGCAAATTGATTTCTTTCTTTCTGGGTCATCCACCAGCAGAGTCACATATACAACCTTTTTTTCTGCTACAACAAACACATCCAGGCCTAATTCTTCAATCTCGTAGACTCAAACTTTCATGGATATGACATTGATCTCCCCATCAGAGTCGCCAATTTCTGTTGGTTTTTTCCCAGACTGGATGCTTATTCCCAGATTTCCCTACAAGGTAGCCATCAATGATCAACAGGATCTCTGGGCCAGGGGCCAACAGTGTAGGAGATAGACTCTATATTTTATCTCCTCTTCTTCTTCAGGCTCTGCAAAACCTAGGGGGGTATTCCCTACTCAACATCCATGAGGATATACATACAAGGCTGGGATGCTAACAGAAAGCAGATAAGTCCTCCTGTAAGTAGACCAAAACTGTAAGATAAGAGCAAAGGGGCTAGCTTTGGGCCTATTTGCAGTTGTAGACAGAGGACTGAGGATCCTAAAACTAATTCTAATGTCCTAATGGTTGTTTTAGAGTTTGGTTTCGATTTTAAGTTTGGATGCAAAGCTGGACATGGTTGTAACACAAACACAAAGCAAGATTGGTGCCTATCCAGGGCCTGGAGTCAGTAGACATACAATTGTGAATGATATGCATGAACAACTAAAACTAGATTTCAGGGGGACACATATGATACCTACCTTACAGATATCTCCCAATACAGAGTGTTAAGCTATCTATACTTATAGCATCCCTACTACAGTGTACCCTTCCCAATGTTCAATCTGAGAACAATTTAATCTACCCCTTGAGCAGAAGTTAAGAGATCAGACATTCAACACAGGAATTCTATGTTCTAGAGTCTCAAACATTGCTTAAATATCCAGACTCAGAAGAAAGATACATGCAATACTGGAGACAGAATTAACAAAACACATGCTAACATAGCATTTCTCATATAAAATTAACCATGAAATTAGTGGATTCATGCAAAAACGTACAACAAGAGATACATAAACTCACAGGTTTTGCTGTACAGAGCAACCAAATTAGTTGTATTGTATTACAGAGCCAAATGTTCAACTTTCAACAACCTAAAATGAGTAACACTTCCTGCTTATAACAGCCAAAGAAGCATACTCAGCATTAATTACATGGCTTTGACAAAAAATTTGCCAGATACAGATCCTTCAAAGGAATGGCGCTCAAAATTTATTGCTGCAGAGACAAAAAGTAGACAATGGTGGCCTCGAGCCCTGTGCCACCATCTGGAAGTCCTCATGCCAAAAATCAGGTACATGACTGTTTAACAACTCGCCCATGCCCTACTACAGTCGCCATTGATGGCTCAACCACCTGCGGCCGCTTGAAAACCATCGCAGCACTTCAAAAAAGAAATTCCCGCCAAAATGCGTTTACCACAGGTTCAAAAAATGTAGGGAGATTAATCCCACATTGGTGCTGTGGAGACAACTTTATCATTTTAAAAACACGGCCGCATGTATAACAAATGTCGAGCGCTTTTTCCGTGCTTGACGCATAAGCCTTTGTCCAAAGCCTATCGCCAAGACCCGCACCATCGGCATACTCCCAAATCCTCCTGCCGACATCAATAGTCTCTCCGATGCCTATCGCAATTCCCTGTCGGCCAGACTACTACCATCGGACTAGCCAAAAGCTTCCCTGGCCGATAGACCAACTCTCCCCGATGACCAAGCAAAACACACTTGTCGCCAACATAGACCATCGGCACAACAAGAATGAAGCTCGCTGACACAACCGATCACCCCGATGATCACAAACATACCTTCAAATAACCCTGCATCCCGCATCGGCGAGACCTAAGTCATCGGAGCAAGAAAAAGATCCCTCGCCGATAGACCATACCCTCACCGATACATCAATGGCCAAACAAATGCCATCGGCCCAACACCTGCCCGCTCAACCGATAGTCTATGTCGTGCCGATGGCACATCAAAACACACCCTCGTCGGCCAGAGACAGACCATCGGCACAATAAAAATCACGCTTGCCGACAACACAACTCACGTCGATAGTCACCTTCAAAACCTTCATCGGTGAGAATACCTCCGTCAGGCTGACCAAAACTTCCTTCACCGATCGCACATGTTACACCGATGAACACAATGCCCAAATCCTCATCGGCCAGAGAAACGATATCGACAGAGGTCAAAACCCCTCTGTCGATAGCAATAGTCTCACCGACGGTCCACTCCATATTCCCTTGTCGGTGTGACCCGCACCGATGACTCCTCATCGGCCTAACACTCTCCATCGGTGGATACTCCAACTGCTAGCCTGATAGCCCATGTCACACCGAAAACACTCCCTTCAGCCAGACCATCGGGGTGACCTCCCTCTATCGGCGAACCACAAAATACATTAGCCGATAATACAAGTCTTGGCGATGAACACACAAATTATCCTCGTCGGCGAGACCCACGCCGATGACATCGCATCGGCCAAACATCCACTGTCGGCCGAACAAGAAACTGCTTCGCCGATAGCATAAAACACACCGATGGCACCATCGGTAAGAACAAACCCGTCGGGGAACCAGAAAAAACCCTCGCCGATGACAATCATTATGCCGATAGACCTTGGCCTCCCCCTTCTGTTGGTAGGAGTAACTCCGTTAGGCTAGCCAAAAACTCTTCGGCCGATAACACCACTCATGCCGACGAACACCTGAGATACCCTCATCGGCATGACCACTACCATCGGTGGAACTACAATCTCCCACGTCGATAGTACAAAGTCACAGTGATGAACAAAAAGCCTCACTCTACCCCCTTGTTGGCTAAACACATGCCCATCGGGAAACCAGAAAGAAGATATGCCGATGACAGAAGTCATCCCGATGGCACATCACCACCACATCGGTGGAATCGAAAATACTCCAGCCGATAGGCCAAACTCTTGCCGATGGACAAGAAGACCTAGGGTTTAAATGAAGAAAACCTCCAACATGCAGAAACAACCTCCAGGTCAAAATGGGTACCAACAAAACCTTCTCATCAACAACATCCCATAGATCTCGATCTATCAATAGATCTTCCATCTTCAGCTTCCACATTTCAAAACTATTTCTAGAGAATTTATCCACCTCTATTCTTCCTGATGAACTTGCCATCTAAAAATTCCTGCAAGAAGATCATAAAGTGTCTTCTACACAAGCTCCCACTCAAATTTGGATTAGTTCAAAAAACCCAACAACCCACAACTGAAACGAAATGTGATCAGGCTCTGATACCACTTTTAAGGAAGCTAATGTAGTGGAACAACTTCCTACACTAATCTTGAGAGGAGGATAATGCAAAACTTTACAGATCTTTAACAGTTACAAAAACTTAAATAGAAATAAACATAAATATCATGCATACCACAACATAGTGATTTATGTGGGGACAACCCTTTTGAGAGAAAAATCCACACTACAAAAGCCACCCAATATATTATTTAAAAATCACAAAAATTACAATATACTTGTAGAGAAATCTTCTCACAGGAGTATCACCATTATAGATCTAGAGACAACATTGTTGGACATACAAGGATACTGAGAGGGGGGGTAAATCAATATCTAATCAATCTTCAACTTTAACAACTTCAACTTATCCGGAGCAGATTAAAACTTAAGCATCACAGTGTTAATATGAACATGAAAGATTAACACAATGCACATCAAAACATAACACCAGATATGTGGAAAACCCTAGAAGGGAAAAACCACGGTGAGGATTAACTCACAATATATGAAGCTCAAATAATAACTTTGTTTTAGGGCTACTACTCCCTGAAAACTTTGATTTAGGGTCACTCCCAAGGAAGCTACTACTTCCTGAATACTTTGTTTTAGGGTCACTCCCAAGGAAGATACTACTCCCTAAATTAAGAACACAATTACAAAAGATTATAGTATGATAGTCCTTATACTGTCTAAAAACTAACATTGAAACTCACACCTTTGATGATTGTAATTCTGCCTCTTTACACTTCCTTCTGATGATTAGATCAGTTAGACACACTCTATGCTTGATTACTATCACAAATATGTCTTCAAGATGGATCAAGACAACATCAACAACTTATGCGCTTTCTCCTTCAGTCGCACATCAAAATGTAGTCATTCTACTTCTTATCTTGTATATGAATCCTATCAATCATTTTTCAATCACACCTCACCTCATTCAATTTGATTTACAATTTATACAAGATATTACATTGATTACATTTCTTGTCATTTAGATACAACATGAAAAGTGCATTCACAAGTCGGCTAGACAACACACAACATGAAACGTATAGAAGATAGGTCCTAAGTAAAATCACATGTTACACCAGAAGAAGACCCATGCCTTGTGGACACCAACAATTGCTTAATCAGATACAAAACATCCTTCACAACATCAACCATCAAGGAATTACATCCGCACACCCCGCTCAATTGGAAATAGGACAACCTTAAGCAAAACATATGAAAGCTTGAAGCATAATAGTCACATCAACTTGAGAACCTTGTGCGGTATAGGAATCAACAAAGATCTTCATGAAACTCTTCCAGATGAGTCTACATGACTCATACAACATCCCCAAATACTCCTTACCTCTGTACATCAAAGATTTGTGCCTCATAACTTCAATCATGAACTCTGAGACCAACAGACCAACCGGAACACTCTGCACATGTTGTCATTTGAAAAACTAAGCTTATGGACCACCAAGAGACTTGAAACTACAAGGAAGCATATAATGCACATCCATAAACATGTCCATAAAACTGCAAGGACAACCATTCACTTCCGAAGGAATGTGAAGCATTACAATCAGCTTTTATAATCACATTATACTATTAGAACACATGTCGGAACCCTATCATGCATAAATTTCATAGTGGAAGGAAAAATGATCTGAAACCTTGGAATTATCACCTTAACTATACCCATAACATAATTCCATAACCACATAGCCAGAACTACTAATGCGGAGAAATGCAGAGCGATCTATTGTCACCTTCATAAAACCAACATTGTCTTTATACTATCAGCTGTAAAACACCCTTTCGATAGTCCAAACATCATGAAACTTTGAATACACATGGTTTGACATTATATTGAGCTATCTTCCAGTCCACAAAGGCATAACATCAAAATACTAAAAATGTTGAGCAATCTCCCAAACAATCTTTAAGGACAGTCATCATGTTAGCAAAAATTGTCACCAACTTCTGGAGGCCAAATCTTCTTTATATTAACACATGCATTCTTAGGAATAGTAGAGAGATCATACAATATGCTTTAGGTCACCACTAACATCTTCCCAACATCAACAACACATCTAATCATGTCAGTGCTTCTAATTCCCATATTAATGTGTCTTCTTGATGCTTCTAATTCCCATCTAAATATGACTTCATACTCAACTCTACAATGATCAAGGCATGATATCCAACCATGAACACTATTACACATTCATAACAGTGTTTCAACATCAATGACAATTATAAAACCATAGGATCCATATGTGTAACAAACACGACCGCTATCAGACTCTTAGAATACATCACTATATCACATCTGTAATACAAGACCCTCATAAAATAGGGTTACCTTCTAGGGCAAGACAAGCCAATAAAATATCTACCATCAGATCTAAAACCTAATAATGAACGGTCCAAATTTACAAATTAATTTAATGTATGTCAACCATTTAACAGTTTTTGTTAACAAAAAATGTTAACATGCATCCCACTCCACCCCATGCTCCCATTGTATATTACACCTATTGGTGTAACTAGGAAATATATATATATATATATATATATATATATATATATATATATATATATATATATATATATATATATATATCCTAACAACAATAAACCTTATATAATTGCAAGGTTTAGACATTTTCCCAACATAAAGCTTCCCTAGCGGAGCACTTCTACCATTCTAAACATCACATTTTCCTTGAGGACACCCAAGTTTTGATCAAGGAAGATAATTTTTTTCAAAAGGAAACTCAAGGTAGCCATCCTTATTAGAATTCACCCTAATAATCTTAATCATGATGAAGAGTGGCATTTAAGTCCAGATTGGCAACCATTGTTGAACTCCCTCCATGTGGACCCTCAACCCTCATAATCTCTCCTTCCCCCCTTTTTTCCTCTCCACGTGGTCTCCTCCCTTACCACTTTTGTTTGATCTTCTTCTCTTCCCCTTCTTTATTTTTTTCTTTTCCTTCAACATCTATAATCTACACTCTACCTTACCCCTACAACCCCCCCACACTTTTTCTTTATCTCCTCTCATTTCACTTCGATTGTTCCTCCCCCTTCCTTTCCTACACTTATCTTGCCTTAGTCTTCCATGGTCCCTATTGTTTAGTAATAGTTTTATTTTCCTTCCTTGGTAAAGTGCTTGTCTTCTTCTTCTCTTATTACATTCTTATGTGTGTGTGTATTTAGTATATGAGTATGCTTTTGTTTACCTACATACTTACATACTTTTAGATATATCTGCTTGCTTGTGTATGTATGTGGGTGTATAGGTTTATGATTGTTTGCATGTATATAGATAGATTATACATATATATGTATTTGTACATGTTTATATGTATATCTTTACATAGATACACTTATATATATGTCCTATTTGATTTAACATATGTATACATACATTTATTTATGTTCTATTTAATTCAATATATGTATATATTTATTTTAATCACTATTATATGTTATATATAAATGCATTTGTATTTATGCTCTCTCTCTCTCTCTATATATATATATATATATCTATGTGTGTGTTCAATTTAATGATAGTGGATGATAGTGGCTATATGCCTGATTCTATGTATTTTTTAACATTTAACAACAATTTAACATCTAACAACAAAGACTATATATTCTTCCTTATCTATCTTTAAACCAAAAAATTTGCAGCAGTGAACCCCCAAACCTACAGCCTCTTTCTATATTGGCCTTTTTCTTTTGACCAAGCTACTTGGATAAAATCACACATTTCTTTAGAAATTTCAAATTTCCCTTTCTTTGAAGACCTTAACGACATTTGGTGCTTGAGTTTTGATGAAGGTGTCTTCTTCCTTTTTACCTCTATCCATTCTTGGTCTGACTAAGGAACGATCACTGGGTTTTGTGTGAAATTTTCTTTCAAGTTGATTGACTTCCCTATTGTTTCCTCTAAAAAAACAACAGTCTGAGATTGATTTCTATAGTACTATTGATGAACCCACTAAATTATCTCCTTCTAAAGAAACCCCTTGCAAATCCCCACTAGTTGGATCTTGCAAATTGAGAGTAGGGAATGAAGTAGAATGTGATACAGACTTCGAAAGAGAAGAAACCATTTCTTTTTGGGAAATTGGTGGAATGATATAGTGGTGGAGCTCTACCCCAATCCACTAAGTGGGATTTTCACTTGAAGTATGAATACTCCGCTCCTGAGCTTGTAACTTCCAGTATTGAGGAGTGGAGAGAGTAGTTGAATAACATTTTTTGTACTTGAAAGCAATTTTTTCATAATCTACTGGTTGCCACCAACATTTGTTACCCACCTTTAGAGAAATCTCAACAAGAAGACCCTTGGATAGATCCATTTCAACACATAAATGCGCAAAAATGGAATTTGTATGATTAATTATTTCTGCTAAAATGCAAAGGAACTTACCTAGGCCATTACCAATTGCCCACAAACTCTCCAATTCCTAGAATTGTAGGGGAAGATAAGGTAAACACACCTAGAGGTAAGCTGAAGAGAAAGTCTCAATTTGAGGATCAAAAGATGGGAACCATGGTTTCATGCATAAGAAATCCCCATGAAAAAACTAGGGACCATATTCTAACACCTTCTCCTTGTCCTCAAGAGAGTGAAATTCAAGGATGAAAAAATCCCTGGCATAGGGGTAAATTCAAATTTTGCCCTCCATACATTATTTCCATTTTTTGTGATCCAAGAGTGGATATCATAGAGCTTTGGCCATATTTTTTTAAATCTGCATATGAGGGCATGATTTTGTAAGTAATCTTCCCTATCAGAGATGAAGTCATCTAAACTAATATTTGAAACATGAGAAAAGAGTTGAAAAGGGAGGGGGCTACATTGATTGACAGTCGCCACCTCAAGGAGCAGGGGAATGGAAGGGTCCACCAAAAGGGATTTAGGCAGCTATTTCTTCTTATCCCCACCACCATAGACCCAAGCGCCTTGGCCCAGTGCCTCTTTAAAACTATGAATACCTCCCACTGATTGTCGATCCTCATCAGAAGGACATTTCAAACTAGGGCATGGAGCATACGCAAATGTCATTTTGGAGTAGACCATTATTTATTCTATGTATTTAATATATTCTTTGTATTTAATATATATATATCTTTTGTATTTAAATATAATATATTTATAGATAATATATAGGTTGTAATATTTAATTGCATATATTTCTGGTTTATATTTTTAATCAATATTTTATATATATTGTCACATCCCTAATTCTAATTACGTTTTACTTTTTACTTTTAAGTAATTAAGTGGATGATTATACATGATTTAATGATTTGACATTTAGTAAAAATGTCAGGAAAAATCAATGTTTTCATGAGTTATGTTTATTTGATTATACTTGACATGTGTTTATATATTGTCAAGATGTTATGATTTCATAAGGATTATAAATGATTATTGATACACTAATCATGGGTTGGTGATTGCAAGTTGTATTTAGGAGACAAGTTTCTGCCCCTTTGAGAAAGGGAGGGAGAGCATCATCAGAGAGAAGGGAATATATATAAGGAAAATAATAGTTTGTCACCATCTTAAGTCTTGTGTTGGTGCAAATTAGTAAACCCTTGTCAATTGAGGTAAGTCATGTTATTCAAGTAGTTGTAGTTTGTTGATCGACTTGACAAGTTGTCGATGTCGTTTAGTATCTTTTGATGTTTTGAAAACGACAGCCTTGTCATTTTGTGAAATTGACATTGTTGAGGTCAAATAATAGTCATTTTGCAACCAACGTGACCTTCTATAGAACACATCTTTCTTTACATCCTAAACAAGATTTTGTTTGCATCTACAATGACATAGTTGGTAGAATTGATAGTATGTTTCTTATTAATAGTTTTAACGTCGAATTTCATTTGATGTCAAAACAAAATCGACATGATATGCTTTTATACGTGAAGGAGAGATGAACTCGACCCAATCACTCTTGTGCATAAGTTTATGTCACTTTATTATAATTCCTAATGATATTAATATCTATGCTTTATTTTAGTTTATTATTATGTTTTTATTTTTGAAAAGTTGGTTAGTTCGAGGTGCTTGTGATCTTAAATGATAACCAACTTCTTTATTAGTGAAGCCTTCATTCTTAACCAATTTCGAGAGTATTAAATGTTGTATGAGGGAGTCATTTTTTGTTAGAAGAGTGGTAATTAGTACCACGTTCCCCTCTAACATTGCATGTCAACTTAAGAGCTTTCCCAAGCTAATCATGTGCAAAGATCCACAGCTTAGTGGGCAGTTTGCCTAACGACTTAGTGGAGCCTTGAATAGATTAAAAAGTGGGTTTTGATAAGAGAAAAAACAATGGTTAGTTATATCATATGGAGGAAAAGAAGAAGGTGACATAGAGATAGCTTCGGTTATCATATAGGGAAAGATCAACTTTTCCATAGCGACATATAGCTTAGCTATCATAGTGGATAGAAAGCACAATATCCTAGAGAGTGTTGAAGGATTAGAAGCTTTGTTATTGTGGTGAGAATATATCTTTGTAGTGAGGAAAGAGAACAGCAGGGTGACCGAGGACTAAAAAAGGAAATAGAGAGAAGTGAAAGAAGAGAGAGCTCTTCATGAGAACTTATAGACTGCTAGAAGATCTTGTCAGATTATTTTTTATATGAAACCTTCTTTCTTTATAAGTAATACACATTTTTTATTCTTTCCTCAAATGTTTTCTAAGTCGATACTCTGCTATCTATCAGTAGATAACTTAGTTAGGCTTATGAAAGTTCATATGTTGAATATAGACAAGGATTATGAAAGTATCAGTTAAGAAGTTTCTGAGATGCTCATACAGAATAGATTTACCTTGACACTATGATATTTTTATATGTTCTTGCATGCCATGGGCTTCAGTTTGAAATAGTTCATTCAAGATAATGTAGTTATACAAGTCTTAGGATACTAATAAAATAGTATTCATAAGCTCTTTAGAACTTTTTAGTTTAAAAGATTATTATTTATTATTAGGAAAACACTTGCTTCTAAGAATGTTT